>CM053576.1:77906460-78061517 GCA_028646485.1 Cryptoprocta ferox | reverse complement strand
CTGTATTTCCTTGGGCAGGATTTCTAACACTCTCAACACATGTTCTGTTTCTGAAATTTACCATATTTCCTTAATACTCCATTTTAAAAATGGAACCTGCAATCTCTAATTTAAGAGTATTTTCTGAGGCCCTATACAAAGCAAAATCCAGAATAGTGTTCTAGAACTAACATGGTTAAAAAAAAAAATTCAAACCATGAAATGTAGAACAGAGTTAAGAGTTAAGAACAGAGAAGTTTCAAACTGGGTGCATTTATATTATAGACCAACGATAAAACAGGCTAATGTGTTCATTTTAGCACATCTACCACAACTGGGGCCTTTAGTCATGCCAAATCATAGAGATAAATTTAGAATCATTCAAAACCATTAGGATTACTAGTTCCTACATAAGAAAAACAGGATTAATAAACTCCTGCCTAAGTAGAAATAATTTCTGTGGCCTATGTCTACTATTCTACACCATAATTGCAAAATTCCTCGTGTGGATACATCATAGCCAGGAACTGGAGGTGACCCAAGCTATGAACCAAAAATTGGAAGGGATCACACTAATTTGTGAAACCCAGTACTGAACTGAAACCAAACATTTTTTTTATTGTGGACTTACTCAAAAATATTTCTATGAAAGTCAATAAAATCCAGTTAAACTAATATGAACTATAACTGAATCAGTGTTTTCTAAAACAGTAAAACCAGAATATTAGAATATTATCTCAACCAAACCAGTGTTTTGTCTGTTTCCATCTGATCAGGCATCTTTATTTTTTTTAATTTTTTATGTTTATTTATTTTTGAGAGACAGACAGACAGAGCACAAGCAGAGGAGGGCAGAGAGAGAGGAAGACACAGAAACTAAAGCAGGCTCCAGTCTCTGAACTGTAGGCACAGAGCCCGATGCCAGATAGAACTCACAAACTGTGAGATCATGACCTGAGCTGAAGTCAGATGCTTAACCGACTGAGCCACTCAGGGCCCCCTCCTTGGGTAAGTATCTTTAAAGGCAATCATACTTTTGTCCTGGTTACTGTGCACATCAAAACTACAGGAAACAGATTTCAATCAGTTATGAACTCTTTCTAATTCTGGCAGACACTTGTAGTTGTCAACTAAATACCCATTCCTCCTATTTCTTTAACAAAACCCAGATTTAGTCAAGAAGACAATCTATCCAACTTCCTTTTCCTAGCCTTCCTTGCAACCTAGTGTGACCACATGTCTCTGTTTCAACCTATGAGATTTAAGCAGATGTTATGTGGCACTTCCCGGAAACCTTGTCATGGACCCATTCTACATTCTTCCATCCTGAATTTTGAGTACATAGCTAGAGCTCCAATCATAAGACAAATTTATTATTATTTTTTAGTATTTATTTATTTGGGGGGAAAGCACAAGCAGGGGAGGAGCTGAGAGAGGGGGGAAAGAGGATCCAAAGCAGACTCTGCACTGACAGGTTGACAGCAGCAAGCCTGATATGGGGCTCAAACTCATGAACCATGAGATCATGACCTGAGCAGAAGTTGGATGCTCAACGCACTGAGCCACCCAGGTGTACCCTTAAGACAAATTTAAAGATGGAAGCTATGCAGTAAGGATGACAAAATGGAAATCAGGACATGAAGACATTGTTGATATCCTATAGGTCCATTCCAGCTCCAGACTTCTTTCACATGAGAGTTAAATAAACTTTATTGTGTATGAGCCATTGTTTTGATGGCTTTCTGTTATACGTAGCTAAATCTAATCCTAACTTATAAATTAAGTATGCTACCATTATAGAAAACAACTCAGTACATCTTTTTATATAACAAATATTCACTGAATACCTACTATGCATCATGCATTGCACTAAGAATACTGGTATATTTCCTGCTCTCATGGAACACAGAGGAAAGAAAATTTGGTTAGGTGATTAAATCCCAGACTCAGCTTCACTGTTGACTGATAAAGTCCTTGAACTTGGAGAAGCCGCTCCACTTCTCTAAGCTTCAGTTTCTTCATATGTAATATGACGGAGTTAACCAAGTTTTTCTAACGTCATTTCCAGCTCTCCCATTGTATGATTCAGTTAGTTTCCACAGAAAGTCAATCATTTTCTCACTATCCATAGAAACCTATCTCACCTTCAGTCCCAGAGGTCAGTAAATATGATCCTAATTGACCCCCTCCAGCCACAGTGAATAAGCCCAAAGCTGGACAATTTTCCCTTCTGAAAATCTGAAATTGGAAGATTTTGACACTGAGCCAAGGCCATGTGGAATGGGGGTCAGAATAGATGGCATGGCAAACCAGAATCATATGTGAACCAATGTGTGGGGAGCAGAGGCACATGAGGAAGCAGGGAAAGTTGCTTGCATAACGAAGCAGGAATCTGCAAAGGAAGAGCAGACATGAAAATCCAAAGGTACCAAACTAGCAGCCTGATGAGGCAGATCTAGACGTTAGTTGGCTCACAACATTTTTAAAAATGTGTATTAGTTGTCAAGATTTTCAAAAGAGGAAGTTTTGCATAATATTCTGAATTTCCAGCTTTTCTGAATTAGTGGAAGAGCTGATGACACTAGGCCTTCTTTCTTGCGTGGCTACAAGAGACCAGAGCAGAGATCTCTAAACAAGGTGGGTTATGCCAGTGCTTCAACTTCCCCTTGTCTTGCATGAGTTGTCTGCATTTGTTTCCTTCATTTCCCTTCCTCGAAGAGCCCTTGTTGGTATATGAGTTTGAGGCTCTGTTCCAGGTAATGCAGCCTCATGAGAAAATGACCAGCTCAGCCACGATTATCCAATCTCAGTGTCCCCTGTGTTGCCCCAGCTCTGCTTTAATAGTTCACCTAGGATATAAGATTCCAGAGCCAGCAGTGAGGAAATGGCACAGTGACATCTTAGAACTCCCCCAAAGGTTTAGAAACTGTCAGAACCAGGTACTTCCGAAGTGGAAGGATAAGGTAGGACTAAAAGGAATATTGGTTGAAAACCAGATTAAAAGCAGCCCATGGAGACGTCCACATAGGCTAAGATGGAACAGCAAAGACCAGATTTACCCTCGCACCAGACACAATTCATAAAACAGAATAGATGAAACAACTGTTCTCAAGGTGTTGGATATTAGGCAACAAAGTACAGCCATCACGGAGAGACAGGAAATAAAGAAGATGTGCTCTATGGCTATCCCAGCTTACTGTCTTGAGATAGTTTCTATTTCCTCCCAAGATTGGCAGAACACACATTCTTCTTTAATGCGTGCAGGTCATATACCAAAATAGTCCATATTCTGGGCCATAAAACAAGTCTAAAGGACTTAGGTCAAAGTATGTTCTGAGACCAAAATGAAATTAAAATAGAAATCTCTAAGGAAAACATAGCTTAAAAATCCCAAATTATTTGAAAACCAAATAGTACGCTTCTTAACCCATGTGTCAAAGAAATCAAAAGAGAAATTAAAAAGTATTTTGAACTGAAGAGAAATGAAAATACAATATATCAGAATTTGTGGGATACAACTGAAGCAGAACTTAGAGGGAAATCTATAGCACCAAATGCCTAAATTAGGGAAAATAAAAAGTCTCAAAACAACAGCCTCAGCTTCCTTCCAACTTAATAAACCAGAAAAAGAAGAGCAAATGAAACCCAAAGTAAACAGAAGAAAGGAAAGCATAATACCAAAAATTTTAAGAAATAATACTAATTCTACACACTCTTACAGCAAATTAAAGAGGAGGAAAGGAAACACATGAAGCCAGCCAAAGGCATTGTAAGAAAAGCACACACGAGTGTTCCTTATGAACACGGATGCAAATTTCTTAAAACAAAATTTTAGCAAATTGATTCCAACAAAATATAAAAAGAATAATATATTATGAACCAAGTAGGCTTTATCCCAGGATTGCAAAGTTGATTTAACATTTATAAATCAATCCATTTAACACGTGATAGTAATACGTTACAAAAGAAAAACCACATAGCCATCTCAATAGGCAGGGGGAAAAAAGGCATTTAACAAAATCTACCTTTCATTTCATTTCAAAGTAGGAATAGATGGGAACTTCTGCAACCTGATAAAAAAAAAATACCTATGAAAAACCAACATGGTTGGTAGTGGTGAAAGACTGATTACCTTCCTCCTAACATCAGAATAAGGAAAGGATGTCTCCTTTTACCATTTACATTCAACATTGAACTGGAGGTTTTAGCCAGTGCAACAGGCAAGAAAAAGAAACAAAAGATGTCCATACTATTATTTACAGATGACATGATTGTCTATGCAGAAAATCCTATGCAATCTACAAGGAAAGCTACTAGAATTAATAATTACTGAGTTTGACGGGTACTTGGGTGGCTCAGTCGGTTAATATCCAACTCTTGATTTCGGCTCAGGTCATGATCTCATGGTTTGTGAGACTGAGCCCCACACTGGGATTCTCTCCCTCTCTCTCTACCCCTCCCCCGCTGGTTCTCACTCTCTCTCCCTCTCTCAAAATAAGTTAATTAATTAAAAAAAGAAATAGAATTTAAAATATAATACCAGTTACAATGCCATCTAAAAATATGAAATTCTTAGGGATAAATAAGATAACATATGTGCAATGAAAACTAAAAAAACATCATGGGGAAAACTGAAAGAATACTTAAATAGAAATATACTGTTTTTTTGCATTGAAATATTCAGTATTGTTAAGATGTACATTTTTTCCCTGATCTATAGGTATAGTACAATCCTGTCAAACTCCCAGCAGGATTTTTACATTATGCATTATGTTATACATATATATGTGTACATTGTATCTTTACATTTTATATTATATTGTTAACTTTTATGTTAACAACATAAATATGTTTTAAGTTAACAAGCTGATTCTATAATTCATTTGGAAATGCAAAAGACCTAGAACAGCCAATTCTACTTTGAAATGTGGAAGACTTATACTAACTTCAAAACTTAATATATAGTTATAATAATCAAGACTGTGTGGTATTAAATTCAAGATAGACAAGTAGACCAATAAAATAGAAGAGAGTATACAAAAAAAAAAAAACTTACAAAAGTACAAAGGCAATTTGACGGGGAAATCAAAGTCTTTTTCACAAATGGCCCTCAAACAGTTAGATATCCACCTACAAAAAAACGGAACTTTGACCCACGCCTCATACTATATAGAAAAAATTAACTCGGGGCACCTGGGTGGCTCAGTCGGTTAAGCAGCCGACTTCAGCTCAGGTCATGATCTTGCAGTTTGTGAGTTCGAGCCCCGCATCGGGCTCTGTGCTGACAGCTCGGAGCCTGGAGCCTGCTTCGGATTCTGTGTCTCCTTCTCTCTCTGCCCTTCCCCTGCTCACTCTCTATCTCTAAAAACTAAATAAACATTAAAAAAAATTAACTAAAAATGTATCACAGGGACACCTGGGTGGTTCAGTCAGTTAAGTGTCTGACTTCGGCTCAGGTCATGATCTCACAGTTTGTAAATTCCAGCCCCGTGGCAGGCTGTGTGCTGACAGTGTGGAGTCTGGAGCCCACTTCAAGTTCTGGGTCTTCCTCGCTCTCTGCCCCTCCCCCCACCCCTGCTCACACTCTCTCTCTGTCTCTCTCTCTCTCTCAAAAATAAATAAACATTTAAAAATTTTTTAATGTATCATAGACCTAAATCTAAATAAAACCTCAAAATATAAAACTTTTAGAAGAAAACAGGAGAAAGTCTTTGACCTTGTTAAGCAAAGATTTCTTAGGTACAACACCAAAAGCAAAAATAATAAACTGGACTTCATCAAAATTAAGAACATTTGCTCTTTGAAATACACTGTTAAATAGACTGGGAGTAAATATATGCAAGTTACACATTTGAAAAAGGATTTGTATCTAAAATATATGAAGAAATCTTAAAACTCAGTAAGAAAACAAAGTAATCAAATTTTTTAAATGGGCAAGAGAGTTGAATAGACAATTCACCAAAGAGGATATACAGATGGCAAATGAGCACATTCAAAGATGCTCAACATCATTAGCCATTAGAAAATGCAAATTAGGGGCACCTGGTGGCTCAGTCGGTTAAGCAATCGACTTTGGTTCAGGTCATGATCTCGTGGTCTGTGAGTTCAAGCCTCGTGTCGGGCTCTGTGTTGACAACTCAGAGCCTGGAGCCTGCTTTAGATTCTGTGTCTCCCTCTCTCTCTGCCCCTCCCCTGCTCACACTCTGTCTCTCTCTTTCTCTCAAAAATAAATAAACATTAAAAAACTAAAAAAAAAAAAGAAAATGCAAATTAAACCACAATAACATACTGCTACACACTTACTAGAATGTCTAAAATTTATTTTTTTAATTTTTTAACGTTTATTTTTGAGAGAGGGACAGAGAGAAGGAGACAGCATGAGTGGGGAAGGGGCAGAGAGAGAGACATAGAACCTGAAGCAGGCTCCAGGCTCTGAGCTTTCAGCACAGAGCTCTACTCGAGGCTCAGACTCACAAGCCTTGAGATCATGACCTGAGCTGAAGTTGGATGCTCAATGGACTGAGCCACCCCGGGGCCCCTAGAATGTCTCAAATTTATTTTTTTTTCCAGTGGTTATTTATTTTGAGAGAGAGAGCGCAAACAGGGGAGGGACAGAGAAAGCGGGAGACACAGAATCTGAAGCAGGATCCAGGCTCTGAGCTGTCAGCACAGAGCCCAAAGCGGAGCTCGAACTCACGAACTGTGAGATCATGACCTGAACCGAAGTCGGACGCTTACCCAAATGAGCCACCCAGGTGCCCCCAGAATGTCTAAAATTTAAATGACTGACCAAATCATGTGTTGGCAAAGATGTTGAACAATTAGAATGTTCTCATTCATTGCTGTTGGGAATGTAAAATTGTACAACCACTTTGGAAAATAGGATAGCAGTTTCATTAAAAATTAAATCAAACCTACCATGTGGGCCACCCAAGAAAAATGAAAAACTATGTCCACACAACAACTTGCATATGAACGTGCCTACCAGCTTTATTTGTAATAACCCCAAATTGGACACAATCCAAATGCTCATCAACAAGTGAATGAATAAACAAATTGTGGCATATAAATATGGTGAGATACTTAGCAATAAAAAAAATGAGCTATTGACACACTCAACAACATGGATGAATCTCAAAATAATTATACTGAGTGAAAAAAGCCACAACCCCTCCCCCCCCACACACAAAAGAGCACATAATGTTTGATTCAATTTATACAACATTTGAATAGAAAATGCAAAGTGATCTATAGTAAAAGAGCAAATCAGTAGTTGTCTGGGGATGAAGAGGAAAGAGTAGGGGGAGTTAATATGTCCATTATCTTGGCTATGATGATTTCATGTGTGTACACATACTTATAAAATTGTACATTGTAAATAAGTGCTATTTATTTTATGACAATTACATCTTAATGAAATAATTTGATCCTTAGGTTCCTTTCCCAAGTCTGTGCAGCTAGGCAACTGGTTTCCCATAACCCTGTCATTAGACTTAGGTTTATTCTCTGGAGGAAGTTAACAGTCTGGGGACTAGAGGACAGCAGGCACAAAAGATAGCAAGGGAATTTTAAAAACAAACAGGAAAGTCTACATACTAGACTGAGACTTTCAGCCCTCTAGCCCCACTTGGCTCCTGGAACCCTGGCAAGCCGGCTTATCTCTTCTAGGCAGAAGACTGGAAAACTCTTCCCTGGGCAACCTTAGTGGCTCAAGAAAGACAAACATTCTGACACTGCGGGTTCCCTAAAAAACAGCATGGCCAGATAACCTACCATGAAGCTTGTAACAAGCCCCACCTGTGACATCGGAGCTCTGGTTGGCGTTTTAACATCCCACCCTCACACATGAGCAGACAACTAAAATTAGAATTTGTTCTGAGAACATGAAGGATTAGAAAAGGTGCTTGAACAGGCCACTAGGAAGCATTATCAGAAAATGGAGAAATTATTGTATTCTTTAGGGAGAAGTCACTAGAAAATGCCAAAAACTTTAATTGCTCAAGAAGTAATAATTTAAGCCCATTATTAGGATACGCAAAGATAAATATTAAAAGTCGTTGCCTCTTGGGAAGGGAAAGTTGGGAGGGATGAGGGAACTGCCATAGCAACGAGAATTATGTGATTCTTGCATTTATGCGCCTATGTAACTTTTGTAAAAATTGTGGGAAGGGGGGAGTGAAAGAAAATCAATTAGAGATGAATAAAGCTCTTGAAAAGTCAATGAATAGGATGACACATGTCCCTGTTTGCCAGAGATATTCCCAGTTTTCATCTCTCCGTACTGCTTGTTCACTCACCAAATGTCGCTATTTGGCTAACTTTATGTGTCAGACTGATGCCTCCTGAACCCACTGATCAGCCTTAACATCACCTTAGCATGAGACATGGTGTCCTCCTCCTGTGATCCAATAGGAAATACACAGTATCACCTATGAAATATCCTTGCCAAAAAACAAAAACAAAAAAGAACTTAAATCCCATCAAGTCTCTCACCTGGGTTTCTCAAAACGCACATCTTGGAACATATAGTTCTTTCTCGTGTGTATAGGATGTTTAGCAACATCCCTGGCTGCTCCCCTCTATATGATAATAGCACCACCCTGTTGTGACAACCAAAGCATTCCCCACATATTGCCAAATGTTCTTGTGGTAAACGGGGTTGGGGATCTCCCCCTCATTAGGAATCACTGCTCTACATCTAACTACGAATTTACAAGACGTGAGATGAAATACTATGTTAAAGGGTACCAGCAGGACACAACCAGTCAAATTCGGAATGTGGGAAATTCTAAAGGACAGATGACCCAGCTTTTTCAACAAACACAAGGTATGGGGGACGTATGAGAAGAGGGACTATTACAGTTTCAAAGCTCTTTTTAAAAAATCAACAAATGCAATGTGTGGATTTGTTTGGATCCTGATATAAATTGCAAAAAAGACATTTTTGACACAATTGGAGAAAATTAAGGAGGAGTTAGGTATTATGACACCAAGAAATATTGTTAATTTTGTGAGTGTGATGATTGTACTGTAGTCACATTATTTTTTAAGGCTTTCCGTTAAAGATACATATTGCTGTATTAATAAAGTGGTGTGAAGTCTGGTTGCAAAGGAAGAAGATGGGGAATAGATTAAGCAAGAATATCAGAACAGGGACAATTATTGAAGCTGAGCGGTGGGTACGTGGGTTTTCATGTACGGTTGTCCCCCCTTATCCACAGGGAAAATGTTTCACATTCCCCAGTGGATGCCTAAAACCGTAGGTAGTACTGAGCCCTAGTCATACATACCTATGATAAAGCTTAATTAATAAAATAGGCATAGTAAGAGATTAACAATAATAACTAATAATAAAATAGAATAATTATAACCCTATGCTTTAGTAAAATTATGTGAATGTGGTCTCTTTCACTCTCTCAGAATATCTCATTGCACTGTACTCACCCTTCTCGTGATGATGTGAGATGATGACGTGAATGACGCAGGCAGGTGAGGTAGCTTAGGCTACTACTCTTGACCTTCTGATGATTCATCAGGAGGAGCGTCCATTCCCACTGCAGTTGACCATGGATCACAGAAACTGCTAAAGCCAAACCACAGCTGGGTGGGGGCACTACTCTGCTTGGCTCTCTACTTTGTCTATGTTTGAAATTTTCCATAATAAAAACTTAAATGGAAGAAAGAACCCAATAAATGAATAAAGTGTGGCTTAAGGAGAAGCACATGGACCGGGGGTCTAGAGTCCGGGGTTTTATTCCCAGCTGCTCCACTAACCAATCTGGTCATTTTAAGCAGGGAAGTCACTTCTCTGGCTTGTAGGATAAAGTTCGTGAGTTAACAAATTTCTATGATCCCTTCCAGGTAAGGCTGTCAATGACTCCAGGACATGACTTGAAAAAGTGAATTGAATAAAAGCCCCAAGGACTCAGCAGTTTCAAAAGTCTGAATGTGCAACAAAGACGCTGGCTGGCGGAGAGTTCTGGCCCCTGGATTCCGAGACTCCCTCCTGGGCCCCTTGACTAGCTTAGAAGGACCAAGATGAACTGCGTTGAAAGACTGGAACCTTCTGAATTAGAAAGCGCCTGCTGAACAAGACTTGCGTCAAACCCCCTCTTTAAGCAGCTGAGGCTGCAGTTTGAGTAACTTGTCAGGAAAGTGTGAATTACAAGTCTGTATTACAAAAGTGTTTATTTTCAGCCTTTCCAGAAAACAGTGGGAGAAAGAGGGAACCATGCATAATAAAGCAGCTGGCATCTGAGGTAGAGGTTTGCTTTTCCTTATCCTCTCCCTCCGCCCTTCCCCTTCGGAGTCTTTAACCACAGATCAATTTCCCTGCAAACTGTGTGAAGCCCTCTGTAGGTTTGGAGAGGTAGAGCAAACAGGAAGAGGGCAGGTGGAGAGGGGCGGAGGAGCTCAGAGGGGCAAAGGAACAAAGGAAGTACTGGCCTCCCATTCCTCCCCTCCCACCCGCACCCCCGCCAGGCCCTGCTGCAATGAAATGATTCACATGGGACTGACTGTGCAATGCCACAAAGGAAACCCTTATTAGAGAGAGCTCCCTGAAATACCCTTGGAAACAGCATCCCAAAGATCTCTCTGGCCTTGCTTTGAAGAATGCAGAAAACTTCGCTTGTCACCATTTGTAGAGCATCGTCCATGGTGAAGGGAAGGGGGAAACTCAAACCAGCCCACCTACCCTGAACCCCATCCTGAGCCCCAACTATAACCCCAGGTTTTCTCCCTCAGCCTGTCCCAATAGTCTTTGACCTCCTGGGTGGCTTTCCACAAAGCAAACCTGCCCGAGTCACTGAGCCTCCTCTTTAAGATATTTTCACAAGCCCCCCTTGCTGTGGAGATAAAATCCAGTGTACAGGAACTCCAGGAGAAGCAGTGAGTACTAATGATTTAAAAGCATCCTCAGGAATCTCAGGAGCTGCATGACTGCCCTGGACAGGCCTAGAAGGAGCTTCTTTACAATATTCCAAGGGCATGCCTAGGGGCAGAACCCAGGAATCCCACCCAGACGCTGGTGCTGTTTGCTTTAGGCCTGGACCTCCTGGCCTCTCCAACTCTCCATCTCTCCAGTCTCCCCAGACCTCTTTTGTTATCCAAGGACAGCCACCCTGCAGAGAATGCTGTGGGAAGGGCAGCCCCAAATAGTGGATCCCCCCAGCCTGAGGTGGGAGGAGACACAGCAGCCCTAGGGGGAGATATATTCCCAAAGTCTTTCTTGTCCACTGTAGGCATCAATCAAAGCAGAGGCAAACAAGGTTCCTGAAGGGTAGAGAGAGCCGTAGGTAGCCAGCAGAAGGTGAACCAGGTCAATTCTGGAGATGAAGTGCAAGGGGCTGAGGTAGCTTTACAAAAAAAGGGTTTAACTACACAAGTAGCACAGGAACAAATTCTCCTAAGAAAATGCTTAAACTAGTCAGATGAAGCTACTGGATTAGTTAGGATGTATTGAATTGTAACAGAATGCCCTGCTAACACTGGTGTAAGCAATAAAGGCATTTTAATATCTCAAGTAACCAGAAGTTTGAAGTAGAATACTATCTGCCTTGGAACAGCAAGATGTCAGAATCCTGGACTGATGTCTCCACGGTTCTCATGGCCTTTCTCTTGTGGTCGCAAGATGGTTGTCACAGCATCACGTTTTCAAACAATATCACCCCAAGACAGACAGGAAGGGGAGAGGCAGAACTCAGTCCACTACACTCTCTGGTGTTAAAGCAAACAAATATTTCCTCTAAGTCACCATCTAACTAAATCACAGGCCTACCTGTAGGCCAATCACAAGCAAGAGGAGTGACACAACTATACTAGGTTTAGATCATGATTCGATGCCTAGACTACCTTAAATGCCGCCCTTTGATACCTGAACATAATCTGAATTGTTAGCATGGAAGAGTTGCGAGGTGGGGGATGGAAGATGGCTACCAGTAGGCAACCAACAATGTCTACCACTACTGAAGTCCCCTTTGACTGTCTCTCCCAGTTTGAATCTCCTCCCACCCTCCCCTCAGTGCAAACCACTATTAGCATTCCAGACCTTATGTGAATATACATATGTATACATACAACACACATTAGACAACAGACTCAGGATATTTCATAGACTTGCCTGTGTGTGTGTGTGTGTGTGTGTGTGTGTGTGTGTGATAAACTTTCCATCCTCCTCCAGGCAACTTTCTGCAATTTGCTTCACCATTCAACAATATGTCTCAGTGATCCTTCCATGTCAATATTTATTGATCTATTCTATTTTTGCAACTGCTCCATAGTGTTCCCTAGTGTACACATATCACAGTTTATTTAGATACTTCCCTATTGATAGCCTCTTGGTTGTTTTTAAAGTAGCTTCTAAGCACTTCTGTGGATAGATGCACTGGATAGTCTCCATTTGCCCCTCCAGATCCATCTTTCTCTGCTCTGTGTTTGAACTGCTGATCATTGTAAATAGCATGAGCTGGCCCTCTTGCTCTCTGGCATCTGGTTGGGTGAAATCTCTGTGAGTAGCAGTAAACCAGAGAACATGAGAGAGAAGTTGGAGTGTTATTCCCCTGGTTTGCCCTGCCATGCTGCAGGTTGGCAGGGCCTGTGTTCCTCTACCAAGGCTACAGCTCCTGTCCAGGGGATACTCCACAGCTACAGCTCTCAGGGGGTTCCAGTATCTGCTATTGTCCCCTTGCTGCTTCATGTCCAAGGGTGGTAGCCTCTCTCCCTGCTCTTGATAATCCCTCTCTAGGTGCTGTTTCCTGTACTCTGATTTAGCTAACTACATTCATTTAAAGAGCAAGAACCATGAAGACCCAAACTTTGCGATGCATGGCTCCATTTGTCCACTAATTTGCCTCACAGCAGCATCCCAGATGACTCCCCACCCTGATGTACCTTGCTTCTGGATTCTGGTGTGTGTGCTACCCTGCAAGCACACTGGGTCCTCTTCCTGACTGGCCTGTCCTGGTGTGGGGAACCCACAAGATCTTTAACTGGCTGCTGCTTAATGGGAGCTGGAACCCATTCTCAGTTCTCATAGAACAGGCCCAGGAGTGTGCACGTGGTTCCCGATGACAAGAACATTCCTCCAAGGACATGACAAGAGCCCAAAGGCCCCCTCTTAGTTCTCTAAGCTCCCTTACACTTCACACACCTCACCTCATGTTTCCTCTTAAACTCAACACAAAGTTCTCTGTGGTAGGCTCTGAGATGAGTTTAGAAACCAGTCAGCAAAGTAGAGCTTTCCAGAGCTTCTAGCAAAGTAGGTAAGAGTATGGGCTGTGAGATACAATATATTTAAGGTTCAAAGTCTGATCCTGCCACTCAACAGCTGAGCCACCTTATTTAACTGCTAGTCCTCACTGTACAATTGAAATTATAATATTACTTACCTCTTAGGGTTGTTTTAAAGATACCTAAGATATATCTAAATATATACCTAAGAGATTTTAACATAGAGCCTAATCCAGGGAGAGCCCTCCATACATGGATATTTTTCACTCAATACTGTATGTAAGTTGCTGTGGAGGTAAAAGAAGCCAAGTCCTACCCTCTGCAGTCTACACTGGAGGATGAAGAGAACATTCTCATCCGAATGAATGACACAGGTGACCCTGTATTTTTGAGGAGCAAGTTATATGGTGTAAGTTCCAGTGCAACAATATCGAAATGGTTTTTTCACATACCTGACTTTTCATGTTGCCTGACAGGTTCTTGATTGTAAGCACCAGGCATTAATGCCTCTTGCATGCCCAGGGCTTGGCACACAATAGACATTCAAACACAGACTGTCTAAATACCCAAGGAATGCTTAGACCACATGTTAGAACAAGCACCTTGTTCTTTACAAAGCACTTTGAAAGTGAAGCACCATTTAATCCCCATAACAACCCTGTAAGATAGTTACTATTGTTATCATCTGGACTTTCCAAAATAAGGCAAGTGTGGCTCAAAAAGTTTAGCATCTTCATTGAGTCTCACAGTCAGTTTACAGTAGGGTGGGTCTGGGACCCACAGCCTTTGACCATAAATACAGAGCCTCCTCCTACAAGGGCCACAGAAGCCCATAAGCTGGAAAAGTCTATACTCTGCCAAATGTCTTTTTCTGGCCTCCAGGGTGCTGTCTTTCTAAACCTTCCTCTGCTCTCTAGCTGATGCTGGTTCCAGATTCTTCCTTTAGCTAAAGGGAATCCAATTTGTTAGGATTTCTTTTCAGGGAGGCAGAGACTCTCCTGTTTATCCAAGTCCCTATCAGACATATAAATGCATAATATAGTCATTAAACTCTGAAATACATGACACAGTCATAACCGCACACAAGCTATTAAGAAGCTCATTACCTTCAGTGTGAGATACTCCCCATGCTTATGACTCTCTCCTCACAGGGCCAGGACAGAAAGTTAACTCCCCGGTTAGGGCAAATGTTTTATTTTGCCTAGGAATCCTTCTAAAAGCAGTTGTATTACTGATCAATCCTAGCTTATTTGTATGTTTCTGAATGCATTGGAAGGCAATGTCTAAAAAAAAATTTTTGTATCACAAAAAACCCTGCATGGGGGGAAAATCAAGCAAAATGAAGTGTGTAAAGTAAAAAGTGAAAATGCTCAAGGAAATGAAAAGACAAGCCACATACTGGGAAAGAATTTTTGCAAAAGACCTATCTAATAAAAGACTGTTGTGTAAAATACACAAAGAACTCATACAACTCAACAATAAAAATGAACAACCTGATTTAAAAATGGGCAAAAGACCTGAACAGACACCTCACCAAAGTCAATATGCAGATGGAAAATAAGCATATAAAAAGATGTTCAACAACATATGTCATTAGGGGATTGCAAATTAAAACAATAATGAGATACCACCACACACTTATTAAAATGGTCAGATCCAAAATGCTAACACCACCAAAGGCTGGCAGGAATCTGGAGCAATGGAAACTCTCATTTGTTGCTGGTGGGAATGCAAAATGGTACAACCACTTTGGAAGACAATTTGGCAGCTTCCTACAAAATTGTACTCTTACCATACAACCCAGCAATTGTGCCCTTTGGTATTTACCCAAATGAGTTGAAAACATGTCCACACAAAAACCTGCACATGGATGTTTATAGCAGCTTAATTCAAAACTTGGAAGCAAACCAAGATTTCTTTGCCAAAACTTGGAAGCAACCACGATATCCTTCCAATGTGGGTTCATTGACTGTAACAAATGTACCACTCTGGTGGGGGATGCTGGTAGTGGAGGAGGCTGGAGAGGGGTGAGGCAGGGGATCTGTGGGGAATCCCTGCACCTTCCCTGCAGTTTTGCTGTTAAATTAAAAATGCTCTAAAAATTAGTCTATTTTTTAAAGTGACTCATCTTGCCATGCCCTGTCCCACTCCCTATGTGTAATTTTAAAAACTGATTATTACTATTCCTAGAAAAGCTACTCGCTTACTTTTCTCCCTCTTATTTTTTTTAATTAAAAAAATTTTAACGTTTATTTATTTTTGAGAGATGGAGAGAGACAGAGCATGAAAGGGGGAGGGGCAGAGAAAGAGAGAGAGAAAGATAGAATCTGAAGCAGTCTCCAGGCTCTGAGCTGTCAGCACAGAGCCTGATGCGGGGCTTGAACCCACAGACCATGAGATCATGACCTGAGCCGAAGTCAGACGCTTAACCAACTGAGCCACCGAGGTGCCCCTTTTCTTCCTCTTATTTCTGATCTCTATAAATGGTATGTTATGTCTTCTGGGTTGAAGCCTGACAATAAGACTATCAAATATTTGTTGTAAGAAATATGTTACTCTTCAGGTGTATTCATCAGCGTTTTGAGGTAGGTTCTTCTTGGTAACTCTGAACTCATGGCATTTAACCTAAATATGTATCTCTGACTCATTTGTAATTGATGAGTGAAGTGGTTGGTTATGTGGGAGCAGGTATTAATCACTGTGTCTCAGAATCTTTACCTGTGACCTTCTGAGTTAGACTGGATAATCTCCAAAGACTTCTTGAGCTTAAAACTTCTCTGAATAGAAGTTCTTTTTCAAACTTCTTAAATAGCCTAAACTTTTATATCTTTTAAAAAACTTTTCTACATCTTTCTACCTGACTTATATAAGGTACTTACTTTATACCTTACTTAAATAAGGAATAGTTAAGTAAACTATGATATACAGTTAACTGAGCACTGTCTAATGGAAACTACTTTGGACTGTAAGGTATTTAGAGGAGGAGGAGGAATAGTAGTGGTAACAGTAGCAGTAAAGTAGTAGTAGTGTTGTTGGTGTTGGTAACAGTAGGCATAGCTGTAGTAGTCAGTAGTAGTAAGAATAAAGTAGTGGTAGTAGAGTAAGTAGAGTGGAGTAAAGTCATAGTAGCAGCAGCAAAAGCTGTAGCAATAGTAACAGTGGTCATAGTCGTAATAGTGTTAGTAGTTAGAATAAAGTAGTAGTAGCAGTAGTAGTAGTAGTAGCAGTAGCAGTAGTAGCAGTAGCAATAGTAGTAGTAGTAGTGGTGGTGGTGGTAGTAGTAGAGTCAGATAGAACTGGATTTAAATTCCTGTCTTGCTATTAAACAATTACTGAGTACTTGCTAAACCTTAATTTTTCATCTGTGCCACAAAAATACTAGCACTTACTCGAAGGGTTGCTAATCAGTTAAATTGAGAGAATGTATATAAAGTCCTCAGCATAGTGTCTGACACCTAATATGGTCCCTAAGAGCCATAGTCCCTTCTCAAGGATAGACCTTGTCTTGGTGATCAAGCCTGGCACAAAGTCATCAGTAAAATAAATGCTGGCTAAGTTGAACTCGAGTAGAACATTAAACCTTTTTTAAATCAATATTTAGAGACATGGTGTGAAATTTGGGATTTCAAGCAAAATAAGATTTAACAGAGAGAATAAAAGGATGATACAACATTGAATGGTCTGCAGGTGTTGAGGTCAGGGAGTCTATGCTCTCCTGCACAAAGAGGAAGGGCCATCACAGGTGATCTCAGCTGATCTCAGTACCAAAGAGGTGAGTCCCAAGGGGACGCTCGAATCTGTGGCAAGACTGTCCATCCGCCCTGGTAACAAGGTTTTCTCTGTGCTGCTGTCATGGCTCTCTGCTGACTCAGTGAGAGAGAGAACCCAAATCTGTGCCAAAAAAAAAAAAAAAACAAAACAAAAAAAAAAAAAACAAGGCAGAAAAGTAAGTTCTGATAGAGGAGAAGGAGAGAGTAAGTTCACGGTCAATCTATACAATACTGGAGAAACATTTTTTAAAACTAAAAACAACTTTAGTTTTATATTACAAACAAATATGTGTCTATTGTCAAGGAGAAAATCACCCACAGTCTTACCAGCAAGTGAGAGCCCCTATTCAAACCTTGGTCTTATCTCCCGTGGATCTTTTCCTGTGCTGCAAACATATGTCATACATATATAATTTGTGTAAAATATTACATATGTGCGGTGTGTGTTTTCCATATATGATATCCTCTTATCATGTCAATAAACAGTCATCCATGACATCATTTTTAATGGCTGAATAGAATTCCAGTGTCTGGCTAAACCGTGCTTTATGTAACCAATCATCCATTGTCAGACATTTGGGTCATTTCCAAAATCTCGCTATTATAAACAGAGCTGCCAGGAACTTCCTTAGAGCCATGCAGTGAACTTCTGATCCTCTTTCACAGAAGGATGAAAGAGAACAATGGGCTATTTTCGAAAGTTGACTTCAACTCCAAACCACCATCCCCTTTTCCCCACCCCTGGTGATACCCTGTCCTCTCGAGTCCAGATGGAGGAATCCACGGTCAGGACCTTAGATTCTTGAGGATTTGCCCCACACCCAGAAAGAGTGTCTGAGCCTTTCTGAACTCATATAATTAGATGTGAGGGCCCTGAAACCAGGCCAGTGCTAGCCCAAACTGGGAAGCAGATGAAAGAAGTCTTGGCTCCCTTTCAACTCCTTCTTAAGTTTCCTTTCCCTAGTACTGTCCAGTCCTCCCAAGAGGCAACTGCCCAGCGCCCCAAACCCCTGGGTCCTGCTCTCAGCATCTGATACCCTAATTTCTACAGCTTTGGCAGCAGCCAGGATGGAAAGGACCACACCTTCTGGTGATGTATACTCTTCAAGAAGCTCCCTTTAACATCTTGAGTCAACCAACATGCTTTGAACTAAACACTGCCATAACAAGTGACACAGATTGGGGCGCTCAAAACAACAGGAAGGGATTGTCTCACAGCTCTGGAGGCCACCAGACAGAAACCAAGGTGTCAGCAGTGTTGTGCTACCTCTGAAGGTTCTAGAAAAGATTCCTTCCTTGCCTCCTCCCACATCGGATGGTTGCCAGTCATATTTGGTTTTCCTTGGCTTGCGGCTTCACCTCTGCAATCTCCACCTCTGCCCACCCATGGCCCCCTTCCCTGCATATCTGTGCCTCTGCGTGCAATTTGCCTTCTTTTTACAGGACACCAGTCATACTGGATTTAGGGCCTACCCTGATTCCGTATGACCTCATCTGGACCAATTACGTCGCAAGGACCCAAGTTCCAAATATGGTCACATTCTGAGGTTCTGAGTGGACATGAATTTCTGGGGGGAACCCTACTCACCCCACCCCAGTTCATGCTCTGATAGAGACAACAATGAATATTACAAAAATCAAAACTGCAGGCATGGAATTACTATTACAGCTTTAAATGGACCAAGAGGGCTAAAATATGGGGGTATGGGGTGCCTAGGGGTGCCCTACAGCACCCCCAAGTCACCCTGTCTTGTACCTCCTACTCTGGCTATGCCTATGAGCCAGACTTGCAGCAAGTCCCCAAGGGACCCTCTCAAACTGCCTATGGAATAAGGAATACGTCTTAAATTCTCTCCAGCTCTGTTCAAAAGCCTATTTTTTTCCTTTCTCTTTCTTTTTTTTTTTTTAATGTTTATTTATTTTCAGAGAGAGAACAAAAGAGAGCAAGCAGGAGAGGGGCAGAGAGAGAGGGACACACAGAATCCGAAGGAGGCTCTAGGCACTGAGCTGTCAGCATAGCAGAGTCAGATGCAGGGCTCGAACTCACAAACTGCGAGATCATGACTTGAGCCGAAGTTGGAAGCTTAACTGACTGAGTCACCCAGGCACCCCTTTCCCTTTTCTTTTCCTTTCTTTTCCCTTTTATTTTGGAGAGAGAGAGACAAAGCACGAGCAAGGGAGAGAGGCAAAGGGTGAGAGTGAGAATATCAAGCAGGCTCCATGCTCAGCACAGACCCTGACACGAGGCTCGATCCCACAACCCTGGGATGAGCCGAAATCAAGAGTCTGACAGAAGCTCAACCAACTGAGCCACCCAGGCACCCCAAGCCTGTTTTTTTCTGACCATAAGTTCTGGAGACAGTTGTGGTAGGAGAAGACAGACTGTAATAAAAAACATATAAAGGCAAAACTGCAAATTGTTCCCAAATTTACTGTACTTTTTGTACATTTGTTCCCTTTCCCTCTCAGGTTTAAGAAGTGGGAGGTGGTGCCCAAAGCAGCAGGAGCCTCTTTGAATCCATGAGCTTGCTCTCTCCTGCCCTGGCTGCCTACTGCTAGCACAGCAGGGCCGTGGACTCCTGGTGAGACAATTAGCCCGAGCCTTTCTCACGGAGACCCTGGGCAGCAGGCAGTCTCTGCATTTCCAGAGCTGACCTTCCGTGCTGCCAGGATAGGGCAGAGCTGGGATTTGAGCACATCCCTTGTACAGGCCACAGGGTTCTCTTCAGAGGCATTTGCCCCACAGCCCAGTCCTCTCCTTAGACAACTTTAAGGGTAATTCTTATATTTCTCCACCAGCTCTCACAGATGACAGGAGTAACTCACAGCAAGTGTTTTCATGATCCATACCCCGCCTACAGTCCCCACACAGTGTCTAGTGGAGACTCTGACCCTGTCTCTAGGCTGTCTTCCGTAGGCACCTTTCACTCTTGGCCTGAGACTTTTCTTTGCTTGTGGAGAGCAGGATGAAAGTGCAAGAGAGGTCGGCCTTTGGGAACAACCCTCAAGCAATGAGTAACAGGAGATGGTGAAAAATGCCCCAACTTTCTTGCCCTTGGGAGGAGGAGGGGCAACTCTGAGTTGCCCAGCAGGGCTGAACTCCAGTTGCCCACAATGGTAGCCTGTTCATTAAAGTCTCGTAGATTATCTCCCCTCCCCAGGCCCTTCCCTGGGCTTCGTGGCATCTCTTCCAAACAAACTACTTGCACTTGAATTCATGTCTCCTGGTTGGCTTCCGGGCACTCAACTCAAGATACACAGTTGCATTAGTATGCATTTATTTCTCTGTTGGGTAATGAGTTCCCCACAGACAGGCACCATATCTTATTGCTCTGAGCACTAACCCTTCAGTTCCTGTCAAAGGTTTTATATACATTACTTCATCTCAACTGCACAACAACACTTAGAGTCCAGCACTATCATTATTCCCATTTTACAAATTAGGAAAATGAAGCTCAGGGAGCTTGAGTCACTTGTCCAAGGTCATGCAGCCTAGAAGAAGGAGGTGGGACTTGAATCAAGGTGGTCTCTCTTTGGAGCCTACATCATTAATGATTGCCATTAGGAATGGTATTCAAGAAATATCTGTGGAAGAAACAAAGATGCTAGCAAGCAAACCCTACAAGCATTGGTCTAAAGGGCACAGGACTAGCTAATTTATCGAATATGCTTAAGACTTGGTAGAGATAGAGGCCCTCAGTGCCTTCCCCAAAGTTTCATGAGTCTTTTTTCTATTCATTTATTGATTCAAGGAGCATTTCTTGACCTATTATGACTAAGGCTCTGGACGAGGCCCTGCGCTGGTTACAGAGAAATGCAAAGCAAATTCAAGGGGCTTTTTTGCCCAACATCTTAGTGAGCCTGCAGTGAGGGCAGCTGTTCTCCGAGCTTCACTATGCTACAGGGACGACAAGAAGAAAGATGCTGGAAAGTCGCCCAAGAAAGACAAAGACCCAGTGAACAAATCTGGGGGCAAGGCCAAAAAGAAGAAATGGTCCAGAGGCAAAGTTTGGGACAAGCTCAATGACCTTGTCTTGTTTGACAAAATGACATACGACCAACTCCGCAAGGAAGTTCCCAACTGTAAGCTTATATATAACCCCAGCTGTTGTCTCTGAGAGACTGGAGATTCAGGGTTCCCTGGCCAGGGGAGCCCTTCGGGAGCTCCTTAGTAAAGGACTTATCGAACTGGTTTCAAAGCACAGAGCTCAAGTGATTTACATCAGAAATACCAAGGCCAGAGATGTACCAGCTGCTGGTGAAGATATATACACAGGTCCCACCAACTGTACATTGTGAAAAACAAAACCTTATTAAATAAAAAAAATAAATAAATAAAGCAAATTCAAGGAGCTCATAGTCGGCAGAGAGAGAGTGAGACAAAGATAAGGCAGAAAAAAAATAAATAACTGAAAAAATAAATTACAAGACTAGAGCTGCCATTAGGCAGAAGTGATGCATGGCCAAGTGAGCTGAACAAAAAAGTGCTATGTTTCCAAAGATGAGCTCTGGGAACTGGAGCAGACAGACAATGGAAGGAAGAGTGGGGCTTCAAGGTACTGGATGGCTAGAAGTAGGGGCAGGGAGGGAGAATGACATGGCAAAGACATGTGAGCAAAGCCACAAAACAAAGGGATTCCAGACAATTTGCTTCATCGTTCTGCCCTGCCCCTTCCCCCAAGTCAAAGCTAATTGCGGGGGAAATAATGATGTTTACCAAGAGCAAAACCAAGGTTTAAGAGACAATTGCTGGGGTGCCTGGGTGGCTCAGTCGGTTAAGCGTCCGGCTTCAGCTCAGGTCATGATCTCACAGTTCGTGGGTTCAAGCCCTGCGTTGGGCTCTGTGCTAACAGCTAGCTCAGAGCCTGGAGGCTGCTTCGGATTCTGTATCTGCCTCTCTCTCTGACCCTCCCCTGCTCGCGCTGTCTCTCAAAAATAAAAAAAAAATTTTTTTAAAGAGACAATAGCTGAGGATTATGGATACATGTCATTTGCAAGTGCTTTTCAAGCTAAAACATGCATAAAGGAATACAAATCACATACTAAAGTGGTCACCTTTCCTTCAGGTCTAAGGGCTGATTGAGTAAGTGTGACCGCCATGACTCCTGCTCTGAAAACTTGGCACCAAAAGACACAGCGTAACTGCCTGCTCTCACTGTTGTGCTTGGATCACACTGCCTGGAAACCAGGAGTCACAAACTTTGGGGATTGAAGATATTTCCCTGAAGGCTTGGCAACCAAGACCTCATTTACAGCTCCTGTTCTGGGAGAGGATTGCTTCTTTGCTCACTTTCACCTTCTCCCCAGTGAGGGAGTGGGCAGGCCACATTGGCACATGGGATGAGAAATGGAAAGAGCCCAGCAAAGGACTCTGCACAATTTGGTAGGATCAGGCATGGAAAGCATTGAAGACTCTGGGCTACCATGGGCAGAACTTGCTCAAAAGGACCTCGCCCTTGGTGGAGCTAAGAGCCCCCACTATCCTTCAGCCACTCCCAAATTACAGTCTAAGTAGATGCAGTGTCTCCTATGCAAACAGCTTCAAGATCTACCACCAAGCCCCAACCAGTGGCTGCCCCCAGGCCTCTTCCAAATAGAAATTCCACAGCCACCACTCTTGCCAGCTCACATGGGGCAGCTAGAGTTTTGCAGCCATGACTATAGGAAGACAAAGGCCAGATCCAAGTCCTAGGAGGTTCCAGAGAGCTTTGCCACCTCCTCCGCAAGAGCCTGAAGCCCAACTAACACTAGCCATTGTTGAAATGACATTGTGTAACCAATGGGCCCATGTGGGGATCATATCCATGGCTTTCCCCACACTGCCACAGACACCAGGTGAGTGCAGGGGTATTGATGCCCATGGGGCTGCCCTTGCCTACTAGGGGCTAAGAGCAGAAGCGTAAATGCTTCCCCATTTTCTCTCCCCCACCTCAGAATGTTCCTGAGATGCATTTCAGAAAGCTACTCAGAAGGTGGCCAATTGAATAATACATCCTTTTATTGGCTCTTCCTCCTTCCCTGTTTCACTCTGATAGGTAACTCACATAGAAGCATTCCTGTCAGGTGCTGCTTTCAGGAGAACACAGGCTCAGACACTCAGAAACCTCAAAAGATGTCACCCTTGGCTTCTGAAAATGAGCCCAACAGATCACAGCAATGAGGGTTTTCTCGATCCTTGCTTATGCTTGTGTTGAATGTATAAGCAGTCCAGCATTAACTCTGAGACAAGCTCTCCATACATCAGCCCAGAGAAGGGGAAAATGATACCTCTAACTATATAAGAGAAGCATGGCAGGTGAATTCTTTTCATTAAGTTCTATTTCATTTTGTGGATTCACCAAAACCCATGTTGTGGGAGAGCCAGTGATTTGCCACGTAACAATGGAAGAGCAGGGTCACTGGAAATGGGAAGATTTCCACACTGCTTACATGCACACAGCAGGACACAAAGTCAGGTGACATGGCTTAGCTGATGCCCTCAACTTGAGATAGGGGTTTTAACCAAATAAATAACAAGGAGGCTTCCATTTGAGAACCCAACTCCCTCTTCCAAAGCAGATGATGGGTAAGAAGAAGGAAGGGGACTAAGGAAATGGAGGAGAATGTATTAGTGTTAAAATAAACCAGAGAGGAAAGGGGAGACTTCTAGAGAGGAGGGAAAGAAAAACCTCACTTACATCTTCTCCCTTTTACATGCCAGTCTGACCAGAATTGCTTTCAGAGTGACATAGGAAACACCTAGTAATATATGCCTTGTCAGGGGGAAAGGGTGAGTTTTGTTGCAGTGTGAGAACTAAGATTACAAATAGTAAAGAGTAGTGTTTAGTTTTTAGCACTTGTCACAGATCAAACATCACGTTTTTAGCTTAAGACTTTAATTATTATGATTATAAAATCATTTTCTTCTATATTAAAAAATGTGAAGACTAGAACAAAAACAATTACTTCCGAGTTTTCTGAAAGGTTGAGAATAAAAAAAAAATCTTTTCTTTATGCCCTAACCCCCAAAGGAGGGGCTGTGAACACATCTAGAGTCCTTAGCACCTTGGGGGCCTGCTTAGAAGCATGAGCTACATGAGCCCATTCGTAGGCATTAACCGAAGAGAAAAAAACTTTAGTTCACATGAGAACCTGTACCCAGATGTTTATGCACACTTATCCATAATGCCCCCAAACTGGGCACTGCCCAAACGCCCTTCAGCTAGTGAATGGAAACAAACAGTGGTACATCCATGCAGTGTAAGAGTGTTCATCAATAAAAAGGAGCAAACAACAGATGTATGCAACCACAGAAGAAGAATAGATCTCAAATGCATTTTGCTAAGTGAAAGGAGCCAGTCTCAAAAGGCTACATGATTCTATTTATATGACGTTCTGGAAAAGGCAAAACTGACGGATCCCTTGATGCCCAGGGCTGCGGGTGGTTGGAGGGAGGAGACTGACTACAAAAAGACACGAGGGAATTTTTTTTAATGTTTATTTATTTATTTTGAGAGAGTGAGAAAGAGAGAGTGTGGACAGAGGAGAGTCCGAGAGAGAGAGAGAGAGAGAGAGAGAGAGAGAGAGAGAGAATCCCAAGTGGGCTCTGCACTGTCAGCGCAGAGCTTGATACAGGGCTTGAACTTACAAACCATAAGATCGTGACCTGAGCCAAAATCAAGAATTGGATGCTTAACCAACTGAGCCGCCCAGGTGCTCAGGATATTTTTGAGGATAATGAGACTGCTCTATCTGTTGATGTGGTGGTAGTCATGCAATTGTATGCATTTGTCAGTGCCCATAGAGTTGTACTCCACTGGGGTGCCTGGGTGGCTAAGTCAGTTAACCATATGACTTCAGTTCATATCGTGATCTTGCAGTTCATGAGCCCTGGGCCAGGCTTTGTGCTGACAGCTCAGAGCCTGGAGCCTGCTTTGGATTCTGTGTCTCCCTCTTTCTCTGCCCTTCCCCCACTCACATTTGGGGGTCTCTCTTTCTCTCTCTCTAAAAAATGAATAAACATTAAAAAAATTTTTTTAACTAAAAAAAAGAAGTATACACCACTAACAAGAGTGAATTTTACTGTAAGTTATAACTTATTTAAAAAAACAAGAGAGAGAGACATGAGCTGTGGAGTCCCTGGCCTAGGAAAGAACCTCGCTTCACTACTTGCTTCTGTGTGACCTTAGATAAGATACTTAACCTTTCTGGACCTTGGTTTCCTCATCTGTACTGGAGGGTTTAATAGGACCTACCTCACAGGTTTGTTACAAGGAGTCAATGAGTGCCTGACACCCACTCAGATATGGTCTTAATATGACCATCCAGCCAAGAGTCACAGCCTCAGGCCCCTCCCCAGGAGGTCTTGTTATCTCTCTGCCCCGTACTCTACAACCTGCTCTCTGCCCAGCCTGGATTCCTGGGGAGAAATTGAGGCAGTCCCTTAAGAACTCTGAAGCAATCTGAGCTGGGTAAGAGCTTGGTGTTACTGAAACCTGGCTTTGAGCCCCAACAAATAAACTGGCATCTCGAGGGGTTTTTACATCTCTCTCCTGCAGCCCCCAGCTGTGCCCCTCAGCCTAGCCAGTAAGCTTATAAATGCCACACCAGGCGAGAGATGTGCACTCACTCTTCCATGCTCCTGTAGGGCTGTGATTTATCCGTTCTTATTTCCTGGCACATAAAAGACAGTAGATAAATAAATAGGATGTACCACCCCAGGGCAACTGGCTTCTGGGCATTTTATTGTACTATGCTAAACATTGATGGCAGGGTCTAATTTTTTTCTTTCTTTTTAAAGAATTTGTAATGTTTATTTTTTATTATTTTGAGAGAGAGAGAGACAGAGAAAGAGACAGAATGCTAGTGGGGGTGGGGCAGAGAGAGAGGGAGACACAGAATCCGAAGCAGACTCCAGGCTCTGATCTAGCTGTCAGTACAGAGGCTGATGCTGGGTTCGAACCCATGAACCATGAGATCATGACCTGAACGAAAGTCAGACTATTAACCAACTGAGCTACCTGGGCAACCCTAATTTTTTTTTCCTTTTTTTAGTGGTGTGTGTGTGTGTGTGTGTGTGAGTGATTCTCACCAAAAAGCTAAGACTTTCTTTCGCATATTAATGAAAACCTACTGCCCAACAAGTGTTTTAAAGATCCCAAGAAGACTTTCCTAGACTTTGAACATTTTGTGAAACACTCCATTCATTATATTAAGTAACAAGATGAATCCCTAGCAGATTTTCACTGATTAGGAGGAAGTTTGGGGCACAAACCATATCTGCACTGTGGGCAGGATTTAGCTGCTCATTTGTTCATTAACAGAGGGAATCATGCAACAGGTGGTCATGGAGCACCTCTCCTATGTTCAGATCCAGACCAGGGGTGCTGGGGCTCTGGGGAGAGTCACGCCATTCCTTCCCAGCTTCTGCACCTGGGTATGAGGTGTCACTATACAGACACATCACCTGTTGGGGTCTTAGTTTTCTCATTGTAACTGTTAAGGCCATTTCAGACCCCTTCCAGAACAATCTATGACTTGGAGGTTGTATTGCAATTTATGGTAGTGAAGACATATTTTATTGCAACTGACGGTGATGGTCCTATTGAAGATAACAACTTTGCTGACCTGATGAAGAGGAAGAAGTTAAAGGGAATGTTTTAATGCTAGTAGCTAATTTACAAGCTTCTATTTCTCTAACTGCTTTGAAACTACTTATGATGGAATGAAAGATGCATAGCCCCTCCTATGGGGTAGAGAAATGGAGAGCGAGCACAAGTGGGCTTCAACTGATACTTGTAAGGTTCTATTCCTTAAAATTAAATAAAATTCAATAGGGCTTCATGTTAAATCGGGGTGTTAGAGGAGTTCATACTCGTGAGTTATAATGTACTGTGCATATTTTCATATGTTAAAATATTTCTGGATAATTTTTTTTAAAGACACACTTCCTCAATAACTAGAACTGTGTTGTGAGGCATTTTTCAATCACAGAAAGGGGTATTTCTGTATTTACCTGAGTAATCAATCCTTCCTTGGAAATAACACCCTCCTGCCAACACCCTCGCTCTGTCTCTCTGTGTCCCCTGTGACTGCTCTTCTGGATCTCGCCGACCCACTTGGATGAACAAAGGGACTGACTACTTAAATCATGACCGCTGAAAGCCTTGGCTGGGACTTCGGTTCCTTTAAACCCTTCCCACTGGCAGATCTTCACGTCTGTACTCCCAAGGTGGTGCGGACAACCCTGCTGATGAGGCAGATCTGAGCTTGCTTTGCTCCAGGACAATGGAGGAGTGAACCAGGCACCCAGGCCAGGCTAGGGGCAAAAAAAGGATTCTGCATGTCAAAGGAATGAGCGAAGGGAGGGGTGGATCAGCCTCGCCTCAAAGACAGAAAATAACGTGGTTTTACAGACTTCTTCCGACTAGTCCACAGGAAAGGAGGAGGAGACAGTAGGATCTTTGCGTCAGTCCTGCTAAACTTGTGCTCATCAGTACAGAGTGAAGCTGGGAACCTTCATCCCAGGTTCTCTCCCAAGTCAATGTAGAACTAGAGTCTCCACTCATCTCCTCCATAATAAAAATGTGATTAATAGGAACCAGGTGGGGTTCTGTCTCTGTTAAGAGGCAAGCCCCAGTAGGCAGAAATCCAAGGTGGCCTCCCTGAGGCTGTATCCTCAGCATAGTTGAGCCTCGGCATTTGGTCTCTCTGGGCAGAGACCCATCTCTGGAAAGGCTGTGGGTGCTGATTAAAAACCTCGCCTGTTGGGGTGCATAAGTGGCTTAACCGGGTAAGTGTCCAACTTCGGCTCAGGTCATGATCTCACAGTTCGTGAGTTCGGGTCCCACATCGGGCTCTCTGCTGTCAGTGTGGAGACTGCTTCAATTCCTCTATCACTCCCTCCCCCACTCTCTTGCCTTCTCTCAAAAAATAATTAAACTAAAACACACACACACACACACACACACACCCCACCTCTTCCCCTAGATGGTCTCTTAACAAAGGAGATAATAGAATGTGCCTTTAGCCTCCTTGAGGAAATCCAGTTGCTGTTCCAGACTACTGTGGTCAAATGCAAGATGTCTCCTTTAGCCAAGACAGATTTCTCTTTTCGTTGGGTTTCCTTTATTCCTGAACTACAGATTCTCTCAGTAAGATAAGATAAGGACTTCTTACTGCATGGGATGCTTCTCCCCACCTCCACCCCCACCCCCAATCTGGGTGTTTGCAAACCTGTCTGAATTCTTTCTGCAGCAATGATTTCCTTCACAGACAAAGGTTAGAGGCATCGAGGAAGCCCCATCAGTTGGCTGGCACTGGGGAAAGTCAGACTTAGAACCTTGGCAAAGATTCTTTGCTGGACCAAACTTCAGTCAGTCTTCTGAAACTTTTCCTAGGCCCATCCGTCCACTTCCTTGTAAAACCCAGTTTTAGCAAAAACCCCTGCTAAGTTAGTTTAACCAGAACCACACCCCCTCAAGCTCAATATCTGCTCTCCCTCAGCCAGGTTCCTCTTCCCCCACAGCCCTCAGGTGATGTCTTATCACCCTGGCCTGCCTTCAGCAAGAATCCTGTGATTCTGGTAGCTTTAGCCAGATGCCCTCTTACCCCTGATGTTTCCTATTAGTAATTTTCCATCCACTAACCCCACATCCCTCCTTGGCTATAAAGTCCCCCTTGCGGTCATCCTGAATAAAATCTGCCTTATCGTTTTTAACAAGTGTTACTGAGTTTTTGTTTTCTTTAACATCCTCCTCCTGGATCCCTGGGCTGAGCATCTTTCTTCGGAGCAGTAAGCAAAGAGTGAGATTCTGCTCCACTGAGTAAACAAACCAGTTCTCTAAAAACTAGTTGTTCTTTGATACAATGACCTGTGCGTGAACTGTGGCTCCAGTAAGTCATCCTACAACATAGAAATATCACTCAGCAAGGTCAATAGCTGTCATATAGACAATTTTTCTTTTCTTGGTGAACATGCCACCCCTCCCCCCCCCCACTGGATTTAAAGGTATATCAAGGACTCCACCCCCTCAACCCAGGTGTTATTTACTAAGTATTTACCAAGCCCTCACATGCTGCAGAAACTTCAGCTTTTACATTGGGATAGAGCTGAGTAAGGACAGTTCCATGCAGCTTCTGAAGGAGGTAAACAGGCTAACTGCCTGGTCGTGGACCTGAACAACTGTTCAGGTTCTGTCCCCTAAAATCCTAAAAGGCACTTCTTTGAATTAATTGTTAGAATATAAACACCTAACATCTTTTAAGTGATTACTTTCTGCCAAGCCCTGTGCTCAGCCTTTAAGTAGAGCATCTCATTTTGTCCCTACATTTACAGGGGCAGGGACTAAAGCTTTAACAGGGTTGTGAAACGTTCCACTATTGCACAGACAGTATGAGGTGGAGCTGGGATTACAAGTCTGATCTGTGTCTCTCCATGCCCAGAGCTCCTCACCATGGTTTTTAGAAGGGCCCTTGTTGAGATGCCAAGTGACCTAGTGTGGCAAGTGTACAAGAACAGACATTTTTTTTAACATTTATTAATTTTGAGAATAAGCATGAGCAGGTGAGGGGCAGAGAGAGAGAGCATCCAAAGCAGGTTCCATGCTGTCAGCGCAAAGCCTGACGTGGGGCTTGAAGCCACAAACCATGAGATCCATGACCCGAGCTGAAGTCGGACATTCAATCGACAGAGCCACCCAGGCACCCCGGAAGATGTGTTCTTGAACCTCTCGGTCACCTAACTTTTTGTGTGACTGTGAGGAATAGTACAACCTCTCGGGGCCTCTGAGTTGCAA
The DNA here is from genome assembly GCA_028646485.1 of Cryptoprocta ferox. NCBI lineage: Eukaryota > Metazoa > Chordata > Mammalia > Carnivora > Eupleridae > Cryptoprocta > Cryptoprocta ferox. The sequence continues at coordinate 78,031,762 of CM053576.1, read as the reverse complement.
AAAGGAAATAATGGTATTAGGTTCGTGTCTTTCACAAGAGTGGTTGGATGGGTTTTACTGGTAATCTCTAAAGGGAGACAGAAAGGAGATAAGCAAACTCACAAGAGGAAGTTACCAAGATTCCTCAGCCTTGCCACACTTCTTGGAAAGTATCCCTTCTCCTCACTGGGCTCCCTTTTTAGATGGTATCAGGAACACAGACCCTGCCCCGGCCTTCCCCCGGATGTCAGTAGCTACCAGGGAGTTCCAGAAAACAACAAACAAAATGGGCCACTTTCCACTTTCAGTGCCCAGGTCTCAAAGTCTTCATTTACATCTCAAGGAAAGTTACGGGCCCCTTTTGTGGGTGCTGGAGGCTTTTGACAGGACAAGATGTTTTAGGACCGGGCAACTTAGCCATTTTCATTCAAGTAGCTCCCAAAGTAGAAGAGAGATAAATGACTAAGGCAGATCCCAAAGGGGTCCCCTAACAGGCAGCAAATCTTTGAAGTTTGATCTTCGGTAGTCCCCCCCTTATCTGTGGTTTCGGTTCCAGTTACTGCTGTCAACTGTGGTCGGGGAAACAGACGATCCTCCTTCCGACAAACGGGCCAATGCTGCATCACATGCCTGTGCTACCCCATCTCCCTTCATCTCCTCACGCAGGCAGTTTATCATCTCCCATCATCACATGAAGAAGGGTGAGTACAGCATAATGTATTTCGAGAGACAGAGACCACATTTAAATCACTTACTTGTATTATAGCATTTTGTGACAGTTGTTCTATTTTATCACTGTTAATCTCTTACTGTGCCTAATTTATAAACTTTATCCTAGCTGTGTATGGATAGGAAAAAAGTATATGTAGGGTTCAGTACTATCTGAAGTTTCAAGCATCTACTGGAAGTCTTAAGTAGGAGACACTACTGTGTATCTTTTTAAATATATGCAAAGCTTTCATTCGAGTCCTATCCATACCCGTTTATTTTAACAAGAACAACAACAAACACCTTTTTATTACTTACATTATCTTTCTCCCTAAAACTTTGAGTGATCAGTTGTAGTTACTTACTGAACACAGCACTAGTGTTTACAGACCTTGCCTCACTTAATACTCACCATCACCCTAATGGGTAGGTGCTGTGACCCCTCCCACTTTAGAGATGGGTGACTATTCTCCATTTCACTGCTGCCAGCACCATGGAGAGATATTTAGCTTCTGGCTCCTCCCCACTTGGGTATTATAGATGAGTGTCCTCCCTTAATTAAAGTATATGAAAGAGTCTTTATCATTGTCATTTTTAAAAATATAAAATTATAGGGGTGCCTGGGTGGCTCAGTTGGTTGAGCATCTGACTTCAGCTCAGGTCATGATCTTGTGGTTCATGAGTTTGAGCCCCATATCAGGCTTAATGCTGTCAGCATCAGGCCCACTTCTGATCCTCTGTCTCACTCTCTCTCTGCATCTCCCCTGCAAAATAAATAAATAAATAAATACATAATTATATAGCAAATATTATTATAAACCTAAATTCCTGAAACTATACACTCTTCTACACTGAGAAGTCCTTCCCACCCTTCTGAAAAAGCCTGAAACAGACATTTGCCTTGGGTGTTCCATTATTTCCAATAAGACCCACTTTAATGCAGTGATTAAGCTACTTAGACTCAAAGCATGGGCTCAGGAGTTACAAATCCCCACTAAGCCATTTTCCCCTGATGTGATCTTGAGCTAATTATTTACTCTCTCACCTTAAGTTACTCATGTATAAATTGGGAATAATAATAGGACCTACCCAGAGGTTGATTAGGAGGATTCAATGAGCTAGTGCATGTGCGGCACCTGTCACAAAGTAATAAATGTCAAATGCTTTTCTTATTAAAGAGATTTGGAAAAAAATAAAATAAAATAAAAGAGATTTGGGGTGGAGACTGCTTCAAGCAACAGCTTTTAGTCAACAACACCTAAAACCACATTTCCAAGGTTGGGAAAATGTTGTTAATTGATTGCTAATATCTTCAGATATTAGAACAGGTATACTGACATTTGGCTGTGAAAATGTGATCCCTAAGCAATGTCTTGGGTTCTGAGAAAGAGAGGGGGTGTAAGGTAAAGTCTACTGATTCTTGCAACAGATCTGAATTTCTTTAGGAGCTGAATTTCTTTAGGGGACCAGTTAGCTAACATGGGGGTGATTCCTCTGAGACCCTGTCAGCACTGAGCCTTGCTGGCTGCAGATCTAATGAGATCACAGCCACCCTGCCTTGCTGGGAGGCAGCCCTAATCACTCTCCACCCCAGCTGAGCTGATAATAACTGTTCCAACTCTGGGTTCCACCTCACCGTCAGCCCCCACATCATCATCTTTCTGCAGGATGAAGAACTCATAGAGACGGGGCCCTGCAGTCTTCATATCCATACATTCTTCCCTGGCACACACTACCTGCTCTATAAATCTTTCCAGAATGAATTTATGGGTGGCTGTAAAATTCTCCCCCTCTTCTCTAGGGTATATCTGTGTAACCAGTGCCAGTCCTGTGGAATATCTATCTATCTATCTATCTGTATCAAAACACATATCTTTCAGCTCTTGCAATCTTCCTGTGCCAGACCTGGTACATACGGCTGCCCTTCAGCTAAGTGTCACCTCAAAGAGTCTGGTCATTCAGGCACAATATGTATATTCTTCATATTTTAATTGCATAAGTATCTTGGTCTCCCTGGTATCATCTTTCCTAAACATTTCTTAAGCTGGACTACTTTAGGGCAATGCAAGAGCTAATCTATTTTATGTTGATTTCATTAGCTTTGGTTTCTTGACTTAGTAAATGAATTGGGAAAAATATGGGGAAAGGGGGACCTTCCTATAGCCTCCCAAACCCTGCCTAAAGAGAGGACTTGGGAGCTGTGGTTCCTCTCCCACACTCTCATTTGTGTATGTACCCCAATCCTATGTATGAAGATGGCAGAGAAGTAACGTACCTCAATAAGCTTAATGAGAGTTTCTCTCCATGGACATGGAGCCTGGATCCCCTACCCATAAATAGATTAGTCTGATGTCCTGGCAAGGACCCTAGATTTATAATCATTGGCCCTGCTTCTTGCTGGCTGTGACATTTTGGATAATCACTTAATCTCCCTAGGCCTCAATTTTTTATTTATAAAAGCAGAAGCAGCCTAGGATGTTTTTAGTGTTCTCTGTAACACTAAAGGCTAGATAGTACTAAACAAACATGAGGAATAATTAGTGTCTCTAGAAAATGGCTTCCTTCCCCACAACAAGAGCTGGTGGAGATTCTAAGAACAAAAGAGCTGGTGGAGGTTCTAAGAACAAAAAGTTTTCTTCCCTCGGGAAAGAAAAACAAGTGTGAGCAGATCACATTCAAAACAAAAGAGGCTGCACAACCCCCAGACATACCTCATTTAGGCAGAATATCTCCCAGTTTGTGGAGACATGTGACTCTCTGAAAGTTACCTTCTCATGGGAATGAATGGGAATTGTCCTGTAGACATATCAGTGGAAGCTTTGGCTTGAACTAGAAGCTCCTAATATATTAACTGATATATTAACTGGCGCTTTTAGAGGACAAAATATGTCAATAATTGCCTAAAGAACTAATAGGGCAACCTGTGCTCTGTCGTCCAGGGCTATTTTGGGTCTTATAAACCATAAGGAATTAAAAAAAAAAACAATCAATGCTCTCAACAACTGAAAGTCAATTGAGTTATTTAAGATTTCCCCCAACATATATAGCTATTGGCTGTCCAGAGTCTGGCTACAGCACTTTGGGTCTTGTGCAGACACCAAGCTACTTAGCTAGCAGACAAAAATATAGGGAGTTCCAATCATCCAATCAAGAGACTATTAAAATATGGGTCATAAATCTCTGATTCTGCCACACTTCACCAAGGACAACGTCTGGCAATCTTCCGGCCTTGCTAAGAGCTAGTTCCATGGTGCTGAGTCCCAGTTTTCTCCTCCTCTCTCTCTTAGTTGTATCCTAAGATTGGGGTGCACAAGTATCCTCAGGGACCTTTTGTTTTCTTACCAGAAATGGAGTCTGTTTTCCCAAAACGTACCTGGGAAGATTTTAACAGCTTAGTGCTGCAGCCTCAGTATTAATCCTGAGAAATTTTTTTATCTCCAGGCTCCCTGTGCCTTTGTCCATGGGCAGGCTCCCGAGGTTGCCTCTGTAGTCCAGCCCCTGCTCTTCAGAACTGTGAGTGCCAGAGGACAGAGGAGCAGTGTCTGCCGCTGGATCTGAACTCACTGAAGGTCTGTCCTAGGGCCAGGGCACCCTAGGGTCATCTGGTGGGGTTAGAGGAGGTCTCTGTTCTCCTCAGGAGGTGACTGGCAGATGTTCCAGTCCTGGCATCACTGGGGCTGAGGGGATTGATAACTCAGTGCACATGAGCCATTCCAACACACCAATTGAGAGGTCTGCTGTAGACCCTTTGATCTCTAAAGTGTGGTTTCCTCAGCTGCAGAATGGGAGGTTAATACCAACCACACTGGTGATTCCTCCATGAGATTATCATGGAAGCAGGTGCCCACTACAGTGCCTGACACACAGTAAGCATCACCAATGCTGGTGCTTTTTCCACCTACATCTGACATCCAACTGCTGAGGCCCATAAGAATGAACTGATTTTCCAACTCTAGAGGGGTATTATCTATCAATATCTGAACGTTGATAGAGAACTATGATGAAGATTTCCTTTCAGCCTTTATTAAGAAAAATTATCCATTGCCCTTCTAAGCTTGTATAAAACCATTTCTAACAAGCCCACCTGAGAGATATCTGATGCTCTACAATAGAGATTTTCAAATTGTGGCATCTGGGCCAGCATCTGCTCTTGTTAGAAATAAAAATTCTTGTTAGTGCCTAAGTGACTCAGTTGGTTAAGCGTCTGACTTTGGCTCAGGTCATGATCTCACAGTTTGTGGGTTTGATCCCCACATCAGACCCTGTGCTGACAGCTCAGAGCCTGGAGCCTGTTTCAGATTCTGTGTCTCCTCTCCCTGCCTCTCTCTCTCTCTCTCTCTCTCTCAAAAATAAATAAACATTAGAAATACAAACTCTTGGGCTGCAACTCAGACCTACCGAATCAGAAACTCTGGAGTCGGGGACATGTAATCTGTTTTGTAAGCTGTCTGGGACTGGCCCACTGGTCTAAGGAAATGTAACTTTTTTGCTGACAGAAGTGTCTGACACAAGGGGCACCTGGATGGCTCAGTCAGTTGGGTATCTGACTTTGGCTCAGATCATGATCTCGCAGTTCATGAGTTCGAGCCCTGAATTGGGCTCTGTGCAGACAGCTCAGAGCCTGAAACCTGCTTTAGATTCGGTGTCTCCTTCTCTCTCTGCTCCTCCCCTACTCATGCATGCGCTCGTTCTCTCTCTCTCTCTCTCTCTCTCAAAAATTAATAAACATTAAAAACATTTTAAAAAAAGAAGTCTTTGACACAAAGTAAATGCTATAAAATGTTGGCTATCATCATAAATTAGCATAGGTAAACATAAGATTGTGATGATCTACACTTTGGAGCAAAAGGCACAGTCAGAGAACTGGAGAACTATGAATAGAAGCCTCAGGAGACCAAGAACAGGGGCTTCATCAACCAGGCAGGCAGAAAACAGGAAGCAGAGAACAGCACCAACTGTGTGCGGGTTGATTAGCAGAGGGAAACTATAGGCAGGGTCTTGGTGGGACAGACTCAGCTGGGAAGAGGTCTGAAGATCATACCGAAGAAGGCTTCAGGCTGCCTGGGGACAACTTCAGCCTGTTAGTTAAAAGACTTGGTCTTCACTGGTTGATGTTTAACTCTTCAAAGTTCCAGGCCCACCTGTCTATCCTGCTCTGTCTCTCCCAGGTTATTGCTTGTGTCCCATTTCCCAAGCTCTCCCATAGCCCATGATGGTGGCACAGTTATCTCCAGGAGTGCAGGCAGTCAGCCTAGGGCAGGTGAGCCTGATCCTGGAGCCCATCTACCATCCTCCTCAGATTTACCTTCCTGACCCCCACAACTTCACAGGGTTGAGGTCACTTCCTTCTAAGTTCTGGGGCCAGTCACCTAAGAACTGAGTTTTTAGTCAAGGCACTGGTATTTATGTAAGAGATAACTGATTAAATGATTATCTAAACAGTAGAAATACAAACATGAGGCTTGTTCTCCATCTGCTAGTTTTTCATGTGGTACTATGCCAGCCACAAAAAATCTAGCCCATTTACGAGTGGGCTGATCCATTTATAAATGGCTGCTTAGGCAATAAAAGCTGAATTTGGGTCTCAACAACAAATTAATTTAAAAAATTCTTTTTAATGTGTATTCATTTTTGAGAGACAGAGAGCATGTGAGGAGGCAGGGGCAGGGGAGGGACGGAGAGAGAGGGAGACACAGAATCCAAAGCATGCTCCAGGCTCCGTGCTGTCAGCACAGAGCCCAATGTAGGGCTCGAACACATGAACTGTGAAATCATGGACCCAAACCGAAGTCAGATGCTTAAAAGGCTAAGCCACGCAGACGCCCCAACAATGAAATTCATTTTATAAATGCTTGGATTCTATTTGAAACATAAGTTTGAAGAGAAATCACATTAATAAGAGCCACTTTCTTAATGCTATGAAAGTTTTGTGTTCATTGTATTTCATATAATTTTCAATGAATGCAACAATGACAGTAGTGTTACTTTTAACTGACTTTACTGTTTTGTAACCACTGAAAAGCATTTTTAAGTTTTTAATAATTTGTTTAAGGCACTGACTAGACCAAGCTGGTAATATGGAAATGTGTTCTAGGTGGTGAGAAAGTGGAGGAAAGAGAGCAGAGGGGAGCAAGTTGAGAATTTGGGTACTACAGCTGGGTGTGTCTACAATGGCTGCCATATAGGGTGACTGAGGAATAGTTGGCAAGGCTTTGTGGGTTGAATGTCTACACAAAGCATAGATGAGATATATACACACACACACATATACGTGGAGAGAAAGAGACAAGGAAATGGTAGAGATACTGACAATGGTAGTCCTGATTGGCACACAGATATGGGTGTATAGAGCATTTGTAGAAAGATTTTAAAGTGCTTCATAGTTTTCATGTGCTTTTGCATAACATTCAGGGAACACTTCATGAGTTTTCCTATGTGTGAGGTGTTAGGTTTACAGGGAAGACTTAGGGAAAGGCCCTCAAACAGCTTATATTCTACTTATTGGTAGGTAATATCACTTCTATCTGTCCTGTGGAATCCAAAGGAAATGTTTGCTGTGGTCAATATGATAACATATTGTAGATACATTTGCAGTGGGGAAGTTAAGATTGGAAGCTCAGGTTAATTTGCCCTTTATAACGGGAATACTTGGGGGAAGCAATTAAGAGCACAAAGTCTGAAATCAAATAACCTGGGTCCAAATTCTAGTTGTATTGCTTATTAGCTGTGTGATCCTGGGCAAGTAATCTAAACTCTCTGTGCCTTAGTTTCCTTATCTGTAAAACGGGGATAGTAATAGTACCTGCCTAGGAGGGCAATTATTTTTTTTTTTTGGTGCTCTGTTTTTATTTTACTTTTTTAATATAATTTATTGTCAAATTGGCTAACATACAGTGTGTAAAGTGTGCTCTTGGCTTTGGGGTAGATTCCTGTGGTTCATCACTTACATACAACACCCAACGCTCATCCCAGCAAGTGCCCTCCTCAATGTGCATCACCCATTTTCCCCACTTCTCCACCCCCCATCAACAGTTTGTTCTCTGTATTTAAGAGTCTCTTATGGTTTGCCTCCCTCCCTCTCTGTAACTTTTTTTCCCCTTCCCTTCCCCCATGGTCTTCTGTTAAGTTTTTCAAGATCCACAAATGAGTGAAAACATATGATATCTGTAAGAGGGCAATTACAAAGATTAAATGAATTCATCATATATGTAAATCACTTTGAAGAAGCATACAGTAAGCATTACATGTGTTCCTATTACTATTTCAACTTTATTTAAATTAGGAGGTCAACTTGAGAGGATATTTCATTCATTTCTAGTTAATGGAGAGACAACATAGTGAGAAAACAGAGACGGGAAGGAGGTAGATTTGCAAGGACATTTGGTCAATTCATTGCCCTAGAAAAATATATTGGCATCTTAAGGGATCCTAGCACATCATTCCTTGGTGAGTCAGAAATTGGTCTTGGCTGGCACCATTCACAAGTTTCTGTTCTGGCAGGGTGCCCACACATTTACCCCTACATAGTCAACATTCCAGAGAGCAGTGAATTGATATCATTATCCAGGCCATCCAAACCGGTTAGGAACCATGTTAGGAACAATTAAAAAAAAAAAAAAAAAAAAACAGTCTGAGGGAGGAGACCTGCAAATAGAACTTGTAACCTTGACAGCTACCCAGAGTGAGTTCTGTGCCTGGAAGCCATCACTTTATCTGTCTGATAAGCCATTTAAAAAAGCACACCATCTTCAGGATTTTACAGATGAATGCCTTGTCAGCCCAAATGGCCCCAGCTGTGTGCAGAAGCCCCAAGTCCTTGGCCAAGATGCCCCTTCTAAAAGTCATCTGAGAGAGTCACTTAACCACTCAGTTTCCTTATCTTCAAAAAGAAGAAAACATTCAGTGCCTTAACTTCCTACTTGTCTCCCTAGGGAGTATATGGTATCTATCTGTGTAACTAAGAATCCTATCTAAATTGTCCAGTGTTACAGAGACTAACAAAAAAATGCCCAGTTCACTTTGGATTCATTGATGTTTCAGGAATTTAAGTAACAAGTAACTGGATAATGTGGAGGGTGGGCATTAGGTCTGGAAGTGCCTTTCATGTCTCTGGGAAACTGGAGGTTTAAAAAAAGAAAATCATGAACATATCCTTTCTAAAAGATGTTCTTCTCAAATATTACTGCTATCTTCCTGTTCATGGACCTATTCATGGCATATTCTTGCTCATAAACTGAACTATTTCATTTGCTCTACTCGTGCACTGTAAATAATTAGCGATGCGGCCACTGAAATCTTCCCTACTTGGAAACTATCGTAAACAAAATTTTTCAAATTTTGAAGTCTCAGGATGGGTTAAGAGGCACCCACCCATGCCTACTTTACCACTTCAGTTGGCAGAGAAGTTAGCCAGAATTAGATAATTTAAAGCAACCAAAATTAAAGCTAAAGAGGAACAGAACTAGAATCTTCAGAGCATTTGCATTTTGGCTTTATTTACTCACTTACAAGGCTTAGGTTGACAGTGGTTCTGTCTTTGTCATGCATCAGAGTCACCCGGAGAGCTTGTTAAAATATGGATTGATGGACCCACCCTCAAGATTTTAGATTCTGTAGGACAAGGGAGAGGCCCGAAAACTGGCCTGTAGTCCTGTAGATTCATGGGAGATGCTGACGCTGCTGGTTCAGGGATCACACTTAGAGAAACACTGGCCTGAAACATACATTTTTACAGGTGAAAAATCTTATGCTCTGTATCTAGTTAGGGTGAACAGCTGTCCTGGTCTTGGAATTAAAGGGTTTCCTTGGATGCAGGACTTTTCAGTGTTAAACTGGGATGGTCCTGAGCAGACCAGTATGGTTGATCATCCTAAGAATAGAAGAGATGGTGACCTCCCTAATCTTTTTAAAGTATGGGCTAATTCAGCAGACTACCTAATTAGTTTAGAATTTACTAGTCCCAGGGGCTCCTGAATGGCTCAGTCAATTAAGCTTCTGACTTGGGGTCAGGTCATGATCTAGCAGTTCAGGAGTTTGAGCCCTGCATCAGGCTCTGTGCTGACAGCTCGGATCCTGGAGCCTGCTTCAGATTCTGTATGTGTGTGTGTGTCTCTCTCTCTGACCCTCCCCCGTTCACACACACACTCTCTCTCTCTCAAAAATAAATAAACATTAAAAAAAAAATGTGCTAGTCCCAGAGTCCCCCTATGGGTACATTAGACACATTAATACAAATTAAAAAGCTGGGGCACCGGGGTGACTCAGTCGCTTGAGCCTCTGACTCTTGATTTCTGCTTGATCCCAGGGCCGTGGGATCAAGTCCCAAATCAGGTTCTGCGCTAAGCGTGGAGCCTGGTTAGGATTCTCTCTCTCTCTCGCCCTCTCTCTGTCCCTCCCCTGCTTGTGCATTCTCTCTTTCTCTAAAATAGAAATAAAAATAAAAATAACCCATGCAGAAATATTCTTTACTTTAAAAAAAGTAATAAATAAAACAAATTAAAAGCACAGTTGCAGTTCTTATCTTCAAAGAATTTCCAGTCTGAGTTAGCCTTTCAGTCATTCATTCGTTTTTTGATTTAATGCATTTTTTAAAAAGTGTTTTTTAAGTTTATTTATTTTGAGAGAGGGCGTGAGCTGGGGAGGGGCAGAGAGAGAGAGAGAATCCCAAGCAGGTTCTGCAGAGTCAGTGCAGAGCCCGATGTGGGGCTCGAACTCACAAAACCGTGAGATCATGACCTGAGCTGAAATCAAGAGTTGGATGCTTAACCGACTGAGCCACCCAGGTGCCCCAACTCAACGCATTTTTATAGACTGCCTACCTATGCTGAGCACTGGGGAGTTGGGAACATATCACTGAGTAAAACAGACATGGAACGTGCCCTTATGGAGCTGGCTGTCTAATTGGGAAGACACTGAACCTGTGTGAACAAAGATGAAAGGGACGTAATTCTCACCTTGAAGTAGAACAGGAGGCTCCTTTGCGTTAATGTCTGAAGACTTTACAAAAGGGAACTGCATATTACAATTATTATAATCACATGCCCAGAATCTTCTGAAAAGCCCTGATTATGATCCCACATTTCCCAGGTTTTGCACGGGTAAAGGTGGGAAGGGGGGGAGGGAAGGCCATGAAGCTAGAAGCCAAGAGAACTGAGAACTGAAGCTTAGCTCTGGTTTGACTACTAACTTCTCTTTGACCTTGAAGGACTCATTAATGTCCTTGTTCCTCAATTTCCTCACACTATCACTGTAAGGATCAAATGTGATATTACTGTGGAAACACTTTCCATATCAGCAAACTGATTTGTTTGGAAGACAATTTATGTGTAAAGATATCACACCATTCTAACACCACAAATTCCTTACTGCAACAAAAGTGTTCAAACTGGAACAATCTCTATGACCTGTAGTTCTTTTATGGAAACATTTTGGAAATACAGATAAAGAGCCTAGGTCAGTATAAGATTTTCATTTAGAGACTGGAGCTCCTATTATGTAGAAATTCCTGAGGACATATAGAAAATTCTTTGAAAACTCAGGATTTAAATTTGTGCCACTCCATTTGAATTAAAATTTCTAATACCAGGGAATTAAATGAATACTTAAATAGAATTAGGGAAAAAACACACATCTATGGTTACCTCTATTTTTTCATCTTAAAAAAAATCCTCTTTGTAAAGTTGAAAGCTATTTAAAAATTTTTTTAAGTCCTCCCTTTTTTTTCCCACTAGGTATATATATATGCAGACATCCTAGGGACACAAGGACTATACCTCAGTCATGTCACCCCCTGTTACCAATAGTTTAGTAGTTCCTATGGCCCTTAGATTCCTAGGCTAATGATTCTCAACCCTGTCTGCTTTAGCTGGGGAACTTAAAGAAAAACAAAACAAACCTATCTTTAAGTATTAAAAAAATTAAATACCTCCTCCTCTAACTGAATCAGAATCTTTGTGAGTGGGGCCTGGGTACTAAATTTTGTAAAAGCCACATGGACTAGTTGCCTCTACAATCCCGTCTGTCAGCGTCCTCCCTTCCCTGGCTCTACTCAGCCTCACTGGACACAGTGCAGGGCATTTGCACATGCTGTTCTCCAACTTAGCTTAAGCCTTGATCCCCTGACCTCCCGGACTCTACTAGATTGCTCCAATGCATATTCTCCTGGCACCAGAGCCTGGCCTCCTTAGCACATGTCACAGTTGCACTGTACATTTATTTGTAAGATCCTTGGATTAATGTCCACCTCTCCTCCCCCTCCCCAGGGGCTCTGAGGTCCTTGAGATTAGAGGCTGGTTGGCATATGTTCACTGTTATCTTTCCCAGCTCCAGTGAAGGAAGGGCCTAATGCATAAGAGGCACTCGATACTTATATTAAATGCAGGAAACAAATGACAGGATGGGACACAATCCAATATTTTGTGTCTCAGGTTTTAAGAGATCCAAAAAATATATGTTTTTTCAAAGTCATGTGTAAATCTAAGGAAGTATTGTCGCAAAACATTGAACCCTGCTTAATCTTAGCTACAGCTCCTCCAGCCAAGCTTCAAAGACAAGCATCATTTGGAAAATAAAATTACAGAACTAATATAACGAGTCATATCCTGTTGAGGGTTATTTTGGGAGGTGCCTACAAATGGAGAGTTGTATGCTGCCTTTTCAATGCCTGGATGGGGGTCCACAGTTTGCAGCCTCCCCTCCAGAGAGTGATTTTCTGAATGGTAAGTGCAAGGCAAAGCCTGGCTGTGCTCTCATCCTGCTCCCCCGGGGGCCTGTCAGCAGGTCAGTGAGTTCATCCATAATATCCGTTCCTAAACCCAGAAATGTACATCGACTGTGACTTGGGTTCACGTGTTTGTAGCTTGAAACATGAGAGGCTGAATGTGCCAGAGATATCCCCCCTTTTTTAAAATGTTTATTTATTTTTGAGAGAGAGAGACAGACAGCATGTGAGCTGGGGAGGGGCAGAGAGAGAGAGGGAGACACAGAACCTGAAGCAGGCTCCAGGCTCTGAGCTGTCAGCACAGAGCTCGACATGGGGCTCCAGCTCACCAACCGTGAGATCATGACCTGAGCATAAGTCAGATGTTTAACCAACTGAGCTACTCAGGCACCCGGAGATATCCCTTTTTTAAGCCTCTGGGGGAAAAAAAAAGCCAAAAGTGGTAATCTCAAGCAAAGCAGTTTTCAGACTAAACTGAAATGCAAGTAGGTAGATTTCATTCTGAAAACAAAGAGTGGGCTGTGTGGGGTGTGGTAAGGCCGTTGATTTCAGATTACGGCTGTATATAAAGCGGTGAAGGCAGGATATTTGTATCTGAAGACTGGAGGCAAATAACAAAAGTAATGACAAATTTTAAAGTTATAAATTAGTTCCAGCTCTCTTTTCTCTGTCTCCACCTGCTAAAACACTCCTGCTTGGGAGGTAGTCTGTGTCACGACAGTGCGACTGCAGTGTGTACTGTCATAGCCTCATCTTCCAGCCTGGCACACAGGAGCCTAAGAAGTGGGGAGGTCCCCCACTGCCCCCTTGTTATCACTGAATAAAAACAGCTGTGTTTCCCAGGCCCAGAGCTACTCAGAACTGTGACTGGCTCTCGCATCCTGCTGCTCCCTTCCAGAAAGCCTCTCCATCTTCCTAGCCAGCCACAGGGCTCCCAGAGCCTTGGTGGCCACTGGGAATACCCAGGAACCAAACTCAGGCTCCAACTTCTCTGGAAGCCCCATTTCCCTTCAGACATCAAAGGGGGGGGGGGGTCATTCTTACCCTGCAGGGATGTTTGGAGGGTTCTGTAAATATGTCAAATCCCAATCATTGCCCAATAAATGGTAATTCTGTGTGTGAAATGCTTCCTCTTTAATGTCAAAACTTCTGGTGTCTAGGGGCACCTGACTGGCTCAGTCAGTAGAGCATGTGACTCTTGATCTTGGGGTTGTGAATCTGAGCCCCACATTGGGGATAGAGATTACTTAAAACAAAAACCAAAAACAAACTTCTGGTGTCTTGGTGATGTGCTCTCAAGTAGACAGGAAATCATCTAAGAATCTAAGTTATACAGTAGTACGAATGTTTGAAAATGGATTTCCCTTTCGGCTTCTCAGTGTTGGTGGCTACATTAAACAACAACAACAACAGCTACAAACAACATTTAGAGAAGTAAGTCCCCAGTGCAGTGTCTAATTATCAGGGACAGTTATTGCATAGTCAATACTGGCCTGGGCCCTAAGGCCATATTTTCTGGGTTCAGATCTTGCTTCCACCACTCATTACCAGTGAGAGACTTTAGGTAAATTAGTTAACTCCTCTGTATCTAGTTTTTCTTATCCCTAAAAAGGGGTCAATATTGGGATGCCTGGGTGGCCCAGTCGGCTAAGCAACCAACTCTCGATTTCAGCTCGGTTCGTGGGTTTGAGCCCTGCGTGAAGTCCTGCGTCAAGCTCCATGCTGATAGTGAGGAGCCTACTTGGGATTCCCTCTCTCCCTCTCTCTCTGCCCCTCCACCTGCTCACGCTCACTCTTGCTCTCTCTCAAAATAAATAAATAAGCATTAAAAATATATTTAAAAAAGTATTAATAGTACCATATCTCATAGGACAACTGGTAGGCTAAATGAATGAATACACACAGCATACTTAGAACCGTGCCTGGCACAAAATAAGCACTCAATAGATATTAGTTATTGATGATGGTATTTCAAGCGCAGCTGTAGACAAGGTGGGATTCCTGGGCAGCTGCTTTCCTCCCCAAGTCCAAATCAAGTGCCCATTCAGCCAGTGGCCTCATGCTTACAGGGAGGAAGAACCATCTGTTTGTTTGGAGAGACAGCAGCATGGCTCCAAACTGAATGAGATGGCTTCCTGCCTTTTAGCAAAGGAGAAAGTATGTGCCAGAAGAAATGCATTCTCGCTTGTATTATTGCCACCTGAGAAAGAGGGAGGTGGAGGGATCCTAGACCTACAGTTGCCCTTATCTTTTAGTCACAGCGAATTTGAAAGGGACCTTGGAAGCCACTTCCTGACCCTCATCACAACATCGATACCTAGCATTTGTATCTCACTTTATACAGAGCAGAGTTCTTCTGTATTCTTTCCCTCTTTTTGTTTGGTTTGAGCAGAGAAGCGATACCACAGAAAGGAGAGGTCGCTAAAAGGAAATGGGAGGCTGGGGTGATAGTCCTAACATTATAGCCTCCTTCTCTGGGCCTCAGTCTCTTCATCTGTAAAGGGCAAGAGATGGACTAAATACACTCCACATAAAAGGCTGGAAAACTTGACAGAAAGAGAAATTAAGGCATTGAGGTGTAGAGCTAGTATGTGACTTGCACAGTGTTCGGTGACAGGGCCATCACAAACTTATCAAGTCCAAGACTGAATACCCGATCTTACCCCATGCAAACCTGCTACAGCCACAGCCTTCCATGTCCCAATCTGATGCAGATCCATCCTTCCAGTCTCTCAGCTTGAGAGCCTTGGAGTCACCCTTGATGTCATTATTTCTCTTCTACCTTACGTTTCTCTCCTACCTGATACCAGTGTATCAGCAGATCCTACTGACTCTGTGTTTAAGCTATGTCTAGGGGCGCCTGGGTGGCTCAGTCGGTTGAGCATCTGACTTTGGCTCAGGTCATGATCTCGCAGTTCGTGGGTTCGAGCCCCACGTCAGGCTCTGTGCTGACAGCTCAGAGCCTGGAGCCTGTCTTCAGATTCTGTGTCTCCCTCTCTCTCTGACCCTCCCCTGCTCACGCTGTCTCTCTCCCTCTCAAAAATAAATAAAACATAAAAAAAAACTTAAGCTATGTCTGAATCTGAGACTGCTTGTCTCTCTCACCACCATGTCACTGCCACCATCTCTGATCTTCTGTCTGCTAAATTGAGAAACAAGAGGAAGCAGGAATTCTCAGGCTGCAGCCTCTCAGAGAGCTGTTTGCTTCCCATATAAAATAACCATAATTATGACCTGGTTGTTTTCCTGTTGGAGTAGCTGTCTTTTCCTTGTTGGTTTTGTAGAAGTTCATTGTGCATTTTATTTATTTTTTTAATGGCTTTTATTTTTTCAGTTTTATTTTATTTCCTCCTAATTGACATTTCCCACCCAGATGCCCCATGCATTTTCTTTTTCTTTTATTTTTAAATTAAGTATAGTTGACACACAATGTTACATTACTTTCAGGAGTACAATATAGTGATTTTGAAAAGGCTATATGGGATGTTATACCATATTCACAAGAATAGCTATAATGACACAATGCTATTATAATGCCATTGACTATATTCCCTATGCTGTATCTTTCATCTTCATGATTTATACATTCCAAAACTGGGAGCCTGTGCCTCCTACCCCACTTCACCCATTTTGCTCATCCCTCCCCATTCCCCCCCAACCCCGGCAACTACCAATTTGGTTCTCTGTGTTTATGGGTTGGTTTCTGGGTGTTTTTTGTTTGTTCATTTGTTTTGTGTTTTAGATTTCACATATAAGTGAAACTACATGGTATTTGTCTTTCTCTGTCTGACTTACTTCACTTAGCATTATATCCTTGAGGTCCATCCATGTTATTGCAAATGGCAAGATCTCATTTTTTATGGCTGAGTGATATTCCATCACACACACATACATACCACTTTTATCCATTCATCTATAGATGGACACTTGGGTTGCTTCCATATCTCGGCTATTGTAAATAATGCTACAGTAAACATGGCGGGGGTGCATGTTTCTTTCCAAATTAGTGTTTTTGTTTTCTTTGGGTAAATACCCAGGAGTGGAATTACTGGATCATATGGTATTTCTATTTTTAATTTTCTGAGGGAATTCCATACTGTTTTCCACAGTGGCTGTGCCCATTTCCATTCCCATCAACAGTGCCTGAGAGTTCCTTTTCTTCCATGTCCTCGCCAACACTTCTTATATCTTGTCTTTTTGATACTAGCCATTCTGACAGGTGTGAGGCCATATCTCACTGTGGTTTTGATTTGCATGCCCCTGATGATGCGTGATGTTGAGCATTATTGTCCGTTTTAGATATCAACCCCTGGTTTGTTTTATACACCGTAAATAGCATCCTCTTCCATTCTATCAGCAGTCTATGCATTCTGTCCACAGCGCATTTTATTGAACAGGTGCCCTTTATGTTCAGGTAATATAATTTATTGAATATTTTGTCTTAGAGTTTGTGCTTTTTATGATTCATTTAAGAAAGTCTTAACTCTAGGTCACAAAATAGTCTATATTTTTTTCTATGAACTTAATTTTCTCCCATAAGGTAAGCCAACCCAATCTAATAAATAATTCGTTCTTTGCCTATTGATTTATGAATTACATTGTTGCAACTAAATTCTCTTACATACATGGGATTGTCTCTGAACCCTCTGTTTCATGGGCCTATTTGCCTATTTTTGCACCCAAACCATACTGTTTTTTTAAATGTTTATTTTTTTTTGAGAGAGACCAAGGAAGCAGAGGAGAGGCAGAGAGAGAGGGAGGCACAAAATCTGAAGCAGACTCCAGGCTCTGAGCTGTCAGTACAGAGCCCGACGCGGGGCTCAAACTCACAAACTGTGAGATCATGACCTGAGCCAAAGTTGGATGCGTAATCGACTGAGCCACCCAAGCGCCCCCAAACCATACTGTTTTTATTAGTATGAGTTTAAAAAAAGTTTTTCCCCACAGCTTTACTGAGGAATAATTGACCAAAATAGTCTGTGTATTGAAGTTACAACATGATGATTTGATAAACATATACATTGTGAAATGATTGCCACAATCAAGCTAATTAATGCATTCATTACCTCATAATTTAACTTTTTCTCCCCTTATGAAAAGAATGCTTAGGCTCTATGCTCAGCAAAATTCAAGTATATAACATAGTATTATCTACTAACTATAGTTACCGTGCTGTACATTAGATCTTTAGAACTTACTCATCTTATAACTGAAAGTTTGTACATTTTGACCAACATCTTCATATTCTCCCCTTACTCTCTCAGCTCCTGGCAACAACCATTCTACTCTTACTATGGCTTTTTAGTATGGTTTAATATCTGGTAGGGAAAAATGCTGTATTTTATTTTTAAAGGTTGCTATAATACATAATATACAGTATAAAATATGATGATTTCAATATAAAGTTTACTCAGCTGTTCACCAAACTTTATTTCTCCATTTAGGGCTTTGTTTTTGTTTTCGTTTTTGTTTTCAGTTCCTCAAAAGATCTAGCTGGAATTTTGAATGAGATGGTATAGGATTCAAAGACTAATTGGGGGAGAATTCATATTTCTATATTATTAAGTCAATCTATCCAACAGAGAATGGATATGTATGTAGATCTTCTCCTATGTCCTGTATTAGAGTTTTTCTTTTCCTTTTCAAATTTTTGAAATAATCACAACCTTACAGAAAATGGGGATATATAAAATAAAGTATTGTTTTCTTTCTGAGTCATTTGGGAGTCCATTTCTGAACAGATGCTTTTATCATGCCTTGAGACTGCACAGCGTATTTCTTACAAACCAGGAAATCCTCTTACATAACCCTCATATATGACCCAAATCAGGAAATTTATACTGATACATCTTCATCTGATAATCCTGGAACTCCAAGTTTCATCAGTTGTCCCCATACCATTTTAAATAGCAAAAGATTCCAGTGCAGAATCGAGACTTAGTTGCCATGTCTCTTTTGTCTCCTTCAGTCCAGGATAGTTCCTCGGTCTTTCCGTGATTTTCTTGACCTTGGTTTACATAACCTTATTCTGTAGAATGTCCCTCAGTGGGCTTTGATGTTTTCTCAGGATTAGATTCAGGTTACGTGTCAGGGTGTGCACACTACCACAGAGGTGGTGCTGTGTTTTTCTCACCGCGTCCTATCAGGAAGTTCATGGCGTCAACTTGTCCCATTCTAATGATGTTCCCTTTGATCAGTTGTCAAAGGTGAGGCATGCTGGGCCTCTCTTCTGTGAAGTTACTATTTTCCCTTTGTAATTAATCAGGTTTTGGGGGAAGGGGGAATTTTGAAACCACATAAATATCTACTTTCTTCTCAAATGTTCAGTTTATTACCTTACTTGATTATATCTGTATTGAAGAGATTTTCTGATTTACTAAAATGGTTATGATCTATCATCACCATAATTTTGAGGTTCAAACTGTTCCTTGTGTGGCCAATGGGAGCCTCTTTAGTGAGAGTCTGTTTGATACATCCTCATCATTCTATGAGCACAATGGAATGTGCTAGAACAACATCTCTCTACATAGATCCTTTCCTCATTCCACCCACATGGCATCTGAATCCCATGCTGGGTCATCACCTCTCCCTATACACACATACTTGCCTCACCTCACAACAGCTATGACACTTGACACTTGTTCCTGGCTCCCATCCTCCAACCACAGAAGTCCACCTTGCTCTGCCCCCTACTCTAATTAATGGCTAAAGACCAAATTGTGCAAGAAGGAAAAGAACAAAAGGAAGAAGAACCTGGCTTAGAGTTTTTAAAGTTTTATCAACAGAAGTTTTGTGTATTCTTGCTGTTTTAGTTTGCTAGGGTTGCCATAACAATGCTCCATAGGCTGGGTGGCTCATGGAACAGAAATGTATTTTCTCATAATTCTAGAAGTTAGAAGTCTAAGATCAACATGACCACAGGATTGGTTTTATTCTGAGGCCTCTCTCCTTGGCTTGTAGATGACTGTCTTCTTGTATCTCCATGTGGTCTTCTGTGCATGCCTGTGTCCTAATTTCTTCTCCTTATAAGGACACCAGTCATATTAGGGGCAGCTGGGTAGCTCAGTCGGTTGAGTGTCTGACTTCAGCTCAGGTCAGAATCTTACAGTTCATGAG
This sequence comes from Cryptoprocta ferox, assembly GCA_028646485.1. Taxonomy (NCBI): domain Eukaryota; kingdom Metazoa; phylum Chordata; class Mammalia; order Carnivora; family Eupleridae; genus Cryptoprocta; species Cryptoprocta ferox. The sequence continues at coordinate 78,012,240 of CM053576.1, read as the reverse complement.
TTCGAGCCCCACATCAGGCTCTGTGCTGACAGCTCGGAGCCTTGAACCTGCTTCAGATTCTGTGTGTGTGTGTGTGTGTGTGTGTGTGTGTGTGTGTGTCAGCTCCTCCCTTGCTTGCGCTCTGTCTCTCTCTCTCAAAAACAAACAAACATTAAAAAAAAAAAAAAAAAAAAAGGACACCAGTCATATTGGATTAGGGCCTACCCTAATGACCTCATTTGAACTTAATTGCCTTTTTAAAGACTCTATCTCTAAATATAGCCACATTCTGAGGTATTGGGAGTTAGAGGCTTCAACGTACGAACATATGAATGGGGACACCATTCAGCCCATAAAACTTGGTTAGGCTAATTCCTAGGTATTTTGTGGCTTTTGATGACTATATCAAATATTCTCTTATATTTTTATTACATTTTAGATGATTATTGCTAGTATAGACAAATGTTTGATTCTTATATGTTGACTAGCAACCCTTCTGAACTCATATTCCCCCCTTACTCCCTCAGCTCCTGGCAACAACCATTCTACTCTTACTAAGGCTTTTTAGTATGGTTGTTGATTGTTGATTGTTTCCTTTACCATCAAACAATGATACATTTACCTCATTATCTAACATCCCCTTTCTCAGCCAGCTTTATTTCCCGAGGGCTGCCGTTTCCTGTAGGAATCCTCATATCTTCTTTAGTTAGATTCCCATAGACAACTCTGTACGGCACATATCTCTACATGCATGGTATGTATCTCTAGAGGAAGATACAAGGTCAAGAGTGGGATTTTTCTTTTTAAAGATGGAACAGATTTAAATGACCAAAGGAAAAAAGCACTTGGTGAGAAAGAAATTGAAGATAGATGAGGGGAAGGGGTACACTGGAGATTTGGAATGGAATTTTAGTAGAGATGGCAGGATTAACATTGGACAGGAAAAGAGAAGAATGTGAAGATGGATGGGGATGTGGAAGAAATGGTTACAGATTGTAAAATCTCCTCTCTGATGGCTTTACTTGTAAAGTCATCTTTTTTTTTTAAATGTTTATTTATTTTTGAGAGAGACAGAGACAGAGTGCAAGTAGGGGAGGAGCAAAGAGAGAGGGAGATACAGAATCTGAAGCAAGCTCCAGGCTCTGAGCTGTCAGCACAGAGCCCGATGCGAGGCTCCAACTCACTAACTGTGAGCTCATGACCTGAGCCGGAAGTCAGACACTTAACTAACTGAGCCACTCAGGTGTTCCTAAAGTCATCTGTTTTAAGTCAGAGTTGTTGGGAGGCATGAGGGAGTTGGGATTTAGATTTTCTGAAAGAAAACTGTACAGATTTGTTGTAATCACATTGTTTTTTCTTCATCCCACCATGATCTATTATACATGTATCACTAAGGGAATAAACCACTCTCTGCTCTTTCTTATCTCTATGAAAACTAAGAACAAGAGCTCTTGGTTAAGAATTTAGTCAAATTCCTTCCAGAAATTTCAGAATGAAAAAGAACATCCATTAAGATGTACATGGCTGGGGTGCCTGGGTGGCTCAGTCGGTTAAGCATCCAACTTCAGCTCAGGTCATGACCTCGCAGTTTGTGGGTTTGAGCCCCACGTCAGGCTCTGTGCTGACAGCTCAGAGCCTGGAGCCTGCTTCAGATTCTATGTCTCCCTCTCTGTCTGCCCCTCCCCTTCTTGTGCTCTGTCTTTCTCTCTCTCTCTCTCTCAAAAATAAATAAAAGTTAAAAAAAAAAAAGGATGTACATGGCTTCTTTCTTATTTCTAGTAGATATACTGTCTCTGAAAATTCATGTATGTCTTTAAGAGGGGACTGGGAAGTATGTGTACAAATCTGTATTAGCAGATCCAAAAGTCACCCACTGAAATTGTCAAGAGAATGGCTTTTCATACACTGATGGGAAAACCTTAAAGTCAACTCAGCTTAGAGAGACCACCCCCACACCAACGCTCATACCCTCAGGCCCCAAAATGAGATACAGGGAACAACAGATCACATGCCCCAGGTAGCCACTGGTCCTGGAGGTGAGAGACACATAAAACACAACTGAATCCAACCTGGAGCTTGGAGTCCAGAGCCAAGGGCCAGCCTACCTCACACAAGCCAACCTGTAGACCTAGGAGCATGAGAATAAAGGATCATTGTTTTAAGTAATTGAGCCTCAGGATAATTTGTTAGACAGCATAACTGTGGCAGTAGCTGACTGATAAGTCACTATATGTCAGAGGAATCGAACTCAAAAAAGAGGGGAGAAGGGTAGAGGCTGATACTTTTGAGTTATATAAGCAGTGAGTATCTCTATTTTATTTGGTATTGAATTGAATATTAAATTGTATTGATTCACTTCTTCATTTATTCATTCAAAAGATATCTGATGAGCACTTGTTATGTTTTAGACACTGGGGACAAAATGGTGAATAAAGCATGTGGAACTTCTTGCTCCATGGAGTTAATATTCTGGTATGTGAGATGCATTTGCTACAGGCTTCTGTGGATAGAGGAAATGGTTTTAGAATATCTTAACAGCTCACATTTGTTTAGCTACTACAATGCAGGCTTTTAGTTATTCATGTAACCCAATTAGTTCCCTTCTCTACTTCCCTTTTGAAAGGAGTAACTTGCCCTGAGTTCCTGCTATTTGATAAGCACTAAAACTGTATTATTTTTAGTCATTACAAAATCTTCAGAGTGGTTAACAGTATTGCCATTCTACACATATAGAAACTGGGGTAAGAAAGGTGAAGTAATTTGTCCATAGTCACACAGCTGGGAAAGACCTGGGATTCGAGCCAGCTGGATTCAGATACAAAGCCCTATCTGGATGAACCATATTGACTCTCATAAGTGTAGCATTGCCCTGCAAGGTTCTAGATTAAAAGAAAATATTCTTTAATGTCTTTATGGTGCAATGAAAACGGTGGTTTCTGGGCATACCTCTATGACCTCATCTTTTGCTGATGAATAAATTCATTTCTTTTTTTTTTTTATTCATATTTCATGAGAATATGTGGTTTAAGCCAACTAGAAATTCTTCAACTGGCTATAGATCTCAGAACATAGGATCCTGGTTAGTTCTTTAAATTTCTTTTCCAAAATCTAATTGCAAACCCCACTCCAAAAACAAAACAAAACAAGAGCAGAAAACAACTGTTTGCAGAATAACAAGCTTAGAAGTCAATATAAGTAATCAAAAGTTAAAGGTATTTGCTCTACTGGCCAAAGTGGGAACAATTTGAGCATTAAAAATAATGATAATAAAGGATTGTAACTGTGATGTTGTGATTTATAAGAAATGAATGCAAAAATGCAACACTTAGCCCTTGATTAGATTGAGGAGGTGCTTTAAAATATATCATTGGGGGCACCTGGGTGGCTCAGTCAGTTAAGTGTCTGACTCTTGATTTTGGCTCAGGTCATGATCTCACAGTTAGTGAGATCGAGCCCCACATTGGGTTCTGCACTAAGAACGCAGAGTTTGCTTGGGATTCTCTCCCTCCTTCTGTCTCTGTCCCTCTCTTGCTTATGCGTGGGCTCTCTCTCTGTCTCTGTCTCTGTCTCTCTCTCTCAAAATAAATAAATAAACTTTAAAAATAAAATTAAAAATATTTTTTGGACACCTGGAAAAATTCAGACCATATTTTAGATTAACACTATGCACTAATATTAAATATAATAGAAAATATAGATATATTTATATATCTATATATAATAAAAAGACATAATAGAAAATCTTGAAAGTTCAAGAGAGAAAAAAAGAGAAAGAGAAAGCAAATGCTAACAATTGTTAATCTAGGTAAAGAATCAATTAGTTTTCATTACCTTCTCTTTCAACTTGATTGTACATTTGAAAAAATTCAGAAAAAAATGGGGGAAGAAAAGTAAAGATGTTGGAATAGATGGTGTGTTCATTCCTTACCTGCTGACATTTGGAAAATGCCAAGATATGAAATAGATCATCTTTGGAAGATGCAGTCCTATCTGAAGCCTGGGTCCGGTCAACTGCTCTCACTGCAAACCCACATTCAGTGTCCAGGCTTTATGTTTGGCATACTCAGGAGCTGACCACATGGGGTGCTGGCTTCCCTGCTCGTTCCAGTGTTGGACATGATGATGATCTTGTGGAGCTGGTTTTGATAGACAACAGGATATTCTTGCATTGCTGAAAAAGACTGTGAAGGGTGAGTCAGGAAAAGACTGGGAAGGAGATGAGGGGGCAGAGAGATGAGATGTTTGCAGCTGGGAAACAACTCAGGGAATGTGTGGGAAATGTGGAGGACAGGAGTCTGGGGGAGGGTGAAGGAGCAGGGGCTTATCTAAAAACACTTTAAAGCAAAAACAACAGGGGAATGTTACTTGGTCTTGTTTATTTACCGACCACAGGTTCCCACTGTGAAATAGGTGGGCAGCACTTCCCTGCATTTCCTCATCCTACAAGTGGGCACAAGATCCCTTCATGCTGTTTCATCCAAGCCCCCTTTCCTTGCAAACAGCTGGTCATCTTTAAGTTAATGTGCCTGAAGGAAGGAACCAAATATGTGTGAAGTCAAATGGTAGGAGAGCAAGGTTAGAAACGGAAAGACCAGTTTGGAAGATTTCATCATCGCCCCAGTGACCATGATGGTGACCCAGACCAGCGGGTTACAGAAGAGGTAGTGAAGTGGCAGTCAGATTCTGAATGCATTTGAAGGCAGAAGTCACAAGGGTTAATATTGCTGCCTGGCCTACAGACCCCACTGGCCCCTCAGATTTCCCTCTGCCTTCCCTGTCTCTGCGGTTTATATTCTTTAACTGAAGGGCTTGGTTTCTTAGAGCCACAGGGTAAGTTTGACTATTGACAAATGAAGACAAATCCATCCCTGAGTCAAAGGGCATGCCCTCCTGATAAAGACTGGTCAGCAATATTAAAGGAAGTTGGGTCCAGCTCAACATCCCACCTTTTCTAGGAAGTCTTACTTCACACAGTGTGATGTCTGCCTCCTCTGAACTCAAGGGCAGTCCTTATCTATAGCAATAATATCCTAGTGACATGATTATAGTACTTTACAGTTGTTTTATAGCATTTGGGGAGGTCTTTCGTGAACCCTAGACTAGATTGTGCCCCCTAATCACTTTCCCACTGTATCTTGTTCTTCTTCTATTCTAATTTTATTGCATCTACAATATTTTATTGCACTATATTTTATTGCATCTACAATACAATTATCTTATCTTTAATTATCTTTCTTGTTAGATGGAAAAGCTTTATGAGGAAAAGCTTCCTAACACAGTGCCTGGTTCATAAAAGGCATTCAGTATATCCCTACAACTGAATGAATTACATGAGCAATAGCTCTTTTAATTTTCAAAACAATTCTTGACAAAGTGAGTGTTATTGTCACTACTTCATTAATGAGGGAAAGGAGCTGAGACTATGGTCACAAAGCTAATTACTGGAGGAACTAACAGGGAATGAGATCTCAGCTCTTTCCACTCTGTTCTACCTGGAACATAGAAGAAATGTCCATTCATTTAACTGGTCAACAAACATTTACTGATCATTTCCCACATGTCAGGCTTTACTATGAGGACATATATTCAGGGTGGGGGGAACATACAAAAAACAGTAAGATTTGTGTTCAGATGCTGGTAACCAAAAGCAGGGAAATGGACATACAAATACATAATTTCATTGTAGTGTGGTAAGTATCATGGGAACTCCTAGGAGAAATGTCTAATTGCCTGGGTGAAGGAAGGCTCAAATGGGTCTTTTTTGATATGAGTTTGAAAAAGGGGAAAAAAATTTCTCTAGGAACAGAGCAAGGTCGTTTATTAAAAGACTGAGGGCTGGCACCCCCAAAGCTGGGTAACTTTGTTTCCTATTCTATTGCTGACACTCCCATCCCACCAAGCCCCAGCAGCTGGCTTCAGAAAAGGAATCAGTCTCAGGAACCCAGGCTTGCTTCATTCAAAAGTGGTCAATGCAATAGGAGACCCACAGTGTGGAGCCCGGTTGTGTTATAACATCCCTGTAGCTTCTCTATCTGGGCTACCATATACAGGCCGAAATATCTGTATGAATGATATTTGTTGGATTCAGGCAACAAGCCTCAACTCTCTCTATCATGCACAATGGCCCCAAAGCCTCATTTTAATCAACATATAAGATTATTTTTGCTACAAATGAAAGAGGATTGGAAGTCATCTGACATGGAATAATGTGAGAGCACTAGAGCACTGGGAAGACCACTGGTTTATTGGAACATGGGAGAAGTTGCCTCCTAAGACTATAACAAACTAACCAGGACAGTCAACTATCTCCTCACAGAGGCATGGCACAGAAGGGCAGCCAGGAGAAGAAGGGTACTGTTATGCCATATTAGGAATTTGGGGAAGAAAAGATATTACCATAAGCACTTAAAATGACAGGATAATTTTAAGTAGGGAAGTATGGTGATCATATTTACATTTTAGAAAGATAATGGACAACAGTTTGCATTTGGGGAACAGAAGACAGAGGCAGGGAGATTGTTTAGAAGGTTAATGAAAAATACCAGTGAGAGATGATGAGACATCTATCTGGGTAATGAGAATGAAGAGGAGGAAATGGATTCAGAAACTATTTAGGAGATGGAGTCATCAAAACCTGGATGACTAATTTCATGTAGGGGGTGAGAAATAGGAAGAGGAGAGGATGACTCCTGAGTTTCTGACTTGGGAAAGTGGTTGGATGGTGGTTGAAAAAAGAAAAAGAGGATATATGTGTGTGTAGGTGTCCATGTGTGTCTGTCTGAAAAGAAGAATTCAGCTATGTAACTATTGAAGTGACTGACCATAGGTACAGGTTTCCAATAGGTAGCTGGATACATGGTCTGCAATCTGCAATTCAGAAAATTCCAGGCTAGAGATAGTAATTCAAGAGTCATCAGAGTTTAATGGTAAGTAGGAGTAGATGAGGTAATCCAAGGAGAACATATCGAGGAGGAGAGGGCTGAGACCCAAACTTAGGGAACATTAACATTTAAAGGCAGTTGGCAACAGTTGCCCATGAAGAAGAATGAGGACTCAAGGCATACAAACTCCAAACTCTAAACACCACTGGGAACTTTAGATGTTCTAGCTCAATTGGAATTGCATTTGGCTCCATATAACAGAAATCTGCCTATAGCAGATTAATCAACTAACTTATCCAGAAGGCAATCCAGGCAGGGCTTAATGAAGCCAGCAAGACTCATGCTCCTTCCGGCTCTTTTCATCCTCATGGTCATAGGATGTCTGCTCCACATCAGCCATTAAGCCCTCATTCCAAGCAGGAAGAAGGGGAAGGGCAAGGAGCAAAAGGCATATGTCAAGCCTCCCCCTTTTTATCAGAAAAGCAATTGTTTTCTGAGAAGCCCCATCTACTAAACTAACAACTGCAACTCATCAGCCAGGATTGGGGATATGAATATCTCACTGTGTGGGTACCTGGAGGAGATGAGGTGTTTTCTTTTCTTTTTTTTTAACTTTTTGTTTGGAAATAATCTCAAATGGACAGAAAATTCGCTAAAAATAGTACAAAGAATACTTGTAAACTTCTCACCCCAAATTTCCAAATATTAACACTTACATTTACTTTATTCTTCTCTCTCTCTCATGCACATTTACTCCTACATACTTCAGTGTGTGTTTCCTACAAATAAAGATCTTCCCTTACATAACCATAATGGAGTGATCAAAATCAGAATATTAACATTGATAAAATGCTATTGTTTAATCTACAGCTTTTGCTAATTGTCTCACTGATGTCCTTTATTGCAAATAAATTTTTTTTTTTTTGGTCTAGGAACCAATCCAAGATCAAACCTTGCATTTTGTTCTCGTGTTGTTTTAATCTACTTTAGTCTAGAAAGTTCTTAAAACTGTCTTTATCTCTCATGTCACTGACATTGTTGAAGACCACAGGCCAGTTACTCTATAGAACCTCCTTTATTTGGATTTATCTGATGTTTTCTCATGATTCAGGTTATGTATTTTTGGCTAGAACACTACAGATGTGATATGGTGTCCTTCTCAGGGCATATCAGGAGGTATCTAATTTGCTCTGTCCTATTACTAATGGTAGCAATGTGTTGATCACTTGGATAAGGTGGTATAGCAAGCATCATTGGTCAGATTTCCCTAGTACAAAGTCACTATTTTACCCTTTGAAATTAAATTAATGAGAATCTGTGGGAGATCCTCACAGATTATACAAATATCATGTTTCTCATCAAACTTTCATCTACCAGTTTTAGCATCCATTGATGATCTTGCCTGAAATAATATGGTCACTGGAAAATGGTGATGTTCTAATTCTGTCATTCATCCTCTAATTTATTAGTTTGCTTTTTACCAAAAAGAAGAACTTTTCTTCCTCCTCCATTTGTTTGTTTGTTTCAGTATGGACTCATGGATTCCTATTCTATTCAATGGGTTATACACACTGCCATCATTGTTTTGATGCTCACATTGTTGCAGATTGGCCATTAGGAGCCCCTTTAAGCTGACTTCTGTGTTTTTTTGACTTGTCCCCATCTGTTTTTGAGCACTTTTCTTATTTGAGATGGTTATTGTTAATAGTGCACATTATCTCCTTGATAAAATCAGGCTTCTGTTAGTAGAAAACAAAAGGAGGAATGAAGATTGTGTGGGCAACCAGTTGTGTCTACCACACCTTGCTCTCACCAGCCAAGAGTTGAATCCAGCTGACAGCCTTGCTTTGTTCTAACAAAACAATGTTGTGCCCACATTCCAAAAAGAGCCTTGAGGCCATGTAATTCATCCATGTCTTTCCTCACTGTAATCCTTTATCACCATCCAAAATGAGTGCTCCTAAGGCAAGGTCCCCTGTGTTGCACAACTCCTAGGGATGCCATTCATATAGTAGACTATGGATGATATACAAGAGCAGGGGCTGGCAAACTTTTTCTTTTCTTTTTTAAGTTTATTTATTTATTTTTGAGAGAGAGAGAGAGAGAGAGAGAGAGAGAGGATCCCAAGCAGGATCCTCGCTGTCAATGCAGAGCCCAACGTGGGGCCCAAACCCATGAATTGTGAGATCATGACCTGAGCCGAAACCAAGTTGGATGCTTAATCAACTGAGCCACCCAGGTGCCCCTGGCAAACTTTTCTTATAAAGAAAAAGATGGTCCATATTGTCAGCTGTGTGGGCCATTTGGTCTTTGTTGTCAGTACTCAACTCTGACATTGTAGTGTGAAAGCAGCCATAGAAAATATGTAAATGAGTCAGCAAGGCCATGACACAAGAAAATTTTATTTATGGATACTTACATTGAATTTCACATTATTTTCATGTATCATGAAATGTTATTCTTTCAATTTAAAAAAATTATTTGAAAATGTAAAACCAGGGGTACCTGGAGGACTCAGTAAGTTAAGCATCTGACTCTTGATTTTGGCTCAGGTCATGATCCCATAGTTCATTAGATTGAGCCTTGAGTTGGGCTCTGTGCTGAGCATGGAGCCTGCTTAAGATTCTGTCTGTCTGTCTGTCTGTCTCTCTCTGTCTCCCTCCCTATGCTCCATCCCCGCTCACACCTGCATGTGTACATGCACTTACTCTCTCTTTCTCTCTCAAAAAAAAAAAAAAAAAAAAAAGGAAAAACCATTCTTAGCTCATGGACTTTTCAAAAATAGTCAGCTGGCTAGATATGACCATAGTTCCCCACTCCCTGCCCTGTTCAACCTGAGTTGTCACATATGGCGGCCCTGCCTCATCCAGGTCTCTTCTCCCTCACCTTAACCTCAAATCTGCTATCTTGCTCTAGGCTTTCTCTCTACCCTTTGCCTTCCTCTTTCTCAGGTCTTTCCTCTGTGCTCCAGAACCTCCATTCAATTGTAGACTTCTTTTCATAGTCAATCTTCTAGCTCCTTTCTTGCCTTACTGCAAAGTAAACATATTCCCAAAGGAACGTTCCTTGCTGAACCCTAGAAAGGATGCTACTTCTTTTCTCATGCCCCACAACCCATGGGCATGGGAAGTCCTGCTGACATTGTCTACATTCCTTAATCCTATTGCTACACCTTTAGTCTTGCACCCTCTTGCAAAATTTCCTTCTCCTCTGAAGCTCTTATCATCAGGATTCTTTGAGCAATTAGCTAACACACATTGAATGATATCCTCACAACCACTAGGAGATAACTACCATTATTATCCCCATTTTGGAGAGAGGCACAGAGTGGTTAAAGTCACACAGCTTGTAAATGGCAGAGCCAGATTGCCAAGATGTTATATGGCCTTTCTGTATGATCATGTACGACGTGGATAATTACTCTCCATCCTAGCTTCACTATCTATTATCAGTTAGGTACATGGGCAGAAACAGATGCACGTTCAACTTGAGTCCTTTGAAGAGGATTTAATAGAGGAACTATTTATGAAGGTATAGGCAGTTTTTCTCACCCTTTTTTCATTATTATCTACCCTAAGGAGAACATTTAAATTAATTTACTAATTAATTTTACTAATTAAATTAACTTAAATTAATTAACAAGATATCCAGCTCACCCTGACCCAATCCACTCTTCCTGCTATATGTGAAAGTCTTTCTAGCTGCAACAGTGGTGCCTCTGGGACAGAGAGCTAGATGGCTGGAGGCGGGCAGAATGACCTTTCCAGCTTTTGAATGTCCTACAGTATGCTTGTATCATCTAATTTTAAAACAAAATGTAACTTTAAAAATCGACCTAAAATGCAAATATGGTCATTCCTTCCCATGCTCAAAACACTTCAGTAGCCCATCTGCTACCAACTTAAGATCCAAACATATTCACGTGTCACACAAGGCCCCTGGCATACTTCTTTAGCCTCATCTCCACTACTTCTCGTCTCAAACCCTGTGTCCAGCCACGTGAATTACTGAAAAGTGAATGCATTCCCTAAGCAGCAATCCTCCTTTGCTGCCAGTCTGCCCATAATGCCATTTTGTATCAGTCTCTTGTTTTTGTACACCTGCAGTTTCTACATCATAGAATGTGAAGCCTCTCCTTCCCCTCTTCTCCCTGGTCCATTCTTCATTCTTCAAGATTCAGTTAAAAAAACCTTCTCCAGATTCTCGTGAGATTAGCTACATGACCTTCTCCTCTGTGCCACCGCTGTCCAGTGTAGTGATGAAGAATGCGGGCTCTGATGTAAGACTGTGTGGGTTTAAATCCTAGATTTGTTACTTATCAGTTGGTGACTTTAGGCAAGTTATTTAATGTTTATGCTTCCATTTCCTTATTTGGAAAATGGAGATTAGAAGAGTTCCTATCTTAGAAGAAGAGTATTCATTTACCAACTGTTTACTATCTGTTGTATATTAAAACAGACAAAAATTCCTGCGCCTGGAGGCACAGAATTTATATTAGATTTTAGAGCAGGGGTTGGCAAGCTACAGTCCCTATGACAAATTTAGCCACCTGCTTTATAAATAAAGTTTTATTGGAACATAGACATGCCCATTTGTTTATAGGTCATCTATGGCCACTTCCATGCTACAATGGTTGCGTTGAGTGGCTGCAATATACATCACAGTGCCTGCAGAGCCAAAGATATTTACTTTAAGAAGATACTTACCTTTAAGGAAAAGTGTGCTTGCCCCTGTTCTGGTAAGATTGTGTTTTTAAAAATATTGCCTGAGACTTTGTAAGCACTCAATAGATGCCCGCTTTATTAATATTATTGCATACCCTTACAATAACACTTTGTGCTGGTGCTCAGTAAAATTTTTGCTGAATAAATGAATAAACAGAGGTAAAGAGGAACCAGAAATTGGGGTCATGGAAGCCACTGGAGGAAGAATTTTAAAAAGGTGGAAGTGGTCAGCTATGTTAGGTGACAAATCAATACTGAAGAAAGGCTGTCAGATTTGGCAATCAAATGAAGTGACCTAACCAAGGAGCAATTTGTGTGAAATGGTGAGGACAAAAGCTAGATTATGGTGGGTTTAGAAGAGAATGGAAATGAGGAAGAAAGTAGAGATTATATATTTACAGTGTGACAGCTATATGACAGCAAGTATTGAGATAAAAATGAACACATTTGGTCTGCCACTTGAATTTTTAAAAATCTGCTAACCCAAAATATCAAGTTTATTGAAATATTGGGGTATATGATGGATTGTCTGCTTATCTTTGAGCTATTTACTGTTGGGTAAAATGTCAGTGGTTAAAATTCAAGTCCATAACTAACAGAACTTCAGCCACAAATTTCAAGTCTAGAATCATTAAAAGATTTATGATGATGTTGATGGTAAAGCAATGTTTGTTTCTTTTGTGATCTTAATCACTGTGTGAACTTAACTGGTTTGAAATGAGAATTTCAATGTAAACAGTAGTATAAATTTGCCTACAGCACATTGATCATGACCACAAAAAGACCGATACAAGCATTTTTTTGTTCATTCCATGAACCTTTGCATGTATTACACATTCTGATAGATTGAGATATGTGTATATAGAAAGAATTTAGTTAATTTGGTCATTGCTTTCCCCATCCCATCCAGGAGTTTATGATTTAGTGGGTGAAGAAGCTAGTTGAGCAAATAGGTTCAATATTTGTTATAGATGCTAAGGTAGAAGTTTAGATGGGTTACAGCAGAGGCACAGAAGAATAAAATATTTTATATGAAACTATTTTGCTATCTGTCACCTATTTTCGCCAACGATTTTTACACCTATACATTGTGTACATTAAGACTAAACAGAATGTCATCAACTCATAGCTGCATCCTGGAAAACACATATGAGACATTTAGGACTCTGGCTACATGCGTATTATTACTGAGGTTTTTTTTTTTTTTTAGGGAGTTACAAAAGAGGTATGTTTAATATGATCTTATTTTTATTAAAATATACACTGCGTATTACATAAAAATATATGCTATATATAGGAGAAGTCTATAAAGATACACATTTAAAATATAAACGGGGGCACCTGGGTGGCTCAGTCGGTTAAGCATCCAACTCTTGATACCAGCACAGATCGTGATCTTGCAGTTGTGAGATTGAGCCCTGTGTTGGGCTCTGCATTGAAGGTGGAGACTGCTTGAGATTCTCTCTCCCTCTCATGCCTCCCCTCCTCACCTCTCTCTAAATAAATAAATAAATACATAAATGCATAAATAAAATATTAATGGGTTACATCTGGGTGGTGGGATTACTAGGATATTATTTTCTTCACTATACTTTTTTGTGCTTTAAATGTTGGTACAATGAACAGGGCTTACATTTACAATCACAAATGGAGTTCCATGGAGTTTTAACCACCACTTCTTACAAGCATACAATATGTTTACATTCAAGCACATAGAGGCTAGAGGTTTTTATGTTTCTATAGACTATCCAATATTTAGTTGTTACATGTACAGCAACAAAAATTTCTCAGCCTACAAATGTCAGCAGATAACATCTTAAAGAGATGTGTGTAGAAGTCAATTCCATTGGTTAGTTCTCTTCTGCAAGGCGGCAAACCATCCAGGCACCGACCACTGAAACACTGGGATTTACTTAAAACAGGGAGTGTACACAACAAATGCATGCTGTGTGGATTATTCAGTTTGGCCTCAAGCAACAAGACATTGGTAAAAAGTGGTTTAAGCAATAAAGATTTACTGTTTCACAGAACATGAAATCCAGAAGGAGGTGGGTTCCAAATCCAGTTAACTCAGTAGCTCAGCAGTTTCAGGATTCTGGGTCAGCTCTCCTTTGACTTTCTTGGCTTTCTCCTTCTGGTTAGTACTGAACATCACTGCCTCACATGAGAACTTCTGGAGGCAGGAAAATCAGGGCATTCTCCCCTCATTCCATCTCTCTTTTTTTTCCAGGGATTCAAATCTTTCCCAGAACTGAATTTCCTTACCAGACAGCTTCCCACATTTTATAGGCTATACTGTGACAGTTCCCTGTAAGGAAAAATGGCGGGGAGTGGAGAAGGGGTGGGGAAGGGAACTATAGTTGAAAGAAAATAGCAGAGCCACCCCTAAACTGAGAATGGAGAGAAGGATTACCATTATTGCCCTAGACCAACAGTGTCCAGTAGAATTTAATGTTAGCCACAATGCAAAATCCTGAGTAGACTTTGGTTAAAAAGAAGCCTTCATTTTCTCCTTCATGAATGAGCTACAACATTGATAAGCAACACTGCCTCCCATGAGCTAAAATTAGAAGTACCAAGGGTGCATCTGGGAGTATTCTGACAAAGACACCTTAGTTATGGAATTTGGACTTTGAATTCCTAAGTTATGGTTCTAGATATGATCCTGCCTATCTGTGTGGTCTCAATTGAGTACTTTGGCTTATCTGGGCTTAACTGTCCCAGCTTCCTCATCTTAAAACAGGTCGTTCTTTAAAATGTCCTTTGAATTCTGGTACTACATGATTTTATACTACTATTCAACTGGGACTTTCCCAGCCATCTATCTGAGTGGCTGGGCCAGTTGGGCCCAGTGACACGTGGGCCAGTGACACGTGGAAAGTTATGCAGAAGGGTACACTTTCTGATGCCATGGGGCAAAATGCACTTTTAGAGGGAAAGAAAAAGGGCAAGCCATAGTGGCTTGCCATTCATTCATTGTAAATATTACAGGACACCCACTATGTGCCCTAGTGACTCTAGATGGAATAAGAAAGAATAAGAAGTAGTCTCTGCTGTCAGTGAGCTTACAATCTAGTGGGAAGGTAATAAAGATAAGTAGATATACAATTACTTAATGTGCAAAGAAGCCCAGGACAGAGGAAGATGAGGCCGTACGCTGGAGCACCTAGCCCCACTGAGGGGAGGTGACAGAACCTCATTGGAGGAAATGATAGCCAAGGGAGACGAGGAAGAAAAGTACTTGGTTGGACCTCGTGGTACTGTGGGAAATTGCCTGGCCTACAGGCCATCTCACCTTATAATGTATTTGCTTATCTCCTTTTCTCTGACATATTGTTTTTCTATTCCTTTCTTCAGGGCATTTGTCCAGATGTCTGTATGTCTGGGATCAGGTGAGAGGACCACAAGAAACTCTTGCAGAAAACTGAGTTTCTATTTCAGATCTGTCTACCACCTCCACTACCATCAGTTCCACCACTACCACCACGACTTCTTTCTTCATTATCACCTCTCAATACCTCCATCATCACCACCACCACCATCATCACCACTACCATTACCATCATCACCATCAACATCCTCACTACCACCACTGCCATCATCCTTACTACCACTTCAACATCTTCATTATCACCTCTACCACCAAGAGCACCGCCTCTGCCACCATCAAAAATGTATACAAGTAAGCCTTGTTTGAACTAATCCCAAAAGTTGTGTAAATTCTGAGCTAATATAATGAACAAATTAGGGGATGATTATTTGCTTTTCCAAATTATTCAACCTTAAGTAGTTAAGTTTCCCCAGTATTTTTTTAATATGTGCATTGGTTTACAACTTTTTTTTTTAATTTGAGAGAGAGAGAGAGAGAGCACAAGAGGGGAAGAGGGGCAGAGGAAGAGAGAGAGAGAATTTTAAGTGGGCTCCATGCTCAGCACAGAGCCTGATGCAGGGCTCAATCCCATGACCCTGGGATCATGACCTGAGCCAAAATCAAGAGTCAGATGCTCAACCGACTGAGCCACCTAGGCATCCCAGTTTACAAATATTTTAACTGCCCAGATCTCCTTAGGAATATACTTATTTTAAGAAGCAAGGCATATCAGAGATAGGATTTTCATGCTGAAAAAGAGGACACACATAATAAGCTGAAAAGGTCTCTTTCCTTATTCATTAAATTATTGAAAAGAGTTTTGGGGCACCTGGCTGGCTCAGTTAGTTGGGTGTCTGACTTCAGCTCAGGTTATGATCTTGCAGTCTATGGGTTTGAGCCCCGTGTTGGCCTCTGTGCTGACAGCTCAGAGCCTGGAGCCTGCTTCAAATTCTGTGTCTCCCTCTCTCTCCATCCCTCCCCTGCTTGTGCTGTCTCTCTCTTTCTCTCTCTCTCTCTCTCTCTCTCAAACAAACAAACACTAAAAAAATTGTTGAGAAGAGTTTTTTAGCATACACAAATCTACTCAACATTAAGCAGTTTTAGTTACTTGGTCGTAAATCAGTGACTGTAAAGGTGGAAGTGAATTCTATCAATAGTACTCCTATATATAAATAGTAACCTATATATAAAAATATGATTCATATATTTACTTACACATATATTTTATGTGAATCATATATTTGTATACACAAATATATACTTATAAAGATGATCAATGTATATTACTATTATAAATAGCCTTCCCTGATTATGAAACTTGGGTTAGAGACTGAAGTACATTGTAAAAATGATTACAAATTCCTCTCATCCTTGTGTGCACATCCCTTGCTTGCTATATGACTGTGCTATTCTTCTTATCAAGAAGGAGAGTCTATTTCCCCATTCCTTGACTCTTAACTCTGGGTTGGTCATGTGACTTCCTTCGCTATTGGGATATTAACAAATGTGACACAAACAGAGGTTTGAAGAATGCATGCACTTTGGGGTTTGCCCTCTCTTGCTGATTTGGGAACCCTGCCACCACCACCATATGATCTAATCCGAGCTGGCCTGCTGGAGGATAACAGATCATGTGGAGCAGAGATGAGCTAGTCTAGCTCAGGCCCTTATCAGATCAATCAGCTCACCAATCACCAGATATATTAGAGACCATCCTAGACCATCCAGCCCCAGCTGAGGTGACCAAAGCCAAAAGAGCCACTGAGTCAACAGACCGGAGACTCATGAGATTTAATAAAGTGTTTATTGTTTTAAGCCACAAATTTTTGTGGTGGTTATACAGCAAAAGCGAACTGATACGGGAACCATACATTACTGAGTTTATTAGAGCCATAGTTGCCCCAAATATGATTCTTTCATTTTCTTCCAATTCTAAAAGCTCGGGTTCTCTTTCATTATTAAGCTTCCTTTCTCACTTACGGTCTTTACAGAAGAAAGGGGGTGGGGAATAAAGGTAGAAAAAATAAGGCATGATGTTAAGAGTGAGGAGGAACAGGAGATGTGAATTACAGCGGCGATGGTGACACCAAAAACAGAGGTTGCTACAACTCATACAGTGGTGGCTAACTTCCCGGGAGAAGTTCACTCTATAAAATTGGAATCTCTATGAAACTCCCCGGCATTGACCCCAGATGTCCCTATGTTCAATTGCAAACACACATTTTAAAATTCCCCTTCTGTTCGATTCCTTAGTTCCTCTCAATCTTTTTCACTGTCCCAAATATGGCTTTCTATTTTGGTAGTTAGAATTTTTTTGGCCATAAGTGACAGAAGCCAAATTTGATCTTCAAAGTCCAGATCATCCTTAAGCTTTAGGCGAGATTGAATTCAGTTGCTCAAAGGATGTCCTCAGGGAACTGTCTCTTTCTCTGTCTCTAGGTTCTGCTTTCCTCTGTGCTGGCCTCATTGTATCCCTTAATCCCTGACCTATTTTGTAGGTCCTAGAGTTGAGTGGTGGCAACTGTCACTTATGTCTCCTCTTCTTCGGGGGACCAAACCTTCCTCTCTTTCCCCACCTGTTACCCTAATCACATGAAAGGCACCAAGAGTCAAAAACTTGGAAGTTATCCCCGACTTCTCTGTTAGTCTCCACATCTAATAGATCCAAAAGCCAAGTCATTTCTACCCCACCTCTGTCTTTGGAATTGGTTTTCCTTCTCCATGGCCATTACCACTGTGCGATGTCCTGCAATGTTACTTGTCATGGAAGAAGAAAGTTTCTTCCTAACCGGTCTTTGTTTTGCTTCCTACAAACCATCCTCCATGCCTGGAGTAATCTTAAAAAAATGTAAATTTGAGTGTAGCATTCCCTGCTTAAAAAGTTTGGTTATGGGGGTACCCGGCTGGCTCAGTAGAGCCTGTGACTCTTGATCTCAGGGTTGTGAGTTGGAGCCCCATGTTGGGTGTAGAGATTACTTAAAAAATAAAATCTTAAAAAAAAAAAGTTTGTAACTTTGTATGTACTTTGTATGTATGTATGTAACTTGTGTAAACTGCTTTATAAAACTGGGGTACAAACATGATCCCATTCGGTAGTTAATTTAGATGGAGTTCCCTAGAAACAGAGTCTGAGCTAGGGATAAGTCATTATTTTAGGGGTCTCTGCTCCCTGCCACTGGGCGGTGGCTGTGCTCGCTCTAACTCAGTCTGCCAGGCCTGTCTATATAATACAGAATCTTGGGGCAGGAGATTGGGAATTGGTGTCTTTCCTCCCAAGAGGCTCAGAGCTCATCATGCAAATTGCTGTACCCAGTGACAAATGCTGCCTACCTGGGGTCTCAAAGAGGAGCCTTAATCCAGTCATAAAAGATTCATGCAGAGGTCAAAAACACAAATGCCCTTAGGAGCCTGAAGTTTGACAGACAAGGCAGAGGCCACCCAAAACAATCAGTTGTTATCAGGCAGGAATTTGGCACTCACAGTTGCCACATCTTTGGAACTTTTCAGGAGCCAAAAATCTTAATTTTTATGTGAAACATTCTGATTTTAAACTGTTAGCTTGATTTTTATTTATTTATTTATTTATTTTTAAGCAGGAGAATCAAAACTCGTCTGGGGCCTTATCTGGCCCAGCGGCTATAGGTTTGTGAATGTGGTTTTATGCCCTAAATCCTAGAACAATGAATGCCCACTTGTCCCACATTTGCATAACTATGGGTCCACTGCAAAGCATTGGGACTGACAAAGATCAGCTGTGAACCCGCTACAAAAGGTTCCCTGACTTCAGGACTGTCTAAACTCCTTTAGCGTAGCCTATTGTGGCCTCCCTGACCTGGCTCCTAGCCTTCTCTGGGGCTTGCTACTCCAGAACTCTCCCACAGGTCTCACACCTCAGGGCCTCTGGGTTCACTGGGGTATTCGAGGCCCTCACTTTGAGTTATCTAATCAACACTCCTTCAAGATGGTGCTCAAGCACCCCTTCCCCTGGACAGCCTTCCTTTCCCCAATCTCTGCTTTCTCCCCGGCTTATTCCAGGGTTTAGAGGGGTACCCCACTGCCCTAAGGTTTTCTTTACAGGCCTGTTGCCCCCACCTGACCTAACCCTTAGAGGGCAGGACCCTGGGTTTCTTTCTTCACCTCTGTATTCTCATTGCCTCATAGAGGACCCACACTATAGTGCAGATTGGAGGAATGGGCATCCAATTTGAAAAATAATGAGCCTGACCGTTGCCTTTCACAGCCAGAAACCCATTGGCAAAGAACTGGTTACTTATTTTGAGAGAAGTTGAAACTTATTTAAGAGAAGGGGGGGATGGTAACCCTCTGCATACTTTCATTTTTAAAATGACCACACATTTGTGAAATATTTGTTGCAAAGAAGTAAATTTTTATACTTCCTCAGCTTTGGACATAACTGTGTTCTGTGAATTCCAGAACTGGAGAATGGCTAAAATAACTCCTTGCACTAGCCCCTCACCGGACCCCACCCCCAACCTCAAAGGTGCTCAGGGTTCTTACAGTGGGGACTGCTGGCTGCCTCGGAGGAGAGAGGAAACCCGCCCCTCTGAATGAAACAGCACTTCTACAGAGGAGGCGGCCTACGTTGGGCTAGTGAGCAGCCACAGTCGAAAGACCCTTTGAATGATACGCTCTGAAATTGACTGAGGCTGGTAGAGGTGTAAACTGAAACTCCAGAGGCTAACCCTAAGCGGTTACATTTTCTCGACCAAAAGGTTTCCCAGCCCAGTCACTCATTCCTGCTTTCTCTCCCTCCCCAATGCGCGTGCACACACATTTTGGTGGACCGCTGCACTTGACATTGAGCCTGTCTCCTACCTGAAGTGGGGCACCTCGGAAAGCCGCGAGATTGGCGTTTCATTCATAATATATGACCTCAAGGGAGGAGGGAGGCAGGGACAAGAACCTCTCATCTCTGTCACTTGAAATCCCAGCAGCGCAGCCGAAAAGGAAAATGAGCTGGGAGCGAGCGGCATCGGGGCAAGTTTGGCACGATAACGGTACGAGCGAGCGCGTCAGAGGCCCGCCCGCCGGCTATTTATACCGCGTAGATTATGCAATCTGGCTCCAGCCATTCATGCCCGGACTGGGACGCCCCGCGCCGGGGGGGGGAGGGGGTGGCATCATTCCCGGGCGTCGGGTCAGTTTCTAAGTTTGCATCATCCCCTTCATTACGAGAGCTTAGGTTTCCATTCCTGTCTGCCGGTCTTGGGGGAGACAGCTGGGCTACAAACTCACTTGGCACACGCGACCGCTCAAACATAATAAAGGCACCGGGACGCCGAGGTGCCGCCGAGCGGCGTGCGGGGCTGGGCTCAGCGCAGACCGGAAGGAACTGATAACCCAGCGCTAATGATACCCGCTCCCTCCCCTGTCGGAAGTGTCCTCCGAGCGCCGGTCATTGACAAATACCGTAGGGGCAGAACGGGGGTGAGGTGAGGACAGGCCTGGGCGCAGCTGCGCTCGCCTCGCGGGGAGGGGAGCGAGGACGCCGCGACAGTGGGGGCTTCTGCCGGGCGGGTCAGGCGGTACAAAACTTAGGGCATAGCAGAATCCTCTCCAAATCACCCCCGCCCCGCGCGCGCGCCCCCGTGGGGACTGGAAGGAGTGATTTACCAGATTGCACCCGCAACCCCATCCCGGGGAGATTTACACTCTCGGCTCTACGGGACCCCGGTGAGGTGGGAGGACGCAGAGAGGGGCCGAAGGACGCGAAAGAGAGAGCGGATCGCCCAGAAAGATAAAATGTCTGCTTCTCCTGGCGCCAGTGCCGGGCGGTAGGGAGCTGGGGCTGCGACCGGTTTCCGAGTGAAACCAGACCTGCGGGTCTACTGAGCATGCCTGCCCAGTGGCCTCCGAGGGTCGCTCCGATTCCGCGCTCCGGGCTTTGCGGGCAGCCGGCGGAAGGACCCGAATGAGGGGGGGCAGTGCTTCCCCGCCACGGACTCCGGCTGAAGAGGCGGGTAGGCGGGGGTCCTCCTGGGGGCTCTGCTGGGTGTGCGTGAAGTTGTGAGAAGATCGACTCTACTTTTGAAGTTGTATGATCTCGCTGAGTCGACATCGTTGAATGGATCGTGTTCCAAGCTATCGGCCCCGTTTTGCTGGTTGTGGGGGGAGAGACACTTAACGTGGGTATTTAGCTTTCAGTAATGTCATTAAGTTAAAGCCCTAAATCCATGGTATTCTGGTAACAATTCTGCAGACTTAGAAAACACCCTGCTGTTCAGATCAATAAACACGTCTGAGTTATTCGCCCAATATTGCCATTTATTCTATGGAGCTGCAGGAGTCACAGTAATTCAGGGGGAAGACCAAGAGGTGACCCGTTAGGAACATTTCCATCAAAAAGCCCTTTTGGGTGTTGAACAAGGCAGAAGAGAACTGGAAGGATTTCTTTAGAGGAACATGAAGGACCCTGAGCGAAGCGGGGTGGCATTTGGTAATACAATTGGCTAGAGAGAAGAAAGGGTTGCCATTGATCTATTTGCAGTGTGCTGCTTAACACAGTACCTTCATTATATAGCCATTTATTCTTCCCAGCAATCCTACATTGTGGGTATTATCCTGACACTACAGATGCTGAACCCAAAGCTCAAAGAACCTAAGGACCCTGCTGGAATCTGGCATCAGGGCATCCAAGTGGGGACCTGGTGACTCCTAAACTTTAGAATGTTTTGCTTTGCTCCTCTGGCTGCCTCTCTGCCATCTGGGCCAGTCATTTACTGCTATTAGCAAGGAGCTGGATTAATGAGTGGTGATGACACTGATTCGCTTGCCTACCTGCAGAAATTAATTCATCTCACTTGCCACCTTGCCATTTTGGCACTCTGAAACTGGAGGGTGGAGCCATAGATATGCCCATTGGGGGATACTTTTGACGTGGACAAATGTCTGTTCCTGGAAGTTCAGGAATGACTGAGTGGGGTCTCTTTCAGCACCTCCAGGAGAAAAGCAATGACCAAAGGTGAGAACTGGAGTGCTTTCTCATAAACTCTCAATGGCCCCAAAACCTGAGAAAGACACGACTGGCCTTGTTAACCCTGTTTTATAAGGAAACTGAAGAAATGCTAAAAGTCTCACTCAAGGTTTCAGGGCTGCTAGGAAAAAAACAACCCAGGCATTCCTCTTGTCTAGTTCTCTTTTCAGCACTACACATCAGCACTCAGCATCAAAGGTGGGTGAACACCAATCCAGGTCCACAAAGATCATGGCTGTGATAAGCATGAACCTAGGGTAAACCACTAGTTTCTCCTTGACTCAGGGTGATACTCTTACTATCTTTGGAACACTTGTAGCTCTCCAAATGCATTTATATACCCCTTAGGTATACTATATTTGAGGCATTTATTTAATCTCTTAATTTGTTCCATGGTTGCTATTTACTTAAATTTTCTACATGTTCTCTTGGCACATTCAGGAGGATGGAAAGTCTACTGTGCTTGGAGAGCAGGAAGAAGCAGGGGCTGTAACTCCTGCTCTCTGGCAAGACCCCCAGAAGGAAATACTGAACAGCTATGTAACTTGTGGGACCAACTGCAATGTAAAAATATTGGGCCCCTTGTTCCAACACTATGAGGAATTTCAAAATTGCAACGGCAGAGGGGTGCCTGGGTGGCTCAGTTGGTTAAGCATCTGACTTAGGCTCAGGTCAGGATCTCCTGGTTTGTGGGTTTAAACCCCACATGGGGCTCTGTGCTGACAGCTTGGAGCCTGGAGCTTGCTTTGGATTCTGTGTCTCCTTCTCTCACTGCTCTTCCAGCTCGCATTCTTTCTCTCTCTCAAAAGTAAATAAACATTAAGAAAAAAAATTTTTTTAATTAAACACACACACACAGCAACAGCAGACACAAAAACCATGAGCCCTGTGCAACAGGACAGGTTGCATGCCAAGGAAGTCAGCCCTGTCCATTGCCCAGAAAGTGCTGCTTTGGAGAGCATGGGCCCACCCAGCCCCATGGTCCCAGGCCAACGCAAGAAAAATCATTTAAAAACAAAGGGGGCAGGGGCGGGGAGGGGGCGGAATCCAGAAGCTCTCCATCTCCCCTATCTGTGCTAAAGCCCGCAGGGCAGCTACCCTGTGGCCCAGTAACTTGGCCTTCAAGGGCGTGGGACAAGAGGAGTCCTCCACCAACGTAAGAGAGGTTTACGAAACAATTTTTAAAATGTATTTGGGCTTACCTTTTAACCCGAGGAAGTCCATCATTTCTACTGAAATGCAAACATTTCTGAGC
Source organism: Cryptoprocta ferox (assembly GCA_028646485.1). Lineage (NCBI taxonomy): Eukaryota > Metazoa > Chordata > Mammalia > Carnivora > Eupleridae > Cryptoprocta > Cryptoprocta ferox. The sequence continues at coordinate 77,989,037 of CM053576.1, read as the reverse complement.
TGTGCTGTGTTGGATTTACTTTTTTTTTAAATGTACAAATAATGATTCCTCAAAAACGCCCGTTCCGCTAGCAAGACAAAGATCACAAGATTCACGTGAAATTGGGGAAAAAAAAGAAAAAAAAAGAGCCTCTGCCATTCAGAATCCCTGCAAAAGCACCTGTGCCGCCCCCACCCTCCGGCTCCACCGCTGGGGGTACTTGGTCCTCTGAGCCAGAGCACCCCTCGGGGCCTCCCCTGATCTCCGCGTCTTCGCCCCCGCCCCCCCCCCTTTTTTTAATCCAGGGGTTTAGATGGAGGGAGGGAACCAAACTGGAGCCAGATGTGTGTGAGTCCCCGGCTCCCGCCTCCTCCCTCTTCTCGGGCATCTTAAAACCCGGAGCATTGGAGAAAAAGGATCGGAGCTAGACAGACGCTGCACAAACAACTCCGCTCCGCTGCTCCTCCGGGAGTGGAAGCCAGGAGGGAGGGGGAAAGGAAGCCGGGCATGCTCAGTAGGCGGGACAAAGTTGGTTTTTTTTTTTTCTCCCCCCCCCCCTTTTTTTTTCTTTCGGTCGCAAGTAGGAAGCTTTTTGCACTCCACCACCTCTGGCCGCTGGGAAGACGTCATCGCTTCCGCCCTACTTCCTCCTCCTGTTGGCGGCGGTGAGAATCCAATATGGAGTAAATCGGTGGAGTCGAGATGGGGCTCGGACGGGGCGCCCTGCACCGCCTCCCAGGCGCACCTCCCCCGGCTGCCGACCGCTCCCCGGAACCGTGATTGGCCCGGCCCCCGGGGGCGACCCCGGACCGAGCCCCCACCCCCGGCCGGCCCTCCTCTCCTCCTCCTCTCAGCAGTCCCCGCCGCTCCACTGCGCGCTTGTTTTTCTCCTCCTCTCCCCCACCGCCGTCCCCTGCCCAAATCTCTCCCCCTCTGCCCGCAACCGAGCCCCCGGAGCCCCTCCTGCCTCGCCCGCTGCGCTGCGGCGCTCACCCCTCCAGCAGCTTGCCTTTGCACCCCTTCCCCAAACCTCACCTCGCGTTCCTGTCGCCCAGCTTCCCCTTCTGCCTTCTGCGGCGCCCCCTTCATCTCTTGCCGCTCCCCCTCCCCAACCAAATCAGGCGATCTCCGGAGATGTGAAGAAGGGGGGCGAACGGACAGGAAGATGAAGGGAGCAAAGCTGCCCGCCGCGGGACAGGCGTCTAGGTGAACAGGAAAATGACCGAAGAAACACACCCGGACGAGTAAGTTTGGCCGCGGGGTGGGAAGAGGGTGCCCCGTGGGGGCAGCGTGGGGCCGGGGCTGAGGACGCAGGCGGGGACGCTGGTTGGGTGAACTTGGCGTGGGGTGCAGCGACTCGCTGGCCTGTGGGATTCGGGTTGCAAGATTTCCTCCCTTGTTGCTGAAGTGAGGAGGGGGCAAAGACTGCTGTGGGCCGGCGGGGGTGCGCCTTGTGTCGGCCGGCTGGTGGCCACGGCGGGGGCCAAGGGCGAGCGGGTGACCTCGGGGCGGTCCCCGCTCCCTCTCCGGGGACTCACAAACACCCCCTCCCCCCCGAAATCTTTGGCGGCCGGAGCCCAAGACCTGACACCCCCGCTCTGGCTTCCTGGGGTCAGTGGGTTTTCACTTGGTGACTTTGTGACTACTGCCCCGCCGCTCGCCCCCTTCCACCCCGGTCCCTTAGGGAGCCCACTGGGGCCCAGGCTCCGCCATTTCGTTTTCTTGAATCGCTCTCATTTGCATACCACATTTTCATTCATAAAAACACCGCGGAGCTAGGGGAGGACAGGGCGCGGACTGCGCGGGGGTCTGCGTGAGCCGGGATCCCCCGGCTGGTCATCGTGGCGGAGCCGCCCGAGGGGTCCCGAGGCGCGGGTGAGCGTGTGTGCACGCGCTTGTGGGCTCGGGACAGGCGCCCCGCGGGGTTGGGGCAGCTCGAGTCGTGTGCGGCTGGGGCGGGCGGGAGCGTGCGGGGCAACGTGCTGCGGGCCAGTGAGTGTGTGTGTGTGTGTGTGTGTGTGTGTGTGTGTATGTGTGTGTTCATGTGTGTTTGTGTGTGTGTGCGCGTGCACAGGCATGCGTGCCCGGCCCGCGAGCCCGAGGGGAACAATGCTCGGGGCGCTCTGCTGGAAGGGCTCCCGGGCTGGCCCACCGTCCTCCACGGGATGGGTGCCTTTTTTCCAGCCCCAGGCCAAGGTAAGGCTCCTTTCAGCCTTGCGGTCGTGAAATGGGGTTTGGCTTTCTCCCACCCCCGCCCAAGGCATTTCCAATCGCGGGAGACGCGGAGGCAGAGCTCCCGGGCCTAGCGCCTGAGGTCGTCGGCTTCGGGTCCGAGTGGTCACCGCACGGTGGCTGTTGCCGCTGCTCAGTGGCTGTGCCCGCCACCGCCACTTCTTTTTTTTTTTTTTTTTTTTGTGAATAAGACACTCTCCTTTATTGTCACATGATATCCTTCCCCTCCTCCCCTGCACATTCATAAATCCGGAGACTGCCTCAGCTCCTTTCATTCAGAGCTGCCATTAGCCAAGGTAGCAGTGGAGCTGGCTTGGGCGCAAAGAGCCGGTTGGCAGCCGCCGGGACGCGCCCTGGGGGAGGCCCAGAGAGTGTCTTCGGGGGAGTAGGGGCTACGGGTAGCTGCACTCCAGGCCCGGGGTCTTTTGCCCCTGCGAGCATTGACAGTGCATAGAGGGGAAGTGACTCAGGGTTCGGTGACGGGGAGAGCTTTTCTTGCAGCAGGTTGACAGAATGCTGTGCTCTACTCTTAAGAATCTACTTCACTTTTTTTTTTAAATGTCCCTTTATCCTTTGGCGTCTGCTGTTGCCAGGCCGGGAGGGAGGGGGTGTTGAAAGGGTTGGTGTTTGGGATAGGGAATTTCCTTCCTTAGGTCCCCAGAGATCTTTGACTGCAGTAACCCTTGGTCTGCCAGACACCCGCAGCTAGAGAGCATGCAGCCTTGTGTGCATGACGCTGCCTTCCCACCACCTATGCTGGTCTTTCTAGTTTAGATATTTTGCTTTGCCTTCATACACTGTATTCTTGAAATGGTAAAATGAAAAAACGTTGTGCTTGTAGGGCTGAAATATGGAGGGGAAGAAATATGCTGCTGGGCCTCCCCCCGCCCCCCGCTTTGGGACTTGACTAATGACCAAGTATTTTTTCTGGTCCTCGTTTGTCCTTACACACAGAAATAGCATTAGTAGCAGGGAGGGACGGTTTCCTTGCCCTGGTCTCGGGGATTCTTGTTGGAGATTGGTTCTACTTGACCTGTGTTGGGTTCCTTGGCCCCATCTCTTGGGAATACTGGCCTGGATTGTCCCTTTTCACGCAGCATATCAGCTTTGCATCCTACCCCATCTTAGTCCAAAGCAAAAGGATTTTGGGTGGGATCACCAGCAAGAAATGACCAACTCTATTTCCTGTTTCAGGGAAGCTTATCAGGGAACTGGCTGCCCCCACTGCTGTCAGAAGCCCAGTTAAGACTATGGGTATTTGAGGACAGGTTCTGGTTTCACTTAGAAAATCAGAAAGCTGTGGTGCCTTAGCCCACTGCAGAAGTCGCCTTCCCAGGATTACTTTTAATGCAGTGACCTTGACATGAGACATGAAATGTAAGCTTGTAAGAAAACAGGCTTCATGGGCTGTAAACTGCCATTTGTTTACACTGTCCATTATATTGTTCAAGTTCTTATATAATGACCCAGCTGAAAAATTCCTTTTAAATGTTAGTGCCTAGTAGAAGGTGTCTCTCTGGGTTACACAGCTTTGCTGTGATTGCTTTTTTGTTGTTGTGGGGTTCTGTCCGGAAGCTGCGAGCTAAAATCATTGCTTGATTACAGTAGTCATACTAGCCTAAGTTTTTGCTAGATTTATATACTGCTCCTCTGTATGAATTTTGATCTTTTATTTTCTCTTCAAATGGCTTTATGTTTGAGTTCCTGCAGATACCTTTTAGAAGTAGATAAGGTGTGTTACATATAAAGAGAATTGGTGACCTCAAACTGGAGACCTATGGGAGATATATTTATGCTTTAGGTAAAATAGGTTTTCTGGATAGTCCATATATATTTAAGGTTTTTCTTCAATATTACAGATATATAAATGTCACATTTAGCATCTCAGTACAATGAGTCAGAATCTTGCAACTGGCAAAATGGTGCCTAATTAAAAAAATAATAATAAATGTTTTGTCTTCTAATGCTCTTTTCCATGTCAATTTAAAACTCATCTAGTAAATATATGGTAGTTCAGTAAAGCTTGTCTGCTCTTTTTGCCGATTGTCCTAAAAAATAGCTTCTGTATAGAAAATACTCTGACCATTCTCTGATCCTACTCCAGCTAGAAATGCATGTTAAGATTTATAGTTCTACAATTTTTTTTATAATTCAAAAGTAAAAAGCATCAACAAATGATTGAAAGTGATCTTTTGTACACAAGAGTGGAAAAATTTTTAAATCATATGCATTTTTTGTTTCTTTAAAGCATTTGATTAGGGCCATGAATGGTGTGGAAAATCTTAGGCAAAATGAAGAAATCCTTCTCAAGTGAGCTTAACTCAGGAGACATGGGGTCCTATTTAGCTGTTTTGTACCTCTCATAAACTCTTCTCTGAAACACGTATCTCACTGATAATGGACTTGTACCTTTGTCCTTAGTCCTGTTTTTCCTAATATTGAAAGGTCTCCCCGTAAAAAAAAAGAAACTTAAATATTTTTGCTGAACCACTTCAAAGAAATTAGACATCAGAACACCTTATATCTAGATACTTTAGCTTATTTCCCAAATGATGAAGATGCTCTTCCATGAAACCACAATACTATCATCACACTTTACAAAGTTAAGAATCATTCCCTGATGTCTTTAACATTCAGCCCAATTGACTGAAAAATGTCTTTTACAACTGTCATTGCAGCCAGGTGCCGATGAAAGATCCTGAGTTAAATATATTTAATTTATGCTTAAGGCTTAAGGCTCAGCCATTTGCTCACTTTCTGATCTAAGGCAAGTTACTTACATACCACCTTGGTTTTATCTGAGTGAATAAAATGGGAGTAAATATTACCAGTCTCATGGAGTTGTTGTGAAAATTAAATGAGATAGCCCATGTAAATAAAGCTTACTGTTCAGCACGAGGCATAAAACAGGCGTTTGGTATTGGCTCTTTGCAGGGCGCTGAGATAGATTTCTTGTAGCTCAGCTTGTTAATTTTCACACAGCCCGATGAAGGAATTACCCCATTTAACTGATGAGGAAGCTTAAATAAAGTTGCTTGCATAAGACAGCAAACATTTTTTATAGCACTCTACTAATTTATTCTTTTCAACAATCCCCTGAGGTAGATACAGTATTATTATCCCCAATTATAGATGGGAAAACTAAGGCCCTAAGAAATTGAGTAACTTGTCCAAGGTCATATTAGTAAGTGAAGGAGCTGGGATGTGACTCTAGCAGCCTGGCTCAGGAGGGACTGTTTTTAACCTACCATGAGGTACTGTCAGAAGAGGACAGGGTGGCCAGCCTTAGTCATTCTGACTTACAAGCTCTCACCGTTTCTGTCAGTCTGTCCCTAATTCTTCGGTATTGGTGACAGTCTGTCATGCCATAATTTTTTCCACTTCCCTTATCTTCCCTGAAAATGCTGTGAGGCACATACTGAATTAAAGTGAATTTAGGCTTTCATACTGAGCTTGGGTGGCTCACTCTGTTGAGTGTCTGACTCCTGATTTTGGGTCAAGTCATGATCCCAGGATTCTGGGATTGAGCCCTACCTCAGGCTCTGCAGTGAATGTGGAACCTGCTTAAGATTCTCTTTTCCCCTCTCTCTCTGGTCCTTTCCTCTGTTCTCTCTCTCTCTCTCAAATAAAAAAAAAAGTAGATTTAAATAAACGTGGGCTTGAAAATTCTATGATACACCTTCAGATAATAGTATGAATTTAGAGTTGGTTATTGCTGGATGTTAGCTGTACATTTACTGAAAAAAAAAACAGTTGTGTAAATTAGATAGACCTGATATGACAAACATTGATCCAGTTTCTTTGCATCATAGTTAAAATAGGGATGTTTCAGGGCGCCTGCTTGGCTCAGTCCATTAATCCTCTGACTTGATTTTGGCTCAGGTCATGATCTCAAGGTTTGTGAGATTAAGCCCCAGTTGGGCTCTATACTGACAGCGCTGAGCTTGCTTGGGATTCTCTCTCTCTCACTCTCTCTCTCTCTCAAAATAAATAAATAAATAAACTTTTTTTTTTTTTTAAAAAGGGATGCTTCTACTCCACATGAACAGAATCCTCAAATGTTAAAAACATGGAGTTGACTATGTGGAATTGGAATCTTGGTCCATTCATCAGAAGATCTTGAAAGCAAGTCAAAAAAACAAAACAAAACAAAACTTGGAAAGACCTTAACAAGCCTGTAAGCCAGGACATTATCATTGTATAAAGTTAAGTGCCTGCTTTGAGGCCGTCCATCTTTCTCCGTGGCTGGCTTGGCCTTCTCTCCATCTGGTAGACTTGTATCCACAGGGATTTAGCAAGTGCGTCCTCTTTTCTGGCTGTGGCTGATCCCCTCTGCTTGCCACTTCCTTTAGCCAAATAAAACATATACAAAGTGAATCAATACAAACACCAAAACTATTCTCCTCAACAGCCTGTTTACTCATGCTCTTTATTCCGAAATTTTCTTTCTTCCTTCCCTTCAACAAATGAAATTCTGTTCATTACCCCCAGCCAGTTCTGTGGCCATTCCTATTATGAGGTCCTCCTAGACTTTCGTCACCCCGGCTCTTCAAGTCAAACTGAAGACTTTATAGAGCATTTTTTCCCCACACTGCATGGCAGTTATTACCAGTTAGTTTTGGGCTTATACGCAGCTACATTCTTACTAGAATATGAGCTTTTTGGACTCAGGATTACCTCTTAACTGCCTAGTTTTCTAGTTGTTAGCTCAATACTATTGGGCACGTTGCTTTGTAAATGTCTGTTGAATTTTAAAAAATGGGTTTAATTATTTTAAAATGCTTTGTCCCTACCAACAAATGCAGAATGCAACAATTATGATCATTTGTATTTGGTTAGCTTGCAGTGTGTATAAGCCCTTTCTGAGCAAGCCACATTCACAGGTAGCCCTTGGCTCATTTTGTGGAAATTGGGTGCATATCAGGTGGTAGTGATCTGTGATTGGTAACTGAAAACCATTTTGATTCCAGTCACTGTTGTAGGAGTTGGGAAGTGGAAGACCATGAGTACAATAAGCCAGGGCCCATGTTTGGGGACGGAGAATCTCCAGGAGAATCTCTGCAGAAAACACAGTATTAACAATTTGCTGTCGCGGCGGGGTTCTGATGGAGTCTTAACACTCGAAGTTGGAGACAGCTGTGCTGATGAACACCAGTATTGGCACAGTCCCTATATTACTGGGCTGAACACAAATACACAATCTAACAGCAGAATCCTCAGAAACTGAATAAGATGATAATAGAGGCAGAGCAGCACGTCTTGGTGTGTGTGGTTATTTTGGCTTGTTTTTAAATAAATCGGGTGGTGGTTATTGTTGTTTTGAGATGCAGTCCTATTGATAAACTCTTGTAAATATTTCTTTTTAATCAATATTTAAGGCTAGAACATTGATGATTTTTTTTAAAGGCATTTCCTGGGGCTTTTAGTCACTGGCATAGAAGGAATATTTACACTCGTGCACGCAGTGCCCTGTGGAGCAAAATGTATTTCCTGTGTGCTTGCCCTAAGTGGGCTTGAAAGAATTGTTACCATGGCTTGACATGTGTTCCCTGTCATGGGTAGGAAGTCAGGCCAGGATCTTAGGAAAACACTTGATAGTAACTGGCATAGGAGTTCACTAAATTAAGTAACAGCTATTGTATAACTAATTTCTCAGGTGATCTTTGATAGCAGTGTGTTCACATGTGGCATACCACACACAGTAGCAAATCTTGCTTATGTTATTTATGCTACTCTCAAAGGGTAGTTTAATATTTATTTAAAAACAAAATTTCTGCCTTTGCATTCACTTAGAGTGCAGAGGTGAAGAAATGGATCCTGACTTATCCTAGCATTGACAGCTGGAGATTAGAACAAGGGCAGCTTCTAAAATGTATGGCTTTAGCTCCCATGTGTACTGAAATAATCATTTTTCAAACCTGGTTGTTTCCATTCTTAAATATAGTCCCTTTGGTCCATTCCTAAGTGCTTAAACTTAATTATCAAGTTAAGTTTTTTAATTGTCTTTCCTAGTTCATCTGGTAATGACATCTTTGTCTTTTCATTTTCATTACTTATTTCTCTTCTTTCTTTTTCTCCTTGACATTGCTTTGGCTCCAACTCTCAGTATTGATTTTTCAGATAAGTACTACTTATTTTGCATTTGCATCCCACCCTGAGAATGCACAAAGAAGGTTGGTACATCTGCCCTTCTAAGTGTGGGAATAATAGCTTATTAACCCTTAGGCCCATAACCTTGCAGAGTGCGGAACACTTAGTAGGCTTTCTGCAAACATTTATTGATTGGTTAAAGCAGATATTCACTAATTGCAACATAATTTTACCTTATGTCAAAATATAAAGGATAATTCTTACTGTACCTACATCCAAAAAGACTTTGAGATTGCCTTTTCAAATTTTTCAGGAGGGGCAGAAGAAATACGGGCTTTGGGGTCACACCCTGCTTCTCCCCTCTACTGACTGAAGGCCCCTGGCGAGTGCTTTAAGCCAGGAGCCCTAGGTTAATGTAAATGAGGCTCACTCTACTATCTAATTCATAGGCTGTTAAAAAGTGGAAATGAAATCAGTCGTGAAGGTAGAGCATTTTAGCACAGTGCCTGATAAATTGGGAATTCAGTGGGACTCCCTCACCTCCAGTGTCTCACATCATGTAGCAAGGTGTCCTTTATTTTCAGAATTTACAAGGTAGAGGGTATCCATTAACAATATTTTACCTTCACATTTTTGAGTCGAGACAAGATTCTCACTTTATGCCTGTGAGAGCCGAAGTGACCTGCTCAAGGGGGTTTCTAGGAGGAGAATTAGAGTCTAGAAGTCATGTTCTGCTTTTTATTTGGCTCTCTGGTGCTGTGCTGGTAGGTCCTTCTAGACTAGCACTTTGGTTTTGGTGCTGTAATATCAGTGAGGCCCAGCTGACAATTGGCCCCTTTTACTCAGTGATCCTAGCTGGCTATTTCCTGTTTTGTCATCGCTTGCTTCCTCTCTTACTGTCAGTGCACTTACCTATAGGAGCATCCTTGGCTTTTTTGCCATCCCTGTGTGTGGTCTAGACATCCTATCACCAATGTCATTCAGGTTGTTTCTAAGAGTCAGTAGTCTTGGGATGGGTTGGGGGCGGGGCTGATGGTTCTTTTGGAGTAAATTGGCTTATGACTTGTTTTGTCTACTTGCATGCCATGTTGGTGTTTATATTTTCAGCAAAGAAATGAAGTGAATGCTAGATCAGAGGTTAATGTAATCACCAGCATCCCAATAATTTTACTCATTTTTACAGATCTTTTAAAGCTGCATAAGTGCGAATATCGTCTTAATGTAGTAATTAAATCTTTCTCCTTCACTTAATAGGTTAAATTAAATCTGTGCTTTTTCTTTGGCTCAAAATTCCAAAGCAGATCTGCTCTGCCAGAGTAGTATTCACTGGCTCAGTGTTACTTCTGGCCCTGAAGGCCTAATGGTTGCCTTCTTATTAATCTGTGTTTTAAACAGGTTTCAGATGTGGAGTCTGCTGTTTTTAAACCAGCTTTAAGGCCCTTACCATCCACTCTTAGATGTCTTTTACACCAAGGAGATTCAGGGACACTAGATTACAGGTATCCATTTCGAGTGTGGCAGACTTTGAATCTAAAGAACTTGACTGTAGAAGATACTTGGGCTCTGATTGCAAAGCCATGTATAAATTATCTTACTGGATAAAATAACCAGGGTGGCAAGGCTTGAGGAAAGGAAGTGACCGGCTGTTAAGCACCATTCACTTCCTGCACCTAATGCACCAGATACCCAGTCTTCCAGACGGTACCAGAGCTGTGACTCAGAGGGAGAGTCTCTGTCCTTAGGGAGCTTCTGTTCTAGGGTGCTGGGCACTTTCATATGCCTTAGGGGTGTGAGGACAGCATCATCTTGATGATTGACTGCCAGAGTTGTTTACTCTTTCCTCCCCCTGTTTCTGTAGGATTCCTCCTAGAGCTGCAGGCATTGGGACCCCCAAATTTGGGGTGGCAGGACCTCTATCCAGATCATTAAAGGAGCTCCATGCCTTTCCCAAAACCCCCTAACAGGTTCTTCCAGTTATTTTTAGGGTGTGTGTGCACTTTGTGTACACACACTTGTGGACTCACACGTGGATGGAATATGTCTGGCAGTAAGGCATCCACAAACTACAGGCAAGAGAAGGATTCAGTGAGGTTAAGTATCTTGTCTGAGGACACAGAGCAGAATTTGTTATTTTTAATCCAGGTCCTTTGACGTCAGATCCCACATTTGTAGACTATGATTTCATGGAGCTTTAGTTTTCTCATATAAAAAAATTGTGTGTACAGCTTGATTTGTATTACTGTCGAGCCACTGAAATTAGAACTCACGTTGGATCCTGAAAACACCTCAAAACTGTGAGGTGACATTTCTTTCTTGCATTCCTTTTCAGCTCTGAGGAGGGAAGCAGGCACCATGGAGGTTTCCTTTTCTGTACTGATAGGGTGGAGGCACCTGGGTGGCTCAGTGGGTTAAGCATCTGATTCTTGATTTCAGCTCAGGTCCAGGTTTCATGGTTCGTGGGTTCAAGCCCCACGCTGTCAGTGCAGAGCCTGCTTAGGATTCTCTGTCTCCCTCTCTCTCTCTCTCTCTGCCCCTTCCCCACTCATTTCTCTCTCTCTCTCTCTCTCTCTCTCAAAATAAGTAAATAAACAAAAAAAGAGGGGGGGCAACTCTATAGGCACCTCTTTGGGAAAGACAACTAGCCACATTATCCTCGGAAATCCATTTGAGCAGAATGGATACCAGTGCACAGTGTTCTCCTGCACCTGTGTTTTAGCCTACTTATTTTGAGAGGATGACCAAACTTGAACTTGCATGGGGAATCTTGCAAAATGAGGCATCTGATTTAGTAAGGCCTCCGATTCTGCATTTTTAATAAACTTCCATGTGCTGCTGGTGCTCCTGCTCCGTGGACCACGCTTTATGAGTAGCAAGGGCCTGTCTGCTTGTGATGATAGTAAGCTCACAGCTGCCAGGTTTGTGTCTGCAAAGGCGACTTTGCATACTTGGCATTTGGAAATCTGTTGAAGAAGCTCATTGGACAAGATGGTGCTGCTTCAACATGGAGAGAGATTAGCAAGCAGCCGCTTCCCCATCCCTGGCAGGGATGGCAGCTTTAAGATAACAGCTTGATCTTAGATGGGAATGCACTGGAATAATTTTTTTCTTATGGCTTAAAAAGAATTCTTGGTGAATGCCAGGAGGCCAAACAGATCCATCACTTAAAAGAAATACAGAGCCCTTAGCACTTTGTCTGTAATGTCTAGGGTCAGCTGGCATGCTCCACCTTCCAGACAAATCAGTCTTGTATGGGAAGCCCGCCGCTCCAGGGCGCACTCAGCCCTAGAAGAAATCACAGGAAGTAATTAAACAGAGAAGGTCAGAGAAAGAGGAAGTGGTTGTGTTGTTTCTGATGCGAATAGCATTGTTGTTCCTAGGGATCCAGATGCTGGTGTTTAAGTCTTCTGGAATGCGACTGCTTGGGGATTTGATTGTATTTAAATTGCAGCCCTTTCAGTTTATTCTTTTAGACAGCAATCTCGTTAGGAAATGAATTGCTTTTAGGTCTTATCAGGAATACCCACGTGCCTAGGCAGAAGTTTTAAGCAGGGAGTTGCTTATAGCTTGGCAAATTGCACCTAAATGAAATGAATGTCAAGACTATTAGAGGTTAATTTTAGGTGTCTGGAGTTCTCCTTAATTCTCCTGATTAAACACTTTAACATAATAGTTTCCTTAATTGGAATAATGATGGAATATTAGCATGCATATTAAACCATTTACCCAAATTTGAATAGGGTTAAAATGCAAATTATCCATCACTTGTCAGTGCTTACTCTTTAGAGATGATTCCTGGTGAGAGATGGGGAAAAGACTGGAATGTGAATCCACTTGAGGCAGCATTGCTAGGAAAGCCCAGAATAGGCCAGAAGATGGAAGTGAGAGACCCTTTGTTCCCCCGAAACAGAAGTACTAGAAACCCCCAGCACTGAGGATAGTAATGACTGCAACATGGAGGCAGAGGCAGTGGGAAATCTGAAAGAGGCTGACTGTAGATCCGCTCATTGTAACTTCATTAGCCCTCTCTGACAGGAAGGTCATGGGGACTAAAGATCTTCCCCTTCCTCCAGCATTTAGACACCCCATCTGAAGTTTTGATCTGATGCCACCACCCAACAGTTCCTAAACAAGTGGCTGAGAACCCATAAGCACTCCAAGTGTCTGTGATCCAAATACATAATGTCACCCATTTTTATCCATTACTCTTTCGATGTACATAGCTACATTTATAGAATAATAAAACACAACCTCATTAAAATACAACACAATTCCCAGTAGATGTTTGTTGTATATTTTTCACATCTCACAGTTATTAACAAATAAAAATGTAATCCCTGGGGAGGGGAGCTCGTCCTTGAATTTTCTCCCTTTGAGTCTTTATACTTAGCAAATTGGAAATCCTCGTGGCCCTCATTCTGGATGTAAGAGTGTGAGTGTGGTCATTCTGTAGAGGATGCATACGTGAGAGGGTTAGTTTTACTCCAGGGTGGATTGGTTGGAAGGTCTGAGGAAAGTCGGGGCCAAGTTTAGTTGGATGAGGAGACATTAAAAAGGAGTCAGGACATCTCCCCTGGAGACTTGGCATCATGTTGGGTCTTCTGATTAAAGGAGGAGGCGCTTGGGGCATGAGTCTATTTTCTCTTACAGTTCTTGTCCCTTTTTGTTCCCACAGTCAGCATTACCCAACCTGTGCTGCGCAGCTCTTGGGTGGATGCCGAGCAGCAAAGAAGATGGGTACCGCGTTACCATATGTAGAAAGCTCTGGGAGTCAGGAAACGTAGGTTCCCGTTCCTTCTTTGCCACTAACCTGCTATGCGACCTGAGATGTCAATCTTCTCTGGACCCTGCTTTCTCATCTCTAAAATAAAGGGGTTGTATAACATGACAATATTGAAGGACTCTTCTAGTTCCAGATACTGCAGGGAGAGTTAATGTTAAAAAATGTATCCGTATTTATTTATAAGCATAATATTCTTTTCCTTTTGTTGAAGCAGAGCTGATGCACAGTGTCACATTAGTTTCAGGTATACAGGAGAGTGACTCAACAACTCTTTCTATTCCTTGCGCTGTATTCACCACAAGAGTAGCCACCATCTGTCACCATACAATGCCATTAGACTACCCTACCATTGACTGTATTCCCTATGCTGTACCTTTCATCCCTGTGAGTTATTCATTCCATAACTGGAAGCCTGTGCCTCCTCCTCCCCGTCACCCATTTACCCATCCCCCCCACCCCCCGTAACCCAGTTTGTTCCCTGTATTTATGGGTCTATTTCTGCTTTGTTTATTTTGTTTTTTAGATTCTACATACGAGTGAAATCATTTGGTATTTGTTTTTCTCTGACGTATTTCACTTAGCATAATACCCTTAGGTCTAACCACGTTGTTGCAAATGGCCGCATCTCCTTCCTTTTTATGGCTGAGGAATATTTCATGGTGTGGGTGCATGTGCATGCGCCACGTCTTTATCCATTCATCTATTGATGGACACTTCAGTTACTTCCCTATCTTAGCATTTTTAATAATACCACACTGAAGGTAGGGGTGTATATATCTTTGAATTAGAGTTTTTGTTTTCTTTGGGTAAATACCCAGTAATGGAATTACTAGATTGTATGGTATTTCTATTTCTAATTTTTGAGGCACCCCTATACTGTTTTCCATAATGGTTGCACCAATTTACATTCCTACTAGCAGTGCACAAGTGTTCTTTTTTCCACATCCTTGCCAACACTTGTTATTTCTTGCCTTTTTGATACTAGCCATTCTGACAGGTGTAAGGTCATATCTTATTGTGATTTTGATTTGCCTGATGACTAGTGATGTTGAGCACTTTTCATGTGTTTGTTGGCATAAATATTCTTTTTTAAAACAGAAAAATACAAAGCAGAATGTAAGGACTTTAGGCTGCACCAGGCAGGGAAGAGTTCACTTTTAACAGGAAGGGACTTGAATTTTACAGGACTCAGGTATGGATGGTGGTGGTATTTTGTGGGGAGGCACAGGTCAAGCCTTATAGGGAGGAAGCATCTCTTGTCCAAAGGTTTCTTCCATAGACAGGAAACCCCTCCTCTAGGTGTATGCTGGGGGAGCTCAGAGAAAGAGCTGGTTGAGTTCGCTGAGGCTAACTTTGGGAGGCTATTGAGTGCCAAGCTAACAAAGTGGGTGTTTGGACATTTGTTCTTTAGGTAGGACAAAGCTGTTGAAGGTTTTGAAGCACAGAGATGATGAAGTGATAGGTTGGTAAATTCAAATTAGTCAAACTAGTTAGAGGGTGCAGACTAGGCTGGAGTCAAAGAGGCTGCTAATAATTGTTGGTCTGCCCTACCTGGGCAGGACTTTTCTCTCTGGCCTTAATTAAATGCAGAGGCATTGCTGTAAAAAGCTTTGTTCCAAGGAGGGTGTCATTATGTTTATTGGAAGAAGGTCAAGTGGGCTGTGAAATTCAGAACACAATTAACCAATTTACTTTGTAGATCAAGCTTACAACTTGGGAATAACCCAAGTGAGTTTTTTTTTGTTTTTGTTTTTGTTTTTAGTATTTTTACTTCTGCAGAAACACAGCACTGATCTGTTGAAATTGCCCTTGTGGAAGTTGCTCTTCCTCGACAGAGTGGCATGGTTGCAATTAGACCATAAAGTTACAAAACTGGAGAGGATCTTAGGAAAATACCATCTCAGCTTTCTTCTTTTACACATAAATTGCAGTCTGGAGAGGTCGAACACGTATACTGGGGTCACACAGCTAGTTGGTGGTTTGGGATATGTCCGTGAGCAGATGTCATCTGGCCTTGGTTTCAGTCCTGTTTTGGGTGTTCTGTTAAATATTCATGACAATTGCTGCCCTCAAGTTGTGGAACTCTTGGGAGGCAGGAGAAAGGTGGTAGAAATAATCAGTTCAGGTAAACATGGCCCGGGTAGACGGTGAACCATCAAGACTGAACAGGTTGCTAGCCTTGGCCCCCTCTTGTGCAATAGGGTGCAATAGAAGAGCTTGTCAAATGCTGTCCCTGTGTGGCTCACCTGCAGAGAGCAGGTAGGGGGACTGAGGTCTGCCTTCCACATGTTGTGTTTCAGGGACAAAAGGGTAGGGAGTAGAGACAGAAGAGGGCCTCTTTTAGCTTACTATTCTGTGAGAGAGATGAGCCCGTAAACGAAAAGTTGAAATACATGTGATGTTCAAAGGTTTTTGCACCTGGGCATTGGCAAAAAAGTTTATGAAACATTACCTCTGCTTGTTCTTCCTCCCCAGCACCAGTGCCTTCTGTTCTCCCCATGTGTTTGCTTTTGATGTTAACTGCCAAGGCAGTGTGGTCATAGACAGCAGGAAGTAATATTTGATATGCAGGTCTCGTGGAGTGGGGGTAGGTAGATCCCAGGATGGGAAGGGGGGCGGTTTTGGCACATTCGTGTGAGAACGTGGCATGCTTCTAAGCCAGCAGGTGTTGTTGCAGCTAAGAAAGGAAGGGAAGAGTTGATCACCCGGTCATATAGGAGCATATTTTATTGTAGCTTTTTACTCTGTTTTTCTAAGGTCACTGCCCCATAGGCTGAACCCTGATAAAGTTGGGATTATCCTTTGTACCAAACACAGCTAGTGTTGTGGCCAAGGGCATTCAGAAACCTATACTTGGGGAAGAATGAAAATAGTCTCTAAACCAAGACACAATCTCTGAGAACCAACGGTCCAGCGGACAGGCTGGGAGGACCACCCTACTTTGCCACGGTGAGACCTGATCCAGTCCCCATTCTGGCTTTGAAACTATAGTTTTCAGTCAGGACTCCCCCACGATAACAAGATTCACACTGCTTGTGTAGGATAGGAAACCTGCATTTAAAAAAATTTCTTTCTCTTGGGCTTCCGTCCACCCCTCCCTTTTGTTTCTTGTTCATCCCCTTCAGCTGGGCATTCTTTTCACCCATAATGGGCGTGAAAGATTTCAGTGTGGAGTTTTCAGACTCCTACTTCCAGTGCTTCTGGATCATCCAAATGATACGGATCTTTTGGTTGTCAGTGACAGATTCTCCCTTCCACATTGCTCTTGTTCCACAACAAATAGCACAGCAGGGACCTGGAGAATTAGACAGGTGTGGTCCACCCACCACCCCTGGCATGCATCCTGAAACAGACCCTCCCTCCCCCCACCCCCGCAACTGTCCTGATTATCAGTATCACAAGAGGCCTCAAGGTGGAGCATGTCTGGGGTTGGTGTGGGATGCTGTTGAGTAAGCAGTGCCCTTCCTACTTTCCAGTCCTACCTTTTTCATCCCTAGATGAATTTAATTAGAATTTCACCTCCACCCTGAGTGTCATTGTTAAAATAAATCTAGGAGAGCCTAGTGTGTTTTAGACTACAGGATTTGGAAGAGGGGAGCGGGAACGCCCAACCAAACTTCTAGAGGGTTGTAACCAGCCAATATGGTGTTGACTAGGGAGAACTTCCTCTTTTTAAAGATCCTGGGTGACAGATGTTAACTAGACTTATTGTGGTGATCATTTCACAGTATACATAAATATCGAATCATGTACACCTGAAGCTAACATAATGTTATATGTCAATTATATTTCAGAAAAAAGACACTCCCCCACCCCCACCCAGTCTATCACTACCGTTAATTTATCCTGAGTCGTGTGCCATTTTGGAAGGTATTCAGAAGGCAACACACATCCATCCATATCAACGAACGGGAATGTTCTGAGGAATGTTCCTCCCTCTTTTCCTGCCCTTTCCTCTTGGTTCCATCTCCTTTAAGTTGGATAACAAATAATTGCTAAGGGAAGAAGATACCAAATTGATGTTACATGTGAAGTGAGATCATAAGAGACAAGAAATAAATTCTAATTTTTGATCCAAGAGCTCTTTCATTTAACAAAAAAATTCTAAAGCATATGAAAAAATCACCTACAGCTGTCCAATATTATGACTTTTTTTTATTATTTTTAAAAAAGGTTTTGCTAAACCTTTGAAAGACCTATTAAGTTGGTGATGTAACACAGATGCCTTTAGGATACAAATTGATCTATTTTAATAGTTAAAATAGTAAATATAGGTTTTGTTCTGTTTTTTCTTTGGTGGAGTGGAACCAGTTATTTTGCAGGGAACAAGAATAGTTTTTGCATTTGATTTTTAACAAGACTTTGTTAACGTGGAACTGGTATTTGCTCAAATTTAAAGGAAAACAGAATTATAGAATCATATGCTTTTACCTAGAAATGAAAATACATTGACTTAAAACAGATGTCTATAACAAAAACTGATGCCATGTTTTAAGATTATAGCTTGTCACCCAGAAGTGAGAGAAAATGTGGAGGGCAGACGCTTAAAAATGGGACACAGTCTTGCACAACAATGTAAACGTACTTAATGCCACTGAACCATACACTTAAAAATGGTTAAAATGGTAACTTTTATGTTATGCATATTTTGCCACAATTAAAAAAAATCAAACCAAAAAAATGGGACCAAAGTCAACTAATGACTTACTAGGAGCTCATAGACTTCTTTCCAGAAAAATGGCAGTTGAGCACAACTTTCTGGGCCTGTCATCTCAGACTCTGAGTCTCCTATTTAGAATCCTCAATTCATAGATTTCTAGATTCCTGTCGATCCCTTAGTCCTCTACCATCTCCTCTTCTGCTCCTCCCCTCAAAAAAGCTCCCTTTACAGAAGTCTGAGGCAGAGGAACTTGAAATTACTCCAGTGGCACTCAGTCATAGATCTCCTGAAGATTCCTGCAGTTGACTGAGTATGTGCATTTCTTTCTATGCTAATGTGTCTTGACAAGGGGTTGGAACCTCCGAGAAAGTGCTGAAGGTCCAAAGATCTTTGCTGAAGAGCTAACTGCACAGCTGGTCTTGATTGAGAGTGGTGTGGAGATGAGCCCTTCCCAGCCAGGGAGACCAGGGTTGAGGGTCAGCTCATTAAATAGTGACCAACCAGTATGGCCTCGGGCAAGCACTTCACATCCACTGAGCCTCAGTATTTCTCAAGTAGAGCAAGAATGCTGATTCAGAGGTTGTGACAGTCGTGTAGGATAATAATGCAAAAAAGTGTGCTAACACACGTGTGAAAACCAAGTCAGCCCTTCCTCTTTTTCCTTATTTGGAGACAAGCGGATTGCTAAATTGGCAGGTGAAATTAAGAATCACTTAATTCAAACAAACGTGTGAGAACAAATTTGTGCTGTAGCGCATGAGAAAACAATCTGCTCCTTGAAAATGTTAGTCCCTTTTTTGGTGTTTTTAAGACTTGATGTTTCTCTCTCTAAGCAGTTTTACTAGTAGCCTGTTGGTGTAAATTGGATCGTTAGCCTTTCTGAGGTGGCATACCCCTAGAGTGGGAATACTGGCAACTTTTTATATAGCTTCTGTGAATTTTTCAATAAATTACACACTAACTCTTACCAACAAGTACTCATTCTTGATTGTTGAAAATTTATACTCATTCATAAACTGTTTATGGATGTGACACTTGCTGGCCTTAGGAATACTTAAGTCACCACATTACCACATTTGATACTTAATTTGGCAATCTCCGTGTCCAGTAGGAAAAAACAAATCGTAGTGAGCTGCTGTGATAAGCTTCTAAGGATAAGCTTATTCATGGTCGAGGGCACAGTTGCCCATAGGAAAGCACCCCGCACTCCTTCCCCTCCCAGGATTGAAACACAGGATCCGAAGATCTTACCTATTCAGGGAGCAGAGAAGTATGCCCTGTTCTACCGCGCTGGATGGCCCTTCAGTTTTTGCTCGGACACTTCTGCGCTAAGGAGCCCACGTGCCCGGTGACTTGCGCACGCAGCTCTGATTGTCGGCAAGCTCTGCTGTGGAACCACTGTCCTTCACAGCAGCAACAACCAGCTCTCTTGTTCCGACCAGCCCGCTGATACGTGAAGCCAGCGCTTGCTCTCTTCTGCTGGCCAAGCATCATCCCAGGCTCCTTATCAGGGTTCGCCGTTCAACCATCTCTCTCATAAAATGGGGGCCCAGAATTGGAGGAGCTTTTCCAGATGCAACAGACTCTTAGACATGGTGACAATTGCCTCTCTTCATGCAGTGGCTAGCGGTCCATATAAAGGCACCAGGCTGTTTGCATTGAAAAAGTGTGCTGCTTCATGCTGAGCCTGCACCCTTGATTTTTTTTTTTTTTTTTTTTTAATGGATCTGTTGGTTACCCTCAGCTGCGATGGGCATGAGAGGAATAGACCTCCCTCCCTGGGACAGGGCCAAAAGGACACCCTCCTTGTGCCAGCCTGAGCACGCAGGCCTCCTGTTAGCTCTTGGTATGCTGGGCACAGATGGGGAGGGAATTCCCTCCTCTCCCAAAGAAACTCTCCACTTCTCGGTGCAGTACTCTTGTCTTTTATATTCTCTGAATAGGATTCTTTGGTAGGGGTGCAGAAGGACAGGCAAGAAGGTGAGGGAGGTGCTAATAGCATTGAAATTGTTGTTTCTCAAAGCTGGTCCTGGGCCACCTACTCAGAGTCAGTAGTCAGCAGGGCTTGTTAAAAATACGTCTGCAGCCCACCTCTCTGGGGTGTGGCCCAGGGAATTTGCATTTTTGAAAAGCTCGCCCAGGTGATGCCTCTGACTGCAAGCCAGGAGATCCAGTTCCTAAATTGTAATTACATCCTTGATGTTCATTTTCATAAACGTCCGACTACTGAGTACTCAGGAATCTTAAAGGCCACCTTTGAGCCTTAGTCCAGCCACTCAGTGCTTTTAATAGTTCCTGAGTATGTGTTTACACAATCTGCATTTTATGAAGTCCATAAAGGCATATTTACCCAACAAGTCACCAGCGCTCCAAAGGTCAGTTTTCCGACTTGTATGAAAGGCTCTTAACTCCGAGTCAATTAACACCAAGGTAGAGGCCAATTAAGGCAAGGAAGTGAGCTGTTCAGGCCAACATTCCGTCCGCAACTTTGTCCCTGTTGTAGCTTAGTTTTACAAGTCCCTTCACGCCAGTTACTTCACATAACCTGTACATGTGTGGCCCATTACCGCATACAGGTAAACGTGCCATTTGTCATGTCGTCGTGAGGGAGTGCTGCTTAAAAGCATGTAATTTAAGTAACTATGAAATGATGCCATGATAGCACTTCTGCCGCCAACCGAATCGCCCTCCCCGTTGCAAACCGAATCGCCCTCCCCGTTGCAAGCAACGGGGCCATCAGGCGTGCTGGGGGAAGAAGGGCAGGGCCACCCAGTCTGCTTCGGTGTTGCTTTCAGAGCCTGCTGTTGAAGGAGTCTCGCCTAGGTCCAGAGTCGCGATTTCCTCGTTTACAGAGAGCAAGTCCTCGAAAGAATTGCAGAAAGTTTAATTGAGATAACGTGGATCCCATGCTCAGTACTGTGCCTGGTACGTGGAAAGCAGTCCGTTTAAGAATGGATATCTCCTGCAGCTGCTGATGATGACAGAAATTGAAAACCCTGAGAGAGAACTAACTCTTTAAGTTAGCAGTTATACTAGGTCAAGAGCCTTAGCCGCTCGGTTTCCGCAGTGAAGGCTCAGTGCAGTCTCCGGTCCTCCTCCCCTCCCTCCCCCACCCCATCTGCCAGTGGGGCACCCGGCAGTGACAAGGCAGTGAGAACCGTCCCTCAAAGGACAGGTATGGAAGTGCAACAGGCTCCTTCTGGTTTCTCTCTAGACTCTGCATGATGTCTCCCAGCCTAGCTTCTTACCTCTAAAGGGCTCGCCCTTAGGGAGGAAAAGGCGAGGTCCTCTTTTTATTTGATTTGGGAACCATTTTTAGTTAGGGGAAGAACTGGGATGGTGGGTACAAGCCGTGACATGAAAAGAGACTCTGCCAGAGAAGGTACAATCAAATGCCACGAGCATGTCAAAGACCCCAGCGTGGGTGGGGCGGAGGGACAGCCCAGTATAGTCTATTTGCAGATTCTCCGGCATCAGCACATGAGTTATAACATTACTTTTTCACATTTAAAACTGTTATTAGTCTTCATCAGGAAACAAAATTCCCATTACTACCAGTGGGGCTGTTAAGTGAGGGTGTTTATTCTTTTTTTTTTTTTTAATGGTGTTCAAGGTGCAGATTGCTAAGAGCTGTGTTATAGGAAGGCAGGAGTGGCTTCTTGGTAGAAACCATAGGATTTAGACCAGCGCCGTCCAGTAGAAATATAACGTGAGTCATGTGAGTAATTTTAGATGTTCTGGTAGCAGTGGTTTTTTTTAAAGTGTAAATACAAACAGGTGAAATTAATTTTAATTTTTTTTAATCCAACACATCTAAAAATTACTAGTGAGGGGTGCCTGGGTGGTGACTCAGTCGGTTGAGCATCTGACCCTTGATTTTGATCGCAGGTCATGACCCCGGGGTCATGGTATTGAGCCCGTGTGGGGCTCTGCACTGTGTGGAGCCTGCTTGAGATTCTTTGTGCTTCTGCCCCTCCCCTGCTCTCGCCCTGGCATGCACACACTTCTCTCTCACTCTCAAAATAAAGAAATAAACTTAAAAAAGTTATTAGTGAACTATTCTACACTTTTTTCTATCACACTTTTGAAACACAGTGTTTTACACATGTACTATGTCTCGTTCGGACAGCTGTATTGCCCGTGTTCAGTAGGCATATGTGACTCGTGCCTGCTGTATTAGCTAGTGCACCTCTTGTCTAAAGCAGACGTCGGTGTGAACTCCACTCTGCTGCTCCATTAGGGATAAATTACCTACCTTTCAAAGCCTCAGATGTGAAATAGGGACCATAATACCTACTTTCCTGGGCTATTTTAAGTATTAATTCATACGATGTATGTACATAAACTGATGGATCCATGAAGAGGTGCTCTGTAAATGTCATCTATGAATTTTGAGATAGCCACAGTTTATTGTGTAGGGTGCGATTATGGATATGATTATGTAGGGTTATGATGAAAGCAAATATTAGGGCAATACTTATGAGCTGAAGAAGAATTTCAAAAAACCTGACCGATTCCTGGGCCTCCAGCCTTGGATCTTATACACAGGCATTAGAAGGGGGCTCTGGTTCTGGTCAGAGCAATTTGCTTAGAACTCTGCAACCAGTTCAGGGAAGAAAGCCTGTAGGGAATTGGTGTGGCATCATAAAAACCGGGTCTGCCTCAGAGGCAGAGGAGCCGGTTTCAAATTCTGACTGCCCCTTATGTTGCATTTTTTAGCTTTCCTAACTTTGGCTTTTTCGTCTGTTAAATAGTACTAATAATGTGAGACTTGCAAGGATTCAGTTAGACACAGCACATGACAGTGACTGCTGTGGCGTCTGGCACATCTTAGGTACCCTAGACGTTCCACGTGAATGTTACTGGCATCTAGAATACAGTTTTATCTAAAAGCCTTGTTGAGGGGGCCTGACGGCTGAACACAAGGGAAGAATCATGGTCCTCTGATCAGCATGAAAGATGGAACCAGCAAGAGAGGGGCCCCTAAGACTGGTTGTATGAGAAACTCTCCAACTATCCCTGGAGCTGAAAGCAGACTGCTAAATCCTGTCTAAGCCAAGTGAATGGGCGTGGAGGATCTAGAACCACTCATCCATTTGGTTCATAGAGTACTAAGATTCTCCTAGACTGTGCCAAGGATTTAGGATTTGTGACTATGCAGGGTTCCAGAGGGGACTGGCGAAGAAACGGGAAAGAGGAAGAAAGGGGGAGCATAGCGTGGGTTGGCGGGATATTGGGGAGTTCCCCTCCACACATGGGCTAGGTCATAAACTTTTTGATGACATTTTTTTTTTCTACCCCTTTTAGTTCTCTGGCTTCCTTGCCTAGCTTTCAATATTTTTTCTTGTTCGTTCTGGAAAAGAAAATGACTACTAGAGCATTGCACACTCCCGTGTTATAGTATTTTAAGACGCTCCCGAGAGCCAAGGGGAGAACTATCCTCGGAATGGAGTTCTGGGGTTACCTGTGCTCCCAAGGCGAAGCACGAGAGGATACAGGGTGTTCAGAGGTACAAGGACAAGTGAGTCAGCCAGCCAAGGAGAATAAATACAAGTTGATCATTTAAGCAAACCAGACCCCAAAATCGAGATTTGCAAACACATGAATGCCGGTGTGTGTGACAGTCACTGTACACAAAGACTGAGCATAAAATTACTTTAAATAGGCACCACCCCTCCCCCCACCTTGAGCTGAGAGAAATTTTGCAAATGCCATACATCCACCTCTTTGGTTTACCAACAGTTCTCTTGCGTCTGCGGCCACATTGCCATAGATGAGAGCCCCTCACACTGCATCTTTACTCAAGGAGGATCATTCAAATGGCCCTAAGATTATCATTTGATGGGTTTTCACTGCTTATGGTGTTTTCTTTGAATTCAGGAATAGTATTAATCTTATTCTGACCCCCCCCTCCCCTCCCTCATACAGATGTGAAGCCCTCTCAAGTTTCTCTTAAGAAGTCGCGATTTGAGTGTTCTCATTGTTAGCTCACATTAGCTATGAGGTCAGAGACTTTCTGTCCTGGGATTTTGAGCTGTCTATAAAGGAGCTGAGGGCCCCATGTGAGAAAGAGACTAAACGTTCCACTGCCCCGAGTGGTGTCCAGTGATTTGGACCAGAAGCCCGTGTGAGGCAGGTGGCTTGGTGGAGAGCCCTGCTGCCTCGCTTGTGGGTTTGAGCTCTCAGGAAAGGTGCATCTTATCTCTAAGGAAGTGGTGGCTCCCTTTATCGGGCCATTCTGGCGGAACAGGTTTGCTCCCAGCAAAGGAGAATTTGATGTTAACTATGTCTGGCCTGTCTCACACCTGCAGCAAGGAGGGCTGGTTTGCCTAGCACAAGGAAGGTGAAATAACACGTTCGTGTTGCTCCCTGCCCCGATCTTCCACTCCCCACAAACCACCCCCACCCCTAGCAAATCCTCCCCAGAGATTAAAAAGTCAGGACATTTCAGGTGTGGTACACAGAAAGTATAATGACTGACTTCATTTCAACAACCATTTAGGCCCCTGTCACTGCCTTTCTAAAAAACTTCTTGCAGTCTGGGGGATAAACAGGTGCACTGACAGGAGCAGGTAGAACAGCGGGTCCCACTGAGCAAAACAAGGCTCTTTGATAGCAGGGAAGGGGGAAGGGGACACATGGCTGGGTTGCTGTTGTTTTTAACATTTCAATCTATTTTTCTTGACCACCATGAAGAGTGAGTTATAAGAAGAGTGTCAGAGGATTGGGAAGTTTGTGGGTATAGGTGTAGGTGCTAAGGACTAGGAAATCCTGTTTTCTCCTTTTCTCTGGAGGCACAGGCTCAGGTTTTCTGCCTCTGGGATGGTGTTTGTGGCTCTGGTTTTTTGCCCAGGGCTGAGGTCCTTGCTCTTTTAACTTACAGGCAGCATTAGCAGCTCCAAGGGGTGTCCATCAACAACATCTTGGCCGGAAATACCATGTTACAGATGAGGGTGCTGAGGCTTGGGGGTTAAACCCACAGAATTGGGTAGCAAGAGTGTGGTTGACCTGGCCATTTTCTCTTCCCACAGGGACCATCCAGATGAATCCCTGGAAGAAAGAGTTGGGGGTGTTCTTTCCATTGAAGGGGTCAGCTTGGGGTATTTGTTTGGAATTTGGAAGAGTTCCTGAAGGAAAGGGCATTGGTCACTCAACAAAGAGACCCTGGGTCTCCTGGAACAGGAGTGCTCTGGGGAGGAGGAGAAGAAGGAGGAGGAGGGTAGATGAGCCTGAGGATTTGTGGAGGAGCTCAGATGTAGCTGCTTAAATTAGTTCAAAGTGAGAAATGTAATTACTATACTTGCTCCAACCAAATGTCTGAACATTGTTATAAAATGAGGTGTAATCACAGAAAAGAAGATTGCAGCGTGGCCTTACTCCCACAAAATAGCCTTTGTGCTCTCTGGAGCCCTGTGGTGCTGATTAATCTTTTGGGTGCGTGTTTAAGTCTCATTTAAGTTCAGGTGTGTGTATTGCAAGTAATTGGGGGAGTTTTGTCCTGCTCGTTTGGACAGACATTCACAGTTTTCATTTGTAACAAGTTTGTGATGAAGGAAAAAGAATCACCATAAAACATTTTAGTGGAATATTTGAAGTCAAAATAAAAAGATCTAAGCCAGAGGAAAAACTGAGGATGATTTACAGCCACTGGCCCTTGTTAACTGCTATTTACATGACAAAATGAAATGTGAAAAAGATACTTCAGTAACTCCCCACAAAACAACTTCCTCTATCAGTATTTTGTCCACCAAGCTGAAAGGGCTGTAAGGAGGCAAATGGAGCCCAGATTTGGCCATTTGTTAGTCATGTGTCCTAGAGAAGCCAATCAACTCCAAGCCTTAGTTTTCTCTTCTGGAAAATAGGCTGATGTATGCACAGTTACATGAGATAGCACCTTACCACAGAAGAAAGCACAAAGGCTAAATGTTAGCAAGCTGCCATTATCATAATTATTCTAATCATGTTTATAACACTGTGTTTAGAACACAGGTATAACCAAAGAAAGTAGGGAAGATGAGGTCTGTTAGGGAGCACATGCCGGGACCTGAGTTTGGTCCTACAGAGGTTTCCTGCACCAGTTGTTGGGGAGGAAGGGGTTTATTTGGCAGAAGGAAAGGGCGATATACAAGCTGGGGAAGTGGTGCATGGTATGACTGAGCTGTGCGCATTTGTTAGAAATGGATGTGTGGTTTTGTAGTCTTCAAACCTGCATTCTTTGCCTGATGAGTGCTTCTCCATGATCTTGTGTCCCAAACCTGAGTCCTTCGACTCACCAGCTCCCAGAGACTTGAGGGGCTACTCTGTGCGCAGCAGGGTCTAATTCTAGGAGGCCATTTGCCGGTTTTGTTCATTGTGTGCAGCGCCCGGCGTGATAGGAGCCTGACAGTATCTGCCGAATGAATGAACTGGGGTAGAGTATGAGTGAATATCTACATTAAATTATATGTGCTCCTTGAGAAAACTCCCTGAGAAAATTGGCATTGCTGAGACTGTCTAGCCATCCAATAAACAGAGGACAAAAGGCTTTTCAAACATTTGGTTTGGTCATAGACGAGTTGTATATACTTGTGTTTATGCCTACCTACCATGCAGTTTATTAATATATTTAATATGTGATTAATTTTGCAAATATATTTGATTACAGGTTTTAACTCCATTTGCCTGCCTGCACACAATCCTTAAAACAATTAAGGGGTACATTATTAGCATCAACATCCCTTTTTCAGAAACTGCTGCTGCTGCTTCTGAGAGTCAGGTGTTGAAGGTATTGACCTGATTATCGCAGGGACAGACCAGTGCCAGGAGGTCCAGGCGCCCCTAGACCGGGGCTTTGCTGTGCATGTGCATCACCCGGGGGGTTTGCTGAGCTCCAGGTTCCCATTCCGCGGGTCTGGGGAAGGTGGGGGGGGGGACTCACAGTCTGCATTTCTGATAAGTTTTCTGATGCTGCTACTGCTGCTCTCTTGGGACCGTACTTGGAGGCACAAGACTTCCATCTGTCTTTAGTATTTTGAAGTTTTCCTTTGTGTTCCAAAGATGTCTAGCAGATCTTATTCTAAATGTTGACTTTTCTATACTTGATCTCTTCTGGAAATAGCTGTTTCCCTAGGAGGGCCGTTGTTTGGTTTTCACATGGTTAATACAGCCCTGCCAAATATAGGGCTCCTAGAAGCTTGGACATTTCAGGATTCGCCGTAAACCTTTAGTGAAGTCTGATGCTTTATATTTGGCTTTGGGGAATGTATTTGGGCTTTTGGATGTAAATCAAATGTTATTTGTGGCCGTGTCAGCAAAAAGGATGAATTGTGCCAATAAAGTTCTTGGGCAGAGGTGTGAAATGCCCCGAACATGGTAGATTCATTTTTATTTCTCAGTTTGACCAAATGTGCTCCTCATTGTCTATCCTTTTTTGGTTAACACTGAATCACACTTTCTGTAGTCTTGCAGAAGAACGTTAATTACGATTCTTTGCATGTCTGTGCCATGCCTCTTGATTTTTAATAACTTCTGAATTTTTAGAGAATTTCCTCAGATGCAACCACTTGGTGGAATTCCATTACTCTAATTCAGGCAATAATCTAGGTGTGAGTTTTAACCTCTAGTTTGTCTTAAGATGCAGTGATTGCATAGTGAACTCTGATAGGAATTACTACTGTTCATTCACTAAGGCTTTGCCTCCTAGGCGCTGGAACATGCAGGGGCTCAAACCTGCTCGCTGTCTCGTGCTCGCTCGCTCTCTCTCTCTCTCTCTCTCTCTCTCTCTCTCTCTCGGCCTGCCTGAGTGGTAACTAGTCCCATGGCCTTGCATACCATCTGTGTGCAGATGACTCACAGATTGATTTCTCCAGGCTGGCCGTTCCCAGAAATCCTGGTTGGTATAAGTATCGCCACATGGCTGTCTAGTGTGCATCTAAACCGAAATGTCCGAAACAACTTCTTTTCCCTGAAAAGACACTCTCGTGACCTTCCCTGTCTTGACAAATGACACCACTATTCATTCAGTGGTCCAGATCCTAAATCTCATGGTATCTTTGATCCCACTTTCCTCTACTGCCTGTTGGCATTAATTCGTCGACAAGATGGTTGTTCCTCCACAACAAAATAAAATTGTCCCTTTTTCTCTTCGCAGTTACTTCCTTTGATCAGGCTGCACAATCTCTCCCCTGAAGCATTGCTGGAACTTTCTGGCACTCTACCTCACTCTTGCCCCTGTATGATACATTTCCGGCAGAGTATTCAAATGATCTTTACAGAAACCATCTTGTTTCTTGTCTCTAGTTCCCTGGGAACTTCTGACCTGCTTTACCAATCCCTGGATTCTTGCGTCAGCCTGAATCGACCCTTCTCCTCATCTAGTACCATTCTCTTGCAAGCTGGGCCAGTTCTTTTCTTGTGTCAGGGTCTTTGCATTGGCCATTCCTTCTGACTAAAATGCTGTTCCTCCTGCCCTTCCCATCGCTGGCTCTTTCTTCATAATTGAATCTGACTTTAAATGGCAGCTCCTCTGGGCTGCCTTCCCTGACCCTAGTCACTCTGTTACATCATTCAGTTTTAAATTTGTGCAGGACTTCATTTAACCGCTCTCTGTTGAGTTAAATGTTCATGGTCTGTCTTCATATCCATGAGAAGGAGGAACCTCCTTTGTCTTTTCTCTAGTGTATAATAGTGCCTAGAAAGTACTTGAATATAGTAGAATCTTAAATATTTGTTGACTAAATGAATGCCTTTATCTTGAATGCAAAGCACTTTAGAGTTCTACTAGTGGTGATATTTATTTACTACTGTTGGGGCAAAACATAAAATAATTAAATATTCATTTCTAAAGATTTTTTGCTTTGCTTTGTTGCATTATAAGGAAGAAACTTCCAGAGTATGTTAGAAGGTGAGGTCCTGCAGCAACAGGTCTGCATAAAGCATCTGATCCTCTAGTGATGTCTCAAAGTTCCTAGGAAACCAGTGTGCCTTTAGAATTACCTAAAAATAATAATAATAATAACAACAGATGCTTGTGTGTTTTAATACTCTGAGTTGCAATTAATAATCTGTGGGTGGTCTAAATGTTAGCATTTTGTTAATTAAAATATTGACCCACCATTTTTTGGCAAATACTTCCTGAGCTCTTGCTACTTGTAAGTCTTTATATTTGATGCCAGAAGGGGGAAAAATGGTAGGAGACGTGGTGACTGACCTTAGAATTCTGCTTGTAAACATTTAGTTGTTAACTTGTGATTGAATGTAGTAAATTGAACAAATGTATATATCTCTGCTTCTCCCATAGCTCTAATAAAATGACAGTAAGGAATAAACACAGTATAAACCCAGAAATCTCCCAAAGAGATCTCAGCCAAATTTTGCAAGGTGGAATGCCACTGCATGAATGCTGATGGAGCAGAGCAGAGAAAGCTGGAACCGAACTGTGTGCCTGGGTGGGTGGTGCAATGTTGGGGGTGGGATAGATGGAAGTTTTTGCTACAGAATCCTAAAGGCAGTGATTCCAGATACAGTCCAAACCAAAAACAGGGAGTAGAACAGTCAGTCCATCAGAGCAAGGGATAAAGAAAAAGAGAACACCATGAAAATTGAGGTAATAGGGTCCAACACAGAACCCAGAAATGAAGGGGAAGAATCCCCAGCAATACAGCTACACACTTAGGCCCTAAGAGCAGCTCATTTAGGTGACAGGGATGCAGGACAGGTGGTCCCAGAAGGGATGGCACTAAGAGCAAAAATGCTTTTGATTCTGTCAAGAGAATGCTTTCCAGCTCTGGCCCAGTTGGTAGATGAAATAGTAATTGATACCTAGGAAACTAAGCACAAGGAGGCCATTTTTAATGTAGGAATAAAAAGTTACAAAAAAGATGTAACTATCAAATTTTACAAGGTCACCTCTAAATATACAATTATACCAGTGTATCACCAAATCTTGGTTTAATTAAAATGTCATATAACTATTTAAGTAGGTGTGAGGAGAATTGTGGAGGAATCAGGGTACTAGGAGAGCACTAAACCTAAGAAAGCCAGTAGATAAGTGCTAACATTGACCTCAGAAGGGTTGTGCATCAGTGGCTTTATTGGAAAAGTAGTCACACCTGTATTTTCTACAGTGCTGGGCCCAGCCCGGTCAGGTGCTGTTCCTCTGGAGGAAGTGACAGGTCTAAAGTCTAGCTAAGACTTGTCTTCAGTTGGCAATCTAGTTAGAAAGGCCAGAGTCTGTGAATTAAATTTAATTACAAATTACCTTGTATTGTGAGCAAAGGGCCAAAAAAGGTGACAAGAAACACTGTAGGAATTTGATGGAGGGAAAAAGGAGCTTATCCTGGTTTAGGTAGTTCCAAGAAGCTTCACAGAAGAGAAAGGAATTCAGCTTTGCTTTGATGGCAGTCCCTCAGTAGGGTTTAGTAAAAAGGAAAAGAGCTGGATCTGAGCCCACTCTGGTTGCCAGTGAGAAAAGTTAACACTGTCATTTGTTAAAGATGGTGGTCGTGAGGGCTGGACTTCTTCTTTGGCGCTATCACTGACTAATATGTGGCAGGATTGGATTATCTTCAGGATTCTCGTCAGTGTTGGGGTTCTGGCAAGGTCATATAAGATCGTATAAGGCTGGTGAATGGGGGTGCCAAGATGTAGTACGCATCTTTTTATCTCTAAGAATTTTTCTACTTCAGTATTTCATTCAAAACAAAGAAAAGTCAAGTCTTTTTCCTTTTTTCTTTTCTGATGGCCATGACTGAATTTTTCTTGCATGAACGGTTCTTGTGTTCTTATTTAAAAGAAGAATTTGGCATATGGCAGACCTCTTCAAGCTATCTTTAGTTGGTTGTGGGGTGTAAGTGATTAAGAATGCAGCTGTACTTGCTACCAACACATGCTTTTAAGGAGCGAACTGCTAAGCAGACGGGCCTGGTTAGAAGTTTAGAATAGCCTCTTGGGATCAAAGATCTAATTTTTCAAGTGCATGATATTCAAGAGTCCCTCCCCTCAGGACTGAAGCATTGAGGGCTGTTTGTGCCCAGAGGCAGCATGACTTATTTGTTTAAAATGGCGGCCACTCTTGGCTCCGGAGAGGCAGCCATGCTTCACTTGGAGTAGACAGGAGGAGGCTGACTTCACTTTACTTTGTATAGTTTGGCTTCAGTGCTTCTTTGGAATAAAACATTCTTTACTTCTCTAGTGTGTCTCAGGACAAATCCATCTCTGTCCTTGTTGCTCAGTTACACTGTGGTGCTGGGTCCTTAGTCTTCAAAGCTTGGAACTCCCTCTTGCCTTTCCTCCAAAAATTTGTTCTTTCACTTAGCAAATATTTACCAACTTTCTGCCATATGCAGGACTGTGTGGAGAGCACAAAGATGAATCAGACACGGGGTCTGTCCACAAATGTCGTCAGTCAAATAGAGGACATCTTGCAGTAGGGCAGCCACACGGGAGCTTTTACCATGAAGTGCCCAAGAATAGCGCCATATGCTATAGGTGTTTGGAAGGGCAAGGAGATGAGTTAGATAGGTGGGTTTCAAGTAAACCCCTCCTGGAGAGGGTGACATTTGAGTTGAACCTTGAAGGACAGGCTTAGCTCTGCAGAGAGGAGGTGTTTTAAGCAGAGGTATAGAACACGTGAGTCACAAAGCAAGAGGATATTGGAGAATTGGAAGAAAGAGCAATCTGTGCTTACTCTGTTCTCCCTGTACCCCAGGCACTTGGCTGAGGTGTCACCTTGGTTATCTCATTCAATCCTAATAGCAACTTTTTTCTTGCTAAGAAAACTAAGGCCTGGAGCATTTAAATCACTTGCCCGACAAAGCTCCTAAGTAGGAAATGAGTGGGGATTCGAACCCAAGACAGTCTGATTCCAAATCTAAACTGTTAGCTTCTTGGATGGAGCAGGCATTAGCTTAAGCAAAAGATAATTTGAAGGGAAAAGGAGTGGCTTGGGGCAGATGGAAGAAAGAACCTTGAATGCTGAGCTAATTACTCTGTAAGCAGCAGGGAGCCATTGAAGACGTTTAATGGGGTGTGACGTGGCCCCAGCAGGGCTGTCAACTCTAAGGCAAAAAGATCTGAGTTCCTCACTATGTGCCATTCAATGCCATTGAATGGCCCTAATAGCCCTATGATATAGGTGCTGCGGATGCCCCCTTCTACCCTTAAGGAAACAGTTAAAGTTGAGTGTTAAGTGACTTGCTAGAAGTGAAATAGAGAATGGTGTGCAAGATAGTTTGAGGTCAGAGGCCGGGGAAACCAGTTGGCCACCACAGGAGCCCATGGGAGACAGAGGTGATGCTGGGAGGGGTGGAGAGGGAGCAGTAGGGGCGACAGGATGGGGGTTCAGCTAAACGAGGTGAGAGAGTTGGTATGTTGAGTGTCTAACTTCTATCTTGTGGGGCGCAGGTGCTGGGGAGACCCCTAGGGCAGCGGGAGCAGAAGAGGGAGCCAGTTGCCTTCCTTTCCAAACCCACAGACGATGTGAAGGTTCAGGTTGGGATGGTCTGCCCACAGTAGGGGCAGAGGCCCCTGAGGACTGGACTTAGCAATGGTAAAGGGCATAGGGATTAAAGGTGGAAGAAAGAGTGTGGAGGATGGGGAGCTGGGGCTGCAGACTTGCACTGGCACTGAGGCTGGAGAAGAACCTGGGACGAAATGAAGGAAGTCGTGGAGGGGCAGCCAAGGGTGGAATATCTCAGGAGGAGCCGGTAATGGGGAGAACTTGCCGAATGTGGCAAAGGCCTGGTCATAGACCTCTCTCTACCTTTTACACTTGCTGCTAGAGTCAACCCCAACCTGAGGCATTCTCTCATTTTCCTTGCTCAGAAAAGAAATAAAAATCCTACGATTGGTATAGATTTGCCTAAGAAAAAGACATGGAAGTAACATAATGTGAAAATGTAGTGCTTTGGAATTCTTTTTAGATCATACAAAGGGAAGAAACCCTGGTGGCTAGTACTTGAATATTGAGTCCTTTGCGTTCCACTTTCTTTGAGTCCTACTGTGATCAGAACGGGCTTGGTGTGCCCGAAAATTGAGATCACAAGCAAGGTACCTCAGGGCTCCTAGCAGTCCTAGTTTTGGAAATACACAAGTGCACGGAGGTGTGGGACTGAGGTGTGCACATGTAGGAAGGAGACGTGTCCCCACGTGTGTTTAGCACATGCTAGGGGAGGGGCAGAGGGGTGTGCTCTTCTCTCTCTTCCATTGGGTCAGGGGAATGTTTCATAGCATTGTCTGTGAAAGAAATCAGTCTTGTAAATATAGTGTGTATACCTCAGATTTAGCCCAGAGGTAATTCTCGGTTTGGGGGTTTATTAAGACTTCTTTGACATAGAAAGTCTGTTAAGCCTTTGTTCGGGACCCATCACGACGGCCTCCAGGTTTCCGTCAGACGAGAGGCCTGTGCAGGGTATCCACAGCTACCCCCTGTGTATGACCAGCCTGTAAAAGCAACAGTCTTCGCCAGAAGCCTGTGAAATTTAAAAGCAGGGATTTGTCTGTGGAGTTCTCTTTCCAAACCCAATGACGTGTAATTGCTTAGTTGTTGAACTGTGGTTGATCTATTTCTAGGAGATTAGCTATCTGGAGGAAATGAGAATTTAAATTGTTTGCTGGACTTTAAAATTTTTTACATACGAGGAGACCTCTCAGCCCCTGGTGCATACGGCCAGGGAAAGCTTTGTTCCTGAGAAGCAGGCACTACTGGTGGATGTTGTGCACTTTGCTTCCCTGGGTACTTGTCGCACATTCTAAGTCCTCACAACAGTTTTTTCCTTGTGTAGTTCTATACCCATTCTAGAGAAGATGAGCCCAGGTTTGGAGGTAAGCAGCTTGCTCAGGATGCCCCAGCTGGTAAGTGCCTGAGCTGGGATTGGAACCCACATTCCTCTGACTGCACCATGGCTTTCGCTTTCATTATCAGTAGTCTGAGAATTGGCAATGGCAGTTACTGAATGAATGAATTCTCAAAAAAAAAAAAAAAAAAAAAGGAAAAAAAAAAAGAAAAATCGCTTGTATGCCCTGTAGTATGAGAGAATATTTGAGATACTCTTTGGAGAAGGGGGCCACAGACCAGGAGACCCAAAAAATCATCCTTCTGTCTGGTAAATCCCTTTATTATTATGTTGATTATTGCAAAGGAAAAGAAAAAACAAACAAACTGTGATTATTCAGCAAATAGGGATGGGTAAAATTGCCCTCTTCTTCGGCTCTGGGTTTGGGGAAGTAGGTAGGAGTTAGAGATGGAGCCGGAAGAGCAGGTTGGGGAGAGGGGCCACCTTTCCTACATACCACCACAGTAGTACTGCAGCTATGTGCGTGTGTCTCCGAGGTGGGGGAAGGCTTCGTTCAGCATTATTTGGGATAACATGCTGCTTCGTTTTTATCTCTGTAGCAATAACTTTGTGTAAGAAAAATAGTTAGTTCCGCTCTTTTGCCTTTTGAAATGGAGGCGGAGAGATCTGTTTTAAACTCTTGACAGGCCCTTCACTGTTCCTTTATTTCCTGTTACTTAGTGGCAGAGGTAGACTCTTTGGGGCCGGAAGTGCCTGAGGACCCCAATCTCCTTCTGGGCTGCCCTCTGCTTTACTCTCCCCCCCCACCCTTCGTTTCTGTTCAGCTCCCAAGAATCCATCAAAAAAACAAGAAGGAAGACTAGGGAGGGCCTGGGGTAGGAAGAGGATTGAGCATCCCTGGCTTGTGCTGATTAATCCTATTCATTGTCAAGTACAGCGTTTTAATGAGCTGATTCATTACTGAGAGTAGGTCTCATGCAAATCCCCAGTTTGTATCCTGCGGATTTAATTTCTTAACAATTTCCTCATTTCAACACAAGCCCATTGTACCATGGGTTTTATGATTTCCTTTGAATTTAGAGCCTCACCTCACTTTTATTTCAAAACTATGAGGCAAATAGAAAAGAAAAAGCTTAAAAAAATAAACTAGATGAACACATTGGTGGATACCTAACTCCTCTCTAAAGCAAGGGTTGCCCACACATCAAAGTATTGGAAGGAATTACAGGAGAATCCCTGATAAGTTTGCAAACTTATGCTTGTGTGATACCATGGACAAATTTAACAGACAGATATGAAAAAAAAAAGTTTGCCTCAGTTGTGATTTATGGAGTTAAATATAAAAGGTCATTTAGGAAATGACCAAAGAAGACACTAAAACAACCACTAGAAAAATAGAAAACTTAATACTTTAAAAATGCTAGGCTGACTGGTTAAAAGAAAAATATAGTTGTCTAAACATGAAATAAAATTGTTAAACCCACAAATTATTAAAGTAATATAATGAAACAATAACATTTCAATTGCCATTAATTATCAAATAGAAAAAATATTTTTAAATGCTGACCTGGCTTTGGTGAGGGGACATTTATCATACGCTGCTATTGGGAGTAGATTTTAGTATACTTTTTCTGGAAAGCAATTTGATAATACATATTTTTAATCTTTTTTATTCAAACATTCTTCTAGAAATTTGAAGATCATAATCAGATGAAGACACATTTATGGGCAGTGGTGTTTAAAGTTAGAGAAGTTGAAAATGTTGATAAGAGCATAGGGAATGGTTCAGCCACATGGATCATTTGTATGACCATATAGTGTGTGGCCTCAGTACATTCAAGGAATTAGTAATCATATGGAGAATGCAGCATTGGCTGAAAACCGGGTACAGAACTCTTATCTACATATCCCCGTCCAAATTTTGCTTAAAACGTGCATAACCAAAGGACCAGAGGGAACTACATCAAACTGTTAGCCCTGATTATGGTCATTTCTGAGCTGTGATGTTATAGCCATGTCTCTTGTTTTCTTCTTTATTCTTTTATGTATATATTAAGGTGACCAACTGTTCCAGTTTGCCCAGCTTTGCCCTGGTTTTAGCACTGAAAGTTCTACCCCGGACAGTTGGTCACTCCAGCGTACATGGATGGATATTGAGATGAGTTTGTGCCATTTGGCAGGAAGGGCCAAAGATAAAGTGACAAGTGACAAGCTGATGGGGCCTGTGTAGGAGGAGTCAAGCAATAGATCCTCCGGTGATAAAATTAATAGGGCTTATTTTAGAAAACCTCAGAAAAAGTAGATTTGCAAAAACTTAAATGGTGCTTACATGTGGCCTGTATTGTGCCAAATGCTTTTGGTGGTTAACATTCTTTAATCGCTCCCACCCTATGAAGTAAGTACTGTGATCACATCCGCATTTACAGAGGCATAGAGAAATTGAGTAATTTACCCAGGCTCCCACAGCTCTTGACAGTCTGGATCTGCACTCAGGCATTCTGGGCTGTTAACCACTGTCTGCATCTCTACAGAGCCCCCCACTCCAGCCACTTCTGTTGCTGCCCTTCTTGATGTTTATGTCGTTCTTGCCCATACCAGGCCACTTGAGTTGGCCATACTTGACTTCTTGCTGTTCATTCCAGCCCATCCTGCCAGGACTGCCATTGACCTCAAACAGAGGAAACACCTTCCCCGTCCGGAGCCTGGGGTGGGGATTTCCATAGCAGAGTTGCTGGCCTCTGGTGATAGAGTTCTTTCAGTTTTGCCACATGATCTTGTGGCATAGGGCTGGGTCCAGGTGCAGCTTTAGTTATTTCTGGAAACACTTCTCCTTTTCCTTTACTTTGCTGAGTCTGGCTCATCAGCCGTTCTCTCTGAAGGTGATTTTGGCTCCTCTGCCCAGACCATCAGACATTTCTGTAGGTGCTGGAATCTTCCATGATGGTTCTGGACCCTATGCACAATTCCAGATGAGTCTGAACATGGAGAGGGGGTGAAGTATATTAGGATATCCATCCTCTGTTT
This sequence comes from Cryptoprocta ferox, assembly GCA_028646485.1. NCBI lineage: Eukaryota > Metazoa > Chordata > Mammalia > Carnivora > Eupleridae > Cryptoprocta > Cryptoprocta ferox. Next base: position 77,952,499 of record CM053576.1, on the reverse strand, counting down.
TGCTCAACTAAGATGCCGGTCACTGCATGTTGCTTCATTAGCCATGGTGATCTCTGGGTGGCAGATCACAGGTGGTATTTATTCTTTTTGCTTACCTGTTTTTTTTATTTTTTATTTTATTTTTGAGAGAGAGCGTGAGCATGGGTTGGGGAGAGGGGCAGAGGGAGGGAAAGAGGGAGAGAAAGAGAGAGGGAGAGAGAGGGAGAGAATCTTAAGCAGGCTCTATGCCTGATGTGGGGCTGGATCCTATGTCATTGGGGTCATGGCCTGAGTGGAAATCAAGAGTCACTCAATTGACTGAGCCACCCAGGTGCCTCTGCTTACCGTTTTAACTATTTCTTCAAAAATTGTGCTTTACCGTCGAGGTTTTTAAAATGTATTTCAGTTTTTTCTTATAATGCAGTTTACTCCTGCAGAATTTCCACCTTCTTCAAAATCCATGCGTGGCCAAGAACATCCTAACCCTCATTCAAGTTAGAGCAACTTCATTTCTTTACTAAAAAGAAATACCTTCAGCTATTGTCTGAACTTGTACCTTGCTGAGAACCCTGCCAGAGTTTCTGGTTAAGTGTTTGTTTTGTCACATTAATGGAACAATGAGAGGGCACTGGCATTCTTCACCCATGATGTGGAAGCACAAAATGTACATTTCTTTTTAGGTGTGTGGGGGGCAGGGCAGGGAGTGTTTTTTGCCTTTAAATCTTAGAAATCTGTTATTTGACAACAAAGTTTCAGGTACTTCTTCATGGGGACTGTGGTGTTTAAGCTCAAATGAAGTTTAAATTTGGACATTTTATGTTATATTTTCAATGAGCCTGTGTTTCTTTATCTTCTTCCTTCCAAAGAGTTCAAAACTATGAGTCACCCTCACTCCCCTTAACACACTTTTTTGGGAAGGAAGAGGGAAGTAATATAGCAAAATTATTCTTTCTAAGTTGTAAAAGAGTATTTTCAGAATTTTTAGTGTTCAAAGGAAAGACCATGCTTCCCAAGGCAAGATATTCCTAAAAAGGAAAAAAAAAAAAGACTAATATATCTTTGTACTGCTGTCTCTGAAAGGGTGAGGAGGCATCTGCTGGGGTGAGAACAGGGAAGAATTGCCAGGTGGATTCCTGACACCGGAGTAGAACCATAAAGCAAAGGACCTTTCATCCTCAGAGGAAAAAGGGATGGAGGCCTGAGAAGCTAGACAGAAGGGGACGGGCTGGGCCAGTCAGGATTTCCAAAGCCCCAGTACCCACAGCTCCCTTCGCAGGGCCAGCATCCCTGGGCAGTTGTTAGAAATGCAGAATCTCCCCCACCCCCTGCAACGAGAATCAGCCCCCGCCCCCCGCCCCGGTAATTCACCAGCACTGCCTGTGGGTACTGGCTGAACTGGTGGCTTATGTGGCTACCCAACAGAGCAGTTTAACCTCTAAACCAAGGACAATGGGGGGAAGGTGGGCTCGGAGCTAAGCTGAGAGAGATCATTTAATTTATATTGTATTCTAAATATATAATACTGTAATATATAAATTTGTGATATTGGACCCCACATGATCTGGGATTAGGTTTTGTTTTGGGTGCTGCTAGGAAATGACCAAGAACACGATAGGGAGTATGTGTGTGTTTAGGGGATGAATTGTCTCCCTTCTCTCCAGCTCAGTGGTTTTGGTCCCTCATCTTGCTGGGAGACACTTTGCATGGGACTGACTAACTGCCTCATTGGTAACAGACCCTAAGAGCACACGTTAAACACCCCAGTGAGAGACTTGTCACCCTCATCAAGGCAAACAGTAGAGCTTTTCATGAGAGCTTTTCATGTGGGCTCCAGAAGTCACTGGAAATGGGAGTCAGAAACCTACGGGCCTTGGCTAATTTAGAGACCTTAGCTGGGAGGCAGGCATGGGCTGGGCGGGGCAAGCCTGCCCACATGGTGCCCTGGGCTAGCATCACCTCACCCAGCCTTGTTTGTCAGGCACTGATAAGTCTCTGGTTCTGCCCCTGATGGGGGATATGTGATCCTTACCTTGAGGGCTCAGTTCAGAATTCCTTAAGTTCTGGATTCACTCAGGTTAACTTCTTCCTCTTAAACACATATGGAAATAGCTCACCGGTGAGGCTCTGGCTTGGTTCTTTTTTGGCTCTGTCCTGCACCAAACCTGGCATTGTCCTTAAGACAGGAGCCTCACAGGGGTGCCTGAGTGCCTCAGTTGGTTAAATGTCTGACTTTTATTCAGGTCATGATCTCATGGTTCATGGATTCAAGCCCCGCATCTGGCTCTGTGCTGACAGCTTGGAGCCTGGAGCCTGCTTCGGATTCTGTGTCTCCCTCTCTCTCTCTGGTCTTCCTTTGCTTGCTTGCTCACTCATGCTCTCTCTCAAAAATAAATAAAAACATAAAAAAATTTAAAAAAAGACAGGAGCCTCACTGCTAACTCATGGTGGTTTTGAGATGTTTGCTCTCCCTAGTTTTTCAGAGTTTGTAAGTTCCCTTTTTACGTAAATGTGTATGTTATAGTTTGCATTTTTAGTTAATAGTCTAAATTGTTAGATCTAAATTGGAAACAAATATGCATTCTTTATGTAGGGTTAATTATTTTAATATTTCTGATTTTGCTTAACCAAATGCTATAGTATCTTCCCTCTGGAATTCACATGTACACAATTACCTAACCTTGCAACATAGGTCCTATTTACTTCAAAGATAATATTGAAGCATTGACCTGGTATGTTATGAAATTTTTGTATTTTTCGCTCATAGTATCAGAATTGAATATATTTAGCTGTTGCTCTCTGCTCAGTAAACTGAGTCTAAAAACTGATTAGGGTTACAGATTATTAGATATGAAAATTAGAAGCCTCTGGAGGGAGTTCCTACTTCCTTTTCCGTGGTCCGAAGTGGAGAACAGTGGCTGTATTCCTGAAAGAGAAAGCACAGCCGAGAGCTGTGAGTACAGACCAAGGAGGAGATTGCTCTGGTAGCCATTTGGACTTTCATCTCCTGTGTTCTGTGACAGCAAGTGAGGGAATCAGCATCAGTTAAGTTCCTACCATATAACCCATTCTGCATGAGGTTTTTAGCATACTGGCCACAAAATCATCCTGTCACAGGGGAAGAGACCCCCCATCCCCTTGGGGTTTTTAGATATTCAGGGCATTTGCTGAGTACCTTGCAATCCAAGTCTTTTTCTGTAACATGAAAACCAGTTTTAACTCAGGGGGGAAAAATAGTAGCTCTAAAAGAACTGTATGTGGGAAACGTTTGCTGAGTGAAATGTGGCAGGGAAAACGGGTCTCTACAATGAACATTGTAAAGGATGCTTTAATTCCCAAGACTTCTGAAACAAAGTGTTCTGAACGTACAGAATGATAGCTGAAGGGCCAAAACCTGAAATGTCCTCTCTTAGACACCTTGAGCGTGTTACTTGATTTCTCTTCTTCTATTGAATGGGAACCATACTGGAAGGATGGAGATCAGCTATTTTTGACAAATCGGAGATCACATTCATACTTTACTAGGTTGGTAGCACCATTCTGGGTCTTGGGTTTTCAGACATGACCTTACATTCTTATGGGGGACCTACCTGCACAGTAAGTGGAGAAAGCTGTAAACAAGGAAAATGCAGATTGTCCCCATTGCCAGCAGAGATGTGATAGAGAATAACTAATCCAGCCCTTACCGGCTCAGTAAAGAGTAGCTGCTGCTGCTGCTGCTGCTGTTATTGTTACTGAATTGGGGGAGGGATGTTCCTTGACTAAATTTGGGGGAGATCTTCTAATAGAGGTCACACTAAATTTAATACCTGTGCTTTTTCTGATACGATGTCATACCTCCTCTTGGCCTCACCATTTCCCATGAGCATGGTCAATTGCCAATTGCTGGAAAAATCAACTTTGCCTGAATGTTTAGGAAGCTATTTGGGATTTCCAGTGTTTTTCTTCCTCTTAAAGAATAATAAAGCAAGTTCACATTTAAGGGGTAGTGGTGGTCGTGGTTCATCTCTTCTCCCCATCTCATTCTGCTTCTTTGCTCAAAAAGAACTTAACGGCTCAAGCATTTTCCCTGAAGAGATCATCATTTCAAGGGAAATGAGATCTCATTTAAAGTTTCTAGGTAGGAAAAATAAAAAATAAAAAAACCAAGGCTTTTGCCTTTGTTCTACTTCCCAATGGCAGTTGGTAGGGAATGAAACATTGATCACCTTCTTCCTCTCCAGGCTGTGCCCACCCCTCTGTCACATGGGGTAAAACGAAAGAAGGCAGCGCTGGCTCTCCTGTTTCCTTGGTCCTGGCAGCAGCCAAGGAGGTGGTGAGGTTTCTGCCACTGCGCCAGCTGGGCCACCTGTGAAGCCACTGCCAAAGTCAACATGTGCAGCCTTTGTGTCTGGCCAGTAGGTTTCATAATGGTAGTTAATGGAAGTTCCTGTTGAGACGCCCTCCAGCTCGTTGTGTAATTCTGTCTCCAGAGTGCCCGGGCATCTTCTCTTATGTAAAAGCAATATCTTCAGGGGATATTTAAAATTTTTCCTCTAGCTGGTCATTGGCAAGGTCCTAGGAGGCTCCATAAGTGGCCATTAGAAGGAAAGGGCAATATTCCTACTGGTCATTCAGTAGAAATTTATTGGAGTCCTCACGTGTACCAAGTTTTGCCCTGGAAAGGTGGGGAAGGACACACAAGTGACTAAGCCGTGAACTCAGAGCCCTGGGGCTGTTGGTCTGATTCAGGTGTGGAGGAGAGACAGGTAAATAAATGACCATACTGTAAATGAGGACCAGAGAGCTCAGTGCAAGGGGTACGTGAATGGGTCACTTAAGTGGGTGGCAGCCAAGGAGGGGATTCAGGAGGGCACTTGTTGTGATGTGCACCTCTGACCTATGGAAGTGTTGAATTGCTATATTGTGCAGCTGAAACTAATATTACAAACAAAAAATACTGGGAGCCAATTTCCTTGTTTTGAAGTCTTCTTTGAGAGGAGGGAGGAGTTTCAGAGAGGGTGAAGAGGTGAAAAGGGCTCTTTTCAGTAGTGGTAGTGCCTTTTGCCTTCTGGGCTGGGTGTGAGGGAGACGCAGGAAGGGGCATGAGGGCCTCGCATTTAACCGGGCCCCACCTTGCTCGGTTTAATGTTCTGTGGTTGTCATCCTGAAATTCTTTATGTTCATATTTTTCCTTTTGTACGAGGCCCTGCAATTCATGTAGTTAGTCCTGCATTTGGAGATCAGGCTGTAACAGTGGGTTGAGCTAGACTGTGAAAAGCCATGTCTGTCAAACTGGAGAATATTTGGCTGTATTCTAGAAGCAGTGGGAACCACGGAGGGTGTGGTAACGGGGTTGTAGGAGAGAACCAGAGAGGCTGGTGAGACCGGGAGGCCGGCAGTCCGACAGTCCGTGGAGGGAGGCTGCCCCAGTCATGCTGGAACAGACGTGGCAGATAAGCACTGCTCCAATTGGCACAGCTGGTGGAGATGGGCTGCTTGAGGCACTGGGGCCGAACCGGGAGCGGGTTGTTGAGGACGGCTGGGGGACGATGGCTGGGGTCTCTAGCTGGGCTGGAGAGTCCACTCACCAACAGGAATGCAAGAGAAAGGAATCCCTAAGCCAGTGGCAGCAAGGCAGATGTTTTGCAGGAGTGGGGTGAGGCCCTTTCCAGAAAGACCCGGAAATCTCTGGTGGGACAGCTTGTGGAAACATGCAGTGCAGCTGCTCAGCTGTAGCAAATGACCTGCAGATCAAGGTTTTTGTCAGTATCAAGAGCTTCACTAGAACAAATATTCATCCAAAAATAAACTTCCCGTTCTTCCTGTTTTTATAACTTGCCTATTTCCTCTGAGTTTGAGGCTGGTCTCCAGTTCCGTGGGTTATTAATCTTCAGAGGATCAAGACCTCTATAGAAGTATTTCCTGTACATGTTTATCTACCCAGCCCTAAATTATTTTCTCCAAATGATAAGAGAACTTTTCCATACTGGTGTGTCAGACTTTTCCTTTGAGAGGTTTCAATTAGGCACCCCAGCGAGTAAGACTAAAACCAGAAAGGCTCACCCCAGAACATAGGAAACCTGGGTAACAGGGAGGGGGAGTGACCTGTGGTGAGTGTTCATAGGCATCCTCCATTTGCCTCCTCCGGGTTCAAGGGGCTCCTTTCTGGCCGGAGTCCTTGGAGATAAAGTGATGGCTGCAGAGGGCCCGATTTGAGGGAATTTGAAACGCCCTACTGCATATCCACAGGGGCATAATAGCCCCAGAAATCTTACTGCCCCTTGGAAGAATTTAAAATACCCCTCATTGGACCATAATTTGTGCTTAAAACATCTTCCATCTTTATGCTTTCAAAGACAAGGGAAAGAGAGCGTGCTTGGTGCTCATGACTATGCACAAAAAACAGAGAAAAGCCATGCTGAAGCTGGGGCCAGGTTTAGATGCGACAGACAAGTAGACAAGCTCACGTAAGGAAGGGAGGACATTTTAAGTCACTGACCCAGTAAGTCCCCCTGCCTCTGGGAGACATTCTTTGGTCTCCTACCTCTTTGTGCATACAGACCCCAAGCCAGCATGCTGGTGAGTATTTTTTAAATGGAAGCCTCCTTCTATGACTCTTGCACAGAGGCCGTGGGGACCTGGCTGCGTGGGTGGCAGCCTGTGCCGCAGCGGAACTTGGAGGGAAGCCAGCTGCCTTTTACTGAGGCCTTCCGAGGTGGGGCAGGGATGCCATATTTTGCACAGGGCACCACCCCTCCCCGCTGGCGATTCAGGTGACTGGATTGGGAATATCTGTGCCAGAGCACGGCCCGCTGCTCTAGACCCACACTGTCCAGCACCTTAGCCACTTAGCCACCTGGACTGTTGGGCACTTGAAAAGAGGTTGGTGTGAACTGAGATGTACTGTAAGTGTAAGATAACACATCGGCTTCTGAAGACTTATTGTGAAGAAAAAGAACGTAAAATAATTCCTCATTAGTCAATCTTCCATTTTGATTACTTGTGGAAATGAAAATGTTTTCAATACATTGGATTATGTCAACTATATTCTAGTTAGTTTTGCCTGTTTATTTTTTAATGTGACTTCTAGAAAAATTTTAATTGCATATGGGGCTTGCATTACATTTCTATAGGACAGTGCTGTTAGTCTGTGTGTTGAGATCAGCTGCCAGTTGTGGCTTTTGAAGGCAACATGTTCGCAGAGGCTGGGAGGGGAGAGGAGGGGAGGCCCCTCTCTTCCTGGTGGCCTGGCTGAGGGGAGACCCACCTTAACTTTAGACTGCCTAGGGTGGTGGGTGGGACAGCGTACTTTTAGGCAGAGTTAATAACTTAATCAGCAGCAGCAGGAATTTCTTTTTTTAATGTTTAGTTTTTGAGAGAGAGAGTGCAAGTGGGGGAGGAACAGAGAGAGAGAGAGAGGGAGACACTGAATCTGAAACAGGTTCCAGGCTCTGCACAGAGCCCAAAGGGGGCGAGGTGGGGGCTCATACCCATGAGCCCGTGAACTGTGAGATCATGATCTGAGCCGAAGTCAGATGCTTAACTGACTAAGCCACCCAGGTTCCCCAAAAACAGCAGGAATTTTTAAAAATCCTTGCAAAAGCACACCTCCTGGCTTAATATTTTTTCTTAGCCTGGTTTGTGGGCCAGTCTCCTTTCTGGAAGCTTCCCCTCCCCACCTCCAAATTCAGAACTCCACCTATCAGCATGGGACCTGCAGAGATGGTGTTGTCCATAGGATCTTATTGTTTTGTTTTATGCTCTTGTTTAGATTATTCATCTGTCCCTAGGTCAGGCTCCAGTAGCTGCCAACCCAGGAACTACCTAGTTAGGCCTGAGAAGCCACTATTTCAGACCAGTCCCCCCCTACCCCCACCTTTGGAGTGGTTACTCGAGTGAAAATGTCCACCTCTGTCCATCAAATACTGAACTTCTGCTGGAATAATCAACACAAGAACCAGCACATCTTAAGTGCTTGTTCTGTGTGATGTGCTTTATTACATGTACAGTTAATTGGCATCACAAACTCCAGTATACCTCAGCGTAGGAGACATTGTTTCCCCATTTTGCAGATGGAGAAACTGACTTTAGAAAAATGTAATAAGTTACCTGAGAACTCATAGCTAGAAATCAGTGGGGCAGGGAATACAGCTTGGGCTGTGGGACTCCAGAGTTGAGGGTTTAACCATAGGGTGTCATTCTGTGCTGCCCAGACCAGCCCACAAATGCATTGTTCCATTCTGCACGTGCATTTGTTTATCAGTACGTCTGCTGGTGCAGGCTGGGACACGTCCCTAGGGAGGGTTCGATTGAGTAGTACTGTGAGTGTCTCTAAGCTTTGCTAGAAGGACACACTCTCACATGGCTTTTAAAATGCTATATGCTGCAGAACCTTCTTCCAACATGGCTGTTGTATCCAGTGGAGTGTCCAGAGCTGTCTCAAAAGATGTTCCTTTGGCCTCTCCAAGGTGACTTGTATTGGTGCAGAACGGGCAACTCTGTGGCTGGCTGGCTGACTTGGTGACATTTGGAAATAAGCAAAGGGGTTAAGAGCTATAGGCTCTGGGGTCAGGCTGCTGGTTTCTGTCTGTCGATGGCTTCATGGGTTGGGTTCTTTTCTTTCCAGGTGGCAGTCTCCCCAACTGTACAACGGAGGTATTGGTACCTGTCTCAGATAAGTGCTGTGCACATTCAAGAGGAAGCACAAAGGCATAGTTTCTTGGCACATCAGTTAAATGTCAGCTAGCATTTCATTACCATGTTCATTAATGCCATATAATGGATTAGAGTCCTATACAACATGTACCAGAAAATATCACATGGCCTAAGTTTTTTGTTGTTCTAAGGCAAACATCAGAATATATATACCTGGGTATCTGAATACGCACCTTTGTACTTGAGTGTTGTATATTTCAAAGCTATGACCTCACCTCAGGAAGTAGTATGCATATCTTGATCTCCCAACCATTTGCTTGAAACATTTTGAGAAGGCTTTCCTTTTTGGAACTCTCAGATGGGGTGGTGGTGGGGAAGATGGTTCTATTAAGTATTTAAATTGTGAAAGTAGATTTCAAGTTTGGAAATGGACTAAAGTTCATTAGAGCTAAGTTTGGGGAATAAGCTGAGAGTAAGCTTTGGTGGTAGATCTGCTCTAAGTTAAAAGAAAATGGTGTTTAACTAAAAAGTAAGGATTGGGTTTGTTCTGTTTTGTTTTCAATTTTAATGGTTGGCTCCTTTATTGTAAGACTAGCCTCGAAAGCAGCCCCAGAAGAAGGGTTCCAGGCAGCTTCAGTTCCAGGGTTGGGACAGCATCTTTGGAACACTACCAGAGGCCCCAGAGCAAAAGCTTTAGAAGCCGAGGCCTGGGGGTGAGTGGGGCAGTGTTTATTGACTCAGACCTATAAGGTTGTATTTTTGGAGTACAAATTTGACTTTATAGCTACCGTATTAAGCAGCACCCGCAGCGAAGTTGGCATTTGGGGTTTGTGTAGCTGGTCATGGCGCCAGGAGCAGAAGGTTCCCTGCATCCAAGGAGTAGAGGCCAAAACCTGGCTTTGGATGTTGACTTGCATTCCAGGTCTGTTTTCCCTTTGTGATACACCGAATTCAGATCTGAAAGTGTGAGCATGTGTTAAAGGAAGGCCCTCAGGTCGGTGTCCTCGGCCAGGACTTTAAAGCTGGATGTGGGGGAAGCCCTCTTCTGTATTGCTGTGGACTACTGAGTGGCTGGAAAGCACCACTGAGTTGGAGCTCACTGAGGGTGGAGGAAAATGCACATCCCTGTGGAAAATGATGGATGAAAGTTCAAGGGTTTCATATCTTCAGGTTCATGATGACTAATAGGTTCATCCAGAAGGGCTGGGCCCCCAAGCAACCTTTGGATTATATCCTACAGGTGGTAATGAGAGGGGCCGTGTTCATTATATCCTGAAGTTTATCTTGGCTGTGGAAAGAGCGTAGGGCTTTGGAATTTGGCTGGTAGAACTCCAGTGTTGCTCTCTATTGCTGGGTTAACGATGACGCCATAACTGGAACTGCCTAGGCCTCATTTCTTTCATCTGTACAATTGGAACTTCCACTTTAGGGTTGTTGGGGAAGAGGGTCATAAGAGTCACATATATGAAGAACCTCAACAGATGCAAACCCTCAACATCTCCCAAGCCCCTCAGAATGACACTAGAATGAACCCCATTACCACTCAGAGGCCTACAGTTGTATATCTGAATAAGCCACCTGCTGCAGGAAAATGTCCTCAGTCCTTTGAGAGGCGAGGCCTGTACTCCCAAGAGAATTGCCAGTTCCTCCCTTCTTTGAATAAGGTCAGCTGTTTAGGCTCCAGCACTCAGAAGCCCTAACAAATTAAGCTGCCTAAGACCCTTTGGCCTCTTAAAACAAAAGCTTTTCTGTCACTAGCGTAGGCCAGCCTCCACTGGATGCACACTGGCACTTAATGCTCAGGTGAGTAACTGGAAACACTTAACCGGAAACACTTAATGGAATTGTCAATGTGAACTACACTCTTGACATTGATAACAGGTCGTTTCTTGTTTGGATTTAAAGGAGGCCTACCTTCAGGTGTTTTTCATCTTTGTCAAGTCCCTAGTTTTTACTATAGCTTAGTGTCATCCTCGATTGCACTGATAATTCAGGGAAGCTTGGCCCGGATCCCGGACTTGGGGACCCTGGTGAGATGGAGAATTAGGCCAGAGGGGCCACAGGTAGGCTCCAGCAGAGAGCATGCTGCCACACCAGCCTCTCACACTTACCCCCACTTTCCTTGAACCGTCCTGTTAGGTTCAGGGAGCTCTGATTCTCAATTTTTGCTGAACATTAGCATTACCTGGGGAACTCTGAAAAATCTGGAAATCTGTGTTGTGCCCCAACCAATTAAATTAGGCACCGATGGGGTCACCTGGGCGGCTCAGTTGGTTAAGCGTCTGACTTCGGCTCAGGTCATGATCTCGAGGTTCGTGGGTTCTAGTCCCACATCAGGGTCTATGCTGACAGTTCAGAGCCTGGAACCTGCTTCAGGTTCTGTGTCTCCCTCTCTCTCTGCCCCTCCTCTGCTCATTCTCTCTCTCTCTCTCTCTCTCTCTCTCTCTCTCTCTCTCTCTCTCAAAAATAAACATTTAAAAAAAATAAATTAGGCACCAATGTTAAAAAAAAAAAAAAAAGCAAAACTCCCAGGTGATTCCAGTGCACAGCGAAGTTTGAGAAGCAATGCCTTACGTGATGGCATGAACAGTCTTCTGGTACGGTACTTCCTGAGTTAACTTGAGTTACTCATTAACTCTATCCTCTGCAAGTCATCTGGGGCCAAGGTGTCCCCTCTAGGAATTGAACTGCCTGTTCTGGTTAGTGGTGAGGTCTCCGTGGCAAATAGCTATTACAACCACCTGTTTTCTTAGGAAACGTTTTCCACATTCACAAAGGTAAAGACAATAGTATTAGGGATCCCCACGCACTCATCACCCAGCAGTCACTCCTGTTTGCTTTGCTTCACCACACACACATTCTGGGGAGATGGGAGGTGGGCTGGAGTGTTTTAAAGCAAATACTTCAGTGTGTATCTCTAAGAGATAAGGACTTAAAAAATAACCATATTCCCATTATCACACCTAAGAAAATTAACAAGTCTTTAATCTCAGGTAATAGCAAAGCCATGTTCAGTTTTCTCCCAATTTGTTACAGAAACACATTTATACAGTTGGTTTGTTCCAATTAGGGTCCAAACAAGTGTAATTCATTTTTAGTAGTTTGACTTTAACCCCAGGATAATTAAACCATCATTGTGTACACACACAGGTAATGATGCATATGCACGTCTGATAAAAGTATAAATGGCATTCAGCGCATGGGATGTTTACATGATGGTCTCTCTTTGTTCTAGACCTTCCTTAGCCCTTCTGGTGAGACCTTGACCTGTCACAGAAGAAGTGCTCGTTGAGGCCCTGGTCCCAACTGCTTCTGTGCAACGCTTCTTCTGCCTAAAGGCATATTCCCTCCGGTGAACTTAGAATAGAACCTTAGGCTGCTTGTGGAAAGAGAGTATGAGTCAGCTCTGTGGACAGTTTCGAATTTCCTGCTCCTTTGCTAAGGGCCTTGGCTGGGAAGGGCTAGATCTGCCTCTTGGGCTCCTCTCTGGGCTCTGCTGAGGGGTCCTGCCTCACTGCTTATCTCTGGGGATTCACCTGGGACTTGTGCTCTGACTCAGGCACCAGGCAACAGCTCAGCCCTGCTTCCCTAGGGTGTAGATGGCTCTGTGAGCCTTTACCTCCAGCTGGACCTCTGGGTTCGGGTCCAGATGATGACCAGGGGAGGAGAGGGTTATTTTCGGCCCTCTGAGGGCAGAAAGAGCAACACCTCACCACTCATTGCTTTGGCACACTGTCTTTCCTCTGTTAGCTAGAATGCTGTCAGCATTTCTTAAAGGGGCAGATGACTGGATGGCCCCTGGGATGAATGGGTGGCAAGTCTTTGTCTGGGAATGAACCAGAGAAAGATCAGTTTGGAGAATGGGCAACCTAAATAATTGAACTCCGCCTCCTTTCACAAATACCTCTTTGTGTGCCTACTCCATATGCATCGTATCAAATCAGAGTCTCATCTTCTGTTTCCCTAACCATATTCTTTTGCCTTAGAAGGGCTTTGTCTTGATTTCAGATGGATTTGCAGTTGCAAGTTGGTGAGGTTTTTATTCTTTCTTTCTCTGTATCATGATCAGGTTAGTTACAGAGCATCTTTTTTTTTTTTTTTTAAACAAGCATCTTAATATATTAAGGTAACCCTGATCTGCACAGTTGTTCTTCACAGGATTGTTTTCAATAGCAAAAGGTTCAGAAAAACTTAAATGTTCTTTAATAAGGGACTAGTTATATAATTCACAGTATGCCTGTATCGTGGAATATTGTACAGATGCAAAAAGGGGATGAATCCATTCTGGGTTCCTATATGGAAAGATCCCCAAGAGACAAGAAGCAGGGTCCAGGGTTTGCATAAACCCTGGAAGGATACACAAATCAACTTTTAAAAGATGGTTACTATTGTTTTGTTGGGTGGGAGAGGGAACAGGGCAGATGGGATGTGGTGGGAATATACCTTTTTATATTTTGATTTATGAATCATAAGTGCATTACCTATGCAGGACAATTAACTAAATACAAGAATAAATACATCTATACCTGTATCGTGCAGGTAAATTGATGGTTTATCATGCCCCAGCTAATCTTCTACAAGCTTCTGATCCCTCCTTACCTGTACTTAAACACCTCAGAACCTTTTGTGTTCTGAAATAAATCAATGAGACTATGTTCAGCCCATGGAATGTGTGTCATTTTTTTCCTATGATGCCTTGCTCAATAACAGATTATAAATATTTGCTTTTCTGAAGCCTATGGAGTTTTCCCCTTCCTCACTCTGAAATATAGACTGAGCTGACATCTAAAGATTAACTGGACGGGGAAGTTGGGCTGCCTGTGTCTTCTCGCACAGTAAGTTGCCCTCTTAGGAGGAGGAGCCATCATAGGAGAAGCTGCAGGCGGGGATGGGGAGATTAAGATGGCTCCTCTTCCCATTTCTCATCTGTCTACGCAGTCTTTTGCTTCTCCCTTGGCATCCCATGCACCATATTGTCTGTGTGTTTGTATTTATTTTCAGCTTCTACTGAGTGGCAGCAAAATCCCTTTGAGCTGAACTGGTCCCACCCTGGTAGCTAGGAATGTTCTAATGTTAAGACTTGCTCTTCACATTTGGCACATTCTTAGTAGTAGGAACAGTTCCTCTAGGGCTCTCAGGAAACAAACAAATGGAATCCATAGAAAATTTTCTCCCTCTTGAGTGGAGAAAGAAGGGTGGAGAGAGTCTTTGGGGAGACTTGAAGCAAAGAACATGTAGGAGTGAACTTTGTTAAAAAGTGTTTTGAAAGAAAGATGAAATTCAAGGACACTCAGGACATATTCTTGGCTCTGCCACAAATGTACCTTTTATGTTTTATTCCAGTTTGTACATTTGGGGCTTACTCTTTGATTTTTGCATCTATAAACTAGGTGGGGCCCATATTCATTCTCCATTCTCCTCACGGTTCTGTTTTAGCCATCTGATACTTACTTAATAAAACTTGAAAGCCATCCTTGTAAATGGAAACTAAATGAAGAGAGTGGGTGAAGTCCCCCTTGGCCCCTTTTCTTCCTTAAATGGGTACTACAGTGAATACTGTTCTAGGAATGCATACTAATCAGGTTGAGGTTTGATCGGGGATTTGTTATCTCACCTACAGGTCTCTTCCTCTTTTGAGTACAGCTGTACACACAATGAAAATTGCATGTGGTCATAATTACCCTTGACAGTTCTATAGGAGGCCAGCATATAGCCTTTTACCTCTTCCTACCGTCTTGGGAAGGATCACTGTTTTTCTGATGGAGCATGGAATGAGGTAGTTGGCTAACATTCTCAGCCCATTTTGAAAGATGAATGTGTACTTCATCTTCAAATGCCAGGGTCCTATCAAGGGTAGCAACAGACCAAGAGAAGTACATGGTCCCCAAATCTTGACCAACTCCAGGGTACATGTTCATGGAGAGGAAGAGCCTCATCTCTCTTTAAATGTACTAAGACTCCAGCTTCTGTTCTCTTGATGAATTTGGAAAGTTAACTATGCATATATGAGATTCCTCTGTAAGGTACTTCTTAACTACCACAGAGAGCACTTGGTTAGGTACTTGGGATTCTCCCTTTTCCTCTCCTCTCTTCGCACTTAGGGATTCCTGAGAGGGAAGATCCTTGAAGCAAGTTGGATGCTCACCAGCCGTGCCTTCCTATGTAGAATTCAGGTGAACCATGGGGAGGAAGGTGGCACTAAAGTCAGTGATCTGTAAACCTTATTTGATAGCTTGCATTCTGTTGACCAGCGAGCCGAGCCCTACCTCCGAATCACTGGCCCATTTTTAAAATTTCTGATATAACTATGTTATATTTTGTTATATATATATATATATATATATATATATATATATATATATATACATGCACACACACATGTCTATACACGCACACATATATATATACACACACATATAACTATGTATATATACACACATTTTGTGAATGGCATAATCAGAAGCAATTTTCAGAGTAATCGGTAGCTTTGGTTGCCCTTTTGATGATTTATTTAACCTGGCAACCTGGGAATTCTAGTGCACGTAAATATTCTGGACACCATCATCTACTTCTCTTGCTCTGGAATCATCTGATTGCCTTTCAGAATCCAAAAGTTAACAGTGTGACAGAATTTAAGGATGATTTTGGTTTAGTTAGGTCAGTAATGTAGACTCAGAGTCAAAAGTTATGTGCCCAGTTCTGGCTCCTACAACTAAAATTTAACAAGAAATTTGGCCGCTGACCTTAGTTTCCTTATATGTCAACTGTGATTAGTCTAGAATTAGCTGTCTCCTAAGGTTCATTTTAGGATTCTAGGCTGCTGTTGTAGTTTTTTAGTTAATATCTAATGTCCATAAGATGTGAAACCCATAAATTATTCATTTGTCCCCGCCCCCCCACCGGGAGTGTTGAATTAAAGAACTAAAAAATCTTGTTAAGCCTTATACACAATACCTTTTGTTTTTATCGAAATGAATAAATGGAAAATATTTCCCTATCTTTCTAATTATTTTTAATGGGGTTCAGACAGTGACAAAGAATTAAACTAGCAAATACGCATCACATAACTGTGGATGCCTGAAATGCTCTTAAATTCTACCACCTACATGTCATTTCAGGTGAATGTTTTCCTTGCATTTTCTAAGTATTCTACTATGAACTTACCACATTTTGTAATGAAGAATAATACACATTACAAAAGTTTGCTACCACCTTTCTGTCATTTCCTCCTCCATATAATTTTCATCTCCACCTCCTGTTTAAGCCAAGAAAGGTTAATCTGTATTTGTTGAATGAAATGAAAGAGACTCCGATCTACCAAGGGCTTACCATTTGTCAGACACTGAGCTACAAACGTGAAAAAGAAAACCTTTTTTTTTTTTTTTTTGAGTCTCCAGTCCAAAAGCAAAGGGGACATGCAGGTCACAACAAAATCTGTAATTGTGGCATTGCTTGCCTTGAAGACTGAGAAGAGCATTTCCTACCTCTGGTCTCCGTAAGAATAAAAGCCCTGTGAAATTGCACGGCTCAGTGCTTGCATATGATACAGCCATAGCCAATGTTGACATTAGCTGCCATTGTTGACCAATGTTGTTTGTAAGGAAAAGACAGTTCTAGCTTTGGGGTGAGATCCACATCCTTTTAAACTGATGTGTTAGTTTAGGCTGGCCCCTCAGATCCAAGGTCAGAACATAGCTTTGCCCCCAGTCCATTGGTCTTGATCCGCCAGCACTGCCAGCTCTCTTTCCACTCCTCTCTGTTCCCTGTCCACTTGTATTATTAGTAGGCAGGTTTCTCACGTAGGTGTCACAATGTCTTGTAGAATTCTGGAGGTTCGGGGCCTGGGCCAGTTTAAGCCCTACATTTTCCAGACAAGGAAATCGAGGCATCAAGAAAAGCAACTCTGCCCAAAAGCACATAACCAGTGGTGAAGCCAGACCCAAACTACTGCCTCCCAACAGAGTGAATTTGCAGGGTTTCTACCTCCAGTTATGTGTGCTATTTACATAGGTGAACAATTACAGAAGATTGCTGAGTATTCTCAGAAGAGGTTTCCATTTCCACAACTGAACAGCTGTATAGCCATATGACAGAGGTGGCTTCCACATGGAAGGTTTGCTTAGCTAGGACACTGCCACTGTCCTGGATAAGTTTTTTGTAGTCTACATCATGATAAGTGGTAGGTTTAAGACTCCTCCTAGAATTACACAGCCTTTCAGCAGCTTCCGACCTAATTGTGGCCTGAAGTTAGGGAAATAACAGGGTGGACTGGGCCAGGCTGATGGCAGATTTGGGGTCAGTACACTCGGTCTGTGCAGTGATCCTCATGGTACGCGGATCACTTGAGGAATGAGCTATCCAACCTTAAGCAGATTTCAAACACAGACCTCACCATTCAGCATGGCAGACATTAAATACACTAACTGGTCAGTCGCCCATTGGACACTCTCTATATTCCCTCTCCAGGTCTTGAGGGGGCCTCCTCCCTTTAACTTAAAATCCCACCCCAGATCAAGGTTTGGTTTTTCTCTACCGCCCCTGTCTCTGAGGCCAGGCCCTCTTGCCCTGTTTGCTCTCCAGGTCTTGAACGGCTAAGAAGTAATGTTCTTCATATTCCTGGGTTGGCTCTCAGTCTCTTTACTGGGTTCTTGTCGGCAGTGATGATGTTATGGCAGCCCTCATTTCTGAAGGCCCTTGAGTCCTTGCTCATCAAGCCCTTGGCTCCTTCCCTAATTTCCCAGAGTGACCTTCCCATGTTTCTGATTGAGTTTGGATTCCTTCTTCCACTTTTACCAATCTCGCCCTGTTTGTGTCACATCTTATGCTGGAGAAATTTGAACTCTCTAGAGTAAATTGACCTAGTAGTTCAGCCCGCCCTGTTTTTCCTTCACATAGGCCAGGCACAAAATTTGTGGGTGTGTTGATAGAACCATATGGAATGCCCCACACCGAGTGGGCACTGGGTGAATGTGAATTCCCTTCACTTTTCTTTAAGGAATCTTGCCAGATACACAAGCCTAGCACTGGAAGGTCCTCTCATCATAGGGTCTCTGATCTTAAAAAAAAAATCTGCTTAGCGTAATAGCTCATGTGGATGTTATCAGTGCAGGTCTTCCGGCTCTAACCAAGCTGAACATCCCCAAAGTAACCATCAGCTTGGGAAAGAGCCTTATTTTACCCCTGTGCCAGCCAGTTACATTTTACCCCTGTGCCAGCCAGTTACATTTTAATGAACACAGCTGAAAACTGGCTTGGTCTCAAGTAAGATTTGTCACCGTGCGTACATCTCTGAAACCCTGCTCTTAGGTGACAATAGAAATTATCTGCCTCCCCTTCTCTTTCTTGAACAGCCCCAGCTATGAATACCAGATTCACTTTGGAATTTAACATATGCAATTTTCTACTGGGTTGACTTTGTAAACAAGTTGATATTTGCCAGTAAGGCAACAAGTGGCCACCAGAGAAGCTGTGTATCTAGATATGCCTCAGATTTCATCTCTGTCCAAACAGCTGGCTAAGACTTTTTTTTTTAAATAAGAAAGCTAACTGAATGCAGTTAGAATGGTTTCTTTTGTTCGGATTTCCTCTCCCAGAGACTAGTCCCCAGGACTCCCTTCACCTGCATTATCCATTAATGCAGTGGGTTCATTTTCCCCAAATAAACAAGCTTTCCTGCCAAAGAAAATAGCGGCACTGTTGGATGCAGGGAATGTGTCTTGGGACCTGCATCTAAGTATGGCATGTCCTTCATTTTTCTGGGTTGGCCCTCAGTCTCTTTACTGGATTCTTGTCACCAGTGATGATGTTATGGCAGCCCTCATTTCTGAAGGCCCCTCGAGCTGTATTAATCCTGCCAGTGGCTGTCCAATGCTCTTGAAAGCATCCTTCATTTCTGTTTGCTCACTTTCCTGAATGCCTCTTTCAGATCATCTTTCACCTCTTGCTTCAAGCTCTGGGGACACATGTGGTTTTGACATAATGTACAGATGTGACTTGGGGGAGGAGAAGCATGGCTGTGGGCTTGCACACATCAGCTGGACTCTGAAACAGGGAGGTCATCCTCTGAGTGGGCTGCTCGGGAAGGAGTGGAGGTGGAAAGACCAACAGGCAGCCTCAGCCCCTCTAGATTTCCCCTCCGAACATGAGACAGAGTGCTGTGGTATGTGTTTTGCATTGTGAGGAGAGAGCATGAGCTCAGCTCACATGGACCAAATCACCCTAAATAACGCTTGTGTGTCTGGTTTCTAAATTAGGACCTATTAAACAATAAAGGACCAGTGACCAAAACTTCTATAGGTAAAAACCCAATGATTTCTTTATCTACTCATTTGTTGATTACCAAGGTTGGCAAACTTCTTCTTTAAAGGTCTAGTTAGTAAACATTTTCGGCCTTGGGGACCATGGGGTTTCTGTCATAACTGTTCAGCTATGCCTTTATGGCTGTAAAGCAGCCCTAGATGATATATAAACAGGCCAGTGTGGTGGTGGCTGGTCATGATTTGCCCCCGCTTGCCAGTCTAAATTTATAAAACTTACAAACCTCCTCATCATTGTTTGCATAACTTAATGAGTGCTCTGTATGTGGCCAGGCCTTCTGCTGAGTACTTATGAGTGATCACATTTATCCCATTCAGAACAATTCTGTGAAGTCATTGATAATATTATATCCATTTTACTGATAAGTACAGAGGCTTAGAGAAGTTAAATAACATAAGTAAGGGCCAGGCTGGATTTTGAACCGAGACAGCTTGACTTCAATTGCACGCTCTTTTACCACTGCACAGTACAGCCTTAGGTAACATCATGATACCCATTATTTGCCTTTGGCTCTTGCCATTAGCCAGTATTTGGACTTTGGCCTCTCCCCATCTCTCCCTAAAAGCCTAAAACATGGAAATAAATTATTGCTTAAAAACTCTTGTACAATTAGTAGATGGCAGAAATTTTAAATGAGTCCGTTAGCGAGTTATAATAAATTGGAGGCCATGTTTTGCTATGCTTCCTGGCTAGTTTTGCTTGGTAATTCCCAAGGGTCGTGGGAGATGAGTATATAAAGGCCTGGGGGGGGTCTCAGGCCAGCTGCATCCACACTGGTTTTGAGGTTCCAAGACAGTGCTCTGAAAATGTGAAGGTGGGGCTGGGACTGGAGTAATCTACTCCTCCTTGGGATGGCCTCACCCAGGGCCATTTGCCTCTTAACACCCAACACTGACATGAGCCTACTATACACATGGGGGCAGGCTCCTCGATTACCATCGATGGTACACCAATCTAATGTGGTCAGGGGAGACTGGATATCACATACTGCAAGTTGTTAGCTGACTAGTGATGGTCATTTACATGCAAGTCGACCAAATAGAAATGTTCATTAAAGATGGCAGAAAGCGAAGGCACCTGGGTGGCTGAGTCCGGTAAGCATCGTACTCTTGATTTTAGTTCAGGTCATAATCTCACGGTTCCTGAGTTGGAGCCCTGCATCAGCCTCCACTCTGACAGTGCAGAATCTGCTTGGGATTCTCTCCCTTTTTCTTTGCCCCTTCCTGGCTCACACTGCACGCTTCTCTCTCTCTCTCAAAATAAGTAAACTTAAAAAAAAAAAAAAAGATGGCAGAAACCAAGTTTGGATGTCTTTTGTTCTTATAGTAAGTAAGGCGTGTTCTGAAGAAAGCTTAGAAAGAGTAAAAAGATCAGGGAGGAGGGAAATCCCATATGCTATTACCTACAGCAGTGTTTCCCAGAGTGCTCTCTTCAGGTTAAAGGGATGGCAATGGGGGAAGGGGTTCCTGTGGTCAAATAAACTTATGAAATGCAAGACTAAACAAACAAAATCCTATATTCTGAAGGATATAGTATGTAGTTTTCTCAAAATGTTTGTTTGGTTGTTTTGTTTTGTTTCTGGATCCTCTTATAAAATTGTTTACAAGGAACACCCTTTGAGAAATCTTAACCCAGAGGCATTTCCTAATGTTTACATTTTGGTAAATTTCCTTTATGGTCCAAGGTTTTTGTTTTTTTTTTTTTTTTAAACGGATGAAATAGCAGCAGCAACTATGATAGTTATTAAATCTGAAAAAAGAATTTTAAAGGTCATATATTTTCTTTTTTTGCATGTGTGTTTAACTTTATTTTGAAGTATTTCATCCTCACAGAAGAGTTGTAAGAATAGTATGAAGGACTCTTCTAATCCAATTCCCCATTTGTTAACATTTTACTGTAATTGCTGTATTCTCATTCTGTGTGTATGTGTGTATACATTATTATTGCCATTACTTTTGTATTTTTAATTTCTTAAATTTGAGTTATAAATTGTTTAATGAACTGTATACATTCATTTCTTGAAAATACTTAGAGAAACTCAAATTAGGCCAGAAGTTTATTAATTCCCCCAATTTCTACCTCTTGCATTAAGACAAATCATACTTTGCCAGTGTTTGAAAGGTTTTGATTAAATTGCAATGGAACATTTTGATGTTCCTTAGGCTTCAGTTCAGGCCCCCACACAGTCCTAACCAGTTTGGATTTGTGAGGTTGTCACTTGATAGTGTATGGGGTCCATCACAACCATTGGCTGCATGTTTTTAGTCCACTTGGGCAGTGTTCTTTGAGGACTGGCCTTGGCTGTTAGCTGAGATGGGAGCCTGGACCACACACACCCTCCTGTCCTTTAGTTTCAGAACTAAAAGGAGCAGTCAAGAGGTCCTAGGCTTTCCTAGGACCTCTGTATTTTAAGTGTCCTGTGGCGACTTGTCACACTTTCAGAACATATTAACAAGGACAATTTTTTAAATGACATCTAGTTTCAGTAGTGCTTTTATTTAACATACATTGGTGCTTCCATATCTAGTTTTTTCCCAGCCATGTGAAATCAAAGTTGTCTTCCTCCTTCAGATGGTTTAAGTAACCCAGTTTGCACATGAAGTGAGTCCAGCGAACACTGCTACCTTACAAAGAGATGTGTTGGTGTAAGGGGACTATGAATGTGATGTAACGTAACCTGTCACGGAGTATTTCCAAAACCATATAAGGAGGCCGGAAGTAGTCACCTCAGTGTCAACATTGAGCTCACGAATGAGGCTAGAGCTTGTGTCCCCAGAGGAAGCATAAGGAACAACCACCCCCTAGTCTTGGGAGGAGAGAGCACCAGGCGTTTGTTCAGCGGGTGGATGCAGCCTTCACAGTGGCCTTTGGACTCGTGTGTCCTACCTTCAAGCTGGAAGCTCCCATGCCCATGGTCACTGGTTGCACTGTGTGAATGGTGCCTATTCACACATATGTAGGTTCATACCTAATTGGAAAAGTGCCTTATCTGGATACACATTAGACCATAGTGAAAAAAAAAAATTTTTTTTTCAGTTTTTAAAACATTTTATTATGAAAATTTTTAGATACTCAAAAGAAGAGAGAATAATAAAGCCAATCCCCACATTACTTACCACAGATGCAGCAATGATCAAGATTTTACCAGTATTTCATTACCCTCCCTTTTTTGGCTAAAATATTCATAACAAATCCCAGATATCACATCATTTCTTTCATCCCTAACATATTTTACCTAAGAAGTAGACATTTCATAAATACAATGCCCTTCTCCCACTTGGTAAAATTAACCAGGACCAAAATTTTGACATACAGTTTTTACAGAGCTCCCGCAACTAAGTCACCTTGCAGCATGAGAATCAATAGGGTCCATGCCAATACTAGCTTAAAAGAAGGGGATCCTTGCTCTTAGCTCTGAAGAAAAGTATTTGGATCGGAGATGGGGGTGGGTAAGCAATTTGCACTTGTGGTTCTACGACTATAATCTCAGGTATTGAACTGTGCCATTTGTTTCCTGGGCATTTCACAGTATCATCAATGATTGATAATCATAACTTACAGGAATTTTTTTAAACAATATTTTAATTGGAAAACGCATCTGTCAGCTGTCAGGCTTCCAGCTTCCACTTTTGAGAAGCAGGATGTTGAATGTGAGTAATGACACAACAGGCCTATAAAATGCGGACTAACCCTCGGATGACTCATCCAGTACGATGCAGTATATTTGTCAAGGAGACTGAATCATATATGGGGGAAACCACTTTTCAGGCAGCCAGCTGGTTCTCAGGTCCGCAAGAGACAATCCATTTTTATCGGAAGCTTTATAGTAGCAATAATGCTAATATCCAGCACTTGGGCTCTACAATGTAGAGGAAATGGCATCACCCGGCAGGTATGTGCTTACTGTTTACATGAACTTTATTTTCTCCTTGTTCTCTTCTGCCTAACCTTTCTGATAATTTAACATTTTTTATTCTAATTGGAAAGAACTAAAGTGTGTGTGTGTGTGTGTGTGTGTGTTCATATGCAAAGACAGAGGTAACCATTGGTCTTTGGATGGACACAGAGCTGTAGTCCACTCATCTCCCTCTCTGAAAACAAATTTCTCCTTAGATATTTAGAGAAACTCAGCCCTGAGTTTAAAAGATGCTGCCCAGGAAACAGCCTGCAAAGGTGGTCTACCTTTTGGGTGGGTAGTTTACAACTTGAATAAATAAATTTTAAAAAGGAAAGAAAAAGCAAAGGTGAGCTAAAGGATGTGGTCTAATAGTAACTATTGTGTCTATTATGTTGGATTTATTTTCAGTATTGGGCTTTTTCTTCTCCCAAAGATACATGACTTAATGCAAGAAAGCTTTATTCCCCTACAGAGGGAACATGTCTAATTTTTGCAAATCATAATTTGTTCATACTGAATTCATGCATTAACTTTACTAGGTGGGAGAAAGGGTGGTGGGGGGTTGGTAACAACATTTAATTATAGCTTTCACATGATCTGAAGGATTGTTCTGCATAATTGGGAAGCTGTGTTGCCTGTCTGACCTTCTCTCTTGCTTCACTCACTATATTTAAACCATGCCCGACTCGTTAAGGCACAGATCTTGTTTATTTGAGTATATTAAACATTCCTTTGTATGTTGACAGTCATTCAGTGTCTCCTCATATTTTTAAAAAATACTTTTTGTGTCCTACTTGTTAGGGACAGATGCTATAGTTAGTTTATAGAAGTACTATTTCTGCTTTTCTGCTGGATCTGTCCAGAATGGCTGGGTCGGGACCTGTAATACAACTGCCCACAAATTTGCCTAATATTTAGCATTTGTGAAGCAGCCTTGTCTATGGTGGTAATTTCTGTTATCAGAGACAGCATTAAACAGATCTAGGCTCACCGAGCCGGAAAAGTAGGCAGCCTTTGTCTCTCTCCTTCTTTCTTGTAAAGCCCATAATAATGACTTCTGTTCCTGGAGGTGTACATGTCTTCTAAACTGTCTGTAAATGTATTAATTTGAACTATTTAAATACATTCAGAAGTTCAGGTAATATGAAAAGCCAGGCTGAAGGGTGTTTGTTTTGTTTCTGTTCTGTAGATTAAGAGGTGTACTTTTTTTTTTTAAATGGCCAGTTTGTTTTTGGAGACAGGACCATCTCCAAATTTCATTAATTTTGCATTCTATAAATGAAAGCCACCTGTTATGCTGTAACATGCTAATTATGGTAGAGGACAATAATGAAGAAGAACAGTATTTGAAATATGTGGGGGTTTTGCTAAGAATTTTCCTGCCCACATCTGTAGTGCTTATTTTTATATGTGTATGTGTATATGTGCATATATAGCGCATATTTAATAATAGCATTTGGTGGTATTAAAAAAATACTTGAGATTCAAAGTAAACCTTCTTTTTATTCCTCCTCATTAAGTTTTTTTTTTCTTTTTTTTTTTTAGGTTGTAGGAGAAAAGCTACTTTGAAAATGTTAGGCTGAACTAAAGCCTGAATTTTGTGATCTTCTAGTAGATGGGGTTCCCTCTCGCTGCTTTGCTGGGTGCCATCAGGTCAAGTTTCACTTTGTCAAAAGTCAACAGAAAAATACTGTGACTTCATAATGTGAATTAAAGGCAGAATAGGTTATTTGCTCTGATTTCACTGAAATCTTAGGTTCCATTATATCATTTTTTTCCCCTTAAGTGTTACAGAAAATGGTTCCAGGCAGGTATATAGAAACATTTCGTCTAAAGTTCTTGATGTCTTGGCATTTTCAGTGAAAATATCTTTCTTCCCCTGTGATTGGTGTAGTTGAGACTAACCCAAGTCCTGTCCAAATAATTTTAGGGCAGCATGACTTCTGTTCAGGGCACACTCAGGGCATCTTGATGATTGATTTCACAGTGACAATCCCCCCTAGGGCTGTGGCCACCGCTCCTAGAAGCCCCTGTGCTGCTAAGCACCATGAGCCATCGATCCAGAGTGGCCACATGGTTTTTAGATTCCTTCTTTGCCTTTTGAGGGAAAAGGAATACAGAGCCACGGTCAATACCAAGGGTCTCCTATCATTCAACTTGGAAACGATCAATAGGTATTGAGTGAGACACTACCTATGTTCAGAGCTATGTGCTGGGTAGTGTTAAATGAAAAAAATGCCTGTGATGTGGGCCCAGTCCTGTCCTTGATTTTATTCCCTCTTCCGTTGGGATTCATCATTATTGGCAATAGATTCCTCTTGGGCTTTCTTTTACTCATAGATCTACCGGAGTCTATAATCTGGAGCCATTAATTGCTCTGTGTAGAAGCAACTTTTAGCTATTCCCTTTTGGTCCTTCAGAATCTAACTCTTCTTGGATGGATATCAAGAAAGAGCTGCCCTACTAAAAATATTAATTCATAATTTTGGTGGCTTTTTTTTTTTTTTTTTTTAGCCAAGTAGAGTGACAACCTCGGACAAGTAATTTTATTTATTTACTTATTTTTTTGCTTTCTTCCTTGAGGGGAGTGGCAGTCAGAGGGAACATTTGAATCCTCAAGGCTTAGAGCGTCCAGGATATTGTATTGGAACAGATTAGTAATCGTCAAGGACCGTTTTTCCATATCTTGAGAGTTGGAGACCCCTCCCTCTTTAGCATCTATTAAAATTATATTTAATGACTCAAAGCTATAATGAATTCATAACCACTTAATAAAGAAAACATTTTTTTTTTAAATCACTATAGATGGGTGCACCTGGCTGGTTCACTCAGAAGAGCATGGGACTCTTGATCTCAGCGACGTGAGTTCAAGCCCCATGTTGGGTATAGAGAATACTAAAAAAAAAAAAAAATCACTGTAGATTATCTATCAACATCTAAAAATATTTACTTGTATTTCAAGAGATCTGTTTAGTGAGTTTATGATCTTTTCTTGCTGTACAGGTGGATGATTTATGGATGAGTGGCGATAACTATGGCCCCAGGGGGAGAGCTGAACCTGTCCATTGTCTGTTGTCCATTTCTCATTGTTCTGCTGTTACATTGCCCTCCCCTCATCCAGGTTTTATGGTCACTCTGCCTACGTATAGGGTGGGATTAATAGCATTTGTAGATAAATCTCGTGTCATCATCTGGAAATAACAACTTTCCTGTTGTATCTCAGAAAAGCCAGAGACACACAAGGAACAGCCTTCTTAGCACATAAACCCCATTCTTAAGGACAGATAAGTGGAGTGAATGACCACTCTTTTAGCAAACCAGCATCAACTTTTATCAATCCTGAGCATTCTTCCAAGTGTAAGTTTGCCAACAGCTTGTTGGCATTGACGTCTGTGCCCAGGTTGTCTTTAGGATAATGTGGGACAGTTAGGAAAGCCATGCCCATTCCCAGTTGGATTCTTAATCACCAGCATTTCTTTGTAATTAATGATCATCATAGAGAAAGCAAATGCTTGAGAACCGGCCCTTCAGCCCTTCCTGAAAGAGATTGTGGCTTACCTGACCACTCTCCCTTCCTTGCCGCACACTCTGAGGGCGGCACAGGGAGTTAGCTACATGGTCTTCTTACAGAGCTCAGTATGCTCGGAATCGCAGCAATCCAGCTTTCTCTTTCCAGATTTCAACCCAAGAGATGACTTTCAGTTTTCAGTCTCATTAAGTCATGCAGTTGCAAAGATTTTTCAGATGGGAGGTATCCAAGCTGGGTTTGGCTTTTTTTGTGGTTGTCTTTTACACACACGTTCCTTGTACCCATCCAATGAAAGAGATGGGTTGCCTGCCCTCACTGTTGTCCCATGAGGCCTGCTGCTTGACTGGGCCTCTTGAATTCCATGCAGTAGAGCGCAGACAGCATGTGTCATAAAGGCTGCTTGGGAAGGGTGAAGAGCAAAATTAGTGTCTGTGGGTGGGCATGTGTTCTCATCACATCGCCAAAGAGCTGCAATGTGCAAAATCTGGCAGGAGCTGGTTCCAAAGAAAAATAAAACAGCTCCTTTTTTCTACTTTGACAAATACGAAAAAACCTCGCTAATCCCCGTGTTGAAGAAATGGAACCGTTAGAGAATCTTTGTGGTTGTGTGTGTGTGTGTGTTGGTAATCTTAGAAACAGGGATTAGTAAAAAAGGGACTAACCATATAAAATAGTTTAGGGACTTCTGTCACTTCTGTTGTAAACATGATCAGCGTTCTGTTCGAATCTAATTGGTTAAGGTTGAGAGGACTTTGTTAGAGCTGACAATGAGGGGAAAGTCTGTTATATTTAACATTCTCCTGTTCTTTGATGTGATTTTGTAAGAAAAGCCATTTTTATCAGTAAAGCCAATTGCAAAGGAAAGGTTTGTGTTTTTCATATATGTGGTTTGCCTTGTATCCAAAAGAACATAGCATAGGCCACATTTACATTTGAGGCACAAGATTTTCTATTTATAGTCACCTTGAGAAGGTCTTTAGCGTAGAATATCTCATAGCTTAAAGGGTGGTTATGAGGTATATAGGTCACACAATGGACATACGCTGACTTGATAATTAGGGAGAGTTTTGTGGGTTGTTTGTTTTGTTTTAAAGATTTTATTTTTAAGTAATACCTACACCCAACCGGAGGCTCGAACTTACAACCCCGAGGTCAAGAGTCGCATGCTCTACTGACTGAGCCAGCCAGGCGCTCCTGTTTTGTTTTTATTTTTAAGTAGCAATGTTTACTTCTTATGGACTACAGAAATGTTCCTTAGCCAAAGACCCAAATTCCTGCATTTGGGGTCCTTCTCGAGTATGCTTATTTCCAGTGTCCTCTTTTTGTTTCTCAAATTATTTTTCATTTTTTTAAATCATGGCCAAATAACTAAAATTGACCATCTTAGCCATTTTTTAGTATACAGTACATGTGTGTTAATTATCCACACTGTTGCTCTGTCAATCTCCAGGACTTTTTCATCCTGCAAAACTGAAACCACACCCATTAAACAGCTCCCATTCCTCCCTTATCATAGACCTTTACAGTCCCCATTCTACTTTCTGTTTCTGAGTTTGACTACTTTAGAAAGTGGAATCAGGCAGTATTTATATTTTTGTGACTGGCTTATTTCCCTCAGTATAATGTCGTCATGCTTCAACCATGTTGTAGCAGATGACAAGATTTTTTTTTTCAATCTGAAAAATATTTTATGTATATATACATTTTTTTATCCAATCATCCCTTGATAGACATTTAGGTTGTTTCTGCCTCTTGGCTGTTGAGAATAATGCTGCAGTTAACATAGATGTGAAATAAATTATCTTTTGAGAAAGGAATTGACTTTCAATAAGTGTTAATCTTCTATATGCAAACATAAGAAAAAGTGCCATTGTGTCATATCGCCTTACATTTATCGAGCCTTTTCAGTTTATACAAAGCTTCCATATATATGCCACATTACTCACTGTAGGAAATTGCTGGGTAGGTAGCAGTTTTTGGTCTGGGATGGTGTATTCACAGTGCCTTTGGGGATCGTGACTTTCCTAGAGGTGAGCTTGCTTCTAGGAGGTGACTGAAGCACACTGGTGAATGAAATGAGCTGTGGGCAGTTGCTCTTGAATGACAGTAAGACAGGGGCCCTTTGATTCTTTCTTCCAATATTAAATGGCAGCCAAGATGACAGCATCACTTCAAGGTAGTATAATTACATCTGCTTGGCCGTATAGACTGCCACCTTGTCAGTAAAGCTTTCTGGGTGGGTGGTGATGGTCAGGGAAGCCCAGTTCAGCAGCTTAACATCCAAAGGTCTCAATTATCTGTGAAGATCGTCAGTCTTGTAATAAAACAGCTTCCAGTCCTTCCACAAGCTGGTAGACTTTGTCATGTGGGGACAGCTCTCGTGTTCCCTGGAAGTTCTTTTTGAACTGAAACTAGAATACTCTCCCATAAATGAAATAATATTTTAAGAATGCTGGGTTAAATTGGGAGCAAGCTTGGCAGCTAGTTGGTGTTCCCATTCTCCTTTTTGCCCTGTTCTTTTATGGCAGAGTAACTTAAGAGGAGCACGTGTACTGAGTGGATGGCTGTTTTGTAATAACTCGGAAGGAAATTGCCTTCGTAGGTCAAATCCTGTCTCTGTTGTGGTGAAGAACTAGTCAAGAATCTGCTGCTGCACGATCATCCTGTGAGCCTGAAACTTGCTCTGTCCCCGCCCTTCTGATTGTTCACCAACAGTCACTGCCACCATGGAAGGAAAGAGCAGTTTCCCTAGTAACACCTAATTTGGAATTCCTAAACTATAGTGCTGGTACTGATACGGTTGTTACGTTTGCATTTCAACCGGTCATTGCGAGCTTGGTTAACTTAAGTGCTTTCCTTTTGGTTTGTGTGCTTGCTCCCTTAAGGTGAAAGATTTCTCAGTGTTATTAGCAGACGATCATCAAGTTGGCCCTTTTTGGGTCTGGTCAGGGTCCAGTGGTGCCAAATTCCAGGGGTCCCAGATGAAGCCTAAATCTGAAGTTTCGGGATTCCTCCTTGCTTACCCTTTCTCCCCTAGCCCGCACCCAGACACTCTTAGCTCCAGAGCTAAATAGAACTGGCCAGTCCCACTGAAGGTCAGGAATGAGGCTTCTTTCTTTTTTCTTTTTTTTCTTTTAAGTTTATTTATTTGAGAGAGGGTGAGATACAAGCGGGGGAGTGTCAGAGAGGAGAGACAGAATCCCAAGCAGGCTCTGCACCATCAGAGCAGAGCCTGATGTGGGGCTTGAACTCTTGAACCTCGAGATTATGACTTGAGCTGAGATGAAGAGTTGAATGGTTAACCAACTGTGCCACCCACATACCCCAGAATGAGGCTTCTGTTAAGGAGACTCTTAGTGGGCAATCAAAACCATTTGGGAATATAACTATGATTCAGGTATTTTAGGAATTGATGAGGCCGTCATGGACTGGATGGGAAATCCTGGTGCTCAACCAGTTGTGGTTTTCCCTGTGGGAAAAATACATTCCGGTTTCAAAAAACTGATCTACAAGAAAATTTTTAGGTCAGAACTCTTTTGTGACCTTGAAGGAGCCTGGACCAAACATGAACCCTGAAGTGCACAGAGTTGCTTTATCAAAAGTCTATAATAAATATCTCTCCCCATTTTTAACTTAGGCAGTTGCTTTATTACCTTTTCCTAACATTTTTTCCCTTTTCTCTCTGAAGGTAATGAAGATTTGGTACTGGAGCGTCTGTCTTGAGTCAGTTGATAAAACATGTAGGATGAACTATTTGGGAGAAAGGGAGTACATCCCTCGACTTCTCGTTGCCTGCATTTGGTCTATAAATATGTCTTAGGGATTTTCTTCCGTGTGGCTAAAGGGAATCTCGTGTTTGCAGATGCGTAAACCCAGCTAGATGGCTGCGTTGTGCCTATTTTATTCAAAGATCTTATTAAACTTTTAAAACAATTGTCATCATTTTCTTGTTTTTTAGAAATCCTTTGATAGACTCATTTTGCTCCTAGGAACCTTATAATTGCATAAGAATACTTGTTCCGAGAGAACATATGTTAGTTTGTTGTGGTTTCAGGTCTTTGTAGTTTGGAGGGGTTTTTTTCTGCCCAGATCAAAATATATATTCGGTTGCATTTTACTGCTGCATGATTTCTGATTGGCTTTTGTAGAATATTTGGGTGGCTTAAGTTTGTTAAGCCCTCTGAAGGACTTTAAGGCTTTCTTTCTTTCTTTCTTTCTTTTTTTACACAAAGTTAAAATGGGGGCCAGAGTTGAGAAGGGACCTCAAAGGTCATTGGACTCCTACCCCTCATTTTACATATGAAGAAACTGAGGCTCACTCTGATTTTAGAGTCTGGGGTGTCTCCCCCAAGAGGGAGAAGGAGATGTGCAGTAGAGGTCATGTCTGCTGACTTAGGAAACTAGCTAGACTGGCCATGTAGAAATAAAGCTTGCCCTTGCTGCTGGGAAGTGTTGCCAAGCCAAGGAGGACTTCCCAGCCGCACTCCCCTGCTGTGTCATTTTTTTCATGTGGCTGTGTTATTAGTGATACCTCTTCCATTTTTCCAACACTTGCCTATACACTAAAGTTGAAGAGACCTATGAGAATAATTTATATCCTCTAGATCACCTAAGTTAGATGTGGGAAACCTTTGTCACAACATAAAAGCTTTCTTTAACAAGTGGGGGGAGGGACTGTTTATAGAGATGAGATCTTAGACCTTTATCTGTTCCCAATGCCAGTGACCTTGAACAAATCCCTTCTCCTGTCTGAATTACAATTTTTCTAAGTGAGGGGTCTAGAGTAGATGGTTTCTGTGATTTTTTTCCCCCTAGCTTAAAAAAATGTAACTTATTTGTGTGGCTCTTTGCTAATCCTAATTGAAGACCTAAACTCCACCTGCAGGCCCACCTGTATCCAGGGCTCTTCCTGGGAAGGAAGAGGTCCAGAATTCTTCAGGGAGAACAGATGCCTTGTGTGTGCTTTGTTTTTTCTTTGTATGTTAGCTTTTCATCTCTGTTGAAGGAGGTGGCAGAATCCTAGAAGAAAGGGAATAAATGAATTGGTAATTCTTGCCGCCTGAAAGGGGCATCCATGTCCAATAGATCTGTCAGGGACAGAAGCAGGGAGGCTCTTAAAAATCTAGCCAGCACATTGTTAGCTCCACATGCTGACTTCCTTTCCTCCTTGTGGGCTAAATTATCACCTTCTTTTGCGTGAGAGCCGGTTTTATTAAGAACGGGCTCATAAAGGATTTTGCGGATTTAGAATTTGGTAGTAACACAGTCTAGTAAAGTAATTTCCTGACCTTTTCACCATGGTTTGTTTTAGGGTGGGCAGTGGCGGGGGTTAGCAGGTAAAAAGTGGGAAATGTGACCTGGATTGGGTGAGGAAAGGTAACCTGACTTAGTACCGTTATCAGCAACTTGTGGTTGATCGCCATTTAGAAGAGTAACTATGAATGTTCTCTCTTACCATCTTTATGAAAGTTTTCAGTCGTTGAGAAAAGTTGGAACAAGTATACCAACACCACTGTCTCCTGTCTGCAACTAGCATTTTACTCCTCTTGCTCTATCGCACATGTAAGTATCTGTCCATCCCTCCGTCCAAGATGCCGTGTTATTTTTTTATGTATTTCCAAGTAGTTGCAGAAATTAGTGCATTTCTCCCTAAACATTTCAGCATGCCGATCCTTAAGTCTGCTCTTCCCCTCTGTTCTCCAATTCAGCGAGAAGGCAAGCAAAGATATTCTGAGAAAGTCAGACTTGGAAGTTCAAGGGCTGCAATTTAAAGACCTGAATTGGAGATGATTAACTTTAAACAACTCTCTTTGCCGTTTGTGTTTTGAAGTGCCAGTTTTTCTATTACATGTGTACTTTAATGTGGTGAGAGTTCATTTTCTGTAGTAATCGAACATTTCCATTAGCTGGCCTTTGGGGGTTTAAATGTGGATTCTAAAGACCACTTTCGGAAGGGTGTGTAAAACAGAGGGAAATTCAAAGAAAATTCTTGCTTTCAGAGTAAAAAGTAGGAGAAGAAGAAAGGGTTCTTCAGGGGTGGGTTGTTGTGTTTGTTTTAAGCTGGCAGTCCTTTGATCTTGATTAATTATGAACTCCACTGAACTCCGGGCTCAGCAAAGCAGCCGACAATAAAAGCAAAATCATAAACCTAGATTCAGACTTGGGCCTCTCGCCTCCCAGGCCTCCCTCACCCCCACTTCACACTGGGTGATCACCCAGAAACTCAGCCCTTCAGGACAGAACCTTCCAGTCTGTAAGAAGTAAATTGATTCTATTTTGGGGTTAAATAAATTTTCTTCTTTTAAGTAATTTACCCATGTCCAAGTTGTCTTGCTCTGGTGATTTTTGATAAAAACTCCGAAATCTTCAAGAGATGCCTAGAATGTCAGGTGAACTGTTGTGATCAAATCTTCCCATAATTTGCTAAAATGTTTTGTCTGACCCTAAAATTCCCATGTTAACCATTTAAGAATCTTTGCATGATGTGTGATAGAATTAATGTTAAAACACAACACACACATATCCATGTATGTGTTACCTTGTTACTTCAGTAACCAGCTACAGCTGATGAGATTCCTAGGTGCACAGGTTGAAGGAACGAGGAGAGGAGGCCGACTGGTGACACGTCCAGTTGGGTTTGGAAGCCTCGCCTAGTATTGATTTGCCTTGAAAACAAGAGTCTAGATGTGAGTTATCCCCTTTGTGCTAGTATCATCCTCGCTTGTGACAGGGCATAGAATCATTTGATGCTAGGTTTTTTGGGGTTTTTTTGTTTTTTATATATTTTTTAATGTTTTATTTATTATTGAGAGAGAGAGAGAGACAGTGTGAGCAGGGGAGGGTCAGAGAGGGAGACACAGAATCCGAAGACAGGCTCCAGGCTCTGAGCTAGCTGTCAGCAGAGAGCCTGATGCGGGGCTCGAACCTACAAACTGTGAGATCATGACCTGAGCTGAAGCCGGACGCTCAACGACTGAGCCACCCAGGCGCCCCTGATGCTAGGTTTTACAAAAGGAATCTTTTCCCCAAAAGAATGGTTTGGACTTTGTTGAATTCCATGGAAATGTAATTTTTTTAATTTAAAAAATTATATTTACTTTTTTTGTTGTTGGGGTTTAGTCCTGAAACCAGTGTTTTAAAACTCAAATAATTTAAAGTGTATTCCACAGCCTGCTGTTAAGCTAATTAATTAGCCACTGTATAGATACTTGACAGATAAGGATACAGAGGTCCCAAGTGGTTGACCAGGAAACACACCCTAGGATTTAAGGGCTCATGCCCAGGAATCTCCAGTTCCCTAATTGCCCCCAGGGTAGGGAAATTGGGATTTCTGCTATTAGTAGGGATTAGAGCAAATAGTTTTCAAATTTCAAGAAAAATGATTACTTTCTTCACTGACTGTGCATCCGCCCCGCAATAAACTACCAAGCCTGTCCTGCCTCATTGCTTCAGGCTTGACCTCACTGGGGCCTTTCTTCTAGTTACGTGCATTCCTCACCCCAAGAGGTACTTGCTCAGGAAAGTTCTATCGACACAGGGAGAGTTGCCAAAGAGCCATTTAAAAAAATCTTAGATACAACTTCTGAAATTGCCTTTTCGGGTGCCGAAGTTAAGATTTTCTTCAGCAAGCACTTCATTAACCGGGTTTAAAACTGCTCCCTGTTAGGGTTTGAGGTTCTATATTAGCAGCACAGCCCCAGCGCCTTATCTTTATTGTGCCCCGGCTGTAAGCAGCTCGTCATCGCGGATAGTATATATTTAGTATTCTCGTGGCTTCTGAAAATTTAAGTGCTGAATTTAAATGTTGGGAGGGAAAGTTTTGTTTTCTTTAAAAAACTATAATTCTATCCATAAGACATTTGATATATTAAATAAGTAAAATCCAAAGAATTTTACAGTAGGGAAAAAAACCCTGTGAATATAAGTAGAATCCAGCTGAATCACTCTTTTCCTGTGGAGGATTTATGCTTGTTCAAACTACAGGCGATAAAAGTCAGAGGTGAAATGAAAGACTTCATTTTGCACACAGTCCGGTGGAATGAGTTTAATATAACTCTGTAAACCTTACTGAGCAAGGGACTCACAAAGGTAATTGCTAGCATGGCCACGCACTGCTGTGGGCACCGCCACCTTCTGTTCACAGACCGTGAAGGTTCGCCCCTAGAACTGGAGCTATCGCCTAGGTAGGGGCACAGAAGCTCTGACTTGCGTTGACCGGCTGTAGATTGTTCTGGCCCGTTAGAACTGTACGTAGTGCTCCCAGGTCAGTGCTCCCAGGCTGCAGGGACGTCAGAGGATCCCTAATTGCCTCTGGTATTTCCTCAACTATTTCCTCAAAGGCCTCTTTAAGCCTCTGTAAAGCTTAGGAGTTTAACTTCCAGTCCTGATCTTTGTTCCTTTTTGTCTTTGCTTCATTTCCTTTTCTTGGCTATTAGGGGTCACAGGACACAACAGCAAAGAAACAGGGAGCAAAGTGGTGAATGGCACACTGCCCAGTACCCTCCAGTTGGGCCAGCCCTGCAGAATGTCCATTCCCGAGGACATCTACAGGGCAGGTGCCTTGGCCCCATGTGAGAGAGAATATGCCAGAATGTTCAGTTCACGTGCTGCTCTGGCTCTTATGGCCGGAAAGTGTAAAGCAGCACTTGAGATTAGAAAATGTGTCTATTTACAGTGAATTGTAACTTAAAAGAAGATACCATAGAAGCACATAGCAGACTAAATCAGCACTCCTTAGTGAACAATGTATGGGTATTTATTTTGAATCCTAGAATCACTGGCTTATAAACTACGAGTGTGTGGTAGTTTTTCTAAAGAAGTATTTTTTAAATAAAATTTCAATAGGAAAGGGGTGCCTGGGTGGCTCAGTCAGTTGAGCTACTGACTTCAGCTCAGGTCATGATCTCTTAGTTCGTGAGTTCGAGCCCCGCATCGGGCTCTGTGCTGACAGCTCAGAGCCAGGAGCCTGCTTTGGATTCTGTGTCTCCCTCTCTCTCTGCCCTTCCCTCACTTGCACTCTGTTTCTCTCTCAAAAGTAAATGTTTAAAAAATAAATTTCAATAGGAAAATAAAAATACTAGTGGCCATATCTATAACTTGTTAGCATTGGTTTTTAAATTACTAAATGTAGGGGCGCCTGGGTGGCTCAGTCATTTAAGCGGCCCACTTCGGCTCAGGTCATGATCTCGGGATTCATGGGTGCGAGCCCCACATCAGGCTCTGTGCTGACAGTCAGAGCCTGGAGCCTGCTTCAGATTCTGTGTCTCCCTCTCTCTCTGCCCCTCCCCCACTCGTACTCTGTCTCTCTCAAAAATAAACATTAAAAAATTTTTTGAAATATTACTAAATGTAACAATCCTTCCTCTTTCAAACACCAGTCTTGCTGGCAGTGTCCTTCACAGTAGTGGGAAAAGCTGCCCTTTGTGTCATGAGCAGTAGAAAATGGTGTGTGGGTGAGCGGGACTGTTTATATGCTTCAGTGTAGCTAGGTAGCATAAACAACAAAGATGCTGGGTTTATAAGTGGTATTTGAGGATGCGAATGGATGTGCCCCGTATCTCCCCCTCTGCTTGAGGGTAGGACTTGGACAGGGCTCTAGGGACCTTGCCGTACAGCAGAGCTCACTGCCTTATGATTCAAGACTATGGTGGGGATTCCTGAAACATTTTCTCACATCTTCAGTCACAGATTCTGAGCCCTGCACATAGTAAAGGAGGAAGAGCTCTCCCCGGCACCCGCCCCCCCATACCCGCTCTGGGTCTCCCCCTGGACCCCTGGCTTTCAGTCTGTTGGTTCCTGGACGAAGAGTACATCCTCAGCCATTGTTAAGTCAAGCACCTACTACCACCATCACCCAAAAGCGTTTGCTCTTTATGAGCAAGCATTTGATGTTCAGAAAATTCCTTCTATGCTTCATAGTGCCTGCTCATCAGCATTTGAGAGGAGAGCTGGTGCCTTTGCCAGACTTGGCTGCTGCCAGATTTAGCATCTTTAGTGGGCTTTGCTTATCACTGTTTTCTATAATGGCCCAGCTGTACAAGCAGTACACACTTTGGTAGACCTGTAAGTGGTCAGAGCAAGTGTCCTATGTTTAGTGGCTGGTACAGAGCTGAAAATCTTAATACCACCCAGCATAAACCTACATTATGTATAACTTTCTTGCCTATAATTATGGAATATATACATTTCTAAAACCAGAGCAGTCGACTTTAAAAAAATTCTTTAGTTGATACTTCATGAAAGAGCCACTCATGAAACCTGCTTAAATAGAATATGACCAATATCTGGCTTCTCAACACATTTGATTCTGAAATACTTTGTTGATTCTTTTTTTTAAATGACTAGACATATATTTCATATACACTGTGCGTTCTGCATACATATAAAACTTGATACACGTATATAATAATGAAGTCAGGGACGTTGTAAATCTGTAGGCCCAAGGGTAACTGGTGGGGTGGGGTGCAGGATATGATCACAATAAAGAGTGCCTGGTTCTCATGGAGGACTTGTGTTATATTTGGCTCAGCCAGCGGCCGGCGGTTGTGCCGCGTGGAAGAGGGAACCTGAGTGGCTAGGATCTTGGTTAATCCCTCTCAAGGTCTGGTGAAGTAGTGAAGGGTGGAAAGGAGAGCTGAGAGGAAGTAAGCTATAATGTTTAGCATAATGGACAGATAAAGAAGCCCTGTAATCAGATGAGGACTGGCCCTGAGGAGGGCACTGGGAAGTTGGGGTGGGGGTAACCCTGGAGCCGAGTGGGGGAGCGGTGGGAGCAGAGGGCCAGTTTGCAGATGACAGATGCAATTATTTTCCACTGCAGGTGTGCCTGAAATGTAGGCTCCAACCAGGTCTTTATAAATCTGACTTGCATTGATAATTGCTGGAGGTCCGTTTTGGATTTTCTTCTGTTGTCAAGGGCCTGACAGCCTCCCTGCTACTCTGCTGTCTGACACCTGAAAAAGGCAGGCAGTCTGGAAACCCACTCTTAGTGGCCAGGGGAGCTGGTCTTTAAAGGACCTGTTTTGTAATCAACATCAGGCTTTCAGCAAAAATAATTATGCCAGCTACAACTTTCCAAACTTGTCTGTATCAAGCACTTGACCTCTAGCACTACTTTTAACATCCCAGCAGGGTAGATCCTCTCTCTGCTTTTTGCAAATCAGGAAATCTGAAGCTGCACTAAAGGATTCTTCTACTGAGAAGGTCAAGGCACTGCTGGACCTGTCTGGCTCTGAATGCTGCCTCATCACCATTTCCTACAGCTCCTTTGTTTCCTTGTTTACTTCTGTAATGAGGTCCACGCAGAGAGTCCGCTTTGAATCTGGAGAGAACCTCGAACATCTAAAAGCCAGAGATCTAACGCTTGCTGTGCCACCTCGGAATCAGCACCCCCAAATAAAAAATCTAGTTTTGGAATTGTCCTTACTCTGCCTCCCCATCCTACCATAGGATGTCACCTACCTCTTTTGCACATGGAGTGATCACAGAACAAGTCTTATTTTTACAGCTAAGCCCATATGTTGGGAATGCAAAGCTTTTTCCTTAAAGAAGCCACGTTTAAATGGCAGATCTCCAGTTCAATTCATAAAGCCACTTTTACTCATAACACACCAAAAGAATATGGTGTTGTTTGGGTAATGGTAGTCAAATCCCCTATGTAATGACACTGAGTGTCTGGGGGCAGTTTAGCTCAAGTTCTGACACTAGAATTCCATTCAGCTGGTGTTTAGATCCGCATGTGGAACTTCACCAGGTCCTGATCAGTTACACTGGTTTAGCGGTTGCTGCTTGCAGAAGCCTTTTTTAAAATTCTGTTATTTTTGACAATCATAGCATTTTTTGAAATTCTTCTGAAGCATACCACCACCATTTTCCTTGTGCAGTTTAAAAAACTAATCTGCCCTTGCCCTTCCTGTTCCATCCTCCCCCAAACAAACTCAGCATATGGCTTAAACATGTTGTTTAATTCTTTCCAGAAGGAGAGAGAGGAAGGTGGGACGGGAGTTTTCCTCCTTTATACCTTTATGGTAGTAGAGTTCACTGTCGTTTCTGTTCTGGGCAGGGTGAAGTGCCTGAGTAACATAAATGCCCCACAGATAGGAAGCAGTTGGCAAGGGGCCATGCAGCTGGATTACCCAGACATCCTTCACAGCTTTGAGTGCAACACTTTATCCCCTGCCTTGTTTTAAATAGCCAGATGCCTTGGTTAATGCCGGCCGATGCGGTCATTGCCAAAGGAGATGGGCGGCTGGGCGTTCTGTTCCCCCACTCCCAGCATACACACCCCGTCACAGACAAGTCTGTGCTCTGGGGAAAGGGCCACAGGAAGAATTAGGGCAAGAAAGAGGATGCTTTAGACTGCGAGCAAAGGCCAAAATTAATAGCCCCTGTAAACTAGAAGCCAAGGGGTCAGGTATTCTTCTTAGTCTCTAATAAATGAATACTTTCTGGAAATAAGTTTATGGCACCAATATAAGTAACGCAAACTTCCCTTTTTCGTGTTTACTTAATCTCCTCAAAGAAAGGGAGAACAACACACAGCTGCAACACACACAAAAAAGTAAAAACCATGTTTTAACAAGAGGTGTGTAGAGTTTCAATGATTCAGCTTGGCCATTTCCGATTGGGATGAACCCATAGCACACTCCCAGAAGATTTGAGAAAGCTGTGTTACATACTGGAGAATGACAAATCCTGAGGATCATTCGTTTTTGCTAGAATAAATGGGGCCGGGGTGGGGGGAAAGGTATATTCTCAAATTGTTTGTATGTAACTAAACAAATGTTATCAAATGTTCCTAATGTCTTTGATCTAAAGGAATATGGGTTTGAATCCTGAGATGAATGGATTAGTGATAGAAAACATGTGATTATTAAATTTAGTTTTCTTGTTAAGGAAATCTTTATCCTATCCCAATTAAGCTCTCGTGGCTGATAAGCAAATGAATATTGAACG
The DNA here is from genome assembly GCA_028646485.1 of Cryptoprocta ferox. Lineage (NCBI taxonomy): Eukaryota > Metazoa > Chordata > Mammalia > Carnivora > Eupleridae > Cryptoprocta > Cryptoprocta ferox. The sequence goes on along the minus strand of CM053576.1, from coordinate 77,913,188 downwards.
CTTTATTTTTTCTCAGAGATTTTGTTAGCTGCAAATAATTTTTTTAAACCGGTTTATAAAATGTGTTTTACCCATTTGTTCCATAGCCTACTACATATAAAGCAGTGCTGTAGGCTTTAGGGATACAGCAGGGAACAAAAAGGGCAAAAGCCCTGCTCCTATGGCATTTATGTTCTAGTTGGGAAAAGTGGGCTAGTAGGGCAGATGTTGTTTTAGTAACATGTAGAATGACAAAGAAGGATGAGAAGACTTAAGAGGGATGGAGGGTACTGCTTTATATAAAGTGGACAGAGAATTGTCTCTGATAAAATAACCTTGGGCAGAGAACTGAATGAAATAAGGAAATGAGGGGCGCCTGGGTGGCTCAGTCGGTTAAGCGTCTGACTTTGGCTCAGGTCATGATTTCACGCTTTGTGAGTTCAAGCCCCATGTCGGGCTCTGTGCTGACAGCTCAGAGCCTGGAGCCTGCTTCAGATTCTGTGTCTCCCCCTCTCTCTGCTCCTCCCATGCTCATGCTCTGTCTCTCTCTGTCTCTCAAAAAAAAAAATAAGGAAATGAGCTGAGTCTGTATGGGGGGGGGCGGGAAGAGTGAGGAAATAACAAGTGCAAAGGTCATGAGGTCAGAGGGTGTTTGATGTGGAGGACAAGGGCAAGGGGACTGAAGTAGAATGAACAAGGAGGAGAATGGTAAGTACTTGATTTGGATTTTTACTCAGAGTAACATAGGAAGCTATTGTATAGTTTGAGTGGAGTATCATAATCTGACTCACCTTTCTATTTTCTTAGGAAGTTGGGCAGGTGTGGAAGTAAGGAGGCCCAGTTAGGAGGCTGTTGCAATAGTCTGAAAGGTGTTGGCAGCTGGGATCAGGACAGTGTCAGGGGAGGCAGTAAAAAGTAGATTCTGGATATATTTTGAAAGGAGAACCAATAGGATGAGAAGGAATTGAGAATGAAGAGTTCATTCTGAATCATGTTGACTGAGATGCCTATTAGATGCCCAAGGAGAGAAATCATTAGGCAGTTGATCTGCTCATGGAAGAGGTCTGGATGGAAATGTGAATTTTGGGCACTGTTAGCACCGTTAGAAGGGGCTTGGCTTGGGTCATGGGTGGTTAAGCCATAGTTAGAGGAGAGGCCAAGAATACTGGTACAGAGTAATAGGCATGCTGGTGGGTGCAGGTGCAAGGTCCCTTCTGACTGCCTACTTTCACAGGGAAATTAAAGGAAGCTCATCTATCATTTGAGAGGGACAGAGTAGGTGGACCTGTGCAATGATCTTATTGAGGACGGATAGGAGAAATGTAGCAGGATACTCGGGGGCACTTAAGAGACCCCCCGCCTGAGGTTAGTGACTAGACCGATGAGCAAAGTAGTATTCAGCAGCCTGGGTGGGGGCATGGAGTTAGGTAGACAGAAGTTCATCAGGGTTGGGGTAGTGAATCAAGTGAGAACATGAAGGATGGGGGGAAGGGGGGAAAGGGGAAAGGTGGTCAGAGCAAGAGATGTTCCCAGGGGGATGAGGAATTACAGGAATGTGGAGGGAGTGTGCTGCAAAGTTGGGAAGTGGCAGCTAGGGAGCAAGATGCTTAAAATGGAGGTTAAGGAGTTGGGCAGATGTTAGTAATGATGAGGTCGTGTGTGCGACCTAGGCGTGGATACCTAAGGTTGGGTGTAAGAGAAGGACATTGGAGAAGTGTTCCAAAAACTGAGAGGCCAAGGAATTGTGTGGATCCTTTGTGTGAATAAGGAAATTACCAAGAATCACAGCAGGAATCATGGTGGAGAGATGGAGGGACAGTGACCCCGTTTGCCAACATCTTCCAAGCATGAGGGAAGGAATGTGGCCCAGAGGTCTGTACAAGGTTAAAGAAGAGTAGTGCGGGCATGGCGAGGCTTGTGAGCTTCAGAGAAACTGGAGAGCTGGCCAGTAGCCTGCCGCAGAGGTGACTACCCTGCCCCACATCTAGCCTCAGCACAGAGAGATAATAGGAGAGAGCAAGTGCCCTCATGTCAGTGGGTCCCAGAAGCTCAGCCAGAGCGCATTTACATTCAGGTTAACAAAGTGAAAAGAACGTCTGTGAGTACCTGGAGCAGTCAAATTCATGAAGACCAGAGTATTGTGGCGACTGCCAGGGGCTGGGCAGAGGGGAGAACAGGGAGTTCTGTGTTTAATGGGTATGGAGTTTTGGTTTGGGAAGATGAAAGAAGTTCTGGATTGAGACAGTGGTGACAGTTGTAGAGCAGTGTCAATGCACTTAATGCCACAGAAGTGTGCAGTTAAAACAGTAAATTTTATCTCGCATGTATTTTCCCAGCTTTAAAAATGAAAGGAATGATCTGAGGAAGGGATGTTGGACGTTGAATGCAGGGGCACTGTGAAGGGGAGTTGGGGCACGGTAGAGGGTGAGCCACAGGGAGTCATGGGAAACCTGGGTGGCTCCCCCTTTGGGGGTGAGTGTGGTGAGCAGGTGTGGGGGGCAGTCTAAATGGTCTCCGGTAGACTGGAGATGTAGTGAGTGGCCAGGCTCTGCCTCCTGGGGTCAGGGGCAGTCTTCCCTGAGTCCCAAGGAAAGAGGGGGTTCTGTGTTACTCTACCTCTTTGTTTCCCTAGAATCTGGCACAGCGCCTGGCATATAGACGATGTGAATATATGTTTGAATGAGTAAAAAATGACTTCTATTCAAAGAAAGAAAATGGCAAAAAAGAATTTAAATGGCCTTGCTGAAAAATCCAAATACATTTCCCCAAAAGTGATGAAGAATGAAAAGCTAGAGTTGGTCTCTGGAGAAGAAAGAGGATGTTTGGCAAATGTGCAGAAGAACTTATTGCGAAATTGAAGTTTAGACTGGAAAAAATAAAATCATAAACAGAAGGCTGCACATGTGTAAAGGGTATTGGAACTGAAACATTTTCCCACCTTTGCAAATGACTGCGTGGTGAATTTGCGATTTGGAAGTGAATTATCCTAGTCTTGCACTAAATCAGAAGCTTACTAAGCTTTATAAAATGTTAAACGTAGGTCATGCATTGTAAACTAAGTTTTAACCGTTGAAACTGTGATATCCTCTTAATCGGTTTGTCTTTCCTAACTTATAGATAACAAATTATAGCAATTAGCTCATTCATTTTATTAATAATACTTCGACCCAGATTATAGAGAATGTTATGCCTGCATACATTTTCAAAGACTCACAGATATTTTTAAATTACTGGGTATCTTTTTAAAAATGTGCTTATGTATCATATTCAGTTTAAGTGTGGTTTTTTGTTTTTGTTTTTGTTTTGTTTTTGTTTTTGTTTTTGTTTCTTTTTCCCCTAAAAGTGGAGAAGGATTACCTTTGAAGGTTGCTGCCAGGCATAGATTTCTTTGGAAGGGTCCAGAAAAGTGCTGGCTGGTGGTTGTCTTGCCTTGTGAAACATGTCCTGCAGCTACCAGACCATTGTCATGCCCCATTCTTCTTGTTGTTGTCGTTTTAGTGACAGCTATATTGTGCGTGTCAAGGCTGTGGTTATGACCAGAGATGACTCCAGCGGGGGATGGTTCCCACAGGAAGGAGGCGGGATCAGTCGCGTGGGCGTCTGTAAGGTCATGCACCCCGAAGGCAATGGACGAAGCGGCTTTCTCATCCATGGTGAACGACAGAAAGACAAACTGGTAATGGTAGACGTGCAGCGCGTGGTGTTCAGTCAGCAACGACTGATTGCTTTCCGTTAATCATGGCCCTCTAATCATAGGTTTGTCTCCGCTCGCACCCCCTTCCCCTTATTTCTCTGACTTTAGACTTGTGAAAGCTTCAGAAGTTACAACTCTGAAGCTGATGCCAAATACAAAATGTAACCCTGGCTTTGCCACGAAGTCCCTTTTTACCACACGAGATAACGCAGGTGCTTAGTATATTTGTCCGTCTTGCTTGCGTCTTTGATTAATTAAGCTTTCTGCCACCGTAACAAGATACTGAAAACCAAAGTGTGTTCTTTGTCATGAATCACATTCTAGTGAGCTGTGAAGTCTGGGTTTTTAAAAATGTCGGGTTTATTCATGGAGCATGCCATCAAGGTTTGGATGGTAAAAGGTTAAATGCAAAGGCAGAACGTCACCTGACATTTGTTTACTTGTAACTACTGTTTCGCTAAAAGATACTATAGCTTTTATTTCCTATACTAATGAACAAAACATGTTTGGGAAAAGTAGTGGTATCACACGTCTATAATAATTCTACATGCTTATTAAATACATACTTTGGAGAGTAATCATTATTCTCTCACATGAGTGGAGCATTGGTAGTTCATAACATAGAGTTTCATGAAGGAACTTGGATGTCCAGTCCTAAGTTATGAAGGAATCCATGATATGAAGAAAAATTGATATTTTTAATTGGTGGCCTTAACCCTGGAAGAACGTTGCTCCTATCTGTATTTCATCATGGAGGTATACTCAGAAGCCAACTGTTGCTTCAAAATGTGCAGGATCTAATTGGATCTCAACAGAAAAAATATAAAGACACCACAGGAAATGTCACTGTGACATTTGAGACCCTTTACAGCGAGTGTGTCTGTTGAGTTTTATGTGTTAAATGTACAAATTTAATCTTCTTTTGCAACCACTTCTGACTGTTTAAAAAGTTACCAAATAGATAAGACAGAACAATTTGTAAGGTTATATATAGATTACCAGAAATGCTATTTTCACACTTGATTCATTTCCAAAAATGAAATGAATGAAAGTTTAAAGGGAGAACACAGCTCATTTTAAGAAGTGTGTCCATTCAGAAAATTCCCTACATATTAGTCAAATAATTAAAGCATTCTTATTTACAGAGTAGCCACACTACCAGTAAAAAGTAAAATAACACCATTTAGCTAACATTCACCATGTTCTAAATGCAATGCTAGTCCTTTAGTTAGGTTACATCACTGTGTCCTTAGAATAGCCTGTATAATTATAACTGAAAAAATTAAGATTCTAGATAGACTCCTTGTTCTTGGTGACCCATCTTGAGGGCCTGTAACTAGTATTTGGTACTCTGTCACTCTGACCGTAAAACTGAGCCAAGTCACATGTGCACAACCACTTTTAGTCCTTCAGTGTAGTCTTTTCCCCCTTGTGCACATTTCTATTTTTCCATAGCTCAGATTAGAGTTTGTCAACAATTTTGTGTCTCATTTGCTTTGCCTGAACATTCTCTAAGGAATTTTCCTCATTGCTGTATAAGGTTGATATAATATTGTTTTTATTTTTTTTAATGTTTTATTTATTTTTGAGAGAGAGAGAGAGAGACAGCGTGAGCAGGGGAGGTTCAGAGAGAGAGGGAGACACAGAATCCGAAGACAGGCTCCAGGCTCTGAGCTGTCAGCACAAAGTCCGATGCGGGGCTCGAACCCATGAACCGCGAGATCATGACCTGAGCCAAAGTCAGATGCTCAACTGACTGAGCCACCCAGGCACCCCAATATAATATTGTTTATTTGCTGATCTCCTTAGGGTTATTATAAATATTAAGGTTTTTTCCCTCCTCCCCCCGCCCCCTGCAATATTACCTTACCTGCATTTTCCACCTTTACTCTTTTCTGGAAATAATTTAGAGGGTCAAATTTTTATGACTTTTGATACTTGTACAAAGAACTGCTACCAGCATATATGAGAATTTCCTTTAACACGTTAAGGATCATATATTTTAAATATTTTTTTATTTTATTCTATTTGAGAGAGAGAGAGAGTGAGAGCACGAGAAGAAGAGAGAAAGAGATTCTTAAGCAAGCTCTATGCTCAGCGTGGAGCCCGACACGTAGCCCAGTGAGTGGGGCGGGGGCGGGGGGGGTGGAATCCCATGACCCTGGGATCCTGACCTGAGCCAAAATCAAGAGTTGAACGCTCAACTGACTGAGCCCCCTAGGTGCCCCGAGGGTCACATATTTTAAATCTTTACCAGTTTGACAGAGTAATAGTTGTATCATGTTACTAATTACTAATGTATCAATGTTTGTTCGTTAAACAGTTGTTTAACAGTTGTAACTGTGAATTATCTGTTAATGTCATTTTGCTTATCTATCTATTGGGGGCCTTATTTTTCCCCTTGATACATATGCCCTCTTATATAAGAAAGATATTAATCGTCATCTGCCATATTTACTGAAAATACTTTTATAATTTGTTGCTTGCCTTTTTATTTAGTTGGTGCTCTTTTTATGTTGACAAGATTTTTTCACTTGTTTCCTTTTTATTTTTATTATTACTTTTGGGTTAGCAAATTATCTTGCCTGAGCAGTTAAATCTTTTTGGGTCTATTTTTTCTTGGTATTTTCATGGTTTGTCCTAGAATATGTCAATCTAAAGTGGCCTTTAGATTGTCTAATCCAGCCCCTTCATTTTAGAAATATATTTATAAACTTGTATCTTACCACTGACTTGTACATAATAATTGTAAACTTTCACCATTTTGCTCAAGGCAAGGCCCTCAGTTAAATTCCTATAGCATTCTTAAGGAGGAAGATACTTTTATATTTACTTTGCAGTGGGGAAACTCAGTGCTCCAAGAAGTGATGATCCATTTCCTCGGTCTAGGGCATGTGGTCATTAGCAAAACCAACATGGGGAACCATTTCATTGTGAAGCCGAAACCTGGTCCCCTCATACTCATTGTGCATAGTAATAGGGCAGTCGTGGTTGTGGACCAGCTTCTGTAATTTGTTGCTATTGCACAAGGATTGTGTGCCTTGGCCCATTCCCC
>CM053576.1:77801955-77906360 GCA_028646485.1 Cryptoprocta ferox | reverse complement strand
AACAGCAGTTTGGCAGGATATTCATTTTAAATGTACATACTTTTTAACCTGGCAGTTTCATATTTAAACCCTATCCTATAGAAGTAGACTTATACACAAAGATTTAAGGAAAGCAATGGTTCTCAAACATTTTTGGTCTCATGATCCCTTTACACTCTAAAAATTTAAGGAGCCCAAAGGCTTTTGTTTTATGAATTACAGCTACTAATTTTTACCGTATTAGAAGTTAAAACTGAAATGTAAAAAAAATAATTTATGACAAATCCCTCTAGAACTATTTTTCAGAATAATAATAATAATAATGGAGAGAAAAGTAGCATTGCATTATATTTTTACAATCTCTTTAAATATCTGGCTTCATAGAAAATAGCTGGATTCTAATATCTACTCCTGCCTTCAGGCTGTTGCAGTATGGTTTTTGGATGAAGTGTATGAAGAAAATCCAGCTTCACACAGATGAGTAGTTGGAAAAGGGGGGAAGCCTTTTCAGGTAATTGTAGATGTACTTCTTGGATACGACACTAAAACTAGGCCTATAATATTTTCGAAAATGTGGAATCTGAAGCCACATTAGTGAACTTTTCATACTGTGCTACTTTAAAAACTACTAGTTTAGCTTTCACTTTGAATGGTGGATCTTCTGCTCATTCCTGATTTTTTTTAATATCATGTCATTTGAAAAATCATGATTTACTGAGTTCAGCAGATCTTCCAAATGTTGATACATCTAATTCTGTGTAATCAAAAAGTCCCATTTCTTAACATCACCACTAACATCATTAGAAAAGTCGTTAAGTATTGGGAAGCTGTCCAAAATCCTAATTTCACTTGAAAGTTCAGATTTTATTATTGGCAACAAACACCTCCAGTTGTTTTCTTTGAAGTGACAGGCTCGCTGTGTTCATTTTCAAGAATGTGTGTGCCAGATACCGGGTCTGAATAACCATCGTTCATCTGTCAGTTGCTCTTTCAAGTAAACCTAGCGATCCATGAAAAAGGCAGTTAAATTCAACTCACACCTGAAACCGTCGCACAAGTACTTTTCCTTGAGACAGGCGTCATTTTTCCGTATGCGGCAGAAATGAACAGGCTGTTCGAAATGCCCTTCCCTTTCCATCTATGCATTTGTGCAAAGCCAGAGTTTCCTCGTCTACCTCAGCCCAAGCAGCATATTATGGCACATTGAATGCAGAAGCAGATAGGAGAATCCAATGAGGTACACTTCCCATTTCACCACAGGATAAAAGCTATGTATTCAAGGGTCAAGATTTAATGATTTTTAACTGCTTCATCAAGGGCCATTCTACACAGAACTGGCATTTTTCACTTTGACCGTGTGGTGGTGATGAAGCAGGTGACTAGAGTACAATGTGGTGTCCCCATTCAGCCTCGATGCATGCCACGGCCCAGCCGTTTTACCCCCTGTGCCTTTCGCACCCTCAGTAGAAATGGCAACCCAAAGAAAAGGCAAAATGTCCTACTATCTGAAAATAGTTCTGCCATCCTAGAGCCCCTGAAGTGGGTAGAGAGGGAGGGCTACCCAGAGCTCGCAGAACAGAATTTGAGAACATGTACAAAGTGTTCATACCAGCACTGTCTCTAAAAGTGACTGATGAGCAATAACCTCCATGCCCATTAATAAGTACGGAGAATGACTGAATAACTCCAGCATATCCACACTGTGCCGTTAAACAGAACGTGTTATTTTTCTGTATCTGTCTCTAAGACCTGTCCTCCAGGAAAAGGCAAGTTGTGGGGCCTTTTATAGGTATGGCCACATTTAAAAACACAAACTTGTGTGCATATATAAAGAAGCCATGGAAAGGAACATGGCATTGTATCCACCATACTGATCGTGGCTGACTCGAGAGAAGCAGAGAGGCGTTGAGGGTGGGAAAGGAGAGGCAAGAATGGAGCCTTCATGTATTTGTGTAGAGTACTTCAATCTTTGACAATATATCATTCTTGGGTCTATTTTTTTTAAAGCTTCCAATGAGAATATATTATTACCTGTTTTCTCCCCATGCATCTATTTTAAAAGAAATCTTTTTAAAGCCCTTCTCAAGTTTTAAGTTAATGCCTAGGTGTCTGAGTGTCTCAGTGGGTTAAGCGTCTGACTTCGGCTCAGGTCATGACCTCATGGTTTGTGAGTTCGAGCCCCACGTCGGGCTCTGCACTGACAGGCTGGAGCCTGTTTCCGATTCTGCATCTCCCTCTCTCTGCCCCTCTCCCGCTCATGATGTGTCTCTCTCTGTCTCAAAAATAAACACTAAAAAAAATTTTTTTTTAAGTTTTAATGCCAGACCTCACTAGGGGTTTATACCTGTGAAGATTAAAACAGCTGTCATTAAACTTAGATCTGTAATTATGTTATTTTGCTTAACAGGACATAAAGAGATGGTATCTGATCCCCTTCCCCTCAGTTATTTTAGGTGGCTGAACTTTACTTTTCTAAGAATTTTATAACTTCTTTAAGAAAATTTACCATTGGGGTAATCTTAAACTTGGAAAACGTCAACCAGAAGCTAATTTTTTTGACCCTAAAACTATGGAGAGGGGCGCCTGGCTGGCTCAGTTGGTAGAGCAAGAGACTCAGGGTTATCGTCTCAGGTCACCATCTTGGGGTTGTGAGTTTGAGCCCCACGTTGGGGGTAGAGTTTATTTAAAAAAAAATATGGAGAAACTGGAAGTCTTTGTTTTTACGAAAAGTTTATTTTGAGACCTTGAATTGAGACTATTAAATTCTAAAATAGATAACATTTGTTGGTTAAAGCCTTGGTTATTTGGATTTCCCCAATTTGGAATGGGGCTGGGCTGACATTTAATCATTGCACTATTCTTAGAGAAAAATAGCCATGATAAGCAATTTAATAATAAATAGAACTGTGTGAGGAGACTGTTGTCTTCTTTCAATACAATGTAATGAAGTGAACTGCTTGCGACTGCTATTTGATATACCAGTTTGACTATTATCTATTTATTAAGTCAGAGAACATTTATTGGCAGCACTTAGTTTCTGTTTGCTTAGATGTGTATTCTTGAAACTTGTACTCATTCAAAGTTCTTCTCTAATTTGAACGTATACTAATTTCGGAAAGCTTTACTCTTTCCCTTCGCTTTGTCTAAAAGTAATAAGATCTTATTTTATTAAATGTGGAGCTTTGCCAGAACAAAATCAAAGCTATTAAAATTTAGCAAAATTATTTTGGTGCATGTAATGAAGCCATAGGAATAAATATTGTCACCATTTTGGAGGTTTTTTATGAATAAAGAATAAAGTTTACATTCATGTGGTGGCAGTGCTTCTTACATTGTGTAGTATTAAACTCTGGTATCTTTATCAACAACAGCACTGGGCTGGTCATGGAGTTATTTTGTAATACCTCTTGATCTTTTACAGTCTGGTTAGGGGCACAAGGCTAGTGAAACTTAGACAGTACTGTGAAATCAAGTACTAAATTGTGAGGGTCACAGGAAGAACTGGCATAAAAAAAAATCTACTCCAACTTACAGTTTAGCAAAAGGCATTTCTGGAACTAGATCAGTAGAAACTTAAGAGGTTGTTCTAATAATCCAGATAAAAGTTTGATAGATCAGGGTGGGAGCAACTGAAACGAGGTTGATCTAAAAGATGTTCAAGGAAAAATGAACCTTGTGGTTAATAATACAGGGGCTAGAGAAAGCAGAAGAGATAAGAGACAACCACGGAGATTTTGAATTAGCATGAACAGAGAGGGGTTGGCATTGCTACATATGGGAAGTTGGGAGAGGAAACGAGGGGCAGAAATTTCAGAATAGGTTAGTTAATTTTTTCAACATGTTGCATGTGAGGTCACTAGGAAACACCCATCAGGACAGAGGAGAGAAGACTGAGAACCATTAATACAGAGGTCCTAACATAGAAGCAGTAAACCGGAAACAGAGCAAAGCCCTGAGACCTGGGCTTCCCCTTAGTTAGGTGCAGGAGGAATTAAAATGACTGAGGGTTAGGTGCAGGAGGGTTAGGTACAGGAGGAATTAAAATGACTGAGAACCAAGGTGGGTAAGAAGTGCAGTGGGGGTCACAAAAGGCGAGCAGGGCAGGGTCAACGAAGAATGGATGGTCCACAAGGCAAACAAAGGCTTCTTTGGAGATGGAGAGACAAATATGAGAAGGCGGGGATGGAGGGTTTTCATTAGTTGCCAGCAATGATAGACGGTTCCTAGTTGGATTTTTGTAGCTGGACACCATCATGTCTATTTCACAAGTAACCAGCCTGTGCATTTCAATCCTTCAGGTGGTATTGGAATGCTATGTAAGAAAGGACTTGGTCTACACCAAAGCCAACCCAACGTTTCATCATTGGAAGGTCGACAATCGGAAGTTTGGACTTACTTTCCAGAGCCCAGCTGATGCTCGAGCCTTTGACAGGGGAGTGAGAAAAGCAATCGAAGACCTTATAGAAGGTACTGAATTTTGTCACTGCTTTTTTAGGGAGACAGTGGGAATGTTCCAAGGTCTTTTTTATTCCAGTTGTCTGCCATCAGATATGTGTGGTTTATTTGAGGGAGGCCTGGGATGGGCAGGTCAGTAGATGCCAAAACTTTAGGAATATTCACAGAGAACAATTACAGAGTGATAGTGCCAGGGGAAAGGAGACGGATTTCAGACTAAGTAGTGATCCCAGCTGGTTTTTAGACTCTGCTCTGGAAAGACAAATTCTGGACTTCCACATCAATGGCTTTTCAACAGATTTCACCCTTCTCTGACTATTGAAATGGTGTTGGTTTGATCTGTCTTGGCTCCAAAGGTGCCAGGCATACCAACCGCCTTCCTATATGAGAGCCCAGGGTGTATGGCTGCACTGAAAAGGAAGGGGATCTGTGAGTCCTGGAGCCCTGGTTCGGTTTAGGGCTTAGTCTGCGGGTGAGTAGGTAGTAGATGATGTGTTGCATCTGAATGTGACCTGGAAGGCTCTTGGGCACTCCATTCTCATGGGCTTTTCTAGAGTCCCCAGATGCAAACACGCAAATTCTTTACTTCAACACATTCAGTTATCCATTCAGAGAGTTAAAGTTGCCAGAGCCAGAGCCCCGTAAAAAAATATAAAGCAAGGCATCTGAAAGCCAAATCCAGAATGGGAGGAGACCAATTACAAAAGAATGTATGCTTCATTTGTTTAAGAATTAGAGTGTTCTGAAGTCATCTTCCTCTTTGTGGATTGGGGGAAGAGCGAAAAGCAAATCTTAAAAAGGAAACTTGCTTAACATTAGTAGTAAGAACATGAATCTGTTCACTACAACTGTGTGATGGCCAAAAAGGTAATGAAACACCAATGTTCACATTCTAGGTCTGACATAAGGTGACAAATATTTAAAAAGTTGTTATTAAACATAGCTTTTAAATGTTTATAGGGAAAATCGCTTCTCTATCATTGATAGAAATGTACAGTATGTCTACTTAGTAAAGCTCCACACAACATTTGATTCTCTTACTTGTAATATTTTTCTCTGTATATACTCTATCTAGCTGCTATTCTGTCAAACTTTCCTCAGATGTTGATGGACTGGAAGAATTCAACTAGTAGAGAAAAATCTTGAAAGATCAGTAGTAATTGTGCGGAGGACTTATTTTTTCTCTTGCAATCCCCCAGTAGAAATTTAAATAGTTCTTACCCCTTTCTGTGCAGTTTTTTTTTTAATTTCAGTTTTATGTAATAGCAAAATATTTTCTAAATGCACATTTTTAAAGACCTAAACCAAGAAAAGGAGATAGAGAAGAAATTTGCCTTTTGGTATACCTATCACTTAGGTAGAGTTAAATGTTTTTCCTTTTGGCCATTAACAGTATCAGTTAAGTTGGTCCATGCATTATTGGGTACTGTCAGGGGGAAAGGAAGAAGGTGCACAGATTTGCATACCAGAATGAAAAAGGGATGAACAAGTAAATAATAAATTGAACCCTAAATGACCAAAGCATTCCATGATGGAATAAACTGGGTTTTCTGACAGGAGTTCCAATTTTGGCCTGCAGAAACAGAAAACTCAACAAAAGCCCCAATATTGCAAAAGAAAACCTCCTTGCATGGGTATCTGCCTAGAAGGCAGCTCCCAGTCTGGGTTTTTGAGACCAGTGTTTGAATTTCAGAACAGGAGGTGACCAAACAAGCTATTTAGTTTAGTCAAACCCTCTTATTGGCGGATGAAAAGACCAGAAACGGACCCTGAGATTGTTGCGGGTGTCACCTGGGAGCCCTTCATCCAGTGCTTTCCCTGCTTCACCAGAGGGGTCGGGGGGAACACTGGCTGAGGCAGGTCTTCGGCACGTGCTTCAGAGCAGTGGCTGGCTCTCCTCTCCACACCAGGTGCCTCTCAGGGTGCGAGTTCTCTAGTGGCCCGTGCAGAAGTTTAAGGGACTGGGAACAATAGTAGGGAGGGTTAATTTAGGGAATGTCCTAGCTAGAGTCAATTAAAGATGAATACATTAAAAACATTTCATTCCCAGGTTAAGTATTTCTGCTGATGATTCACATTTGAAAGGAATGGAATGTAGTTTAAAATATGGTTTTTAAAGGATTGACTTTGACTTGCCCTCTGTGGAATCACCTTTTATCACATTGTCTGTCGTCTCAGGCTCCACCACATCATCTTCCACCATCCACAATGAAGCTGAGCTTGGCGATGATGACGTTTTTACAGTAAGTTCCCTTTGCCCTCTGCTTTCTGGATGAGTTGGTGAATAATCAGAGAGGTTCCGTTTAAGGGTGTGAGAGACACTTTGGAATTGGGCATTTGCTGTTATTGTTGGGATGCCATGGGGGAGATCTCTGTCTTGTCATAGTTTTTGCTGTGTTAGGTGTGCCCATGTTGTGGGGGTACCATCAGCCACGTGACACAACTGTGGCACCTCTCCCTGACCTGTCCAAGGTTCTCTCACAGTATTCTCCAGATTTAGGGTAACCAGCGACCTGGCTTGCATGGGACTGACCTACTTTTAACACCGGGAGTCCCTAGTCTGCAAAACACCTCAGTACCACACAAACCGGGACAACTGGTCACCCTACTCAGAGTCTTCTGTTAACACAACCTCTTCCCTGGCATCAGGGGAAAAGCCAGAGTAGCCTTTCTGATGAGTAATTAAACATCTGATAAGAAAGGCCTGAAGGCTGAATTGAAGTTAGGCGCAAGTATGCTAAGGCAGGAAAGGGCTTGGCTATTTTGACACAGCGTGAGTTAATGGGATATTACTGGAAACAAAATGATTTCTCAGCTTGCATCTGCATTGAAATCCTGTGCTTCTAAAAGTTAATTAACAAATAGTTCATCGCACACCTGCTCTGTGCTTGGTGCAGGGAGGAAGCTGTGGGGCAGCATTTTCAAACTCTTGGCCCTGACCCACAGTAAGAAATAACATTTACATTGTCACCGAGGACATGCATACCTGAAACCAGATCATATTTCATGTTCTGCATTCCGATCTTTTTTCTCTTCTGTTTCATTTTCTTCCACTTTTAATTATGAAACTTCTAAAACACACAGGAAAAGTTAGACTATCACAGTGAACATCTACATTCAGCATTTGAAACGTTTTGTCCTGTTTGCTTTATCTGTACCTGTATATACTTAACACATGCATGCGCATGTGTTTATTGTTTGCTGATCCAATGGAAAGTAAATCACCTCGATGTTTTAATTATTTTAATATCTAGCATGCATCTCCTAAAAACAAAGCATTCTCTTCAACAAGACAACACCATTATTATACCTAAGAAAATTAATAGGAATTCCCTAATAGTTCCCCATTAGTTCCTCCCTTATCTCAAGAGTATCTTTCAAAAGCTGTTTTTATTTCATATTTTTAAATATTGGCTGCAGCCCTTTAAATGTGTTTCCCAATGCACTCATCATGGAACCAGTGATTTGAAAAACACTACTTTGGGAATAGAGAGGTGTAGAAACCATGCCTCGAGCCCTCAAGGAGATAACAGGGTGGTTTGGACAGAGATGAGATTGATCCATGGAAGGCTTGGGGGATGGCACCTACCATGTAGCCCTCTAGTCCAGGGTACGTTACAGAGACAGGTCTGGGGATCAGAGAAGACCACTAGAAGGTGAGGCTGTCCTGTTCCTCGGTGGCATTTGAACCAGCTCAGGAAGGGGCTTCAAAGCTGGGAAGCACAGGGCGAAGGCGGAAGCAGGGATGTGCACAGCGAGCTGCCTGGGCGCTTCGGGTCCCAACGTGATAGTAACAGAGCGTGCGTAGGGGTGTCAGGAAATGAGTTCAGTTGTCTTTCCATTGAGCGTCTGGTGTGATTGTGTCTCAGAACAGGCTTCCTATAGTGCTCCAAGCAGATCCTCTCAACAGTTGGCATTTGCTTACATCTGTTCCTTTGTCACGTTTTTCGAGAGACAAACAACAGCAGGCGGGTTAAAAGGTGGCTTCCTGTGCTCCCGAGCAAAACTGTCATTTGCAGCTGCTTCCCAGATACCTGCCAGAAGTGATTTATAGAATCGTGAGAGGGCAAGAGGGACAGGGGTGATGGAAGCCAGCATCCCTCCTGGTTTTGTCCTTTAATCCACAGGGGCTCAACTTGCTGCTCTGGGGTAGCGCAGAAGGCCCTCAAGGAAGTATAGAAACAGCCCTGGTGTCTGCACACACTCACTGGAACTTGTTGGGAAAGGGGCTTGACTTAACTGCATTCTGCGTAGGCCCTAACACATAGTTGCCTTCATCCCATTTGTTTACCAACAAGGGCCTATAACAGTAGCACCTCCCTTCCCCAAAGCCAGCCTCTTCATTAGGCCATTGACTGTTAGGAACTCATCCCGTGTAAGGACAGAGGAGGATCATCAGGGGCTTATGCATCACATTTCCCATTTGTTACTAGACTCTCTGTCCTCAGATGGTAAGTGAGGTGTCCGAAACCTGGAGCCCTGGAAGTGAGCAGCTGCGTTGACTCTTGTGTAGTCTGTTGCTTCCCACAGCTTGTCATGTTCTAAAACTTTGATTGGTAGGACAGATACTTAGAACTCAGAACTCATTTAGTGTAGAAAGAGTATAAATGGTGGAGCGCCTGGGTGGCTCAGTTGGTTAAGCATCCAACTTTGGCTCAGGTCATGATCTTGCAGTTCATGAGTTTGAGCCCTGTGTCAGGCTCTGTGCTGACAGCTTAGAGCCTGGAGCCTGCTTCGGATTCTCTCTCTCTCTCTCCCTCTCTCTCTCTCTCTCTCTCTGCCCCTCCCCCACTCACGCTCTGTCTCTGTCTCTCTCTGTCTCTCTCTGTCTCTCTCTCTCTCAAAAATAAATAAACATTTTAAGAAAGAAAAGAAGAGAGAGGGAGGGAGGAAGGAAGGAAGGAAGGATGGATGGATGGATGGATGGATAAATTGTGATAAGACTTTCTAACAACTTATGATGGACCAGAATTTTGGCGGCTTTCTGGGAGGATAGCAAGTGTATGGTTATAACTTGAGGAACCAGGAGTGTAACTTCTGTTTTTGCCACGAGAGCCAGGGGCTTCCCTCTGTTTCAGGGGATTCCTTGGGGCTAGAAGGAAAACAGGACATTGTGGACAATATGTTGGTGCACTTTCGACGTGGGGAATAAAGTGGAGGAAGAGACACCCAGCTCCCCCTGGAGCCCTGGGCGCTTACCAAGTATGGGCTGTCTCTGCTCACACTTTCCCAGGTCTCATGGTCATCCCCCAAACCAGCTGTCCTCCTGACTTCTCAGGATTGTGAAACCATGCTGTCATTCCTCAGAGTAAAATTAGTGTCCCGCTTGGCGCATACACCAGTGGATGCACACGCGCGCGCGCGCACACACACACCATCGCACACCCTGCCCGTGCATCTGTGACCACTTGCCAACACCACTGCCCCCTCAGTCTTCCCATTCTCTCCATTCCGTTCCACTGCCCCCAGCCGGCTGTGTGGCCACATCCCTCCTGCCCGAGCCAGCAGCCAGAGACTCCTGATAAGCAACTGTTCTGATTTTTCTGAGTTTGGACTGTTTATTCATTCATGTGTCCTAGTGTTTCTCCCTCCGCCAATTATGATCATTTTCTCTCCTTTAAAATTCCAAAGCACTCTGTTGATGATTTCTGTCTTGCCACTTGAAAGCCTGCCCTTTTTTGGTTTTTACATTTTTTTCTTTACTGAATGAATGAATCTTTATCTAATTAGCAGATATTCGAAGCAGGACATTCGTCATTATAGTCTCTGCAACCTTATAAAGCTTTGATCTAAAGGTGCTCAATAAACGGGTGGTCTGAACCTCAGATATAGTGTGTAACAATCCTAGGTTTTCAGGTTTTATTCATTTGCTTTATTGTTATCCTGGGGGCCATGTAAAGTTGGGTGGTTTGGAGGGATTCTCGGTAGCTTCATGTCCTGTTCTCTAGCTATGTTTTCTGCTGCGTCTACAAATGGGAGCTGAGCTCTTGCATCGTCACCCTGAGCTCTTGACTGCTCACACAGCTTCTCGCCCCTCCATGCACTCTCTCCCCTTTGCAGAACAGTCTCTTCCTCGGCCCTCAGTTACAGTGACTGACCCAGGTGAACACAAATACCTAGATGGCAAGGGAGCGCCCAGCATTGAATATGCAGGTATGAGGCTTGAGCCATTTGGTACAAATTTGGAAGATGAATAGTGCAAAAAATAAAAACAACAACACAAGTTAGCGTTGTGTTTAACAGGAGGGGTTGTTTGTTTGTTTGTTTGTTTGTTGCCATTGCTAAGAGTTGGCACACTCACGGGGGCGCCTGGGTGGCTCAGTCAGTGAAGCGGCTGACTTTGGCTTAGGTCACGATCTCGCTGTTGATGAGTTCGAGCCCCACATCGGGCTCTGTGCTGACAGCTCCGAGCCTGGAGTTGCTTCAGATTCTGTGTTTGCCTCTGTACATGTCCTTCCCCTGCTCACATTCTGTCTCTCTCTTTCGCTCAAAAATAAACATTAAAAAAAAAAAAAGTTGGCACACTGGAGCCTCTGACTGACAGCTTTTGGTTTCTTTCATTTCAGGGCTGGGAGACTTGAAAGAGACAGAATGGAAAGACCCTCTGTTGTGCCTTTGTCTTGCAGAGAAGACATGTGCTTTTATCTTGTGGAGGAGGCCCCCTGTCAGCCTGAGATAGGAACGGTCCAGCTCCCCGTGGATAAGCTGAGCTAGTTTGCTCCCCAACTTAGGACTCCCTTCCTCCCAGCTCCCCACAGTTGAGGACCCTGAGGCCAGCGAGTTTGAAGCCTGCAAGGAGGAGGTTGGGGAGAGAAAAGGAGATAATAGGGAAAATGGACCATATAGAACTAGAGTGGGTCTGGGTTTTATGGCCCTTTTCATGAACAATTTTCCAAAATCCTGTTTCCTAAGTTTGGGTCCATTAAAACCTGGAGGTTTATTTACTGCTGCCAAATTCTAAAATCATGTTTTAATGGTTATTAGCATCTTCATAGATAGACAAGGAGAATTTCAACATGATCTTGGGAGAATGCAGCCGCAATGTGTATGTACACACGCTTCTAGAGCAGGCCAATCTAGAATCTGGTCAAGTACTGTCAGTACCTCAGCCGTCATTGTGCTGAGGGGCAGGATTCTGGCTCTAAAGATTGGGGATTAGGGAAGTATTTGCTTTATAGACAGATACTTGGGGGTGTATAAAATAGCTAAGTCTTCATCTTCCATAATAAGAAGTCCTGAAAGAATATCTAAATCTGCAAATTGGGAAATAGTAGTATTAACCACGTGGCATTGGGAAAAAAAATGGAGAGAAGTGCAAGAAGGAGGAGCCACAAGAACTGGAGTGTATGTTTCTCTGGCACATGAGCTGAGATGGGGAGGGGCAGAACTGCTGTTGACATACTCAGCGATACACGTGCATTGATTTTTTTTTTTTTTAAAGAAGGAATGTGGGGGTTTTCTTAGAATGGGGGTGAGGGGGTCAAGGGAGAAGGCGGAATCAGGAGAGACGCCTTAGTTCCAGCAATCCCGGGTCCTCTCCACAGGGGGGTTTAAAGACCTTAAAGAGACACAACAGAGGCTGAGGTCTGCGGCCGCAGGGTCTCTTCCTCCTGCTGTTCGCTCCGCCTGGTGCTACGAAGCGGTGTGTCCACCGTGCAGATAATGAGCTGCACATGTCTGGCTTGCGGGGAGACGAGGTCAGCTGTAGACATGCCAGCTCCTTAGAATTACAGGTCTTAGAATTGGAAGGGATTTTGAGTTCCTATCAGATGAGCCAGCCTGCTTCCTTCTGTCAAATGAAGTAGGATTCGCCTCATTTCACAGCCTCAGCTGGGGAAGCAGCTCGGGGTCCGCTGGGTGACTTGCCGAAGGTCACATAGCTGGTTCACAGTGGAGGCGCCAGGAACAGCATCCCCAGCCTTTCCGGCTCACCACTGCTATTTTTCTCTTCCTCTGTTGAAGAATTATATTTATGATATTCCAGCCGTTCTATTTTTTAAACAACAACCAAATACAAGCATTGTATTTTAGGGTTCTGTTGCACCCAAATTGGAAAGGGGAGAGAAAAGAGGATAAATTTAAGAGCAGTTCCCTTGTGTGGTCCATTCATGTGACAGACTTGGAGCCTACTGAGTGACTTTTGCAGCCCAGAGTTCCCAAAATAGTAACTCAAAGTTTGACCATAGTAAAGCCTACCCTTATATAAGGTTGGGGCTTTTTTT
The DNA here is from genome assembly GCA_028646485.1 of Cryptoprocta ferox. NCBI lineage: Eukaryota > Metazoa > Chordata > Mammalia > Carnivora > Eupleridae > Cryptoprocta > Cryptoprocta ferox. The sequence continues at coordinate 77,893,704 of CM053576.1, read as the reverse complement.
TAATGTTGATTTTATTTTTTGAGAGAGAGAGAGAGAGAAGGAAGGAGGGAGGGAGGGAGGGAGAAACCCCAAGCAGGCTTCACACTGTCAGTGCAGAGCCCAGTATGGGGCTCCAACTCACGAACCGTGAGATCATGACCTGAGCTAAAACCAAGAGTCGGACGCTCAACCAACTGAGCCACCCAGTGCCCCTTACCTAATGTAAGGTTTTGATTTTGTTTTCTCCCTGCCTTCTAGGTTTTTACTACCACGACCTAAGTATTGTTTCTGGATCTGGGAGAACCTTCTCAGTAGTAATTCCTAATTAATCCCTAGTGCCTGAAGGCATCCATACTGTGTAATGAGACCACCACTCTCCTGTGCACCTAGAATGGTGTTAAACTGTGCACCATCTTTTACAGAACTGAGATTTAATTCACATCATTTTGTATGAGTATGAATTCTCTCCTAGAAGCCAGCTCTTGAAGAAGGCTGCTATTTAGATTACATTTGGCATTTCATCGTACCTTAGGCAGGCAGCCCTCCTTCACGTAGGAAAAGCGTCCCATCTTTTACACTGTCGTCAGCATCCAGCCATGTTTTGCCTAGACTGGAAGAACTTGGTCCTTCCTTGTGCCCTTCGCTTGAACCCTTGACATCCTGTTTACTGCAAGCTGCATTTTATTACTTTCTGGCTGTTCAGAGCAGTTGTCCCTAATGACATCCCTGACGCCTCCCACCCACCCCAGGTGTTGTCTAAAGTATGGCTAGAGCAAGCATTTGAAACCAGAGTACTAAGATGCAATTTGTTTTGTCCTAGATGGGCTTTGGAGTATTTACAAGTTGTGCTTATTTTCATTCCTTTTTTTTATTATTATTTGTTTGTTGTGAGAGAGAGTGCATGCACACGTTGAGGTAGGGGCAGAGAGAACCCCGAGTAGGCCTCACGCCACCAGCACAGAGCCCGACACAGGACTTAGTCTTATGAACTGGGATCATGGCCTGAGCTGAAGCCAAGAGTTGGACGCTGAACTGGCTGAGCCACCCAGGCGCCCCGTATACTTATTTTCATTCTCGATTAAGTAGGAAAAAATGAAATCACTGAATTTTTTAATTATCAAGGTTTCATTTACAGAAGCAGAAGAGTACAGCCTACAACAATATTTCCCCCCTTTTTTTTTTTTGAAGTGTTTTCCACCTAATCCATCCCAACAAACATTAAAACTGAAGGCAAATCTACCAGTTTTGTGGGGGTTTTTTTCCCCCAAATCTACCAATTTTGTAATAAATGGGGCTCATGTACTGCTTTTCTAAGAAAGAAGTGGCGTGTGACCGCTGGGTATGCAGTGGTCAGGGGCTAGGGAGACGCCGGCGTTCCACACCTGGTTCTGCCAGTACGGAACTGTGATTACTGACCCTTTGGACTCACAATCTTCTCAAGGTGAATGTATTTCCTTTGAGCCTCTATTTCCCCGCCCAGGGGAGGGGAAGGAAAGACACTGGTGTGGCACTACCCCTGGCACCACGCCGCCCCCGGCACCGTGCCCTGCACTTTCATATACGTGACTGTACTTGGTCCTCACGGCCACCCTGTGAGGGACACATTGACTCTTCCACTTCTGCAGATAAAATCACCAAGACTCAGAGCAGCTAATTAGCCTATATTCATTTCCATCCTCTGCCCACCCAGAGTGCAAACTTCAGACCTGCTTGCTGCCTTTCAGAGAAGTTTAAGAAAAGGCAGTATGTATTCAGTAAGTTTCAGTAAATTTTACTTATTAAATATATCAGATTCCTTCCATTGCAAAGTAGCTTCCTAAACAATGGCCTGTTCAACTAGTGCCCTGGCTTAAAACTACTTCAGCAGAAGGACGCCTGGGTGGCTTAGTCAGTTGAGCATCCGACTCTTGATTTCAGCTCAGGTCATCACCTCATGGTTCATGGGATCCACTGTCAGCACAGAGCCTGTTTGGGATTCTCTCACCTTCTCTGCCCCTCCCCCACTCACTCTCTCTGCCTCTCTCTCTCAAATAAACATTAAAAAAAAAAATACTATAGTGATGGTCTGAGGTTACCCTTGTCCCTGCTTGAAAGCCCCAGTCTCAGTTTAGATGATCAGTTGATCAAAAATATTTTCTAGGGCACATTGGTGGCTCAATTGGTTAAGCATCTGACTTTGGCTCAGGTCATGATCTCACAGTTTGTGAGTTTGAGCCCTGCATCTGGTGAATACAAGCCCCACTTCTCTTTCTCTCCCACTCTCCCCCTCTCTCCCTGCCTCTGCTGGGATTCTTTGTCACTCTGCTCCTTGCTGACTTGCACCCTCTCCTCAAAAAAAAAAAAAAAGTTTTCTGTTTTCTATTGTCTCTACCTTTGGAGTCTGGGGACTGGGCAGAGTGGGGTGGGGAGAAGCTAAGTAAAAGAGAAAATAGGTTGAAAATGTAAGCTACTTCTACAGTTTAGTGAAACTGATCTGTGGTAGCTTATTCAGAGAAGGGGGAGGGGGAGCCCTATGCTTCCGTGGTTGACACCAGGAAGCAGCGTCCCGTAACTGCTGCTGGCTGAGACCCAGCGCCGCCCTGGGTGGTGTGGAAGGTCTCAGAAGATGGGTGGGAGCCGCTTTATCTTCTAAATGACAATAATTATCAAGCTCACATTACGTAGTGAGGGGAGAATCTTTTTATTCAACATGGAATACCTACAGTGGCTAAATTGAAGCAATTAATATGTCGAAGGCTCAAACAAAAGCTTTGAAATGCTCTCAAATTCAGGAAGCCCAAAGGCATTTTGTTAGCCCTCCCACATGTGTCTTTCTTCATTTACATGTATCTTATCTCATCTTTTTAAGTTGTGGATAGTAGGATACTGTTCTTTCCATTTTACTAATTCATCCAGAGTACATATTCATGGGTACCTGAAAGCCTGCCTTCCAGCTCCCAACCCCTCAGCCCTTCCAGTAAAGCCAAGCTATGGGTGTATCAGAGTCCTTTCCTTTTGTATGAAAATTTCACCTAACTTTAAAAAAATTTTTCTTAATGTTTATTTATTTTTTAGAGAGAGGGAGATTGAGTGAGACCAGGAGAGGTACAGAGTGAAAGGGAGACACAGAATCTGAAACAGGCTCCAGGCTCTGAGCTATAAGCACAGACAGAGCCTGACGCAGGGCTCCAACTCCAGAATCACAAGATCATGACCTGAACCGAAGTCGGACGCTTAACCGTCCACCTTCTTGACGCTTGAAGCTTAACCAACTGAGCCACCCAGGCGCCCCTCACCTCACTTTAAAATTTAGAAACATAAGACTTTTTTCAATGAGTGGGATTTTTGTTTTTGTTGTTTGCTTTACAATGAAACAATGCCCACTTTATCCTAGGGTCCCAGAAAGCACAATGTCTTAGAGTCTAACTAAGGCCAAAGTCATCTCTTTCCCCCGTTCTTGCAGCTGCCTCTTAGACCCAGATCCCCTGCTAGCTGGGCCATGAAGGAGCATGTGCCTGGCTGATTGCTTGCCTTTTTGAAAGAGGCCACCTGGAATCGCTGTAGGTCCTTAGGACAGGTGAGCCAGTGCTGCCTGTTCCCAAAGACCTGTTGACAGAATGGGTGACAACTTCCTGTTTACCAAAAGAGAAAGGTCTAGCCAGTGCCAAGGGGAAAGGAGCGCTGCACTGCAGAGTTAGAAACAGCTGCTCATTAAGCCACCCGAGCCAGGTGCTTTCTGAGGCATTTAACTATCCAGTTTGCTGCCTTCTGAGGAGCAGAAGGTGCCCAGAGTTTCGTGTCTTCAGTCTCGTTGCCAGACCCAAGGTTGAGAAGAATGGTATATATTTATATTTAGTGTGTGTACATACTTTTTAAAAAAACAAAATGAGGGGCGCCTGGGTGGCTCAGTTGGTTAAGCTTCCAACTCTTGATTTTGGCTCAGATCTCATGATCTCAAGTTTCGTGAGATCGAGCCCCATGTCTGCACTTTGAGAGTGGAGCCTGCTTGGGATGGTCTGGCTCTCTGCCCCTCCCCTGCTTATGAGCGCGCTCTCTCTCTCAAAATAAACAGTAAAATAAAACATTAAAAATGAGAAGCCTTGCAATGGAAAGAAGATTGATACTGGCATTGGTTGCATCAGCTGTTGAGATCTATTTTGGTGGTGGGTTGCAGTAAAAATAATACAGATTGTGGCCATAACTACTAGGTAGCCTCCATTAACAATGCAAAGAGCAGCAGCATCTACAGACAAGGCAGAAGTGCTGCTTAATGAATCCGAAGGAATCCTGTGGTCCTCAAGTGAGCTGAGCAGCAGTTTTCATCAAACCCCTTGGATGTTCTTAGGAGGAGGAGAGGAAAGTCATGCCTGACATTGTTAGAGAGCAGACAGACCTTGGAGATCGATTTCACTCCCACCCCTTATTTTACACATGACAAAACTGAGGCCCTGAGAAGTTAAACCACTTGCCCAACACCTATAGCCTAACTTGTCCTGGAATCAGTTCTTAGTGCAGTTTGTGCTCATCGTTGCTTTATGGTTTCCAGATGTGATGTGCTCTGGCTTCTTAAGCATTTCTTAGCTTGGTTTCCTATGCCTTATTTAAAATGTGTCAGCCTGCTAACCTCCTGACATGGTCTCTCAGAGTGGGCTTGGCTCCTTGCGCTGTGTGTTGGCTCATGCGTTCCTGGGGACACAGGGACGATGAAGTGACTATACTTGTTTGCCTTACTGAAGGTGGGCTTCATCCCCATTGTCTCCATCCCCAAGACAGAGAAGGAAATTGCCAGTTGCCAGTCTTCTCCTAGTCGTGGATCTACTGAGTAGGACATTCCAGGTGCCCCTTAGCAGTTCTAAGTGTCCTGGAAAGAACAGCCCTGGGCACATCTTTCCTCTCCCAAGGGCACTGTTTACCCACTGCTGCTGCCTTTGTGCTCTGCCCTTACCCACTTTGGGAAAAACAAAGATTTAGCAGGAAAATCCAAGAGGAGTTGAAGGGATGCACATAGCCTTGAAAACACATGTTTCGCTTTGAAATGCATAGTCTGACCCACCCTGAATGCCCCAAAAAGCCCTTGGTCAACAGCCAGGATTCCATCCCAGGATGGATAATTTAAGCACAGTGCCTCCTCAGCTGCTCTGGCTTCTTGGTTCTTTCTCTCCTTCCTTTCTTGAGCTTCCCTTGATCAAGGAGGTTCGCCTTCCAAATGAAGAAGGCTCATTCCCAGACCCAGGGCATGCAAACAGATGCATGTGCTTCTTTAAGAACTTCCAGGTAGACCCAAGGAGAGGGAAGAATCCTTTTATAAAATAATGCCCATGCAGTAGGAGGGAGCCAGCTACAGGTTTAACATGAGACATCCATCTTCTTGTCTCCCTTCCCCATTCAGTCGGATTTCTACCCAAACCAGGCAGCATTGACCTTGGGGAAACAGACAGCTTCGGCCGAGTACCTTTTGCCCTTCAGATTTTGATTTATTGTCAGATATCATAACATTAAAGCTAGCTATTCAAAAGGAAAGTCTGTATCAACTTTTGAAGCTCTGGTGTTCTCTCGTTTGTCGTTAGATTCTTGGGAATTACAGGAAATATCTGAATAAGTAGGTCTTTGGAGTCTGGCCCTTGGAAGCTTGCTCTTTTTGAAGAATTTTATTAGATGTTCACCGGTAAACTTGAACCTTTTTTTCTCTTCCTCTGAGCCTAGTTCTGGCTTGTCCACCCATCCAGAATGAAAGCCCCCTGACCTTACCCCTGCCTATGTCACCCTGTATGTTTGTGCCCACATCCCACAGAGCACCCAGCCCAAACCCGAAAACCTTCCAGGGAAGGAACGAGCACCTTTACTATCAAAGTTGATTCGATCAGGCCACTTGTGTCTGTATATTTCTGATTTTAAGGCTGCAGGGCCCTCTCTCTGATCTCCGTACCCTCTGATTCTTGCTCCCACCCTCCCCTCCTTCCTCTTCCCACCTCCCTGTTCCTTCTGGATTCTTCCTTATCAAAGTCTCTTCTCAGCTTTCTGCCCTGTCCGAGGGCTTTAGAACCAAGCCACACAAAGCTTGTTACTTGGAACAAACTCAACATGACTTTTAGAGAACAATTTGCATCCGGTCTTCCTGAGCTGGACCTTATAGCATTAGAATACTCGATTGCATTTCTGTGGCTCAGTGCCTCATATTAGGTTGCAAACTTCTTAACATGTTTTTTTTTTTTTAATTTTTTTTTAATGTTTTTTACTTTTGAGACAGAGTGCAAACAAGGGAGGGGCAGAGGGAGAGGGAGACACAGAATCTGAAACAGGCTCCAGGCTCTGAGCTGTCAGCACAGAACCCGATGCAGGGCTCGAACCCACGAACCATGAGATCATGACCTGAGCTGAAGTCGGACGCTTAACCGACTGAGCCACCCAGGCACCCCTGAACATGTTTTTAATAATGGGCATTGACGCTGATTCAGGGTCCAACCCAGACCCAGAGACAGGGTTTTCTGGAGGCTACATTTGCAGGTTGCAGTGGTTGTGCTCACTGTATCATGTTGCACGTGTTCCCCCGAGTCTGCAGCAGCGCCTGCCCTTGCTGTCCACAGTGGGTGGGACTGAAGGCTCACTGTTCCTGCATGTGAGGAAGCCTATTGCTGAAGCCTCCATGGTTTTTCTTCTTGAGGTCAAACCCACAACAGAGACAACCCCTGGAGAGCAAGATGAGTTTAAAACACAGCAGAGTCTTTACAGGTTGAAGGTGAAGCTGTCAGATTGGTAGGTTGGTAGGTGTCATTGGTTTGTGCGTACAAATAGCAGATGTTCAGGAATCTTGCTTGTGAGTGTGTGTGTGTGCATAGCTTACGTAGGCTGCTTTTCTCCCGTGTGTGTGGAAGCAAGCAGAGTGATGGGAGAGTCCGTACAGAAATGCATGTGGATTGGGAGCCTGGCTGGCTCAGTTGGTGGAGCACGTGACTCTTGATCTCAGTGTCGCAAGTTCAAGCCCCACGTTGGGTATAGAGATTACTGAATAGGGCGCCTGGGTGGTTCAGTCAGTTAAGCATCTGACTTCAGCTCAGGTCATGATCTCATGGTTCGTGAGTTCGAGCCCCGCATTGGGTGAGCTCAAACCCCACCTGGGCTCTATACTCTCTCCCTCTCTCTCTGCACTTCATGAGATTCTCTCTCTCCCCCTGTCTTTCTGCCCCTTGTGCGCATGCTCTCTCTCTCTCCATAAATAATTTTTTAAGGTTCATATTTCCTTTTTTAAAAAGGAGATTACTCAATAAAAGAAGTACATGTGGAAAAAAGGTTTTCCCGCTTGTTTCTGGGAGATGCCTTGATAGTACATGACTTTTGTTTGTAGGTCACACTGTGTGGCAAGATTTGTCTGCTAGTACATATGTGGAATAAGCTTCGGCTTTAATGGAGGCTGTCCTGTGCACTCTTCTTCTCAGAGTCCAGACAGACCCAGAGCATTCCAGGCATGGACATCAGCTCTGCCTGCAGTAGGCAGTGAACTGTGGACATGCTTCAAAGCTTTCTGACCTTCTTGCTCCCTCGTACGAATTCACCATTAGATTAGGAGATCTTTAACGGCTTTGCTCATTCTCATGTTCTCTGATAATATCCAGGAAGCTTTGCACTTGACTGTGCAGTGAGAAGAGGCTGTTCAGGGTTACGGAGATAGTCTAGGTTCATCAGAAGGTGCCATTTCTGGTTAGCTGATGAACATTAGGAAAACATGGGCACGCCTCGTTTCTCAGAATGACTTTCTACACATTGTTAACCTGGACATAGTTCACAGAAAATAGGGTGGAGGAGGGTGAACAGATGATTAACGCAGAGGTGACCATGATGATGAGTGCATATTACAATGTTCACTATAGCAGTAGCTTCTAACCTTAGAGATGACTGTTATGTGGGGCGCTGGTTAAGAATTTAACCCTTGTGATTTGAATCACACTGAAGGGCCCTTATGCACTCATTCAGGAAGTATTTATTGAGATCTTCAGCAACCTTTGTATTATGAGACGCCATCCCCTTATCTCCTGGGTTTGTATAAAGCAGGGTGCACCTTCTTACTTGGAGAAATTGTACTTGTGTTAATCACAGCAAGATACCTCTCAGAGTAGCCATTGGAAAGGGCTTGTGTGAGCTTGAGAAGCCGCACTGTTGGCTACTGAAGTCCCCCCTGGCCTTGGTGAGCAGGGGCCACATTTCAGGCCTGCTCTGCAGCAGCTGCCGCGGCCATGGTCTCAGAGTCTGTTTTCCAGTCTGTGACGTGAGACAGTATTCTGCCTGCACCCGTGTCCCCGTGTAGCCAGAGTCTGGCACACTGTGTGGACAGTCTGAGAGGACTAAGAGCTCCTTGCTTGATTGTTCTGTCTGGTCTACAATCTCCTGTGTGTTCAGTCAGTACCTCTGAAGACGTCAGGAGCGGGTGCGAGACAGAAGACAGGACAGGCTTCAGAAGAAAGTTAAAATCCTTGTGCATCAGTTTGGTTTCTTTCAGGTGCTCAGATTTGAGGAGTAAATAGCAATTCTTCCCCGAGTTCCAAACTACTGGGGGGAAAAAAGATAGGAGATCCTTAATGAGTGATGATGCCAGTCCTGGCTTACTTACCTCTACGGGAAGCGGACGTCTCAGGCTGGGACCTTGCGATTAGACAGACCTGCCCCGCCAGGCACTGGACCTCCAAAGCCTCCCACAGTGGGTTGGGCCCTTGGCCTCCAAGCAGGCCACACAGTCCCCAGAGCGGTTGGCAGCACGTGCTGTTTGCCAGGCAGGTGGCTCCCAAGAGGCAGAGCAGAGAAGGAGCAGACCCCGCGTTCCCAGGTCCTCTTACACTGCTGTGGAGAGGAGTGAGGGCCGGACACAGGCAGGAGCATGACGTGGGCCGAACTGCCATGGACGAGTCACAGTGAAGGGAAAGTGCACCCAAGTGATGAATCCCACGCGTTCGGGCTCATGTTACCAAAGGGAATCGGCTCACACCATTGGGACATCCTAGGGTAGATCGCAGGCCGCAGCCCTGACTAGATCCAGAAGCTCGAATGAGGGTAGGAGCGGGGGGCGGCCTTCTCTTAGTTTTGCCTCACTTCCTCCTCAGAAGGTTCTTTCCCTCTGTCCTCGCCAGGATTCCAGGCTTTTAGGACCCTTAGATCTTAACTTCAAAGATAAACATAGCATCTCTTCTGACCTCTCCATGAAAAGTCTCCATATTCCCTCAGAGAGGACCACGTAGCCATACCTGAATGAGTCACTCTGAATGGAGGGATCAGAAACGGGTGTCCGCTCTGCCTCACTTGGACCAAACAGAATTGGAGGGAAAAAAAATCAGGAGGGTTGGGTCCCCAAAGGGATGCCACACATGTCCACAAGGTTTTTAAAATCAACAGTAATCATGCTGCATAATGGGAATATAGGTGTCTTTGTCCTAAATACTTGTACTATTTTTCTGGGCATCCGTTACTTAATAAGTTGGGGGAAAGGGTGTAAAGAAAGAAATAAGCAAATGAGACAAGGGGAATATAAGATAGAGAAATAAGAGCCAGGAAGGAGTTTCTTGATATTTGCCAAAAATAGGATACCTGAGTATAAGAAAAACCTTTTCATTGATGTGGTGAAGAAAAGGATCGGGGACTCTAAGGATGCTGAGGGTGGGTGGGTGGGTGGTTCTGCGGATTCTTGGTTTTAAAGGCGGTGGCCACTGTCCATCAGATCACCTTCCAAAGCCCCTGTCACAGAGGCTCCAATCTGAACGGAGAGGAGCTTTGCACTCAGGTCCGACAGATGGGGGCCTTCATTCTCTGTGCAGCCCTCTCTCTCACTTCTGGCTTACAGTGACCCCCAAGGCTTGCCTTCAACACTAAGATTACAACATCTCTTCCTGGAAAGCCAGTGCCCGCGATACCCTTGAGGTGTCCTTATTGCTGACGCTTTCCCAGGATCAGCTCTGCACAGAAACATTGGGTTTGGTCTTTGCTTGGTTGCATCTCCCCTGCTCACCAGAATCCCTTGCCAGCAGAGCTACCAGAGCAGGTAACCATTCTTGATCAAACTGGGCTGCACCCGCAGGAGACCTGATGAAGTGAGCCCTTTCCCCAAAGCCTGGCAGCTGCTCCCACATTTGAAAAAACAAACCCATCTTTCCAGGGTCTGGTGGCTGGCATTCTCTGCCCTTTGCGCCAGCCACATCATGTGTAGACAATCTGGCCCTTCAGGGGTCCTTCTGCCTACCACGGCCAAGATAAACTCTAGATTTCGGGAAGGCCAGCAAGACACCACAAGTGGGGGGAGACGGCGGGTTAGGTTTTGGTATGTGGGTTTGGTTTTTGTTTTTGTTTTAATTAACTCTTGGTTACCTCCCTCTAAACAGACAGCTACAGACAGTTCTTCTAATTCCTCCCAGAAGAGGGAACAACCTACTCGGACAATCTCCTCTCCCACATCCTGTGAGCACCGGAGGATTTATACCCTGGGCCACCTCCACGACCCATACCCCACGGACCACTATCACCTCGAACAGGTGGGCAGCAGTCTGGTTCCTCTGAGGACATGGGGTGGACGTTTCCTGATTCTAGAACAGCCCCCTCCTCCTTCCACGTAGCCCGATGCTCAAGCCCATATGTCCTCTGTTCCCCGCATCAGTGGTGACGGCAGCTCGTCCTTACTTAGTTTTCTGTATGCCAGACCCCTTGCTAAACCTTCAGTGTGCTCCATCTTACTGGGTCCTCACAAATTATCCCGCAGGGCAGGTCCTCGGCTTCCCCAGTTGATGGAGGAGAAGGCTGAGGCTTAGAGAGAGAGAGAGTCGTTGATGGAACAAGTCTCAGATGCAGGCATGTGTTCACCCAGGGTGCTGTGCGCTCTCCTGAGTTCCTCTGTCCAAAGGGCTTCCTGGCTTTGTGTGAAAGCCCAGAGCCAGGGTCAGGACTAAAGAATGCTGCCCGCTTGGCTCTGGCACCCTGGCATCACAGGCCACAGGCCCAGGCTTGCTTGGGGAGATGGGGCTGGAGTCTGGAATTCAGTAATTCAACAAATATTTACCAAGCGGCTGTTTTGCAGAGCAGGTTCCCAAACTGCAGGGCGTGGACTGGTGACTGTGGACGGGGGGTGGCCACTGGTCTGCTTCAGAAAGAAAGAAGGAGCACAGGACAATGGGGGTTGCTTTGGTTTATAAGACTCTAAAAAATTTTATTGTGTGTTCCCTAATATTTTGGCATTAAAATTATTTTTTAATATTTATTTTTGAGAGAGAGAATGCAAGCAGGAGAGGGGCAGAGGTTCTTGAGTGGCTCAATCGGTTAAGCATCCGACTCAAGTCATGGGTCTCATGGGTTCAAGCCCTGCATCGGGCTCTCTGCTCTCAGCACCGACCCTGCTTCAGATCCTCTGTCTTCCTCTCTGCCCCTCTCTCTCTCTCATTCTCTCTCAAAAATAAACATTCATATGTGTATATAATAAAAGTCACATGGTAGCTAGAGAGGGGAATTAACCTTTTGAGTCACCTTACATCACAAAATAATTACCAAAATCTATTTCTGCTCCCAAGATTTGTTTTCATTAATCTGCGAAAAGTCTGAGAAACTCTCAAGAATCTAACAGGAATTAGGCAACATGTGTGAGACATGGCCCCTGCCCTCTAGGAGCTCACAATCTGGTGGGTGTGATGGATAAATTTAATTACCATGGGATAAATGCTATGGCAATACTCTCATCACGGTAATGGTAGCAGGTGTCAGCCGCATCCCATGGGACAGTTCACCGCGCAGAGGCTCTTCATTCTCGTGGTAGCCCTGTGCTGTCTGGTAGAGAATCAGTCTGCGGCTTTTCTTCTGGTGGGTTCACTCAGAGCCGTCCAGAGGACCTGGGGAGGGGAAGATCTCACACTGCCACAACTAGGGGGCCCCGGGGAGATAATATTCAGCGCCTGTCACTCTGGACAAGTCCTTGTTGCAGGGAGTGGCAGGATGACCCACAGAGCTGACAGTGTCTCCCTGGGGGAGAATGCAGGTCTGGGGGCTTTGAAGGCTAAGGGGCGTGCCTCTGGGGTCCAGCCTGCTGGAGGTTCACCATCCACCATTCCACCTTGCCCTTCACCATCCGTGAGATCCTGGCAGGATGCAAACCCAGGCAGTCTGCCTCCAGATCTGCCCTCCTACCCTTTCCGTATCTTCCAGCCAGATGACAAGGTACTCGGATCACAGCTCCTAGTATCCCTGTTTGCTATTTCGAACATGACCCACAGTGCAAAATGAATCTTCTGTTGTGACCTGGAATGCATATACACCATACAGATACCCACATATGCTACCCTTGTAACATGCAGTACACGCCAGTATTTTTGTTTCACTGGGAAAAAAAAAAAAAAAGAACACGCTGTACAAAAACAGGTTAAACTAATCTGTTAGCAATCAGGCGGGTGGTCCTTGGGCACCTTAGGAGTGGGAGGGAACCCAAGGGAGGGGGCAGTGTCCTAGGGGAGGCCTCTCAAGTTCTGCTTCCTGATCTAGGTGGGTCCAGCCGCTGAAAATTCAAAGTGCATTTTTTATGGTACACCTACTTTCCCCGTACGGAAGTACTTCCACAAAAGGGAAAGAAGTTTTCCCGACCCAGCAATGGATCGAGAATCACAATTGGAAATACACCGTCAACCCAGGGGGCATTCCGTAGTTAAGGGAGGGGTCACGACGAAAGGTACCCAGTGGAGGGGTTTCTCCTCCCCTTTCCGGTGCCACTATAAAACCCTGTCTCCTTGTCCCCGGGGCAGCCGATGCCAAGGCCGTATCGCCAGGTGAGCTTCCCGGATGACGACGAGGAGATTGTGCGCATCAACCCCAGGGAGAAGGTCTGGCTGACGGGCTACGAGGACTACCGGCACGCGCCAGTGCGGGGCAAGTCCCCCGACGCCCCGGAGGACGCCGACTCCTACGTGCGCTTCGCCAAGGGCGACGTCCCCAAGCACGACTACAATTACCCCTACGTGGACTCCTCAGACTTTGGCCTCGGCGAGGACCCCAAAGGGCGCGGGGGCAGCGTGATCAAGACCCAGCCGTCCCGGGGCAAGTCCCGGCGGCGGAAGGAGGACGGCGAGCGCTCCCGGTGCGAGTACTGCAGGGACATGTTCAACCACGAGGACAACCGGAGGGGCCACTGTCAGGACGCGCCCGACTCCGTGAGAACTTGCATCCGCCGGGTGAGCTGTATGTGGTGTGCGGACAGCATGCTCTATCACTGTATGTCGGACCCCGAGGGAGACTATACAGACCCGTGCTCGTGCGATACTAGCGACGAGAAGTTTTGCCTCCGGTGGATGGCTCTTATTGCCTTGTCTTTCCTGGCCCCCTGTATGTGCTGTTACCTGCCCCTTCGGGCCTGCTACCACTGCGGGGTGATGTGCAGGTGCTGCGGGGGGAAGCACAAAGCAGCTGTGTGACTCAGTTTCCCTCCCTCCACTCCTCCTACCACAGACACAGGGGAACGTGTTGTCTCTGACATACTCCCACCTTCTTTCCGGCTCCCTGGTACCTTGAGGCGCTATTCCAGCCTGGGGAGCCCACCTGGTGAACTCTGCACTTTCCCCTCTCCCCCCACAACCCCCTCCAGCCACCCACTCTGCATCAACCACACACCCATACACGCAGCACACGGTGTTCTAGGGAATGGAACCTCCGCACAGACACTGGTGTGTTATTAACGATCTGTAATCAAGCTAACTGTCTTATACATGCGTTGATTTCATGTCTTTCCTACCCACCTCTTCTAGTGCAAAGGCACCTGCAGTCAGAACTGCTGATTTGGGGTGGGTTTTGTAGTTGGTTTTTCCAAGACCATCTTCCTCTGGGTTCGTCTTGCCGGTCGCTAAGGAGCAGGGGGTTCCTGCCGATAGGTAATGTCAGAACGATGAAACCCTCCCCCAAGTATTGTAACCTGCAGTCAGATTACGTACAGGAGGTGAGCTAGTTAACAGACTTCTACCACGAACCAAGATCGCTTTAACTTTCGTAAACCCAAATTTCCCAAGTAGGCGGCAGTTTCTGTTCGGAGCCCATCATCATTTTCTGTGCCCTCCCCCCAAAACCCTGTCAATTATTTACTGATGCAAAACTTTCACCCATAAAATGAGAATTGAGCCTTAACTTCAGATTAACTTGTGTGAATCAGGAAAATTCCATAAACTGCATTGCATCCTCTTGGACCAGGGCTAGAAAAGGGGGATTTCAGGTTTGTCTGAGCTTCCCCAGTTACCCCTAAAGTAGAGCTTTTTAAAACTGTGTCACCACCACTTCTAAAAATTTAGCAATATTAGAAGAAAACACTAATGAAGAAGTTTTGCTCATTGTTTTGCAAACAAAATAGTCTATTCACACACAAACCAGTGTTCTCCAAAGAGTTCCAGTTGAGAAACACTAAGGTTGTGGTAAAGAAAATTAAAAGGAGCTTCCTCCCACACCCCCACTGGCTATTTTCTATTAACGGGGGGAGTTTTAAATGTCATAAATTTCAAGAGTGGTGGGTTGCATTTTGTTTGTGGGTTTCTGTTCTTGTTTTCATCTTGGAGTGAATTTCACATCACCAAATTCTTTGTTTGTACTCGGGGGAAAAAAACAAGGCCATATGTAAAAACCCTTCCAATGCCTAAGTGTCTTTCTCCTGCATCTCCAAACCCAGACTTGCCCGTTTGGGTGCACAGATGGTTAGGTCAGCAGTCTGGGTCTACCTGTCGCCTTGCCATGTAGGAGGCTTCTAATTAGCTGGAAAAGAGTATTTTTCTAATCTATTGCAAGGAGTAGCCAAATCTTGTCACAGAAAGAAAAGTGAAGAGTGAGTGGTACCTAGCATAGTACAATCAGAACATCATGGAGACCGGAGGGGACAGGCTTGTCAAAGCTGGCCGTTCTTCCCACCATGATCTTCTGTGGTAGTTGCCAGCTGAGGGCATGGCCTGCCCTCTGTCTCCGCGTCCCCCATCCCTTCTCTGTTGCACACAGGACATCAGTCTTCAAGGAAAGGGACTTTTCTCCAGTCTGCCAATCATATTGGGACAGTACGAGTCATGCTTACCTTCATGGAACGTCTTCAGCTCATCCGAGTGCGCTTCTTTAGTCAGACCGTCAGTGTAAATACCCAGTGTGCTTACAAGTTAGTCGGTAGACGTTTTCATTTGTTGGAGTGACTGGTGTGGCCTTCCAGTTTGGAAAAGTTGCAGAGAGCTGTCAGTCTGGTGGTGATGGAAGAAAAGAGAACTGCTTCCCAGCCTGGAAAACATCTAGAAATCCTTCAGCCAGCCTCCAGACGGTGTCGAGAGGCCATTCCCCCCCACCCCCCAACCCTGAGGTATTTCCTCAGGCCCTTTCTCAAGGTCTCCTCTCTACAAAGCACAACACTAATGTATGTTTTGTTAGACCTCAGTTCAAGTGCCCCTATTTATTTCAGTAAGAATACACATGTCCCGCCGCTTTTTGTGTGTAGTCTCTATTTAGTTGTTATTTGTTTCTATCTTCCTTTATCCCTTGTCCTTTTCCACCCTTTTGAAGAGTTATGCTAGTGAATCTTACTTTGCATATACGTTTTGGTTTGTGAAGGCAGCGGTTAAGGGCACAAGGACAGGCATGGGGACATTTATGTAAATACGTCTCTAATTGCCACACTGCAGCTGAACAGTGTGTAGTATTTTCCCAGTCAGCTTTGCCATACTGACGTCAATCATTTGAGAGAAATTATTCAGATTTTATTTTTGTATCTGTGGTAACAAAACATTAACCAAAAGATTTGTTTGGAAGCTTCCTCTGACCACCCCCACCCCAAGCTATTTGCTCACATTAACAAATTAAAGTGCCTGAAGCATAATTCATTCTTTACCTGTATACTAAAAAAAACCCTGTTGTATTGATTTTTTTATAATAAGCCTTTTTACCTCTGTGTAAAAAATATATATACAAGTGTATGATGTACATTTTAGTTCTTAACTTTTTTTTATGGTTTCTAATATGTATGACCAATGTAGCCATTGCTTTAAGATGTACCATGTAAATATAAACACATCCTACCAGACCGTTGACTGGGGTATTTGTCTGCCAGGAGAGGGGGAGGAGCGGTAGAGCCTTGGCACACGCTCGAGTTCTCGCACAGGGGCTGGGACGGGGTTTCCTCTGGAGAAGGACGCGTGGACACTGCTCTGTTTTTGTGAGGCCCTTCCCGGCCGTGGCTATGTCATAGGCCCCAGGGGAGACTGCAGCATCTCAGGCTTGGATGCCTCAAGTGAAAGGAATGCTGTGTGTCACAGGCCCGCAAACACCCCCTCTTCCCAGGCCTTCCCCACGCGTGCTCCTCAGAGGGAACAGCTGCACTTCTTGTGAGTTGTTTTCCACCGGTTCTTGCTGAACCTCGGGTGGGTATGTGTGGAGTTTGGGAGACAGTTTGTTTCTCACCAAAAACAGTTGTTAAAACGCCAAGACCCCTGGTCTCCTCAGAGTGGTTCTGTTGCAGTGACCCTTGGCCCACTTTCCCACCCAAATGGGCTCTGGATGCTCCAAAGTTACAGCGGCAATGCCCTGGAGGAAATAAAGTGTGGGGTCTTTTCAGGGTCACAGAGGAAAGTCTCAGCTCCTCTCTGGAGAACCAAGTAGAGGCCTTAGAAAGACACGTCGAGGGGCTCTCTGTCTTAGTTTTAACTCTTCCCAGCCACCGGCAAAGGTGGAAAAACAGGAGATGGTGGAAATTGGAAAGCAAGAGGAGAGAAACAATCTGTAAAGATTAGTAATTAATAACAGATTAATAGAGAGCATGAGAGCTGTTTAGAAGACCACAGATTATTCTAGTGGGGTGAAGAGCCAGCATGGAGGAAGTAAGAACAGCCAGTGTAAGTTTGATGATAAAGGACTGATGGGGTTGCTCTGAAATAGAACTAAGAAAAGTTACTCTCTGCCAAGACCGTATTTACTTGTTGTGACACTCTTGAATAAATTGCTCTGATTTTTCTAAAAGTGAGGGGAAAAAACTGGGAAGTCCCCTCCAGAGCTGCAGCAGGGACTGAAATCTTAGCTGACCCTCATGCCCCCCCATAAGGCACATGCCTCCTATCATTCATGCATTTGCAGGTGAGGAACTGACCTGCAGAAGGGGTAAGTAACAGTAAGTAACTGTCACATGACTACGGTCACGTGATGCAAGGACTGAACCAGTCCTGGCCTGGCTCTCACACCTCTGCTCACCTGCCTTTTTGGGCTTGAACAAGGGGGCAAGGGCCAAGAGTCCTTCCCGCTCCCTTGGGCCCATCAGGCTGCCCCAGGATTAGGCGGTCACCGGCACCCAGTGTAGTGTGCTCAGCCAGGCGCTGGGCACGGTACATACATCGTCTTCTCTAAACCTCCGCAGAGAAGAGGGATCACCTCCACTTCACAGGTGAGAAAGCAGGCAGGAACTCCATGAATTCCATCATGATTGTTGGACTGTCTTCCTGCCGTTGTTGGCCAGTTAGCCCTTGGGCAAGTGACTTCACCTTTCTGAGCTTTGGTCTCAGGTATGACAAGTCGAGAGTAATAGCTGTCCTCGGCACATCCGGAAGGTCAAATGATGTGCTGCAGTTACACTGCAGTACAGAGGAGGCGCTTTGAAATGCTAGTCCTTTCCCCGGTTCCTCCTGTATTCCGGAAACCTGTGGAAGCAGCAGAACTGCAGAGGACCACCTCTTGACGCACAGGAAGCTGAAGTCACAGTGGCTCTTCTCTGAGTATCTAGACCTACCACCTCTATGTCGAGATCTCTTTTCCTTAACCTCTCTGCAACTCTAAATTGGGTTCTGATCCCTTGCAGGCCCTACCAGGTAGGTTAATGGGCCAAGTGATGGCTGCAGAAGCACACAGGGCTGGCTGCATTACTCGGGGACCGAAGCCTGCTACTTGCTGGAAAGTTGGTGGCCTCCAAGCAGTTCTGCCGAGAGGGGTGGATTGGGCTCAGCGGATTTGACCAGGATCGGAGCTTGTGGTCTTGCAGAGCACTGCTATCCTGAACTTCCCAGCCCCCTTCGGTGGTCTTGACAGCAAAAAGCTGCAATTCTAATACAGCTTTTAAGCACACGCTGCCGAGCAGGCCAGGTGAATGAGGGACCAGAGCTTGCGCAGGTATGCCAGCTGCTTGCAGGCATTCTCACTGTTTGTTGGGCTTTCGGGTTGGTGGGGGGAGACAGTTAGAAATACCACACTTGGCCCGTTGGACTAGGCCTGAACAAGATGTGTGGAACGTAGGGAGATGGCCCTGCTGACATCTTGCACACCAGAACTTAGTGGTGACCGAGCGAATCCAGGCCCGCCAGTCTCCTCAGCTAGAGCAGCCACAGGCTAGGGGTCCCCTCAAGGCAAGCTGACCACACAGGGCAGCACTGGCAGAGGTGGAGATGTGACCGAGCAGGTGGCAGGAGGGAAGCTCCACATTTATTAATGAGTAAAATCAGTGCTGTGATAGCCATGCCTGGCAGGTACCCCTGTCCTCCCTTCTGTCTCTTCTCTCAGTTTTTTTTTTTTTTTTCAAAATCAGAAATTGGAGGCAGGTGCTCTGATTATAGACGTAATATACATAGTCATCATAAAAACGTCATATACTACAAAGATCTAAAAAAGAGAGTGTCCATGTGTTGGCCCGGGTTGACATAACAAAGTACATACTGGGTGGCTTAAACGATGGAGATGGAGAACTTAGTCCGTTAACGTCTTCTTGATAGGTATATATTCATTACCATTTGTTCACTGTTGTCTGGCTGTTTTTGGTTCCTTTATTCCTTTTTCTTCTCTTGCTTTCCTCCTTTGTGATTTGATGATTTTCTATCGTTGTATACTTCTGTTCCTTTTTATCTTTTGTGTACCTACTGTAGGTTTTTGCTTTGTGGTTACCATGAGGCTTGCCTAGGACAACTTATAATAACAGTCAATTTTAAGTTGGTAACAACTTGAGTTTGAGTGCACCCTAGAGCTCTATGTTGTTACTTCCTCCACTACACTGGTTTTGATGCCACATTTTACATCTTTTTATCTTATGTGTCTTTTAACTGATTCTTACAGTTAATGTTAGGCCACAAAACAAGGCTTAATACATTTAAGAGGTTTGAAATCCTATCACAATCACATTTTCTAATCACAGTAGTATGAAACTAGAAATCAGTTACAAGAGGGAAACTGGAAAATTTGCAGGTAATGTGGAGATTTTAAAACATGCTACCAAACAACCAGAGTCAAGAAAAAAAAAAAAGAAAGAAATTCACAGAGAATGAATGCATGTATTAGCAAATAACAACTCAAATCAAAAGCCCTACTTTATACCTCAAGGAACTAGAAAAAGAACACACTAAGCCCAAAGTTGGTAGAGGGAGGAAATAGCAAAGATCAGGGTGGAAATGAATGAAAATGAGACGAAAAATAGGGAAGATGGATGAAACTAAAATCTGGTTCTTTGAGAAAATAAACAAGATTGGTACATTGTTAGCTAGACTCACTGAGAAAACAGAGAGGACTCAAATGAATAGAATCAAATGAAAGAGAAATTACAGCTGATATCACAGAACTACAAAGGGACCTTAAGAGACCACTGTGAGCAAGGTATACCAAACTGGACAACCGCAAAGAAATGGATACGTGCCTAGAAACATACAAGCTACCAAGACTGAATCAAGAACTAGAAAACTTGAACAGATTAAATCATTCATCACAAACTTCCCAGGACCAGAGAATTCTACCAAAATTTAAAGAAGATTCAATACCAGTCCTTCTCAAACTCTTCCAAAGAATAGGAGAGGAGGGAACACTTCAAAACTCATTTTATGAGGCCAGCATCACCCTGATACCAAAACCTGAAAAGCACACCACAAGAAAAGAAAATTATAGTCCAATATCCCTGGTGAACACAGATGCAAAAGTTCTCAACAAAATTCAACCAAATTCAAAGAAACGTTAGAAAGATCATAAACCATGATCCAGTGGAATTTATTCAGGGGATGCAAGGGTGGTTCAACACCTACAAGTCAATCAACGGGATATACCACACTAACAACATGAAGGATAGAGATAAGGTCATCTCGATAGATGCAGAAAGAGCATTTGACAAAACTCAACATCCATTTATGGTAAAAATTCTCAACAAGGTGAGTATAGAGGGAACATACCTCAACAAAATACAGATCATAATGACAAGTCTACTTCATACTCAGTGGTGAAAAGCTGAAAGTGTGGTATTAGCATAAAAATATACATAAATCAATGTAGCAGAATAAGGAGACTGGAAGTAAACCACTTCTATATGGTCAGTTAATTTACAACAAAGGGGACAAGAATATAAATGGTGCTGGGAACACTGGATGGCCACATGCAAAAGAATAAGCTGGACCACTCTTACACCATACACAAAAATTAACTCAAAATGGATTAAAGACTTGAATGTAAGACCTGACCTGAAACCATAAAACTCCTGGAAGAAAACTAGGCAGTGAATCTCCTAACATGCATCTTGGTGATGTTTGGATTCAACAACAAAAGCCAAGACAACACATGCAAAAATAAACAAATGGGACTGCCTCAAACTAAAAAGCTTCTGCACACTGAAAGAAACCATCACAAAATGAAAACTCAACATACTGAATGGGAGAAAATATTCGGAAATCATATCTGATAAGGGGCTAATATCCAAAGTATATAAAGAACTCATGCAATTCAATAGCAAATATATATACATATTTATGTATATATCTGATTAAAAAGTGGGCAGAGGATCTGAACATTTTTTCCAAGGACCTACAAATGGCCAATAGACATCACAAGAAAAGGTACTCAACATCATTCATTATCAGTGCAGTGCAAATCAAAACCACAATGAGATCTCACCTCATCCCTGTTAGAATGGCTAGTGTCAAAAAGACCAGAAATAACAAGTGTTGGCAAGGAGGTGGAGAAAAGGGAACCCTCGTGCACTGTTGGGAATGTAAGTTTGTGCAACCACTGTGGCAAACACTGCGTAGGTTCCTGTTTAAGTTAAAAATGCTACTACCATATGACCCAGCAATTCCACCTCTGGGTATTTATCCAAAGGAAACAAAAATACTAATTTGAAAAGATATGTACACCCCCATGTTTATTGCAGCATTACTTATAGTAGCCAAGATATTGGAAACCACATTAATGTCTACTGAAGGCTGAGTGGGTAAAGAAATTTAGTGTGTGTATGTACACACACACACACACACACACACACACACACTGGGGTATTATTCAGCCATAAAAAAAAGAAAAAGGAAATTTTGCCAATTATGACAACATGGATAGACTTTAAGGACATTATGCTCAGTAAAATAGGTCAGAAAGAGGAACACAAATATCTTATAATCTCACTTATATGTGAAATCTTTAAAAACAAAGAAAAAACACCACAGACAGATCAGAGAGGTAGTTGCCAGAAGTGAGTGGTGGGAGGTGGTGGTCTAAAGGTAAAAATCCTGTTATAAGTTAAGTTCTGGAGATGTAATGTATCACATGGTGATCATAGTTAATAATATATTGTATACTTGAAAGTTATTGAGAGTAGATATTAACAGTTCTCATCACATACACAAGTTTGTAACTACATGTGCTGATGATGGAGGTTAACTAGATCATTTGATCACTTTGTCTTATATACACACGTATCAGAGCAATGTTGAACACCTGAAACTAATACAGTAATTATAGCTCAATAAAAAATAAAGCAGAGGCGCCTGGGTGGCTCAGTCGGTTAGGCGTCCAACTTCGGCTCAGGTCATGATCTCACAGTTTTGTGAGTTTGAGCCCCGCATTGGGCTCTGTGCTGACAGCTGGGAGCCGGGAGCCTGCTTCAGATTCTGTCTCTCTCTCTCTCTCTCTCTGCAGATCTCTCTCTCTCTCTCCTCTCTCTGCATCTCTCTCTCTCTCTGCATCTCTTTCTCTCCCCCCTTCCCCTGCTCGCACGCGGTCTCTCTCTCACACAAAAATAAATAAGCATTAAAAAAAATTTTTAAATAAAGCAGCAACGATGAGAGTAGAACCAGCTTCTGTTTAGACGTTAAAACAATCTGCAAAAAGCCTGTGAGTCTCTTCTCATTAAAAAATTTTAAACATGGTTTTCATTAATGTTAACATGCAAAGGGGTTGCTATTTTTTTCAAATAACTTTTAATATTTTTTAAAATCTCTTCATTTTAATTTCTTCTATAGACATATCAAGAGCTGCTAAAGCTCTTTGTCATCCTCAGTAACTTTCAAGGGGCTAAAGGGACCCTGAGAACAAGAAGTGTATGGCCTCTTCTCCTCCTTGGTTAACAGGCTCTTTCTTAGTTCTGCCCTTACTCTCTTCAAATGCAGCTTTGATCTGGCTCTTCTCTTTTTTGGGTACTTTATTCTATCTGACTTTAGCCAGCTGTCTTTGTATCTCCCTTCTCAGCTCAGACTATTTCATCCTCCTAGTTCCTTCTTTAGCCAGGTTTCAGTGAGGCCGTATCTTCTTGCATCTTTCCAGAGACACGGGGCAGCCGCTATCTGAGGTTAGGATCTGTTTCTTGTAGAACAGCAATGTCCAGAGAGATGCGCTGTCTCAATTCCGGCGGGTGGTTTTCCTCTCTTTCAGGCTCTACCCTCTTTTCATTGGCCCCTTGATGGGATTCGCACGGAGAGCCCTCTATCCAGGCTCAGCCTTGTCCATCACACAAGGTCAATGTGGTGTCTTTAGCCTCCCACTTGGGCACTGGCAGCTTGCTCTGTGGAGCTAAGCCTGCTTAGCTCAGGTGTTCATGCCTGCCAAGCATCACCTGGGCTATTTCTGAACCAGCCTACGTTTCTTCTGCTCCACTCTTGGACTCGGTGAGGCGGGGGAGCCCAGGGTAGCCTGCAGCCCTTTGAGCGGCCACTCTCTGCCCCCTTACCTTGTGTACCCGCTGAGGTTCCTCCAGCGATTAAACATCTGAAGAAATGATGCACACCTTTAGCCCTTCTTTCACTGTGGCACATGCTGGAAATCACAGTCGTTGTTGCTTTAGAGAGAAGCAGAAAAAGGAGGATGACATGAGGCTATGCCTGACCGGAAGACCGTACCTGCCTGCTGGGCGGAAGATCATCACTGACAAAGGGGCCTAGTAGAACAAAATTATTTCTCTCCCTCCTGGGGGCTGTCTGTCCTGCTCTGGCTCAGAGGGGCCAACACAAATGGTGTGAAATCCAGGGATATTCTTCTAAACGCATCCCAGTGGACAATGTGGTTGGTGAAAACTCTGCCTGGATTTTGGCTCGCGGCCTCCGTGTGGTCACAGGGCTGTTGCCGGTTTTCACGTTTGTGTGGGATTTCTGGGAGTCGTGGGGACGCTGCAAGGGGGTATCAGGTGCCTCTGGGCCATTCCCCCACTCACCTGGGAGTCTTTGGAATTAATATTTGCGGCTTGATGCAAAAACCATCCCATGTTCTTCCTTTTTCTGTCAAGCTTGGGTAATAACTACCTCTGTCTCGTGCTTTGCCATGCTCCATTAGTAACTATGGTTGCCTTTTGAGTGTCTTCCAGAAAAGCCTTCCCTGTCAAAGGAGAGAAAACTGATCATGTCTGCCCAGCCCCGAAAGCTGACATACATGGTAAGCCATCACAAAACGCCCCTGTGCACTGTGCAGCGAAGGAGAAAGGGTGAGGAAAAGAAACACAGGACCCCAGGCTGTGGTCCCTTTCAGAGTCTACCTTCTGGGGCCAGGAAGTCGTGGTGTGGTTCCTGCATGCTGCTTTTGAATGAATGTCTTTGCATCCTTGCTGGCTCGATGTGACGAGCAGAAGCCACTTTGAAGATGCCTCGCCCCAACAGAGCCCAGCTATTTACATAGTGGCCTTTCATTCTGTGAGCAGAGTGTGTGCCTCTGCAAATATTTTAGGCCTCCCTGCGTGCTTGCGGGCCCCTAAGTGCCATTCACCAGCTTTTAAGTTTGTTTTGCAGGCAGCAAGCCGCTGAGAGGGAGGCCTGACTCAGAGCGCAGGGGGCCGGCTGTCTGCCGCCGCCGCCGCCTCCTACCACGGCAGACCTAGAGGGGAAGGAAGCCGTGGGTTTTACAGCTGGTGTTTTTGGTTTAGAAAAAAAAAAAAGAGAGAGATGAATTTCTTTAAAAATACCTCACATGTACAATGCTACTAAATGTAAGTATCTATGCAGTGTTTGGGGATGAGGGAAATCGCGTGTTTTGTATGATTCACACTTCCTCCTGGTGACAGCAAAGGAGGTTCATACTGAGCCTCTGGTATTTTGGGATTTTGTTCCAAATGCTCTGAGTGAGAAGGCCGAGGCTCAGAAGGGGGGGTCATGGCTGCATTATGTTAAGGCAGCACGGTGTTTGCTTCTTCTCCTCTCACCTGACTTTGCACAAAGATCCTCCTTTTCCCATCAAAAACCGGGTCAGCAGCTTCATGGGTGCAGGGGACCAGGGCTTGGAGAGGGGAGAAAGCCATACTCACCCAAGTCTGACCTGGGCCTAGAAATATGCAGTGACAGATCTAGATGGGGGTGGGGGGTCCCGCCCAGTGCCGCCTCCCAGCAGGTGCAGAGGGCTCCCTGGAGGCGGGGTGAGCCAGCCGCCAGGAACATGCAGTCTTTCTAGGATTAGGCTTTTACAAGTTACCAAAACATGGAGTGCTGCTTCTAGGCTGACACATACCTTGGCAGGGTAATGGGGCTTCTGCCTGGAGCTGGGAGTCCCTGGGGTCAGGCTGACCTCCAGGCTGCATTTGGGCCTGGAGGAGAGGCCGAGTGGTGGGTGTGGTCGCCTCTCAGGGCAGTTGCATTCCTGGGGAGCACTGGGGCCACAAGAAGCAGGCTGACCCAGGAACCCAAGTGCTCCGTTAGGGCAGACGGGGAGAGTCGGGCTGCCGGCTGGCCGGCCCCAGGCTCCCTGCACCCCATCCACACATTCCCTGTGGGGTGAGAGGGCCTCCTCCCTCCCTCCGGCTCCATACAGCACAAGTGCCTTGTTGAGATTAGATAGACTTGGCACAAAAGTGGAAAACTGTACCTCTGAAATTCAAAGCTCCGTTTTTCCGAAGCTCCATTAGACTGAGGTTTGGTGGCGTGGAGTGCTGAGTCCAAAAATTATTAACAGTTAACTCTGTTAAGTTCTGTTGCTTGCCTTGGGAGGCAGATTCAAGATTGTGTGTTTATATGTATATACATATATATACATATATATATATATATATATATATATGTATGTATATGAGCCTTATAATGAATCTACCAAACTCCACACATGTGTTTTAACTGACAGGAAGATGATTAAGAAAAATAAAAGTCCTCTGCAGATGAATTAGCAATTGAATAGCACCCAAAAGCTACCACCAATCCCCAAATCTATTATTAACAATTAGCCTCTACAGGCCTGGTCATTGCCCTGCTTAATGCAGGGCATTAAGTTCACCTGCCCTTCCCCCTGCCATCCCAGCCTGCGTACTTGGCAGAGACATGTACTGCTCAGGATTATCCACGTGACACCTCCTCCTCCACCACCAGCCCCCCATGCTGCCCAAGCCCTTGCAATTAGGTGTGGTCACGTGCCTAGTTCTGGCTAGTGGGCTACAAGTGGAAGTGACCGAGAGAGGCATTCAAGAGCCAGTGTGTGATCCTCCTGTGCTCCACGCTCCCCTCCCAGCCCTGCACCTCGCCCCAGGGCAGTCATGGAGGCCACACACTGTGGCGGTGAGCCACAAGATGAAAGCGCATGGGGGCACTGAGTCACTACAGGGAGAACGGCTGGCATGGGGAGTGGCCTGAGTCAGGGAGTACATGAGTAAGTACAAAATAAATCCTGGTATGAAGCCAGTATACTTTGGGGGTTGTTTGTTACCACCAGATGTCCTGACTGATACTAAGACAGCAGCAGTTTCTATACAAAACACCAACCTCCTGCGACAAAAAGCCAGCTTCACCCTAGCGAAGGGAAGACAATCAGGTGCCAAAAGGGCAGCACACACCCTCTCCCCCAGGCCCTCCAATGGCTTCAGGGGCGTCTCAATACTTAGGATGAGCTAGAGAAGAGACAAAGCTCTGTTCATCAGAACTTGTTGAGCCACGATGGGGCAGTGAAGGGAGCAGAGCAGAGGAGACAGAAGCGCCCGCTGCAGCCCCCCCCCCCCCCCCACCGCCTTCCCCGCCCTGTTTACGGCGTGGCCTGGGGCAAGCTGCTTCAGCTCTCTGGATCTCAGCCCCTGCCTCCTTAAGTGAGCCAGGCATGATTGGGGCCCCACCTGCCTGGGGTGGCAGGCTTAACGCATGACGCTTACAATGCCTGGCTGCCCCCAAGGGGGCTGTGATGAGATGGTGGCTGCAGAGAGGAACCCATGTGGCCACATTCTTGTTCCCATTCAGAAATGCTCACGGGGCACCAGGCGTTGAAGTCTGTCACTATCAAACCTAAGGTTGTACATATGGGCTATCTCACAGCCAAGAGCCCACATGGCTCCTTGGTTGCCATCCCCAATGCCCTGGAGAGAAGTGGGGTGTCTGAGCCAATGATTCGTGAGTGACCCCAACTGTCCCTGCATATCAGCTTGCTCTTGTGATCAAAAGCACAATGTTGCTCACACACATTTGCAGAGCCATTTGCCTGAGGATGCTTATCACAACATCGTTACCAATGGCAAAACATACAGAAAGGCCAAAAACCCAGACAAGTCTCGAAAGTCCTAAATGTCTCTATGGAGCCGAAATAAAGAAAACAAGGCACCGAAAGGGTAGATAACACAGCCATTTGTATACACATGTGTAGACATACAAACACATACATATCTGTGTGTGTCATCTATACAGCTAGAAGGAAGTGCAAGAAGCTGGCAATGGCGATGCCTCTGGTTGGGATCTGGATCGGTGGGACAGCGTTAACTCATTGTAAACTCTTGAGTACTAACGTTTATCGTATATGGACGTATTCTGTTTTCCCGTAAGTTTTTTATCAATGAAGAAAAAAACACAGTTTTTTTGGTTAGAACCCCAATCCTAGATTTCAAGCCACGCTTCACTACATCACAACTGTGTGATCTTAGGCAAGCCTCAGTTTCTTTATCTGTAAAATGGGGATAATAATAGTGCCTCCCTCGTTGGATTGTTAGGAGGATTAAATGAGATAATGCATAAGAGGTTAGCACAGGGCCTGCCACCCATTAAGCATTCTTGGCATCCATTCATGGCACCCATTAAGCTATTTTTGATGAAGCCCAAAGCTCCCTGTCCATTTGACCACAGAGCCCAGATCTCTGACATAATCATTAAGACCATTCCTTGAAGAGCGAGTGTCGGTATTGGTTTTAATATTTTATCACCTGGCAGCATCTGTGGAACCCACTCGTTCACAGCCTCTTCCTGCGCCCTGCCCAGGCTGCTATTAACAGTCCCCAAAGCCTTCTTAAAAAGTGTGCTTCTCCATACGGTTTCCCAAAACTCCTACTCAATAGACAGGGTTGATATATAGCTGGGTGAACATCCTTTTCTCCTTGAGCTTTTATGGAGGATGTGAGGGCAAAGGCTCTTCTTACCAAATGAGGGAGAAAAGACTCTTGAAGCCATTATGTGTCTGACACCAATTCAATTACCCGATCCGTGGCCTTTCCAGCTAAGCACTTCCTAAACTTCATTAGTGCCGCAGGACTGCTGCCAGCCAACATCCGACCCTTTACTCAGAGTGCCGTACAGAGGAGAGGACAAACCTCCACTGTGGCAGGTCACTGCGCCACTCTTGCATCTGGAACAATGGAGACCTGGGGCCTCGAGGACTGAGTGGAGGGACCAGCTGAGGTTGTGGGGACCACTATGAACCTACCCCAGCCTGATTCCCATCACCCAGAGTTTAAAGTCATCTTTAAAACAAAACTTAGAGGGGGCCTGGCTGGCTCAGTCGGTAGAGCATATGACTTTTGATCTCAGGGTTGCGAGTTCAAGCCCCATGTTGGGTGTGGAAGCTTATACTTAAAAAGGAGTGCCTGGGTAGCTCAGTCGGTTGAGGGTCCGACTTTGGCTCAGATCATCATCTTGCATGTGTGAGTTCAAGCCCTGTGTTGGGGTCTGTACTGACAGCTCAGAGCCTGGAGCCTGCTTCAGATTCTGTCTCCCTCTCTCTGCCCCTCCCCTGCTCATGCTCTGTCTCTGTCCCTCAAAAAATAAAATAAAACATTAAAAAAACTTAAAACACACACACACACACCTACCTAAGGAAATCTGAATAAATTATTAAAAAAAAAAAAAAGATAAAACTTGGAGCTTCACGTTGGTGAATGCATGCACATTTGGGGAGGGTGGGCCCCAGCTGCATAGGGACTGAAGCTCCTGGGCTCAGGACCCTTCCGGATGTCACCCTCTGTACCTCTTTCTTTACCCAGTTATTCATCTGTGCCCTTAAAATATCCCTTGTAATAGAAAAGGAAGAAAAAGAAAGAAAGAGGTCCAAGAGTGAAGAAGGACAGAGAAACTTGTAGTAACTAGGGAGTGAAGCAAAGTCAGGACAAGTGACATTTGTTCAACCAGTGATTGCTTCTAGAAAACACTGGCTGTGATATAGGATACATATTCTTTGAAGTATAAAACAAAGAGATGGGGAAACTAAGGCTTGGAGAGATCAACAAGAGGCCAAGGATGAAAGGTTAAAGACAAAATCAGTTTTTTCATCTCACTTAAATGATCCTCAAGAGTCCTTTAACCTCCAAGAAGAAAAAAAAAAAAACCCTATTTCTGTTCTACAGTCATAATGAATTCAGCATCTTTCACAAGAAACAGAAGGTGCCTGTTGCACACCTTTTCTTTTTGCACAAAATTGAAATGAATAAGTTTTGTGTTAATTATACACACACACACACACACACACACACACACACACATAACTATAGGACGTGGGTTGTATAGTCTACTCTGACTCGTTTCTTGTAAGGCCAACAGCTCTAGAGTCTATCCCACTGTACAGCCCCAGCCCAGCTCACCTACCATAAATACTGGTTCGCTTGTCCGTCTAAGCAAGGGTATAAGAGGCTTGAGTGAAAGTTACGGGGCCTGACGAATCCATGTACCAGCCATCAGTGCCCTGATCACTGAGAGCAGTGAGTAGACAACAGGGATATTAAACTCTTAAAAACTGTGATCCTGGAACCAGGATCTTGGGAGAACAGGTTGGTACAAAGGGATAGAGCTTCCTGCCTTTGCAAATGCCATCGGGTTTCCGTCAAAAGTGTCTCGGCATTATCCCTGACAGAATAGAGACCAGAGGCCCCTCCCCTGTCGCACATCTGTGAATTACTGGATTTATACAGAACCCTAAAGGAAAGGGAAGACATCTACCCTTGAAATATGACTGAGATGGAACTCCATGCCACCATGGCAAATAGGAGCTTGAAATTCTCTTTAATTAGGGGAAAAAGTAACTGATTTTTTTGTTATCAAAACTTGGGAACTAAAAGTCTTATCAACTACATGGGGTACCTGGCTGACTCACTGGTAGGGCATCTCTGGGTTGTAAGTTCAAGCTCCATGTTGGGTGTAGAGATTACTTGAAACTATTTTAAAAAGTCTTATTAACTACATTATATCCCGACTACCTAGCACAGAACTTGGCATATGGTAGGTGCTCCATGAGTACAGAACGTATGCATGACCAATCCAGGGGCCTTTTAAGATCTTCCTTCAGTTGTCAAATAAAAAGCCAATTACTTCTCATAAGTTCTATTATTTTCACAGGCAGAGGGTGGGCTCTTACCATTAGAAAATCATTCATGCCCATTAGAAAGCAGAAATTCTCCCTTAGACCGTGTGTCACTCCCCTGCTCAATTCTTCTAGTGGCTTCCTGTCTCATTCTGAACAAAATCCAAAGTTCTTACTGTGACCCTCACACGGTCCTACAAGATCTGGTCCCCCCTATCTCTGTGACCTCATCTTCTACCACTCTCCCCTTCCTTTCCTCCCTGAAGCCACACTGGCCTCCTTGTTCCTCAAACATGTTCCTGCCTCAGGACCTTTACACTTGCTCTTCTCTCCACCTGAAATGCTCTGCCTGGAGAGCTCTTCAGCATTTCATCTTTGCTTATATCAGGTCTCTCTTTAAATGTCACCTCTTCAGAAAAGCCTTCCCAGATTACCTTATCTAAAATTGCATCCCCTTGGGGGCACCTGAGTCACTCAGTTCACTAAGCATCCAACTCTTGGTTTTGGCTCAGGTCATGATCTCACAGTTTGCAGGTTCGAGCTCCATGTGGGGCTCTGTGCTGACCGCATGGAGCCTGGGATTCTCTTTCTCTCTGCCCCCCCCACTGCTCACTTGCTCTCTCTCTCTCAAAAATAAATATTAAACTTTTTTTTTTTTTTTTAAAGAACAGTATTCAGGGGCGCCTAGGTGGCTCAGTCTGCTGAGTGTCCAACTTCAGCTCAGGTCGTGATCTCACAGGTCGTGATCTCACAGTTCGTGAGTTTGAGCCCCATATAGAGCTCTCTGCTGTCAGCAAAGAGCCCGCTTCAGATCCTTTGTCTTCCTCTTTGCACCTCTCCTGCTCACTCTCTCTCAAAAAAAACTAAATAAGATATTTTAAAAAAATGGATAAGAAATAATAGAAGAACAGTATTCAAAAATAAAATTACAACCCTTCTTATTTACAATAGCCAAATTATGGAAGCGACTCAAGTGTCCATTGATAAATAAATGGATAGGAAGGAGGAAAAATAAAGAAGATGTGACACACACACACACACACACACACACACTCTCTGGAATATTCCTCAGCCATAACAACGAAATCTTGCTATTTGCAACAACATGGATGGACCTAAAGTATAAATAAGTCAGAGGAAGACAAATACCGTGATTTCACTCATACGTGGAATTTAAGAAATAAAACAAGCAAACAGAGGGAAAAAGAGACAAACCAAAAAACAGACTCTTAACTCTAGAGAACATCAAACTGGTGGTTACCAGACAGGAGGTGGGTGGGGGGATGGGTGAAATAGGTGAAGGGTATTAAGAGTACAGTTACCATGATTAGACTGACTGATGTATAGAAGTGTTGAATCACTATATTATACACCTGAAACTAATATAACATGTATGTTAATTCTCCTGGAATTTAAAAAACAGAACACCCTCAGCTTGGATCACAAAAAGTTAAAGTAATACCCAAATGAAATTCATTAGCCCAATATGTTTCTAATAATAAACAAGAAGCCCTGTTAAGGGAAAAGTTAAATAAGTAAATAAATAGGGGTGCCTGGGTGGCTCAGTCGGTTAAGCATCCGACTTCAGCTCAGGTCATGATCTCATGGTTTGTGAGTTCGAGCCCTGTGTCGGTCTCTGTGGTGACAACTCAGAGCCTGGAAACTACTTCGAATTCTGTGTCTCCTTCTCTCTCTGCCCCTCCCCCATTTGTGCTCTGTATCTCCAAAATAAATAAATGTAAAAAAAAATTTTTTTAAGTAAATAAAATAGCATTTCCTGTCAGTCTCCCTACCCTACACCCTATGCTTACACTACTTTATTTCCCCTCAGAGTCCTTAAGTGACATATAATACAATTTGTTCCCCCATTAGGGCAATAAGAGAAAAGTTCTTATTCACTCCTCGATCCCCAATGCCTTAAACAGTAACTGGCAGATAGTAGGAACTCAAGAAATATTTGTTGAGTAAATGGGTGAACTTAACACCCACTAGATATTCCCTGGGAGTAAGATTCGATGGTCATGAATCTCAGAAACAGAATGCTGGAGCTGGAGGTGTCCCTGAGAGCATAGACTTCTGTGCTCCGAGGGCCCTGCGAGGGCACTGGCACCTGCAAGGCCTGGGGCTTTCCACCGCATGTAAGGAAGCTGCCCTGAGGAGGGAGGCCCCCACCCAGGGCTCTGCTGTCTTCTCCAGCATCACTGGGCCCCCAGCAAGAGGGAAATTCCATAGACAGTAAGAGCTATTCTGAGAAAATACATTTGGGAACCCCTGGGTTAAGATCTTTCTTCTCAGGGCCACAGGTAAGCTTCTGTGCATTGGGATTCTCCAAGGTAGGGTGACTGTAGATCACATTTCTCAAACTTCTTTTAACCCTTTTTCCAGAGAACACTTTCATGGGATTTACGTTCCCAAGAATGCATTTTAGAAAACACTGGCTTCAGGGCGCCTGGTGGCTCAGTCGGGTTAAGCAGTGGACTCCTGCTCAGGTCATGATCTTGTGGTTTCTGGGTTCAGGACCCGCGACGGGCTCTGTGCCTGCTTCAGATTTTGTCTGTCTGTCTGCCCCTCCCCAGCTTGCGCGCACACATGTTCTCTCTTTCTCAAAAATAAACAGTAAAAAAGAAAAAGAAAACACTGGCTTCGTGCTTTCTTCGTAGCTGAAGTGCATTCTGAATAGGTGTGTGGGAAGCAGCAGGGAAACCGGTTGCTTTGGTTACTTAAACAACCAAGAGAAGGGCCTCTGGTTTCCCCGCAAAGCCCCGCTCACCAGCTCCTTCCATTTCCCCGCAGGAGGGCTGAAGCACAGCTCTCTCCACGATCCGCCCCCTCCAGGGTCCCTGGACCTAAACCCGCTCCCTTCAGCATCTCACAGTGCTACCCTGCAAGACTCAATTGGATCATCTTTTCCCTCCAGGCCTCACCTTCACCCACCTCCCTTCTGATACCCTGCCGGGAGGACTCCCTCCCTCCTGGAGCCCAAGGCCGCCTGCAGGGGCCAAGGACCAGCACGGAAGTGCCCCCTCCAGGGTCCCTGGACCTAAACCCGCTCCCTTCAGCATCTCACAGTGCTACCCTGCAAGACTCAATTGGATCATCTTTTCCCTCCAGGCCTCACCTTCACCCACCTCCCTCCTGATACCCTGCCGGGAGGACTCCCTCCCTCCTGGAGCCCAAGGCCGCCTGCAGGGGCCAAGGACCAGCACGGAAGTGCCCCCTCCTCCCTGCCCTGGGCCAGCCTCCTCGCAGGGAGCCATTTAAATAGCTGGTAAAGGAGACAGAGTTCCAGAGGAGTGCGTGCAAGATCCAACTCTAAAATAACGGCATGTGCTGGGAACACGTTTGTGTACATCCGCATGGAGAAAAAACCTGGGGAGTGACGGTGGTTCTCTCTGGGCAGTGGGATTTGGGGTGTTTTTTCCCCCCTTTTTTGCTTAGCTACACTTTCAAATTCTTTTTTTCTGCATGTGTTTAAGAAGGAAAAAGAGCTCGCGTAAGTGTCACAGAATCCACAGCTGTCCTTTGCTTCCTCACTAGCTGTGCGTGACCTCAGAGTACTTGCCCTCCCGGGTTCCTCATCGCAGAGTTGCCCCACCTTGTTCCTTCTGCGAGGTTCTCCGGGAAGCGGCAGTGATCCACAACTAGGCTGCAGGCAGCGAGAGAGCAAGCGAGGGGCTCCAGCACCTCCTCTGCGCCTTCCCGGAGGCCCACGCGGTGCCGTGCACGCTGCCGCGTTCGTTTTTATTACTGCAGGTGCTAGATAAATTCTCAGTGACCGAGCCTGCAGCCAAACACATTTATCCCTGTCATCGCTCCAATTTTGCGCGGCTGGGATGGAGCCCAAGGCGCAGGAGACGCAATAAATCTGCTCTTGGGGCCCCACCCATTTCTCCACCAAGCAGATGCAGTGGTGGGGAGCCCAGGCTGGGGGGGCCCAGCGCCGGGCTGCCGGCGGGAGTGAGCACAAGGCCCCAGGAGCTGAGTCCTGGAGAAGGGCTGGCTGGCTTCAGAAAGCCTCCCCTCCCACAGGTGTGTGTGAGTTGGCTTTTGGCAGGGATTTCTGCAGAAGGAAGGAAGGGAGACCTGGCCAAGTGCAAAGGCAGCAGGTAGGGAGCCTTGCCTGGGCTTTAGTCCTGTCTCCTCCCCAAGGCTCCTGCCCACCCTGAGCCTGGACAAATCACTTCACTGCTCTGGGCCTCTCTTTCCTTGTCCACCAGAGAAGACAATAACACCTTTTTTTTTTTTTTTTTTTTATTATCATGACAATAAAATGAGATTCTACATGTATGGTCTGGCATATAGCAAGCACTCATAGTGACCAAGGGTTGCCTTAAAATGGTTTGAAGGTCTAATTGAGTAAGTAGACACCAAGTGGCTCAAAGTATATGGCTGGCTTCATGCCAGAGGCCCTTCCCCAATGCTAACCACTCTGCCACTGATATAACTCACTTAAAGCATGCTCTGGTTTTGACCTGGGTAGGCTCCATCTTTCCCTTATACTGTACAGCCTTGAGTAGATTTATGAAGCAAAAGCAGCTTATGGTGCATCTTTTGTGTGCCAGACATCTGCGAGGTGCTTCGTATCCCTTCTACAGAGAGGACATCTGTTGAGACCCAGAAGAATAAGGTCATGGCCAAAGTCATGCAGCATGACAAATGGTAGAACCAGAGTTCAAATGCTGCCTGTTACTGCATGGAAAAAGCATGAGAATCTCCTAGAAAGTCTGCTCACCCCTATTTTGTTTCACAGACTCTAGAATATTCCATTTCATTTGTTTGACGCCATTTGTAGTGAAGGCTTCCTAAATGCATCTCGGGAAGCAATGTGCTAAATGGTACCATATATAAACTCACTTCTCCCACATGTTAGTCATACTAAGTGCCACGCCTTTAAATCATGCTGAGACATTCTCCTCAAGGTATTTGTGGCACAGGGAGGAAGCCCGCCTTGCCTTCTTGCAGCTGTGCGCCTCCAGTTCAGGAACTGTGACAGAGACTCAGAGCTCGGCACTGACCGAGAGGGAAGTGTTTCTACCCAATCTTGCGGGAGGGCTTAGACCCTCTCAAGTGTTCTAAAAAAATCATCAAAACAGGAGGGGAGGGGCGCCTGGGTGGCTTGGTTGGTTGAGCATCAGACTCTTGATGTCACCTCAGGTCATGAGCTCACAGTTCATGAGTTTGAGCCCTGAGTTGGGCTCTGTGCTAATGGTGCAAGAGCCTGCTTGGGATTCTCTCTCTCTCTCTCTCTCTCTCTCTCTCTCTCTCTCTCTCTCTCTCCCCCTTTCTCTCTACCTCTACTCTGCTCACGCTTTCTCAGAATAAACAAGCTTAATAATAATAATAATAATAAAAACAGGAGGGGAGAAGACTGTGGAGTCACCAGGTGCTGAACAAATGTTTCCCAAAACGAGGATGTTTGGTGACAGCTGGAAGGACAGACACTCAGCAGTCCAGACACCCTGGAGTTTCACATGTGACCTTTGGCTTCCACGTGAGATTAGGCGACAAATTTTTTCAGACTCATGTTTTACTTATATTAAATGGTTCAAGGCCAATGGTAGAAGCAGGGAATCCAAAGTCTACCCAGACTATTTCCTCTTATTTTGATTTATGCCAGTGGTTTACAGCTTCTCTGAATGACAAATATTTTTATAAAGTCCTCTTAATACCCTAAATGAAATTGGTGGATTATATATAAGCGATTGATGCACAAGTTGATGTAATTAATATAATACCCTAACTCAACACGGGATTTCTTAAACCTCACTATTGGCATGGGGCCTCATGACCCCTGCAACAATGTCCTGGACACTGCACGGTGGCTCGTGGCATCCCAGGCCTCTCCCCACTGATGCCGGCGGCACGTTTCCCGCCGATCACAACAACCAACAATGTCTCCAGATATTGCCAAATGCCCACAGGGGGGCAGTCACCCCCATGGAGAACCACTCTTTTAACAGAAAGGATCAATAAAAAGGTTATGTATATTAAAGTAACGCGGATTTCAAAATCTAAAGGCTCAGGCATGGCGGCCCTGGAGGGCACGATGCAACAGTCCGCTGCCTGCACCTACTGCCAAGGAAGGGGTTTGGGGTTTAAGAAGATCAGAAGCTGTTTATACAAGAAGAACTGAACAATGAAAGGGCAGAGGTATGGTGGATATCAGAATAAAAACTAATGTTACGCTAATATACAGCATCAGCATGGTTATGACCAGTGGTATCTAGTGACAGCCTCTAGTGCTTAAGAAGAACTTAGAGATCTCTCCTGTGAGGATGGAGAGAAAGAGGAAGTGGTGCGGAGGACTCCAGAAAAGGAATCCGAATAATGTTCTTGAAAAAGAACAGGCAGCTGGGAAATAAGTAATTTTAGAGTGTAATCCCCACAACCTCGATTTCTTGTCATTGTGCTATTTAAAACATAGAGAAAATGTATACAGATGGCAATATGAAAACAATATTTTTTATTTTTTTAAAAACATTAGTGAAATTCAGCCCTATCCTTTTAGTTCATGAATGTGTTATTTGGAGCTGGCTCAAGTCTTTTCAAGGAAACCTCAAATCTCTGTTAGGGATTTTCAGTTGGTTTCACTGTGTAGTTAACTGCCCTACAGCCTTGAAACCCTTTTCAGGAGAATTTGTAGTTAGAAATGCTAATGCACGGAGCTGGCAGCCTGCACAGCACACGTAAATAACACGGTAATTTCCAAAGATCTTCCTTCCGTTTTAGCTTCTCTGTATGGAATGGTCTTCTGAATTGCTAGGCTCTTCAAGTAACTTCTTAGAACTGATTTTCAGAATGGTTGTGTTCTAAGTATGGCTGATTTACATTCATAATGCGTTTCGTCTGGAAGAACATTCAAAAGCCATGTGGGACAGGAGACATGTTTTTCGTCGTATGGGACTGTTCCAAACATCCTCGGACATCCAGCTTCCACCCATCCCCAAATGCCAG
This sequence comes from Cryptoprocta ferox, assembly GCA_028646485.1. NCBI lineage: Eukaryota > Metazoa > Chordata > Mammalia > Carnivora > Eupleridae > Cryptoprocta > Cryptoprocta ferox. Next base: position 77,857,122 of record CM053576.1, on the reverse strand, counting down.
TGGGAACATCAGCCAAAGAGCACACCCACCAATTTCCAGCATGCCTGTTCTGAGGTACCTCAGTTCCTGTCAATTACCCCACACTTACATGACCACATGCCAGATGTAGATCATTGCCACCCAAGAGGACATTGACAAGCACCCACTTTGGAGGCACAGATTCATAGGTTCCTGCCATCAGCTGGTGCTTCGGGCACAAAATAGGGGTACTTCTCTATCTCCACTACTGTTATCTCTACTACCTCTAATACTTCTATGCCATGTTAACTAATCATATCTCAGTGAAACGCTCAACAAATGGTATTAACAAGGTAACTGTTAAGAGTTCCCCGGGCATCACACCCTGGGTCTTAAGTCTATTGTTTCATTCCAACTTCACAATAGCCTTGTGAGGTAGATCCTATTATTAGCCACATTTTACAGTAGGGAGTTTGGGCGTCCAAAGTGACCGACTAGTGAGTGACAGGATCAGAATTTGAACTCTGGCTCTTACTCGAGTTGCTGTACTGTTTCCCCAGAACTGGCTTCTCTGTATTCAATTTAAGTAAAAGCAGTAAATGGCAGAAAGCATAATTTTATAAAAAGTTGCATGTAATTATACCCAAAGTTTATCCAGATTCAGTATACATTCAGCACGGCCTCCCAATACCACCAGTTGAATAGTCTTGTGCATTTGGAATTGGAGTGGAGGAAGGGCTGTTTGGAATTCTGCCTGTGAGCCCTGAAAGATACTCCATCATGAAAGATATATTGAGTTAAACTTCCCATAGCCAGATCAGCAAATATGTTTCATTTCAAGTGGCCATGGTTGCCTAAGGTTGAGAAAGAATTTTTTTTTTATTAGATGAAGCCTATTTTTTTTTTTTAAAGTTTTTCTTACAGAATTCTTTTTTTTCCTTCAAAGTCTATTTTGAGAGAGAGAGAATAAGCAGGTGAGAGGCAGAGAGAAGGAGAGACAGAATCCCAAGCAGGCTCTGCAGTGTCAGCACAGAGCCCGAAGCTAGGCTCAAACCCAGGAACTATGAGATCATGAACTGAGCCAAAACCAAGAGTTGGATATTCAACCGACTGAACCATCCCAATGCCCTGGGTTGAGAAGGATTTTTAAGGTAAGTTGGCAATGTCGTCAATTAGTAAGGTCTGTCCTGACTAGAAAGAGGGCATCTGGCAGCTTCCATTTTATGAAGTTATTATCCTTATTTCCCTAGGTTGGGAACTGTACACTTTAGGAATATTTTCAAAAGTAGAAGTAAAACTGAAAAGGAAATTTTGGTGGAATTCTAAGTTAACAGAAAACACCAGTTCCTCAGAATCTGCTTCTCATGTCATCATAGAAACATTAAGATAGGAATGACCTTCAAGATTATTTAGATTCGCCCATCTATAGATGGGTGGATAAAGAAGATGTGGTATGTATATGTGTGTATGTGCACACACATATACATACACAGATATGTATATGTGTGTATGTGCACACACATATACATACACAGAGTGGAATATTACACAGCCATAAAAAAGAACAAAATCTTGCCATTTACAACAACATGGATAGATCTAGAGTGCATTATACTAAGTGAAATTAAGTCAGAGAAAGACAAATACTATATGGTTTCACTCACATGTGGAATTTAAGAAACAATAAAAATGAATAAAGGGGGGGTAAAAAGAGATAAACCAGGAAACAGACTCTTAACTATAGAGAACTGATGGTTTACCAGACTGGAAATGAGTAGGGGGATGGGTGAAATAGGTGATGTGGGTTAAAGAGGACACTTATCACGATGAGCACTGAGTGATATACGGAATTGTTGAATCACTAGATGGTGGACCTGAAACTAATAGAACACCATGTTAACTACACCAGAATTTTTAAAAATAAAGCATTTTTTAAAAGATTATTTAGAAAAAGATGATTTAAATTTATTCACTTTAAAGGCTTTTTTGTTTTCTTCTAAATGTTTATTTTTGAGAGGGACAGAGAATGAGTTGGGGAGGGGCAAAGAGAGAGAGAATCCCAAGCAAGCTTTGAGCTGTCAGCATAGTGCCCAGCTCAGGGCTCAAACTCACAAACGGTGAGATCATGATCTGAGCCAAAATCAAGAGTCAGATGCTTAACCCAGGTGCCCCAAGATTTATTCACTTTAGAAATGTATTCAAAAATAGGAATAGAAACAAGAAGGAATTTCTGGTGGTGAATTCCAAGTTCACCAGAAAACTCAGTTCCTCAGAATATTCCATTCATGGACTTGTAGAAACTTAAGGAAGGACATTTTAGAGTATTTAGGCCTGTGGTTCTCAAATTTGGCTTGTAGTAGAACCACCTGGGGAACTTTTGAAAAATTCTGGTCTGGATTCTGATTTAATTGGTCTGAGGATAGGCTCAGGGATTGACATTTTCTGAAAATTCCCCTACTGGTTCTAATGCTCAGCCTACAGGGAGAACTACAGATGTGGTCAAAACCCCTCGTTTGACAGAGGTGGAAATGGAGGCTTAGAGAAGCCTGGTGGTTTTCCTGGTGACAGAGAAGATTCTGCCCTGCAGCCTCAGCCTCTGGTCGAGGAGTGAGGTGAAGCCTCTGGGTCCTTGCTGCAGAAGTAGAGTCCCGGGGGCGCCTGGGTGGCTCAGTCAGTTAAGCGTCTGATTCTCGAATATGGTTCAGGTCATGATCTCTCATGGTTTATGAGTTCAAGCCCCACGTCGGGCTCCACAGCTGGCCACATGGAGCCTGCTTGGAATTCTCTTTCTCCCTCTCTCTCTCTCTGCCCCTCACCCGCTCATGTGGTCTCTCTCAAATTAAATACACTTAAAAAAAAAAAAAAAGAAGTAGAGTTCTGGAGCCCACATCCATCTCAAAATCTGTGTCCTGTTGGCCATTTCCTTACAGCTGACACTCAAGCTGAGAATGACCACACTTAAGATGGCCATTTGTTGCGCCCTCCACCCCCACTCATGGCATTTCCAAAAAGAACTCCAAGCTTCTCCCACTGGTCTCTGTTGTATATCTGATTTTTCATGCCACTTGCTGTAGGTGTTACACTGGATGACTTGCTTGCCCTTAATGTCCCTTCATGGCACTAAAATCAGTAGTAAGAGATCAACAAGTCACCGTCCCCAAAGCAACTTTAAAAAGATAGAGGAAAAGAGAACGAGAAGTGGGTTACATTTGTGGAATGCCTCCTATGTGCCAAGTACCTTATGCAGTTATTTATCCTTTCAACAACACAGGAAGGGAAATGTTATTACAGGTGAGGCATAGAGGATCTGAGAGGTTAGGTAACTTGCCCAAGGTCACACAGCTCATGAATAGGAGTCGGGATTCAAGCCAGTTCTCACTACTGCCCTCTGTAGACTCCCTCAGTAATGTGGCATGTCCTTAAAAGGGTCTATCACCCCAGGGTTTGCTTATTAGTGGTGAGGAGAAAATGGTAACAACACAGTGGAGGAACGTGACCACACAGTGACCAGCTGATCAAAATGAACATCAGCAGATGGCCATCAGCCAACTGAACCTACTCACGAGGAGCCCAAATTGAGTAACATTCTGCAAAATAACTAGCCTCTGTTCTTCAGACATTTCAATGTCCTAACAGAGAAAGGCTGAGGAATGGTCCCAAAGTAAAGAAAACAAAAGAGACGCTGGTGGTGCTGGACTGGATTCTCCACCAGAGTGGGGCCATGCTTTGAGGCCCTACTGGGCCAGTCGACAAACTTAGAATGTAGAGTGTACAACAGAATAAAACACTGTAACAGCATTACATTTCTAGAATCTGATAACTGTTGTGGCTATGCAAGAGAATATCCTGTTCTTCAGATATATAGGTATCAGGAGAGAAGGGGTGGGGCGTGGGGTCTCAAGCTACTCATCAATGGCTCCGAAAAATAAATATTGCTGCGGTCGGCCTTCCAGCAGCTCACAGAGAGCAAAGTCCGTGGCAGATAGGGAATTTAAAAATCATGGGGCGCGTAGGTGGCTCAGTCTGTTAAGCGTCTGACTTTGGCTAAGGCCATGATCTCATGGTTCGTGGGTTCGAGCCCCACAATGGGCTCTGTGCTGACAGCTCAGAGCCTGGAGCCTGTCTTCGGATTCTGTATCTCCCTCTCTCTCTGACCCTCCCCTGTGTAAACTGTCTCTCAAAAAATAAAAAAAAAAATCTTGTTTATTTGATTAAAGAATCCCATGGTTTCCTGACATCAAGGAAAATACTTTTCAAAGTGGCTTTCTTGGTTTTGAACGCTTCTGTGGATTTCAGAAAATGAAATGCTGATCCCTCACCAACCCCCTCCCCACTGCACCCTCAGCTCCTGAAAGGGGAAAACCCTACTGTGAATTTGTCTTACTGTGTTATCATTTGTATGTTCCTCCATATTTCCTGAAAATGTATTTGGGATTTTGTCACCCTTACCATATGCATAAGGTGAAAAAAATGAACTCAGTAGGATATGGCAGAGTACATTCTCTGCCCTCTGACCTGCTGCTATGAAAATCTCAAGTCAGATTCTTGCTCTGCCAGACGGAGAGGAAGGACAGAGTCAGGCCTCTCACTTGAAAAAAAGTTGTCTTTGATTTGGCAAACACTGAGCCAGCCTCTGCTACGTGTGGTAGACAGAGCACTTCTCCCAGACATTTGAGAGAATAAACACATTCTAGGTTATGGAACTAAATGTTTGCAAACTATGTCCAGGATCCTTCATTGCTAGGCACCAGTTTTATGAAGACAGAACTGCATCCTAGCCATTTTTGGCAGGATGCACGTCTATTAGTCAGGATCTTAGCTGCAAATGACATAACAGGCCCCGGATGGATGAAGCAGAAAAGCAGAGCAACAATTCCTAAGGGATCCTCGGGAGCTCACAGAAGCCCTAGGAAAGGGCAGAGTCCAGGTGAAGACCATCCAGGAAGGAGCAAGGCCTGCAATAGAGACTTCATCACCTCCCCTCCTGGTAGAGCCTTCGTCACCTCCCCTCCTGATAGGGCCTCTCATGCTCACATCTAACAGTGGGCAGTGGGCACTAGGTGCCCTGACTGTGCCCCAAAGCCTTGGCCAGAAAGGATTCCTCTGGGTGTCTGCTTCCCATGTGGGAGCGAGTGTCCGGTGGGCAGAAAGATCTCCACTTCCGGAAAGGCTGGATGGGGACGTAGGGACTTCTGTCTTGAGGAGGCAGCACTGACAATGCAGAAAAGTCCCTAACTGTGGGAAAAGAGTTTAAAAAATGCATGGTGGCCTTGAGCACCATGACCGACATCCACCAGTACGGCACCGATGTGGACCAGTGAGGCCAGGGAAAGCTCCCAGTCACCAGGTTTTCTCTGCATTCACTCGTCTCCTGTACTTGTTTTTTTCAGTCACCGGGTCCTTTCTCCTTGGCTGCTGCTCTGGCATTCTAAGGCTTGTTTGAATATGAAAAAAATCTGTAGAAGCCCCACATCTTAGTTCTAAAGTGAACCTTTGGGAAGAGACTAGAATAACTATTTCAAGCACCTTGAAGCTGGTCAGTTTCTGAGGAGGAAAAGGGGCCACGGCTACTGTGTGTGTGCTACTGGCCAGGTCTGGGATTCACCAGAGTGTGCTCTGCATAGTATTAACAGCTGGTGGCCAGGGAGAAAAGGAGGTGATGATTAAGAGAGTGACTGCACCAGATAAGGTCCTCTCAGTGTCCCTCCTGCAGGAGTTCTCGGAGACTTTCCTATGTTGCAAGGGAGATTTCTTTCCCTCGGTCATACAGAGTACACTTGGGCTGCAAGTCACCTTGCTGGGGCCTTGGGTTTCAAGGAATACCCTTGGGGACATGGTGTTACCCAATGCTACCTTAGAACCCCACAGAACATTTCTTCAGATTCAAAACGCTTGGAGATTCCCATGCAATCACGAGTGATTTTAAATGTCACTGGTTTCAGACCAATTTTCAGGGGTGCTTTAAAAAGGGAAGGTGTGGGCAGCAGCAGCAGGGGACGGGATGCTGAAGAGTTCAGTCTCCTTCAAATTCTCTTGACTGTCTCAGGAAGTTGCTTTACCTCTGCTGCCATCTGACTTAGGAAATGCAACTTGCAATCTTTAAACAATGGGACCCCTGACCTTACATGCAGGCCTGATGTTAAAATAACTGATTGACAGTTATTACAGAACATAGTAAAGTTATCCAAGGAGAAAAAAAGAGCTTTCCTGCAAAATCAATTTCAAATGTGCTTATTTTGCACAAACTAAAACATGGTCATGAGTTGATTTTTCTTTTGTTATCTTTTGTTTCCTTTTCTGGTTCACTGTCAAGTTCAACGTCACATTAAGTTAACACACATACACGTATAAAACTTGCAAAAAACTTTGGCTCCTGCGCGAGCTGGCCCTCAAGCCCCTCTCCAGAAGAGCTGCACAAGGCTGACAACTTCCAACCGCACTTGGCTTAGAAATCCTTGGCATAGTTTCTATTGAGATAATTGAGCAGCCTATCACAATGCCCACCATTGCTACTTTTTAAAGGCGTTTGGTTCTGTCCAAAGGGCTATCAAGATGTTGAAAAACCGCAACTATGAGGTGTGATACACAGTATCAATTGCAAGGCATCTAGTCTTTGATGTCATAAAGGCACAGAATTGTGAAGGCTGCCAGGTGTGTCAGCCCTGTTATCCTAAAATAGTGCCTGATGGAGACTCCTTCACTGGGAATGGGTTTTGATTAACATTCAAGATCATTTCACACTTGTTATCAGTATATTCACTTCTTTTAAAGCAGTTTAAAAAATGTTTTTTAAATATTTTTGAGAGACAGAGAGGGAGCGAGAGACACAGGATCCGAATCGGAGCTGTCTGCACAGAGCCCAAAGCGGGGCTCGAACTCACAAAGTGTGAGATCATGACCTGAGTGGAAGTTAGACACTTAACCCACTGAGCCGTCCAGGTGCCCCAAAACAGCTTTTTCTTAAAGCGGTGGATTATTTTCAACAAGGTCATAAAATCTACTTAATCCTATCATGAAAAACTAAGACAAACTGACAATAGGAAGGGCCTGCTGGTAAACCTTGCTACATAGATTTAAAAAGAATTTACGTATAGGCCTTGATAGGTCTAAACATTCAGAAACAGAAGAGAAATCGGTTTCCAGGCCGCCTTTAAACCAAGCCAGGCACTCCATACTCTTGGTTGCTTTTTTCTTGGTATTCCATTTCATCTGAAAGCATTTAATCCAGGGCCTAACCCTTAACTATCCCATGAGTATGTGAATTACAGATTCTTGCACATCTAAAGTACTTTCTTGCGGCTTTTTTTGGTTTTGCTTTGTTTTGTTTATCCTACACAACTTCCTTCCTTCCTTCCTGCCCTTTGCTCCCCAGGGCTTTGAGAGATAGGCTAACCACTAATCATGTCCTCCTGCAGCACCGACAGGAGACCCAGATCCAGGCTCCTCCCTCTGCTCCTGGCCAAAGGGGGATAGAAGCAAACAATGGCCGTTTTGAAGAACACTGCTATTCACAGCACAGAGATCAGGGGGACATCCTTGAATTCAGTAGAGCCAATCGCTGCTGCTTCAGTGACACACAGCTGCTCCACAGGGGAATAGAGGTAACAAACGCCGCTTGCACATTTCAGCCTCTCCAGACGGCCTTCCAGCAGGCTGTCCCAAGTGACAACGGTCACTCTGAGAGCTTGCTCACGCACTTGCCACTCAGAGCATTCCACATGGGGCAAGGTCTTCGCAGACTTAGCGATTCAAATATTTCCTCTCCCCACGTGTTCAAGGGCCATTTGCATTCCAGGGGCCACTGTTAACCCTTAATAATTGACATTCTTTCCATTTCTCACCTTCCTGTTGTGAGTACAGATTCTGAAAACTCCATTGACTAATTTGTCAAGTTGTGCTCTAAATTCGGAGCCTTGGACCAGAATGAACACCTGCTAGGCAAAAATTAAGCCTACTGGGAAAAAAAATGTTTTAAAACCCACACTAGATAAATCCTAAAAGGGTGTCAAACTCTTCTGGACTTAAATGCCTGTGCCCAGCAGACCATTCGCTTGTTCACTCCTAGAGCTCCCACTTAATTTTCTTCATGGGAATGGTTCGCTATAAACAGAAGAGCAAGCTCTTATGGGGCACTTCATATCAAAGCACTTTTCTAATGGCACTTGGGACATCAGCCACTCCAGGCTGAGGGTACTCTACTCATCTGCCTGAGTTAAATTAAGGCACACAAAAGACCGGTGCTTTTCCCAAGGCGTTTCAGTGAGGGGGTTTGAGTCAAGATAGGGTCCTGAGCTGATCAAGCCTTTGACAGGGAGTCAGACAGACACGATGACAACCACACAGAACCATCACGGGGGCTGAAGCCAGAGACCCTGGAGTTAGACCTCTGCCTCTACGACTTCCTAGCTGCGAGTCCTTGTGCTGGGCATTTTTCTTTTGTGGTCGGTTTCCTCATCTATGAAGTTGCAGATAGCAATCGCTACCTGAATTACAGGAGAGTGCTTGGCCAGCGCTGAGAGTACGGCCCCTGGCACGCAGTGAGTACTTGACAGTGAGCATTATAGCGTTCTGTGGTGTCATAATTGTTACCCCTTCTAAGTGACTCTAATTCACGTAGGGCCTGATGGCCCCTGTTGGCTCAGCTCACAGAAAGTCAAGGAAATGTAAAAGTTAATAAACACTGGTTCAAGATGCATTCTTGTTCTCTGAAAAGGCAGTAAACCAAGGCAGGAAAATGCTCTCCTTTTTCCAAAAGGGGTTTGAAACAAAGGCCCTTTGAAACAGAGGAGACTGGCAACACTATTGAGAGTACTAAAGGAAACCAGTTTTCTCAAGGCACACAACGGGAATGAGAGAGGAAGAGACAAACCAGGAGTCCAAGGGCCCCGGCAGCTAAGTTCTAGGCAGAGAGCACTGGTCTTCATTCTCTTAGAAAACAGTTAAGCGAAACTTTTGGGAAAATAGAACCAGGTTTTTATCATTTAGGCTGCAACTGACTTCTTTACAAAACTCCATGGTTTCTGATTTAGGTTTTTCCAGGTGCAAAGGAGCCCTTCTAAGACCGTCACCTCAATTCCTGGAAGTGGGGCCCGGTACCTATGCTTAAGTGGGTGTCCCAGCATGGCGAGCGGCTGGCCTGCGCGCTGCCAGAAACACTAGAAGGGGAGGGTCCAAGGGGGGGGGGGCAGAAACACCTGGGACCCTCGGAATGGTCTCGGTCTAAATGAAAATAGTTTACACCGACATTGTCACAAATCCAAGGTATTTAGGGCAATTGGTTTCCTCGTTTCTCCTCCATAAATCAGTGTGGATATTCCTGGCAAGCTCTGGTCCCAGGATGGGGCAGCTGTGAGTCCAGAGAGGGGCGGATCTCCTCCTCCTAACCTCGTCCCGCCTTTCGCCCCCATCTGCCTCACAGCTAATGATTTTAGCAGACGGGCTCCAAGCCTGGAGAAAACAGGACCTATTCTTTAAAGTAGTAAACTGTACTGACATTTAGTGGGACGAGTCTCTCCTTCGGTCCCAGCTTCTGAATGAAATCAGCTAGTGGAGCGAGCTACCATTTGGTTTAGTTTGCTCAAAAGTTTTCCAGTCTCAGGGACTTGCCGGTGGGGCTGAGGCCGCATAAATCCAAACCTCTTTAGACTCTTAAACATGGGAGTTTCATTCCATAAATCTTTTCCCTCATGTATTTGTTCAAAAGACCCACAAATGCAACAAGACAAAGAAAACTTTCACTTAGAACATTCAAGGAAGTCTTTTTTGTTGTTTTGAAAGCACCTGAGAGACGACTTTTTGGGCTCACATCACAAATCTTCATTTCTTTTGAATGGTATGAGGAGAAAAAAGGTTTAAGGCATAAAGAGTGTTCCAGATAGGAAATGGAAAAGAGAAAGATAATTTTCAGCCAACTCTTTTCTGAGATTGGTAGAATTAACCAAAACCAAACATGACATTTTCACACAATTTTTAAAAAAAATTTTAAAGTTTTTATTTATTTTTGAAAGTGTGAGCAGGGGAGGGGCAAAGAGAGAGAGGGAGACACAGAATCCAAAGAAGGCTCCAGCCTCTGAGCTGTCAGCATAAAGCTCAAACAAGGGGTTCTAACTCACAAACTGTGAGATCATGACCTGAGCCGAAGTTCTATGCTTAACTGACAGAGCCACCCAGGCGTCCCCTGCCACATAATTTAAGAGAACAGTAGCTTAAAGTATCAGAAAATAGTTTTTCTAACATCACGTCCACCTGTTTGAGAAAAGGCAAATAGTAAACACTGATACCTCCAAACATACCACATGAACAGCATTCTGCTTTAGAGGACCTTGAGATTTTTCAGTGTTTATGTGGTAAGAAATATTTTTATAGTAGTCATTAAATGACTGTTGGTCATTATGAACAGTTAAGCACTTCCACTTTGGGACACATTTCAGGTCAACATTTGGAACAAATGAGCCTTCTAAACATTCGATACGCATTTTCGGCTAACCATGCCGTCAGAGGTGGTGCTCGAAAAGGCTCAAGGCGATGTGCTGTGTGCTCTGGAGTGAAACAGAAAACTTAAGAGAAGCTTTCATGGTGAAAACACTAGGAGATATGCCGGCCGGCAAACAGCAAGAAAACGCCCCCAGCATCAACAGCACATTCTCCAGCTAGAGAACTCTGAAGCTTTCTTGTATGGGCTATAGAAGAATTAGGTTCGGAAGAGAAAAGTAGCTTTCTACTCACCCAAAGGATCTATCAAACTCCTTCTCAGAGAGGGTTCCTACTTGGAAAACTAGCCACCTCCTTACCTGCAGCCGGTTATTTAATTTTCCTCATGCATGCACTCACCTGCAGCTACTGAATCTTATTGTCTAGGAGCGCCACGCCTCCCTGCCCTCCTCTTCCTCATTCAAATCTCTGGCTAAAATTATTCTTGCCTAAAAGAGCAAATGCCAGAGGTAAGCTTTTATTTCTCTCTCTAGCAGCCATCAGCTACAATAGAATTCCACAAACTTCCCAATTTTGGAACTGGGTTTATACTTCCAAAAAAATAAAAACTTAACTCTCTTCCTCTCTCTATAGGCGGTCTCCAAACTGCATCCAAAAGTTCATTTGTATGTCAGTTGCAAGCAACTTGAAACAAATTATTTTCTCCGCAGAAGTAACATCTGGTAGGTGGGTTGCTTGGCCAGTCTACAAATCATTTTAATCCGTGAAATGGCTGACTTGTAGCACTAGCTGTACTAGCATGAGTTCAGGGAGCTGGGAAGCGTGCAAGTCAGAGTGAGGAGAAAACCTCTATGGAAACAATGGTGACTAAGCAGTTATTTCCCCACTTCCAGCACCTAGCTCCCATCTACACGGCCCCTAAAAAGTAATCAGCTAGTAACTTCACATTACCTTGGAGTCGGCCTGTTTTCTCCAAGGCACTCTTTGGGCCAAACTTACAGATCTAGCTTGCCTTAAATCACAAAAAGCTGGCTATCTTCACTAGGTGTAAATCTGAGTCACTGGACTTCCTTTTAATTCACACAAATGTGTGAATGGCTAGTGGGGCTTTAGCCTTCCCAGAAGACTTTGCATTTTGAGGAAAGGCCTCACCCACCAGGACTGAGGGGTGGGGATTCATCTGGGGGAAGGGGGAAGGAAATCAGCACATTGGTTCCCAGGGCCTGTTCCCAGTCACTTCGCAACCCATCTGCTAGCAACCCATCTGCTAACAGCTGTGCGAAGTGTCAGGTGGAGAGCCAGGCAAGGGGATGCAGGTGTGCACCGGGGGCTGAGGTCCCCCTCACATCCTACAGCAGGGGAGTCACAGCTTTGAGGGGGATCAGGCCCATGGGCACAGCTGGAAAGCAGGCCGACCTTCCGCCCCAAATTCGGTAGGCCCAGACTGAGGCCAGGAACCTTCCCTTTTAAAAACACTTCATGAGATTGACTTCATATCAAGGAAGACATGGGGGGGGGTAGTGGGGGGGAAGTCAATTATTTTTGAAATTTAGGTAATTATACTCTACATCATTTCCTATAGGATACTTAAAATGTTAAATCCCACCTAACGCTCTAAGTAAAAACAAAACAAACAAGCAAAATGGCCCTTTAATTGATCGAGATCTTTTGAATTGTACCTAGCCATCCTGGTTTTAGTTTCCAAACCTACATTCCATTGAACGGTTCTTAAAACTTAATGCTAGAAGCTTTAGATCTAAGGAACACACACACACACACACACACACACACACACTCACACACACACAAACACACACACACGTGGAGGTCACACTGAAGGCTTCAAATCAAGGGGTCAAATGTATGTCATCAGCTTATATTTGACATTTGAGCCTCAGTTAAGGCCCAAATTTCTTACTCTTCAAAGACCAAGTTGGCACAAGATAGGAAAATATAAGAGCAGTTAATAGAAGTCTTCCTCACTCAGGAAATCCTTAGATTTGGTTTCCTCAAGTAAGACAGGCCTTGCAATTTCCTTGTGCATATTTTATGATATGCCTGGGGGGAAAAAAAAAAAACAACTCCCGCACACAACATCAAGGCAGTCACTTAACAAAAAGATCGTATTAATATTGTGGCAGGTCTTAACATCAGTTTCCTTGCTTAAAATGTCAATTTGCTATTATTACCTTTGCATTCAAATACTTATAATTGCTTTTTTAGTGCATAGAACTCTGAATTCTTGAGAGTTAGGGCCCTCTTTTCCAAACCCACATTCAAGGAAGAGTAAAAAGGTGTGGAAGAGTATCCTTTTGACTAATCTTTAAAACAAAGCATTCATCAGGCAAAAGCTCAACTTGATGTTAACGGCCAGAGGCAGTGTTCTTGGGAATCTATCTGGGGCTTAAAAACCTTTATTATCCAGGTGACTGCTTTCTGCACGTCCCAAACCCAAAGCTTTCTCGTGGTACACGCAAGCATAGTACAATACTAATGCTTCTACTTCAAGGAAAATTATTTGCAGTCCTTCCCAGTCCTTTCCCTCTAGTGGCTGTGGAGGAACTGAGGGTAGGTGTAAGGCAGGACAGGAACTGTTCTCCCAGAGAATCACTGGGATTCCCCCTACCCAGTTAGAGATTTTACATCTAACACAAAATGAGATGCTGATAATACGTAAAAATAACACAAAATAACACATTTTAGACAACACGAATTGAGATAATAGGTACAAAGCATTATTTTTTTGGTCACTGCCATGGTGCAGAGGATTTAAACAAAAGTAACTATGGTTTAATAGCTTCTGTCTCCCGAACTTCAAACGTTATTTAAACAATGCAGAGCAAGATGCTTTAGGGGGCTTTTATAATACTTAGTACAAAAATTAGTGGAATCTATACAACAGCTGCCTTATTTACAGCCCCGAGTTTTTCTATTCTCCGGCTGAGGTTACTTGCTATATAGTGGTTAAAGTCAGTAATCTGGCCTTTACAGGGTGTTCAAGCTTTTAATGGGTCAAGGAATTTGAGCTGGAGGAAAAAAGGGACCCTACAAATAACCCAAGTATTGTGGGTGGTTGGCCAATTAGTCCAAGATTAGATTACATGTTAAATATCGAGCGAAAATCATCCCTTGAGCTTCTGGTTCACTGTGTTGGGTGCCCTTTCTGGTGGTTCTAAAGTTAGCACAGTTCCACATGTAATTATACAGTGGTCAAAGTTTATGGATGAAGGAAAAGAAATGAAGAGCACTGAAACACTCCCTCTATCACCAAGGAGAGAGACCAAGGAGTGCCCAATAACTTCTTCCTCTGTCACACACTGATGGCTGTCACATTATTCTGGCACCTAAGAGCTTGGATAAGACACCAGAGGCAAACCTCAGGAAGTCTTGGGGGAACGTGGCCATGAAGCGGGCAATGAGATCCAAGCGTACAAGTTCATGAAGAAGGATAAAAAAAAATTCTGTCGTCTACTCCTCAGCCCCTATCCTCAAAGGCAAGTATGGAAGCAAGGGAAGGTGAGTTTCATAAAAGTGCACCCTTTAGTTGTGTTGTTAAAAATAATATGCAAAAAGTCTGCAAACGAGCTAAAAGGTTCTTGAAACCAGGCAAGTTACATATAGGTCTGTCTAGCATTCCTAACGCTGCAAAAGCCACCATAAGATAAGTCTTTGAGGAAACAAAGCAGTTGCTTGAGGGGAAAAAACCTCTAATGCAGCTGTAGCTGTAATTTGCTCTTACTGCTCGTTTTTTGCTCTCCTTACATATTTAAAATCACACCAAAAATGAAGACATTTTTTGGCCGAATAATAGCACAACACTGAACGGAACTTTGCCTAACAACTAGTGTGAAATTGTCAATCCATCTTGCATTAACAAAAATGAAAACATGAATAAAAATATGAAAATGACACTAAAGAGAAAAATGTTAATATGCAAAACCAAGACAAAATTCAAATTTACTTTCAAAAATCTGATTTTATTTTCTGAATCAAAAAGAAGTGTATTCACGTTAAATGTAGAATGTTTAACTTTCCATTGATCTAGCAAAAACACTTTCCAGATATCGTTAACAGTGCTCAGAACTGTGTAAGAGTCAACATCCAATACCATGTTTTAAAGAAAAAAGTTTAAATGTAGGACTTACTTCTAAGAAACCCTTCTCAAAGGTCAAGGCATTGGCAATTCTAATTTAAAAAGAATTGTAATCATTATTGGAAATTTAAGTGACAATGGTTCTCAAGAGCTAAAAATCAGATCTCTTTTAAAACAGAAAAAATGTTAGTTTATGAGGGACTCCCACCTGACAACTCCAGTTAAACCTAATATTTCAACTACCCCCCAAATTACTAAATGCGTCATTTTACCTTAGAATAGGAAAATTAGAAAATGGAATTTTAAAATTATATATATATATACACACACACACACACACACACCATTTTAACTGTCCTGTTTGCTAGCAGAATATTGAAATTAAAACCAAATTCTACATTCAAGGGGCAAATGATAAATGCTCTCTCATTGTTTTAAGAGTCCATCCTCGTCCTTGTTCTCTACCCCCCATATATTAAAATCATGACCAAAGGCCAAGAGTTCATCCATTTACCTGAAATGAACAGCTGATAGGTATGGGTCCTACATTTGTGTCCTTGAACAAGTCCAGGACTCAAAAGGCTAGGGGTATGTAGAAAAACATGATTTAGGAACACTTTAGAATTCCAAAATGACTGACAGCCATGTCCCTAAAATCTAGTACACTTTATTCAAAGGCTAGTCACGTGTACTGAGGCATGTCCGGCATGCAGGCAAACTTCTTTTACTTGTTCAAAGTGAGGTAAAACAGACAAAAATACTTAATATAAACAGAAGCTGCATTATTAAAACTAACCTCCTTTTGCTGCTTATTTCATGTAAACTGACTTTTAAGTTTTTTCACAAAAAAAGAGGCTCTTAAAGCCAGTAATTTTTCCAAATGTGGTCACCTAAAAATTAAGCTTCCTCTTTCAAAGCCATTATTAGTAAAGAATATTTTGAAATGAAGGAAAACATTTTTCCCCCAGAATCTGCATTTTGTACTTAGAGTGACACAGTTTCTTATTACTTTATTTTTCAAATTTGGAAAGAATTCAAATCTGAGTACTATTTGATATTTTTTTCAGATACAAAGCAGTACCGACAGGATTCATAAATATGATTTTCTGACACAGACAGGAGGTCTGCCACCATTTACGAAATATCAACAATTCTTTCAGGCATAAGATGACTGAGAGTTACTAGTTATGATTACTTCTGCAGTACAAATACAAATTTAAATCTTGATTTTGTGGGGTTTTTTTTTTTTTTTTTTTTGCCAACATTTTAAGTAGTCAAATGATACTCCACTTCCAGGTTTCAAATTAAAATAATAAACAAAGACTAATGAAAATTACCCAACTGGCAACAAGTCCCGTATTTCAGCGTCATTTTTAACCCAACAGCTGTAACCTACTGCCAGTAATTATTTATATGTGTCTACTTCCTATTAAATCAGCACTGGTCAGTGATATCAAGGATGGTACTTGGCACTGGAGTACCTTAATGCTTCTGGTATAGAAAGAAGCACTTTTAAGCACTTTTTAAATCTGTCATTTGAATTTCCAAAAGCATTTTTAAATTGTTAATTGTCCACTGATAGAGTCCAGGGAGTCTACTCCCAGCTAACGTGGTTGATTTAAAAAATAATAATAAAACAAAAATAAATCCCTAAGCCACATGGTAATGGAATATTACACTTGCTCTTTATATCATATGGAAACAGTTGCAGGCAGACCAAAAAAAGTAGGAGAAAACCTGCCAAATAAAAGTACTGTAAATAAATTTCATCTTACATTCCTCAGAGCAGAAAAGCTCAAAAATTAAAAAGTCAAAATCAAAAGACTACCCCTTTCCCCCACGCAAAATCCCCCCCCCCAAACACTTTAATTCTGAGCCTAACAGTTCCCTACAATGTTAATTCCAGAAGCTTTAAGGTACTTAAACTGTGCAGTAACTGTTTAAAGCACCACACTACAGAGGAAATGCCATAAAGGGTTCAGCAGCTGCCCGCCCATCCCTTACCACCCCCACCCCGATAATATGTAAAAGCTCCTGTTAAATTTTTTTCTTATGCTAATAAAGGCATACCACCTAGTGTGCTAACGACTAAAACTAGCAGCATTAGAGCAGTAAAGTGAAAATAGGAAGCTGACAGGAATGATCTAAATGCCTACTTAGAAGAAACAAAGCAGCAGACAGGGGGACCCTTTGCCCTCTCGTTGTGTTTGTAGGGAAGTGGAGAATTAAACCGATTTACCCACATTAACAAAAATTTAACACAGCTTCCCCCAAGACACCAGAATAAAACCTGACCTTTCCAGTCAAAGGGCACAGAGAGGACTCTTCCATGTCCTGGAGTTGAATGAGTTCAAAGATTGGCAAAAAGGAAAAAAGAAAGCATTAGAGGTGTGATGCGAGCAAGCTCTGGAGTGAGTTTATCGAACAGTCACACCAAGTTTCTCCAGCACACGGACACCCTTTTCTTGGTATTCTTGTCGGGTCATCCAGAAGTTGTCTTTGTCTTTCATGATATCTGCCAGAACGGCACCTCCCAGGAACACCATGTGCTTCCTGCGTGGTGGGTCTTCGATGCGGATCTTAAATTTCTAAAGGAGAAAGAGACCGAAAATCGTCACAAGTGCACAATGCTTTCTGCTTTACGAAAATGACTTTTTCATATATTCTCCTGGTGAATTCTCACAAAAGTCCTGTGAGGTAAGTAGGACGGTGTGATTTGGTATGTGAGGTCCAGAGACATTTTTGGTAATCCAGGAGATTGCACATCCACCCCAGTGTGCTTACAACAGTCCTGATTTACACTTGTTGCCCCATCACTATTAACGCCCTTTGTCACTCTCAGAAGTATCTTGATATGAACAACAAATTCCACGATCAGCCTACTGAAAGCCCAAGTATCACAGTCCTGTTTGTGGCAGGTTTTCCCATCAACTGGTGATGACCACATGAGCAAATCATTTAGCCAGATGTCAAGTCAAGAGTTAGGAGAAGAGGACTTCTGTGGTTTCTTCAAGGTCTAACACCTCTATGATTGCAGTCCCATGCAAGAGTAAGACTGAAATTCTTTTCTTATAAGCAAAGCTCACTTTCTATTATTTCAAACTGAAATGAAATGTTCTCAAAATAAATGAGTCCAAATATGGTCAAATAAACCTTGGGGATACTGGAAAAAATGAACACAGTAACCAAAATTAAAGATAAGTGGGCAAAGTTTTATAATCTGAGCCACCACTGATTGCCTGATAAAGACACACCTCAATCTGTGTGACCAATCCACACCTCAAAAAGAAACCTTAAAATGCCATCGTTTAATTTACTGTGCCACAAATCCTGCAAGACTCCAAGTAACTATGTCATGTTAAATTGTCTTCACGTCACATAAATGAACTGAGACCTGCTAGTATAGGACACATAAAAACACCAGTTTACTTATTACATAAAAAAAAATGGGCCTGGCTGTGTTCCAATAAAACTTTATTTATCAAAACAGCCCGTGTGGTCCAGGCCTGGAGTTTGGCCACCCATGCTCTAAGGGAAACCTGGCTAGCCCCTCAAAACACTGCTGCCCCTGCAGCTTCTCCCGGCTGGCTGCTGGTTCCTCACACCAACTTCCTAACCCTGGGTTAGGGATCAACAATTCTTGCTCTTCACTGCTGCATCCCTCTCCCTCCTGCCTACAACTCCAAAGTTGAAGCTCATTCTATGAGACCGTTCCATCCACCACTCCTCCTTGCCAAGTCACTGAGAACACCCCAGATTTCTTCTTCTCATCCCGCTCTTCCTGTGCATGGGGGTGTGTTCTCACCACCATCTCCTGGTGTTATCCGTAGTGACTCTGTCCTCTTCCTCTCACACTCATGTGGCAAAACACCAACTCGGGTATTCAACTCTCTACTTTGCAGCTGCCCTCAAGCAACTGAACACAACAGGTGAGAAACTCAAAGTCTTGGTTTAACTGCATCACTTACCTTACTTGAGGCCCCACTGCAGCACGACAACCCCATTACATGTCTCTTCTCTCTTCTATTCTCCAAGACAACCATCTCACACCTCCTCCTCCATTTCATAAATCTCCATCTCCTCCCTCCCTCCAAACCTGCTAACACATCCTTCTACATTCTTTCTTCCTCCCTCCCCCAACAATCTATTCGCTATGCCAGACTTAGTGATTCTTTAAAGAAAAAACAAACAAACAAAAAACAAAAATAAAAACTTGAACTCACGACCCTGAGATCAGACCTGAGCTATCAAGAGTCAGACACTTAACCGACTGAGTGAGCCACCCAGGCGCCCCCAGACTTCGTGATTCTTTAAAAACAAGTCAGATCCAGTGATCCTGGGTGGCTCAGTGGGTTTAAATGTCTGACTTCAGCTCAGGTCATGATCTTGTGGTCCGCTGAGTTCGAGCCCCACGTCGGGCTCTGTGCTGACAGCTCAGAGCCTGGAGCCTGCTTTGGATTCTGTGTGTGTCTCTCTGCCCCTCCCCCGCTTGCACCACGTCCCTCTCTCTCAAAAATAAATAACCATTAAAAAAAAAAAGTCAGATCCTATCACTTCTCTGCTCAAAACCCTCCCAAGGCTTTCTATCTCATTAGGAGTAAAGCTAAATCCTTTACTGTGGCTGAACAAGACCTACATCCTGACCACCTTTCTGACCTCACCTCCCAGGCCTTCCATTTACTCACTCTGCTCCAGCCACACCTACTCACTCCTGAAAACCCAGGGCTTTTGCATTTGCTATTCCTGCCTGGAAGGTTCTTCCCGCAGATAGTCACATGGCTCACCCTATCACTCCATTCCCATCTCTGATCAGAACTGATCTCGTGAGAGTCTTTCCCTGTCACACGAAATGAACGAGCATGCCGTCTCCCTAATCACTACCACTTAGTAGCCCCTGACTTCACTTTAGTTTTCTTCATAGTGCTTATTGCTACTGAAATATTATTCATAGCCAATCAAAGTTGTTGGGACAAAGTCAGAGAAGAACTCAGAACTGAATGACTCCTGGCTGAATGCAGAGTATATATAACATACTTCACACACTCCGGTGTTTGTAGAAAAAATAGTCAATCCCGAATAACATCAACTATTACATACCAGTTTAAAATTTTGTTTCTATTCTACACATCAACAACTACCAATTAAAGTCTGCTCCAAGAGCTAGGATAGCTGGGCAGACAAAATATTTGACACATGGTCTTTTACAATCTGATTAGGGAGATAAGACATATGCAAGAAACAGCCCAGAATAATAGCCTGAATCAGAAATGAGACAGTCCAAGGGTAGCACTGAAGGCTACCATATCCAAGAAGTAAGTTAAAAAAAACCAAAACCCCCAAAGAGGCATTTCTCTCTCCATAGTACAGCAGTCCCCCCACATCTGCACTTTTGCCTTCTGTGGTTTCAAGAGACCCATGGTCTGGAAGCAGATGATCCTCCTTCTGACGTATCACTGCATTCACAAGGCCTACCCAGAACACTTCACTTCATCTCCTCGCGTAAGCAATTGGTCATCTCACGTCACCAACAGAAGAGTGAGTACAGTACAAGAAGAGATTTTGAGAGAGAGAACACATTCCTATAATTTTTATTCCAGCATATTGTTGTTAACTGTCCTATTTTATTATCGTCGTTTTCTTACTGCGCCTAATTTAGAAGTAAACTTTGTCATAGGTGTTCACGTGTAGGAAAGATCCGTGTACGTGGGATTCAGTATTATCTGTGGCTTTAGGCATCCCCTGGGGGCCTTAGAACGTATCCCCCGCAGAAAGGGGGGCACTCCTATATGGCAGGTTCTTCTTCTGTATTTAAAGGCACCCTGACTCCAGACTGTTGCAGACAGACCAGAACACTTGGCCCTGGGCCTCACTGCCTCCAGCCGCTGAGTCAGCACAACCATTCTGAAAGAGAGCCTCCCTCAACCATTCACTTTTTCCTCTCTCTTCAAGGCTTCAAGTGACTGGATTAATAATTAGTTTAGGAAGACTTCTTGCTCCCTCTGGTGGCTGTCAAGATTCACAAGCTACTTTACAGGGTTTTATAAGCATGTTAACAGTTGGATTATTGATCGATACTTACAGAAAGTTTTTCCACATCTCCCTTTAAAACTCGTTCTAAGTAAAGCTGTTTAAGTTCTCGTTCCAACCGTGATGGCAGTCCAGGGTACATAGTAGACCCTCCAGAAAGCACAATGTGCTTATAGAATTCAGATCTAGAAGGACACAAAAGGTATTCATTTGGGGTTTCAGAGGAGGAAAACAGTCTCTCAGAGTTCCTTTTATCTGTCAGCCTCAGGGGACAATTCAACGTGGAAATCACAGGGCTGAGTGCTTGCTATTAATACTGTTATTAGATAACAAATCCTCTCTATGTGTAAAATAATTGTAATTGTAATGAGAATACTTCTAAAGCACATGACACACGTTCTTGCAAATATAACTAAACCTTTTAATAATGATCATTGTTCCCACTACAAACTTCCATATTTGGACTGTGTTATCACAGTGCTTCCCCAGAGCCACTGTGTGATGTGGTTGTTTACCATAATTAACCATTTTCTACTAGGATTTCACTTCTTGCTTTTCAATTTTTCCATTTGCCTTTGTTCCTCTCCCTTGAGACTGTTCGCTGTTATTTCTGGTTAGACTGATGTGTGTGCTTCATAGAGCAGTCCCCTCTTCCTTAAATATGCTGTTGTTATGATACCAATAATCACATCTAAAATAACTGCTATGTACTAAAAGTGATTTAACCGAGTGAGGGTCTGAGGAACTCTTTTTGTTGTAATTTTCAGGAGCTGAGTCACATTTATATTCGCCTCATTCAAATTGGCTTCCAGGTTCTCAGTGGCTTAGACCATTGTTTAACCCCAGCTTCTAGAAGAGCGGTATTTTCCATCTACCTGTGGAAGTACGCTCATGAGTGTAGCCTATGCCAAGCAGTTGAGGTGATAGGTACCCACTAGTGTTTACATGAACACTTTCAAGACGCAGAACACAGAACAGCTGAGTTGTGCCACCTCCCAACGCCAGCTCCGTCGAAAGGATACTGACCCTGAGCCCAGCGCTTCAGGCATGCCAATGCCTCAATCACCACCAAGAGGCATGCACTTTTACATGCAATTTTACTATCAATGATTACTAAGTCAAGGGACAAAAGCATCTACACAATCCCTACTATGAGAATTTACTCCCTACTCTTAGTCTAGATTTTTGATCATCTTCATCAAATTTATAGCTTGTTATAAGCCAACTGCTATTTTTATTAATTTCCTTTATTATTCTGCTCCTTAGCCATCCCACAAAAATTAGTTTGATGGTTATTTAATGCAGAGTTAAAAAGACAAGTAAGCAAACACCTGCTTTACAAAATGCTTCTGAGGAAATTCCTCTATAACCTAGCTATATAGGGCTTTCCAAGTATGACTCAAACTCTAGATGCAATATAAGATATAAATTTATTTAATAACTATGTAAAAACAAATTTTTGCATAGTCAAAAACACCATAAACAAGAGACAAATGGAAAATCAGAAGTATCTGCAATAGATCACAGAACTGGCTATAGTAGGAAAAGAACTTTAAAAACGTGAGGGGAAAATATTACAAAAATTCCATACACGAATAAGCAAAAGCCATGAATAAAAACAGCCCTAAACATAGAAACATATGTTCATCTTCACTCTTAAGGAAAATACAAATTAAAACTACACTGAGGTATCATTTACACTCTACCAGACTGGAATAAAAGTTAAAAAATCACCACACTGTGAACAAGCCGTGGGGACACAGATGGCCTCACCTGTTGTTGGTGGGAAGGAGAAGGGTACACCCCCAAAGAGGAGAACTGGGCAGTAACAGAACTACATGCATTTATTTACCTTTTGACCCAAAATTCCCCCTCTAGAAATTTTTTTCAGAATGTTCATGCCCAATAATACAAAAATAAAGTATATGCAAGGTTATTAATTGCAGCATTATTTGCACAAATACTGGAATCTACCTAAATAACCAAGATTCATGGACTAAACTGTGATATGTATACACTGGAAAAAGGAGGATAATCCCTAGGAAATGAGACAGGATTGTTTAGGATATGTTAGGTGAAAGAAGTGCAAAAAAGCATTTATACTATGCTCCCTTTTGTGTAAGAAAAAAATAAACACAGAAAGGATAAACCTGAAACTAATGAGACCATTTACCTATAAGAAGGAGGGGGAATAGGGCGGAAAAGGAGGGGCAGGGAGAGTTAACACTTCAAAGCATACTTTTTATAGAGTTTTGACTGTATGATAATGCTTTTCCTACAAATTTAAAGAAAAGCCAGGAATATCCTCCGCCACAAAATAGAAGGTGCTCAAAAAGATAACAGCATGTCAGAGGACACAGAGCCTGTCTGAAGGGGCTCTCACTGGCCAAATCAGGAACAATTTGAGCATTAAAATAAATAAAAACGGTAATGAATTATAATCTACTGTACAAAGTCATAAATCCATGCTGGTAACAAACAAAAAAAGCACTTCCTTGCACTAGAATGCCAACTAATACATACAGAAGGAAAGACAGAATTAGAAAATCACCTTTTTGCAACCACAATAAAAATGCATTTAGGTACGAATCATCAATAGATGCTAAAAGGGGTGGGGGGCAGAGTTTAATGAGGAACAGGAGTCTCAAAGTATTTTCCCACAAATTCCTTATAACTAAGAAAGGAAAACTACAAAAACTAAACGGGAAACTTCATTAAGAGCTTAATACTAACATCACCAATAAGGAACAAACAGAGCTCATATCTGGATGTGATACCCTGAGAAGGACTCATCACTTAGGTAGTATTCCAGCCCCAAATGCATAACCTGAATCTATTCATGAGAAAAAATTCAAACTCAAGTTGAGAAAAATTCTCTAAAATAATTGGCCTGTACTCTAAAAAGATGTCAATGTCCTGAAAGACTGAAGAACTGTGCCCAAGAGACATGAGAATGATATACCCTGTGTGATCCTCAACTTGATAATCTCCTGGGGAAAAGAAAAACTATATAAAGGGCATTATTGGGACAGTAGATGAAAGTGACAAATGGATGGCACACGACAGTGTATCAGTTATCAATCTCCTGAGCTCGATAACTGCACTGTGGCTACAGAACGGAATACCTCTGTTCTCAGGAAATACAAAGTGAATGTTAAGGAGTATAGAGGACTCATGCATTCAGTATACTCTCAAATGGCTCAAGAAAAAAGAGAGAATGACAGAGGAAACATGCAGAATGCTATACTTAGTAGAATGCAAAACTGAATAAAGAGTATTCATGAGTTCTCTGTATTATTCCTGAAAGTTTTCCTTAAGATTTAAATTATTAAAAAAAAGTTTAAAGTGGTTTCTGAGACACAATGATATATATTCAACATCCAGTGCCACCCTCAAAAAATTATTTTGCCTTACCTGTTCAAAAACATGAGTGAGCTAATAGACAACTTGGGTCATTTTAACTACTGTCAATAAATAACTTTGAAGCCATCATTTATAATGTACCTGGTATCAATGTCAGCTGCCTGGATTGTGTTAAAAAGCAATTCAGCAACACCCACGCCCTCAACATTGATCAAGTGAGGCTGAAATAAAGCTTCTGGTGCTTCAAATCTCTCTCCCCCAACTTTGATAATGCGGCCATCTGGGAGCTAGAAACCAAGAATAACCAGGTATTAGTCAGCAAAATGTTATTAAAAATTTCCCAGAACACTATTAAACACATCTGTTCTATAACCAAAATCGTTATCAGCGACATATTACTCCTACAATAAATTTTTGGGAAAGAAAAAAAGTAAAATAAAATACATTTAGATAGTTGTACTGCTTTTCAATGCAGAACATGCCATCACGCCATGCTCCAACACAGCAGGAATTTCTTGGAACAATCACCAAGGCATGAGTGCATTATGTCCCTTTGCTGTGTGCAGCTAAGCATAAAAAGGAAGTGTTAATAAACCACTGCATTTGGATTACTGCTGGTGTCAATGCTGCCTCTCATAACACATCTGTGATTTTATGGATATTTTTACCACATAGTATAGACACATTTAGTTAAAAATTTTAAATAATTTCTTTTACCAAATAATTATACCATGAAACTTTACTATTTTGCCATCAAAACACTTTATATATCATGTGTAAAAGTACTGTCAAGTCATTTAATAAAAAAAAATTTTTTTTTTAAGTTTATATTTGACAGAGAGCGAGCATGTCTGTAAGCAGGGGAGGGGCAGAGAGAAAAGGAGAGCGAAAATCAAGCAGCTTCCGGAATCCCATGAACCATGAGATCATGGCCTGAGCCAAAACCAAGAGATGGACACTCAACCAACTGAGCCACCCAGGCACCCCTAGACTATTTTTACTAAGCAATTCTGTGTCCTATTTACTAGACCCTGTTAATGCATTTTTTGAAATTTTATTTATTTGTTTCTTTGTTTGTTTGTTTATGAGGGAGAGAGGGACAGAGAGAGTGCAGAGCCCAGAGTGGGGCTCAAGCTCATCTGACACAGGGCTCAAACTCACGAACTGTGAGGTCATGACCTGAGCCAAAGTCAGATGTTTAACCGACTGAGCAGGCACCCCTAAAACATTTTTATTTTACATTTTATTTTTAAGTAATCTCTACATCCTATGTGGGGCGTGACCTCACAACCCTGAAATTAAGAGTTGCATGCTCTACCTACTGAGCCAGCCAGGCTCCCCTCTACATTTTAAATAATGGATAGATATAATTTTAATTTAAGCAAATAAGATTTAAACAACAGGTCAGATATCATTACAACATGATCTAGTATAGAAAACTCTTAAGTCACATCAAATGTTAAGAACTTCCTCAATTTTTTTATTTAAAAAGTTTTTATTTTTTAGTAAACTCTATGCCCAATGTGTGGCTTGAACTCATGACCTCAACATTAGCAGTCAGATGCTAAGCCAGGTGCCCCCCCAAAACTACCTCTCTTATTCTTTTTTTTTTTTGAGAGACAGAGAGAGACAGAGTGCAAGAGGGGGAGGGGCAGAGAGAGAGGGAGACACAGAATCTGAAGCAGGCTCCAGGCTCAGAGCCTGACCTGGAACTCGAACTCACGGACCATGAAATCACGACCTGAGCCCAAGTATGATGCTTAACCAACTGAACCACCCAGGCACGCCAAAAACTCCTCATAAAACCAACTCACAATTCATTAGATTGACCTAAATTTTAAGCATGCTTGTATATGATGGCATTTGACCCATTTCCATAGACGATACCAGAATTAGTTTTACATTAACACTTCTAACAGTAGATTTATAATATAATTACAGTAATTGGATTTAGATTATAAAAATGACTTTTCAATATGACGAAGTCCCACAAACCAAGCTTTTAAAACATTTACTTCATGTTTGCTATAACTGTTTACAGATATGTGCAAAAACAATCATTTTTCAAAACTTCCACAATTGTCTTTAATAAACTATACCAAATTAAAAAAAAACCCCACAAACAAAAAACCCTCAGGAATACTGATTCAAACATTTACTCTTAACAAAATAAAACCATCAGGTGAGTTTGGGAACCACATGAAATCACCTAAGATATTTGGAAAAACTTTGCACAGCGCACTTGCCGTATGGCTGCTTCCCGTACTCTGGTTGCTGGCCAGCACGGAGCCACCCAGCATAGGAACTACCTACCTCTAGACATTTACTTTTAAGACTGGAGGATTCTCCTCTTTTTGCACCAAATCTTCTCCCATCCCTTCTTTGCCAACCCTTCTCCCTCTTCACTTACTCATCAGTTTCATCAGTGTACTGGTTTTAGTTTTATGCAGCTGACCCCATAACAGTATGGGTCAGAACTGCACAGGTCCTCTAATACATGGATTTTTTCAATAAATACAGTACAGGACTATAAATGTATTTTCTCTTATGATTTTAATAACATTTTCTTTTCTCTAGCTTACTTTATCGTAAGAATACAGTATAAAATACCTGTAACATACAAAGTATGTATTAATCGACTGTTTATGTTATTGGCAAGGCTTCAGGTTAATAGCAGGCTGTTAGTAAAGTCTGGGGGAGTTGAAAGTTATACACTGTATGGAGGGGTTGGTGCCCTAAGCCCCTGTGATGTTCAAGGGCCAACTGTATATATTTTTGTAACCCAACTCGAATTCTTTGAGAAAGGAGGAGAGAAATAAACAAAACATGTCTTACATTTCTAGTTCCCTCATCCTTTGTCACATGCCACTTTCTTCCTTCCAAACAAGTCAGGTAGATGAAAAACTATAATATAAATCTAGAGGAACTGTCAAAACAGCTTCAGAAAAGAATCCCCAGGGCAAATCTGGAGATTAAGTTGCTTATCAATTATCTGGATCAGTATTGTTTAAAAATGAAACAATATAACTTATAAAATTAATATTTTTAAAAGGACTATTTTATACATATTTGTGATATGTAGAACTTACATGAATCAGTGTTTTTACTTATTTTTTTTATTTTATGAATCAAATAGTTTAAGAATACTGTACTTGCTCTTATTGCCTATTACTTGATTTCATTTTAGTAATAACTAGATCAAAGACGAGATATGGAAGTACTTTATACCCAAATGAATATAATAGACTTAAGAGAACAATATGTTTAAAATTCATGTAGAACCAACTCCCATAGTGTAACCTATAACTAGGTTCTAACTCTTACTAGTTATACTTTCAAGTTAACATTTGTTTTGAAGATCTCATTATGAAAACACAAAGTCAGGAAAAGACTGCCACCTACTGAATTATTAGAGCAATATTATAGGATGAGCACTTCCCAAAGTATGCTTTGTAGAATGCGAGTCTCATGAAATGCTGGAATCCTGTAGTCTAATAAGGTTGAGAAACAGGCAGTATACTATATTCTCACACACACACACAAATTAGCACATCAAAGGCTCCGAAAAGTCCTTCAGTAAAGCAAACACTCCCAAGCTTCCTGGACAATGTTAACTCCACTGTAGTTTTTGTGAAAATACTTATTAACATCTCAGGGAAATAACATTCTGTAAAGTGCATGTTGAAAAATGCTATTCCAGATGTTAGAATCTAAAAATAACATCTCTTACCTAATTATATCCTAAGGTAGAAAAGCTATTTATGATTCTTGCCTTATTTCACATTATATGGTGTCCTAAAATAACTAAATGAAAGATCTTATTGTAGAAAGACATTAAAGGTCACACGTATACATATTATAATAACCCAAAACAAAAATACGGATTCTAAGAAAATCTCCTTAAGCACATACCAATAATCATGGTGCTCCATTTTAAAACCACATATTTTATACACTGGAAATACTTACTGTGTAAGATTCAACTAATACTGTGGTTTCTAAGGCCAGCTTCTGCTCCTGCTCAATATTATACCCCACATAACACAATTTTTCTTTAATCATGCGAACGGTTTCAAAGTCAGCAGAATGGTTGAAGGCATATCCTCGCAAAAGCAGCAGCTGGTACAAAAAATAGTAAATTCACAATTAATCTGAATGGAGTTTAACTCTGGAAAACTATTACTGCTCACTAAATAGCTCATGTCAGTAACAAATGCAATGCACACTGGATCCTTAGGACTCACTGAATACTTCAGAAATGGGAATATTACTTTTCATAAAAGAATTTATATGTGTTTCGCAGAGAGTAAAAGAATTATTAATAGTTCATGAATAATAAATGGGTAAAACAGCTAAAAAAAGATAGTTTTAGAAAAAGACTCTTGAGTACCAATGTTTAGACAGTTTTGTTAAATAATTGAAAGTCTTAAGTTTCTTCAATTTTAGAGAGAGAGCAAGAACGAGTAGGGGAGAGAGGGAGAGAGGGAGAGAAAGGTAAAGAGAGAGAAGGAATCTTAAGAAGGCTCCACACTCGGTGCAGAGCCTGACATGGGGCTCAACCCCACAACCCTGCGATGATGACCTGAGCCATAATCGAGTCGGATGCTTAACCAACTAAGCCACCTAGGCACCCGAAAACTCTATGTATTAATAAATATTATTTTAGTACTGGACTCCCACAATCTGCCCCTTGCTCAATCAATGCCATATTCATGAAATATCCCTAGGTCTTAGAAAGTTTTATCCCTGACTTCTAGTTTTATGTCTGACATGTTATTTAGAGGGGCAAGAGCATTTGTTAATCAAATAAATGGTAAGAATTAAGTAGCTGACAGAGAAAAAAATTCTAAACCTTAATGTGTATCATAAACAAATTGGACTTTGCATATAAAAACTTTAAAAAATAAATATCCCAATCTTTGTGAGAAAACCCTCGGAAATTCCTCAGACAGAATTCTGGCCTAGAATGAGAGTATAATTCTCATTTACTTAATCTCATTATTACTCTAAGTAAGACAAAATGAACCCAATGCCAAGGTAAACACTTACTACCACCCATTTTATCACACAGATATCACCCTAGAACAGTTTCTCAACAGCAGCACCAATGACATTGTGGACCTTACAATTCTTTGTTGGGGGGCTGCCCCCTCATTGTAGGATGTTTAGTCGCATTCCCGCACAGCTGTAACAACCACAACATGTCTCCGAACACTGCAAAATGTCCCTGGAGGGCAGCATCAGCCCTGGCCGAGAGCCACTGACCTGGAGAGGATATTCTAACTACAGAATTCTGATATAGACAATAGTCTAAACGTTTTTTCCCCCCATAATAAATAAATATATACATGCCTCCAAATAATGGCCTTATATACTTTCTCCAGCAATGTTTATAAGAAATTATATCCAGAAGTAAAGTTTAAGATAGTAAACACTAAAAACTGGATTTATTCTATGAAAACTACTAAATATTAAAGTCTGGTGCAACAGGGTCCTGTTTTTAAACAAATATCACTAATTTGCTATCACTCTATTTTCTGGGGAAGGACAAGAAAAGGCGACCCAATCAGGATTATGGCTTTAACATATACCTGTCAAAGAAAGGTTTTATGGCAGAAAATTCTGCCTCTGTTGTTCAAGGAAGTTTTAAGGTCTCTTCCATTTTTGAAATACCTCACTACCCAGTCCCTGAGAATAGCAAACATAATTTCGTAATAATGTGTTCTATTCTCATTACTATACCAGGGAGCATGTGTGTAAATTTTACATGGATTTTTATACAAATAAGGGGGTAAATGTGTCACTTCTTCAGTGGTACAGAAGACCTGCTATGGTCCTGAGATGATATATTCAAATATTCTGTTAAGCCAAAACTTAACAACAAAACAAACTACAAAAGCTGATTTCTACGATACCTTCTTTTGCTTACCTTGATAAGATATCTGGTAATATCCCTCCCAGCAATATCTAGTCTCCTGGTAAGGTGAGGGAGAGAAAAGCCTTCATACACTGGACAAATGTGAGTTACACCATCTCCAGAGTCCACCACTACTCCAGTTAATAAACCTGTGTGAGAACCATGAGGTTTTAAATAAAAAGCCAAATCAGAAAAATCAAAGCCAGCAAATTTCAAAAATTAGTACAGAAGCCAAACTAGAAACTTCACCAACCAGAATGGTCTAGAAACCAGCATTTCTTTATTGTTTGCTATTCTGCAGCTTACTTCTAATATCTAGACACTAAAGTGAGTATTCTTGCCCATGTCTCTCGTGAGACTCTTATTCTATGTGGCCTTCCAGGAGATAGAAAGAAATAGACTCTGAGACCTAGAACTGAAAAACACATGTTCTTAAAGCTCAGTACAATTCTTTTTCTTTCCAATTTAATCTTCATCCCCTAATTCCCTTCAACTGCAATTTTCTAAAGCATCATGGTTAACTTTTATGAAAACCACTGTGAGAGATAAATACTACACAAGTTGATAGTGAACCTGTTGAAAATAATGTACTTATTATTTTTGTCACACATTCAAAACTGTGTTTTGAAAAAATTCTTATTGATACTAGATAGCTAGAAATCTGAGAACAATTAATCTTGGCTAGCCAAAGAATTACTTCAAGAATTCACCAGAAACCAGAAAGCCAATGTCAGTTAAACCTTACAATAAAAGAACAGGAAAGAAGCTGCCATGTTTCCATATATACTATTTAGTATAAATGACTATACAAGTTACCTTCTGCACTAGGGTTAATGCAGGAAAAAAATATATAACTTTTCTAATTCTAATTTTCTAATAGTTAATTGTCTACTTAATAATGTTTTTAACCAAAAAAAAGAAACCTTTTTCTAACTCTATAGAATATGCAATGTCTATAACGTTCTTAACCATTATGTTGTTATTTTCACATCCCTGAAAAGGCTCTCTCCATTTTTATTTTTTGAGAGTAAGAGAGAGGAAACATGTATACACGTGTGCACAAACAAGGGATGGGCAGAGGCAGAGAGAGAATCTTAAGCAGGCTCCATGCCCAGTACAGAGCCCAACACGGCTCAATCTTATACCTAAGCCGATATTAAGAGTCAGTAGCTCAACTGATTGAGCCACCTAGCAGCCTCCCCCCGACTCTTTCTTTTTTTTTTTAATGTTTATTTATTTTGAGAGCAAGAGAGTGCTAGCGGGGAAGGGGGAGAGAGAGAAGAGAAATTCCCAAGCAGGCTCCATGCTGTCAGTGCAGATCTCAGAAACTGTGAGATCATGACCTGAGTTGAAATCAAGAGTCAGATGCTTAACCAACTGAGCCACCCAGGTGTCCCATCCCTCTTAATATGAACTTGAATGCAGTATAATATTTCATCATAATGATTTGTCTTTGAATACATTTATTTAATCTACCTCCTTTGGAAGCTGATATAATGTTTCTCCTTGATTGATGGTGGACATAAATCTTCATAAAAAGGTTCAAAAAATCACCTACTACATTTAAAAAAAATTTTTTTTAATGTTTTATTTATTTTTGAGAGAGAGAGACAGCATGAGCAGGGGAGGGTCAGAGAGAGAGGGAGACACAGAATCTGAAGACAGGCTCCAGGCTCTGAGCTAGCTGTTAGCACAGAACCTGACGCAGGGCTCGAACCCACGAATCATGAGATCATGACCTGAGCCGAAGCCGGATGCTCAACCAACTGAGCCACCCAGGCGCCCCCACATCTACCATCTTTTAATGCTGCATTCCTTTCAACAAGAAACTTCTCATTGAAAAAAAGAGGAATCTACATCATTAATTCAAAAATACTCCCAGTAGTATCAACTAAAGCAGGGATTTACATTATATTTTCCAAACAGACCTTCCCATCCAACTTCTACTTATTTTCTCACACTCCCACCAGGTTACACACTAGTCTTTCCCTGTACAATCTGACCCATTTTCAGTGCCACACCATTTTGTCACTGGATTATCCATTCCTTCCTCTTCAATTCCTATGGATTCTCTAAGGTTCAATCTAGTTCATACCTTTTCATTGACACTTTTCCTGACAACTCTAACCAGTTGTCCAGATTCCCTAATTCCCTTTATTCTCCTCAGTCCTGTGTGTACCGTGTAGTCAACCATAGCTTCCTAACTCATTGTGTCACTTCTCTTATTCACAATCCTTCCATGGCTCTGAATGCTTCTTCCTACCTTCACTTTTGTAACTGGCAGCACTAGCCACCTTGAAGGAGAATTTTACTGTGGCTCATAGTTCTTTTGATCAGTACTGGACTATCATTTCTCAAACTAAGGAGTCAACAGTTAAACAAAAATGGTTAAATTTCAGGAATTAAGTGAGAGTATCTTCTCATTGGATGCAAACAAATTTATGTATACTGCTAGAAAAATCCATTAAGGTCAATTGTATTTATTCAAATACAGTTCAAACAAAAACTCATTTCAGCAGAACTGACCTATCCTCACCCCCTCAATGAAACTATTATCACCAGTTTCAAAGCTTAGATTCAAAATTGTTAATACCTATTTTTTCCAATGTATTTTCTAAAATAATTTCTAAAATTTATTTTTCTAAAAATGAAATTAAATTACCTGGATACAAACACTCCATGTAAAAGTACCAAGTAATTTTTAATTCCTTCCTCAAAGGAAAAATTATTCACAGCTGGACTGTAATCACCTTAAGGTCAAGAAGACCAGGGCACCTGGGTGACTCAGTTGGCTGAGCATCCAACTTTGGCTCAGGTCACGATCTCATAGTTCCTGAGTTCGAGCCCCGCGCAGGGCTCTGTGCTGACAGCTTGGAGCCTGAAGCCTGCTTCAGATTCTGTCTCCCTCTCTCTCTGCCCCTCTGGCCCCTGAGAGACAGACACTTGCACTCTGTCTCTCAAAAATAAATAAACGTTAAAAAAAAAACTTAAAAAAAAACCCAAAAGACAAAAGATCAAGAAGCCCACGTCCAGCTTAGTCACTGTTATATCCTCTGCAGTAAACAGAGTACAAGGTACATTCCACTTAGTGAATGAACAAAACTTCTTTAAAAATTTAAGTTCCCTAAGTATTTTCTAAGAATCTCTATGTAGTATTAAAGAAAGTTTAATAATTTATTAATAATTTATTAATAATAATTAATGTATTTTTACAAGGTGATTTTTACTAAATATGTATAAAATTAGATGGAGCACCATGATATTAAAAAGAATTTTCTAAGTACTCTGTCATATAAACTGCTAACTATTAAGGCTGGAGACTTAGCTCAGGGGTCCCCACCTTCAGAAACCTTCTCTGACATGCCAAATCAAAATATGTTTCAATATCTTTTCCTCCATTAGACTCTATATTCTTTGAGGGCATCTTTACATTTCAAGTACCTAACAGACTGTGTGGCACATATTTGACAGTCCCATAAATTCTTCATAAGACCATCAGAACATCAGAATATAAAGAGCTCTCCCCACATGGCCAATTTTTATTCTCAATAGAAAGGAAGGCAGTTACTATTGGCAGCACCAAGAAAACATAAAAGTTAGGAAGGCACTGCCAAATGTCTACTTTCTTTGTATTTAATCTACCATGTACAAGGCAAGCGTGATCTTTACTCACTTTTTTGGATCTCTGTATTTTTTTTTTCTAACTCTCCCAATTCTAAGGACAAACTCCATGTTCATTTTCCACTGCACAAAAAAACGTTATTTTAATATAGTCTAAAAGAGGGAAACTCCTACTTCTTAAAAATTGAGTTCTCTTTTTACCTTAGGTCCTTCATTGTTTAATGAAGAAAATAAAAATGTATGTGATATTTTACTTGACAAACTTTAGAAATTAGGTAAATATTTGAATAAATCTATAAATACTGGGCTTTTCTGGTATTCCAAACTTATTGAAAAATCAAATTCCTGTGACATAAAATGCACTTAATGTCTGAATTGTTGTTCTAAAAATTAAGTTTCACCTACCTTGAGCATACAAAGTCAGAACCGCCTGGATAGCTACATACACACCAGAAAACTGGTAAGTTTCAAACATTACCTAAAAATGCAAAAAGAAAGAAAGAAAGACTGGTATTTAGAAGTTACATAATAAATATTTATGCTTTATTGATTGTCACCAAGTGGATTAGTTGCCAAAATAGAATCAAGGGACCTAGAAGAGTCCTCCATTCTCCTCAGCTATTAGAGAGCTCCAATGCTGGTAACAGATTTTTGGATAAATAGAGTCCTCAAGCATTTCATAAGTGCTAAAAGCAAAGATTTTTTTTATAATTTATTTGAGAGAGAGAGAGAGCGCGCGCGCGCAGGTGGGGGAGGGGCACAAAGAGAGGGAGAGAGAGAGAATCCCTTGATGTCCACCCACATCGAGCCATCTGACATGGGGTTCCAACCCATAAACCGTGAGATCATGCCCTGAGCTGAAATCAAGAGTCAGGCACTTAAGCCACTGAGCCAACCCAGGAGCCCCAAAGCAAAGATTTTCGAGTGTTTTAGTTCATTGATAATTAGAATGGAAGAAAGATTTCTGCATTTAAACAAGCCTTTCTTGGGGCACCTGGGTGGCTCAGTCGGTTAAGCCTCTGACTTTGGCTCAGGTCATGATCTCACGTTCGTGGGCTCGAGCCCCGCGTCAGGCTCTGTGCTGACAGCTCAGAGCCTGGGGCCTGTTTCAGATTCTGTGTCTCCCTCTTTCTCTGCCCCTCCCCCTCTCATGCTCTGTCTCTCTCTGTATCAAAAATAAATAAAACATTAAAAAAATTTTTTTAAACAAGCCTTTCTTAATGATGTCCCTTAATGGAAGTATCTTTTATTTTTTATTTCTTAAATTTTTATTTAGATTTTAGTTAACAAACACTGCAATATTGGTTTCGGGAGTAGAATTCAGTGATTCATCATGGAAGTATCTTAATTCAAGGACAGACTACAGAAATTGCTTAATTGCTGACCCTCCCCCCAATTCCTCTCCCCTAAGCTGAGCCAAGACTGTGGCTCTACCCTACAGCAGTTAAAAAAAGAGAAAAAAAGAAGAAAGTAGATAGTGAAACAGTAGGGCAGAAAGACAAAACTGTCTGCAGTAATTCCTGAGTGCTGGCAGATACAGGAACTGCCCAGCTGGTACGCCCACCCTCCCAGCTTGAGCCCTGGCTGTGGCACAGCTCTCGGTGGAGCTATGCTGGGGGGAGGGGCTTCCTTGCGCCCTCTCTGGTCACAACCCAGCTCATTCTCTGTCGTCCAGGTGGGCTGGGAACATCCTGCAGGACTTCTGTCATCTACAGTGAGCACTCCTTGGCTGGCACGGCTGACTACCACTCTGAAAATCTAGATATTCAGGTATTTTATAACTGATCACAATGAGACTTAGAAAGGATTTAAACGTTGTAACTCTGAAACACATATTCATCAGTTAAGCAACTAGATATTCTAAACAGTATTCTATTCCATCATCCTTTATTCCCCCCTCCACAGAGAAGTGAAAGCGTGAAGTTGTACTTGCATTTGTTATCTTGAAAGCCCATTAGAATTTGTTTTTATTGGTAAGATGATGAAAAAGTATTTGTAGTACTAAATCAACTTTCCGGATGAGATTAAAGTAGGCATTATCAGTCACAGCCAAATTTGCACCCACAAGTAAAAAAGAATATTAAAATAAGATGAGACCTTACAGCACAGTGAGACCAATTCTTGTCATTCTTGCAGATTAAAAAAACAAAAAAAACCCCCAAAACTACGTGTCCTGGTGAAATAGCTAGCTAGTGGAAGAGGCATCCAGGTATAATGACATCTCCCTAACTTTTCATCTGATCTGAAAGAAAACTTGGTTTTCATTCTGACATTGTGCTGCTTTCTTAAAGAGGTTTCCATGTTTAGGAACCTTTCAGTTTAATGCAAAAATACCTCTACTCTGATTTTACAATGCACTGCTAAAAATAAATACCAATGACACATGACTACTTATCCATCACAAAGTATTAACAGTTATAAGCCATAAGGAAATGAGATGGATTCCGTAACTAAAACCAGAATCTTAAAATTTTTAAATGCTTAATATGAGAATTAAATTTTTATCCAGAATTTAAAAATACTGTGTTACAACAATCTCTTTTGAAATCCTTCCAAAATTTCCATCAACATCTAAACATGGTCATGGAGCAAAACAAAATATTTACAGTAAGCGGTGTCTGCAAAGCTCCTAAAACAGAAATAATTATTGCAAGTTTCTACCTCATATATAACAAAAAACAAAGACAATTTCTACCTCATACATAAGCAAATATATAATGAGAGACAGCCTTGAAAAGCTACTTATCTAAACTATGAAGAATGCAGACTTCTTGCTCTCTATGTCTGCTCCCACTAGCTTCCCTCTCCTTACTCCTTAGTGCCTTCTCATCACTGTCTGATCCCTCTTCCCTGGTGAATGGATTATCTATACCCTGGTGACTCCCAGGTTTCTAATCTAGCCTCATACTTTTCTTCTGAACTTGATCTTTTTTATAGACTTCTTCTATCTGAAAGTAGAGTACTCCTATGAAACCTTTGGTAAGCTGAAATATTGTGTATCAAAGGAGCAATGACCATTAATTTATATGGAAATTAATTTATGAGTGCTCCCAGACCCCAAAAATAACCTCTTTTAGGCTTTTCTGCTAGCTTAGGGCACATCTTGCTAATGGATGCACAAAATAAAATGAGGTAAAGCACAGACATTGACAGACACAGTTCAAAGCCCTGGCGCCTCGATGTTCCGGTGCTGAGTGTGGTTCTGGGGACCCAGCTTGGCAGTGCCACTCTCGTGCTCCAGGTGCACGCTGCCTCTGTAACAGCTTGGTGCAAAACCAATGCTGAAGGCAAGTTTTTTCTTTCCCTCTTTTTCATCGAAGTGAAAACCTTCAGACTTCGTTCAGTTAGCAAAAACAGGTACTAATGTACACCTTTGTTAAAAGCAAAGTGGCATAACATGAACTTTTGAAAAGTGGGGGATACCTCTAATTATCTACCTGACATTTTTGACCAGATGTCTAATGAGGGCCTACCACGTCCAAAACTGAACTCTTGATCCTTCCCCCCAAATCCTGTTCTACTTATCTCATCTTCTCTGATGGTAACATCATCCTCCAGGTGCCCAAGCCAAAACCTTCGAAGTCATCCCTGATTCTCCTATTACCCATATTTATTTATTCCATCAGAACATGCTTTGGCTCTACCTTCAAAACAGATACATAATCTGGCCACTTCTCATTACTTTCATTGTTATTACCCTAATCCTAACCATCGTCATCTTCTGCCTTGATAACTAAAAGCCTTCAAACTGGTCTTTCACTCTATCCTCCTTATGGTCTACTCACAACGCAGCAGCCAGAAACCTAAATCTGAGCATGTCCCTTCTTTTAACAGCCCTTCATTTCACTTGGAGTAAAAGAATGATTTCCCTTAAGGGCCTGCAAGGCCCTATATGATTTGGTCCCATTACTTCTCTGATCTCATCCCCTGTTGCTCTCCCATACTGGCTTCCTTGCTGACTCTCTAACATACCAGGCTTATTCCCATTTTAAGACCTTCACATTGGCTACTTCTTCTGCCTGGAATGCTTTCCCCCCACATATCCTGGCTGACTCCCTTACTCTTTGTTTAAATATCACCTTCTCGGGGAAGCCTACTCCCATACCCTGTGACAAATGTAACTTCCCACAACTTTCCCACATTTAGCATCTATTATCTTCTAACAAACCATTCAATTAACTCACTTTTTGTGGGGGGGGGAGGGAGGTGGGTAGTCCTCTGCCAGAATATAAGTACCAGGGCAGCAGGGTTTTGTTTACTGATATATCCTACTTAGAAATAATGACTAGTTAGGTGCTCAATAAATAGGATCTGGGGGGAAACAATTTTTATTCCCTTCATCCTGTATTTTTAAAAATTTTTTTTATCATGTTTATTTTTGGGAGAGAGAGAGAGGGAAACAGCAAGCAGGGGAGGGGCAGAGAGAGAGGGGACACAGAATCCGAAGCAGGCTCCAGGCTCTGAGTTGTAAGCACAGAGCCTGATGTGGGGCTTGAACTACAAACCACAAAATCATGACCTGAGCCAAGGCTGGACATTCAACCAACTGAGCCACCCAGGCGCCCCATTCCCTTTATCCTTAACAACAATGGTAAGACAAACGAAAGAGCATTTGCTTTAACATCACATCACAGAAACATATATACACATCTCATCTAAAAAAACTTACCTCTACAATCTTCTCTCTGTTTTTGGTTGGGTTCATGGGAGGCTCTGTGAGTAAGATTTTACAATTTCTGGTATCTATGTTAAGTTTCTCTGGTCCAAATGTATAGTCCCACAGGTGTTTCATGTCATCCCAATTTCGTACTATGCCATTTTCCATAGGGTAGTTAACTTCTAACATTGAGCGTAATTCACTTGCCTCATCACCAACCATAAGATCCTAGAAAATTATAATATCAAAGCTTTAGTCCAAATTTCTGCATAAAATATCTTCAGAAAACTACATTCCCATGATATTTTTGAAAACTTGGGAATAATTAATTTTAATCTTTCTGGCACTTTCAGATAAAGTTCTTCATTCCATAAGTTTAAAAAATCTTTTCTTTCAAGAACAATGCCTTGGAAAGTTTAATCATGAATAATAAATTTTTATGTACAATGTGGTTTAAATCAATAAATGGACCTTACCTTTAATACATATGTTTCCAAAAGAAGAGCATTAGCACAAATAAACCCCACATTTTCATATTTTGGAGGGTTTTGTATGAGGTTTCATCTGTTTCTTTTGCTCAAATGTTCAAAAAATAAGGCCTGTGATATGTGAAATAGCACATCAGGGAAAAAAGACTTGTAGAAAAATGCTCAATGCATGCAGCACAGTTCTTCGTACTAAATATCGAAATGGTAAGGGTAAATGATATGTTTTAATGGACTATAAAGCATAATGAAAGAAGTTAAAAATTAAATGATTCTTTATTATACTGTAATAATGCAGATATGCACCACATAACTTGCAAATTTCACAAATTTCTACCTACATACACCTAAGTTAGAATTGAAATTAAGTTTCTATATATGCCTCACCAAGATCAATGAAAATTTGTAGAGATACAAAAAAATTAACACGGGGAAACAATTTTTAAAAATTATCTCATGAGCAACATTTTCAATCTTAAAGTATAATACTGGAAAACTATGCGATCACACATGAAGCGGAGTACTCACAAGTCTTGTCTCCAATGAGAGCAAACTTAAGATGACCCATATTTGAAAAGTCGAATTTTGTATGTATAATAAAACTAATGATGTCCTAGAATTTAAGCTTATTTTAGAAATCAGCTAGTCAGGATATTAAATAATCCTGATTCCTACATATACTAATGAATTTAAAAAAACTATCAGAAATAGCTACTATTTGCTACAACACCTTAAGTTTAAAACATGAGGAAATGAAAAGAAACATTAAAATTAACATAAAATATCTCAAAATGAGGTTTAAATATATAGAAGTTTAAAATTTTTAAAAACAATAATTAAAGAAAAACAGGTGAGGTCTCGAAAAAAGATTTCTGGAAAATCCACTGAAAGCAACAATAAAAAGGAAAAACAAAGTTAAAGCAGATGCTAGATATGTTCACTAAAACTTCTCAGTTGCAACAAATTTCTTATAAAGTTAATTTACCATAACTTAAATGCTCAAATTTCTTAAATATTAACTGTTTAAAATCATCTGATAGGAAAATGCAAAACTAAAAATCTGTTATCTGTGAATTCTAGTCAATGACATGCATATGTTGAATTACTTAGAGAGAAGTACACGGATACTTTGAAATACATCAAAAAACGAGATAGACTGATGGAGAGATGAATAAATATATGGTATGTCAGTAGCGTAAATATTAACGTCAGAATCTAGGTGATGGGTATATGGGTTTCACTGTAAATTCTTTCAACTTTGCTATACATTCTCAACACTTCTTAATAAAATGTTAAGGGGAAATCTGTCCTACGAGAACATATATTAACTATTGACCGTTAAAAAATATAATACACAATTTTCTTACTTTCCTCTAGAATGTATCTTTCTACGTGGTGTACAAAGTTAATAAATTAATCAGATGGCTTACATAATCAGTATACATTCACAATTATAGTTTAACAAATTTAGAGTAAGTCTGACCTGATTTCATCAGAATATTTACTTTTTTTCCAGGCAGGAATAGGGATTTACATATGTCTGACCCAACACCAACTCAAAATAAAAGCCTCATCTATCTACTTCTAGAACCTACACACTATAAAGAATTAACTGAAAGAAACATCTGGTATTGAATATTTTACCATCCCTCTGAACAGAGACGGGACAGTTGAAATGGAAAACAGGTGTTAACCGATTAAATTAGTACACATATTTTTGAGTAGCTCAAGCACCTAATTCAAAATTTATCTCTATCTAAAAATTTTAGCTAAAAATATCCTAAAACATATAATCATCCTTAGAACATTTCAACTTCCAAAAACTACAAATGCCAAGAGCTTTATGTAACTTGCTGTCATACCTCAGACCCTTAGATTTTTGCCACCCATCTCATCACTGGACTTCAAGCCTAAACTATCACCTATTACCTGAAAGAATGAGAAATCACAGTAACTGTAAGAGATGCTGTTTCAAAGGCATTTATATTTTATGAAAAGCAGGCAGTGTAGATTATATTTGCCAAGAATTATTTTGAACAATGTCTCCTCAAATTGGAAAACAGAGTGAACACACTTTAAAACCAAAGTCTTTGTCAAAGCTGCTCACAAATAATATCAAAACCAGACAAACCTGAAAATATCTACTACTGAAGCCCTTAAGGACTATCACAGAAAAATACATTAAAGGAGTGACTTGTCTGGGATGAGCCCAGCTTGAGTTCAAAAGAAAAAGGAGCCACACAATGGTATTTATTTAGGGGGAGGATCTGTTGTTTATGGAAAAGTCTTGTAGGACTTTCACATTTTTCTTATTTATCCTCAGGTAATGTGGGAAAATCTGCTCATCAATAAAAATGGTATAGGAAACAAGTCAATCTCTTTTCCTCCCCTTTTACTATCTATAGTTCATTTGCATATTAAAATTTTACTCAGTTTATTAAATATACATATGCTCCCAAACTGGATGCAAATATATACAGACTATGAAGGCAATGTTCAATTTAACATTGATCAATAAAATAGATTTATCCAAATGTAACAACTTCACCCCAATTCTCTGGATCATACATATCCTAAATAAAGCTACTTGGTTTCTATTATTATGCACATCACATTCCATTTTAATTATAACATTCATCTACAAGAAACACAAGGAAAACAATTCAAAACTATGTTAGTAATTAGTTCTGGTTTGGTCCATTGTATGCAATCAGGAAAGTACAGGACTTAATTAGTTGCTACCCAATTGAAGCAATGAAAAAGGTTAAAAATCAAAGTACTTAAAATTAAAATATGGAATTACCCCCCTCCCCAATACTACAGGGACACAAAACAACAACTACTGTCCCATCAAGCAAAAGTGGAAAACAAACAGAGAGCATGTGTGTAACCTCACTTACCATCTTTTTGTTATTCTACTTCAACAGGTCAAGAAAGGTGAAGAGAGAGAAGGTAGAAGTAAGAGTCAGAAAAGGCCTAAATAAAATCCTCACTGAAATTTTTAAACATAACAAGCAATAGAGACAAATTAGGTAGAGGTCAGATGCAGTACTGTACTTTACGGAGTTAATAATTAGGGCCAAAGTAACATGGACAGTTATCACTCCTGAATGAAAATTAACTCAATAAACAATTTAAATTTCCAGTTTTTGGTCTATCACCACATTTTAGCTAGCAAAACACAAAAAGTATAAGTCAATCCACTAGGCATAGAAATTCCAAAAATCAAGTTTCTTTAATTCTTTACTGAATTTCAGAATCTTAAATAAGGAAAATAAATGATAACAGAAAAGGTCTAGCTGAGTAAGTAGAGGGTGAGTTTAGAATGCTTTTACCAAGCTCTAGTAGTCCAGTTAAATTTGACACAGATTTCTTTTACTATTTTCTACTGGAAGAAAAAATTAACTTGAGAGACTTAAAAGACTGAGCAGATTGAACAGAACTGAGCCAACAGAACACAGAATGACAAACCATACAAGCAAATGCTACTGGGAAATTCCTTAGCAAAAATGTCGTAGAATACGGACTAGTTTCATTTCTATCACTTGGCCTTAAAAAGCAAGAA
Source organism: Cryptoprocta ferox (assembly GCA_028646485.1). Taxonomy (NCBI): domain Eukaryota; kingdom Metazoa; phylum Chordata; class Mammalia; order Carnivora; family Eupleridae; genus Cryptoprocta; species Cryptoprocta ferox. The sequence continues at coordinate 77,815,005 of CM053576.1, read as the reverse complement.
AGTGGGAGTGAAAAGATATGTTATTATTTCTGCCATGTTAGAGAATAAAAATAGTTATACATGATGTATCTTTATACCTCAAAAATGTTATTATCCATAAAGCATATAAAAAGACATTCTTTAAAAGCCTGATACTGAATAAAAAGTGTGACTTCCAACTTCGTTAAAGAAGTTTGTCCTTATCACTGTTATCAGTTAAATTTTAAGTCGTTCATTTAAGATTAAATGCAATCAGAATGAAAGGCACTCACAAAAAGAGAATAAGGTATCCCCTAAATTTCCCAAAAGAAAAGACCTTGGAAAAAAACATTATCACATTGAATGTTCCGAAAATAACACAATGGAGGCCAGAATCATTCATTATTTTAAGTCTTTAAAAACTTAACACAGAACCTAAGTTTCAGTTGGTATTTTTATTCACTGTGTAACTCAATTCTCTAGTAATAAGGGCAGAGAGCTACCAAGTAGCTAATCTCTACTAGCTATTACCACCTTCCTAGATATCTCAACAAATGTCCCAAAGAGGTACACCCTAACTCCTATTTCAAATGACTTATAATCTAACTGAAGTTTTGCCAAAGACTGTCCAGATAGGACCAACAATGCTGCCTTGTTCACAAATCATTCAGTAAATGGGCCCCTAAATTCGACTGCATTTTTTATAATCAGATCCCTAGGCCAACTGAAGAATTTAAGTCAACTGGTGACCAATGACCTCTGATTGTTCTTTGTCTTTCTTTCATTCTTTTCTTTATTTTCTTTTCTTCCTTCCTTCCTTTAAATATTGTTAACTCCCACTTGATTTCCAATCCCTTGAATACGGAGAAAAGTCTATCATCTTTAATGTCCAGTCTCTCATGTTAAGTACAGTGAATAGGCAATGACAACTTTCCCTCCTCTCTCCTCATGGGAAAATAAATAATGCAAGGCCAAATAAAGACTTGCAGGGCTTCCTCCTGCACATTATGGAAGTCAGTTATTATATTACTGAAAAAAGGAACCAATAAAATTGATATCCTATGTTTTCCTGACTAGCTAGATTAGTAAGTAGGAAGATCAGGCCATGAGAACATGAAAAGTCTTAGGTCCCAAATAGATACTAACATATAATGAAAAATATATGGAATTGAAAGACATAAAAATACCAGGCTGATTTCTTTTAAACATTATATGTAACAGAACTTTGAGTTGCTAATATTCCCATCAATATAAAAATCTTATTAAGAGTTTACTCCATTCAGAGAGTAATGGCATCAGCAATACTTAGAGTCAGCATTCAGTTTTTGTGCCTTTCTTCAAGTGTTGATATAAATTAAAAATACATGAAATTCAGCCCTCCTTCTTTGCTTTTCATGGCATCATATCTTAAAACTACTTAATTCAAAGAACCCCTCACAAGTTTTGATCCTCATTTATCAATAAATCAAATATTACCTTGATTTCAATGTTTCCCACTTTGGTGGTTGATCTGATAATAGGTCTTCCAACCAAAGCTGGGAAGATGTGTTCTGGAAAGTTAGAGCCTGCATATCCACACTTCACAAACTGGAAGAGAACAGTAAAAGTGGGTTAGTGTCAAGGTACTTACTATGTCCATTTAAAAACAGCACCTGAGGGGCGCCTGGGTGACTCAGTCACTTACGCATCTGACTTCGGCTCAGGTCATGATCTCACAGTTTGTGGGTTTGAGCCCTGAGTCGGGCTCTGTGCTGACAGCTCAGAGCCCAGAGTCTGCTTCCAATTCTGTTCTCCCTCTTCTCTCTGCCCCTCCCCCATACTCTTTTTCTCTCAAAAATAAACATTAAAAATTTAAAAAAAAAAAGAAAAATAAAAACAGCATCTGAAAAATATCACTTTGTATTTATACAATATTTTATATTTTTGGTGCTTTCAAATTATCCAAAATACTCACCCAACCTATCATATTCTCCTTTTATTTCCTTTATGTCAGTGACTACTTCCAGAGTTCATGTTTATTTATCTGTTAACTGCTTAATTAGTGCTTACAATTCCTCAGTACAGGGAAAGTCTCAAGAAAGCAGGGAGCTTAAGCTGAGCAGTTCATGGTGGAGCCCAATGACTCAAAGAGATCTCAGCACACTGTGGTCACTCAAGTGGGAAATGGACAAATTCACTCAACAAATGCTAAGAATTTTTTAATAAGAAATTTTTAAAAGAGAAATGTTAGAAACTGAACAGAACTAAAGCTTCAATTCTTTTTTTTTTTTTTTAAGTTTACTTATTTTGAGAGAGAGCGTGAGGGGTGAGGGTACAGAGAGAGAAGGAAGGAGAGAATCCTAAGCAAGCTATAAACTGTCAGCACAGAGCCCAACTCAGGGCTCAGTGTCATAAACCGTGAGATCATGACCTGAGCTGAAATCAAGAGTGGGATGCTTAACCGACTAGCCACCAACGTGCCCCCTAAAGCTTCAGTTCTAAAGCTTCATTCATCTCCGGCAATTCACTTAGGCAACAATTTATCAAAATGGGGGGTGGGGAATGGCATCTGGACTAGCATCATGTTAAAATAAACATTTATTAGGCATTTTTCTTTTTACCATTTATATTTTCATATTTAGATGGTTAGTAATACCAGGTAACATAATTTTATATTCAGACAGTGTACTCCTTCAATGAGGGCATAACATTGACTCTAATAATGCTTCATAAGAAACTGATACACTAGGAGATTTAACAACGAAAGTAAAACAAAATAGAACCAAGGTTTTTTGTTGTTTTGTTTTTTATTTTAGAGAGAGTGAGTGCAAGCAGGGAGAGGGGCAGAGGAAGAGAGAGAGAATCTTAAGCAGGCTGTACATACTCAGTGAGGAGCCTGACACAGGCCTCAATCCCATGACCCTGGGATCATGAACTGAGACTAAATCCAGAGTCAGACGCTCAACTGACTGAGCCACTCAGGTACTCCAAACCAAGGGTTTTTAATTCTTACACCAATAATATAGTCTGCTTAGTCTTATTTTAAGAACAGCCATTGCAAGGAAAATGCAATTAAAACTTCAGGGCAAGAGGAGGAAGCTATAGACAGTGTATGTAATCACAGTCTCTACCCTCTTCCATAACAAGTCTCTATTCAATGTAAGCTACACTGTGCAAGGATCTTTTTTAAAAAAACTTTTTAATGTTTATTTATTTTTGAGAGACGAAGACAAAGCACAAGTGGGGGAGGGGCAGAGAGAGAGGGAGACAGAATCTGAAGCAGACTCCGGGGTCTGAGCTGTCAGCACAGAGCCTGACGCAGGGCTCGAATCCACACACCGGTGAGATCACGACCTGAGCCTGAGTTGGACACACAACCGACTGAACCACCCAGGTGCCCCTTTACAAGGATCTTTGTTGTCTATTGATGAATCCCAAGTGCCTAGAACAGTGTCTGGCATATAGTTAAGTGCATACTATATAACTGATGAATAAAAATTAGAAGTTTTGCTGCTGTTTTGAGAGTATGACACTGTGATTATTTTTTTAAATGTTTATTTATTTATTTTGAGAGAGAGCCAAGCAGGGGAGGGGCAGAGGCAGAGAGAGAGAGAGAGAGAGAGAGAGAGAGAGAGAACCTCAAGCAGGCTCCATGCACAGAGTCCAAAGCAGGGCTCAAATCTCATGAACCATGAGATCATGACCTGAGTCAAAATGAAGAGTTGGATGCTTAACCGACTAAACCACCTAGGTGCCCCATGTGATTATTTTTAATACAGAGCATATGTTTCGTATTGAGAAAAAGTGCATTGTTCATGGCTGCAGGCACCACACATTCTCCGACAAGAATTAAGGAGAAAAACAGTATCTGAATGTGACACATGACAGCAATAACAAAAAGGCTGACAGAAACTGTTAACCTACCCCTTGACAGAAAGCTACTATCTAAAAGGAACAGTTTTATCTGATGGTGGTAAAACTTAGCAACAATCTTAAACTTAAGGACTTTTGACTAACTCCCCAAAATACAGAATTTTCATATTTCAAAGATCTCTACAACAACCTTGTTGGAAATTTTGATGAGCCACATTTAATTATAAATAGCCTAGAACATTCTGCCATCCAGAATTTCAAGTGAATTGCAAGACTTTTATAAACAGAGCTTTTAAAATATGTTAAAGTCATGACTTATGCAAATTAAAGCTATGAAAGCTCTGTCTGACACACCACCTGAATTCCTATTGTCTCAGTTCACATTTACACTATAGAATCTACATAAAACATACTGTTCATATACATTTTCTTCCAAACCCACAAAACCTAGTCCTGGTCAGTTTACCTCTGAGCCATCAAGGCTGGGGTATTTTTCAGTTACAGATACTTATTTCTTTTTTTTTTTCTTTTTAATATAGTTTATTGTCAAGTTGGTTTCCATATAACACCCAGTGCTCATCCCAGCAAGTGCCCTCCTCCATGCCCATCACCCATTTTCCCCTCTCCCCCTCCCTCCACCAACCCCCAGTTTGTTCTCAGTATTTAAGAGTCTCTTATGGTTTGCCTCCCTCCCTCTCCTTAACTATTTTCCCCCCTCCCCTCCCCTAAGGTCCTCTGTTAACTTTCTCCTGATCCACATATGAGTGAAAACACATGGTATACAGATACCCATTTCTAAAACTACTTATTGGATTATCTTTCAAGGCAGTAGTATGATATGATGGCCTAAGGAACAGATTACTTTTTTGCTCATACCTACTTCTCCACTTGAACAGTGGTTGACAGTGAAGAACTACAATACATTCTTACCCTAAAAGAGTGTTAAACAGAATTCAGCAATGCTAATCCATTTTTCCACAACGTCTTCTCAAATATTTATCAATGTGACCCAGAAGGAAGTGGACAGACAACTGCCACAGAGGAAATGAATAATATCTAGTATTTCCAACTATATTCAAATTAAAAGGAAAAAAATAAAACCTCTCACACTCTTCTAAATCATAAACTCTTTTGTCCTTAAGTCAAAATTTAGTTCACTTGATATGAACTGAAACGATATGAAAGGATATTATTATTATTCTCATTATTATTCCAACCATACTTAAAACTTCTATATATATAAAATTTGTCATGAGCATCAGATCAGCCCAGTATCAGCACTGGTCATAATTTACCTTATATTTCAAATACAGAAAGTAAATACTATGCAGATATTAAATTCTTATGTTTACCTCAAAGTAATAGACAGATAAAGGACACTGGGTGGGCCAAAACTGTCCATTCATTTTCACTGAAAATGTTCACTTACATAGGTATGTTTTTAAAGAAATTATAGAATGACTGAAAAAAGAATCAACAAGTTTGTAAGGGCCATCTTCAGCATGTTAAATATAAACAAATTATTTAAGAAAGAAATCATTAAAAACTGGAGGAGGGAGAATGAGCCTGGCATGGGAAATAAATCTAGTCCTGGTGCGGGGGGAGGCTGTGAAGGTTGACATGCCTCCCCTCTCATTCTGAGCTACACATACTCAGAAACAAGCAACGTGGCAAATCCATAAATAATCGCATTAGTCAACGTTTACTGATTATAAATGTATCTTTAGATGGGTGGTTTATACCTTAAAATTCTTTTTTGAGCATATTTTAAGGGATAAAATAGTTGCCAAGTGACTAACATAAGGAGACTTCCATGAAATCTGAGACCCTCTGAAACTATAAAAACAATTGTAAACCTACTTATTTGTGCTTTACAAGAAAAAGGAAATATGGCTTTAATTCAAAGATATCTATCACTTATTAATGAAATTACTTATTCAGCTTAAGCAGTAGCTTATTGGAAACATGCTGCCATAGCAACCCAGCGACAGCGCTCCTACAGGGTATTAGATACTTGGTCAAAACGGCAACAGCTGCACTCCGCATTATTTCAAATGTGAAGGCATTAATAGGTGTAACAACAAGAACTTAATTAAAATAATCTATTTCTTAATAGCACAAAAAGAACAGACAATCCAGCATTTCCCTTCTTGCAAAAAGTCAGTACTTTAAAAAAAAATCTAATTCATGATGTGATGAATGCAAAGAAAATATTCTTTTCTAAACTACTCAATTGGTATCCTTTTAATCCTTGAAATACCTCTCCTACTCTAATCATTTTAAGACTTGCACTTAATTCTCTCACTGTGTGCAATAGGCTGTGTTTAAGAAATAGATTTTACCATATATAGTTTCCTCTTCATAGCACTGTGGTTTGAACTGGCTCCCTTACTTGCCACTGAGTCATCGAATGGTAAGAACATGAACAGTACAATGTTCTTTCAAGAAAAAATGAAGAAAAAAAAATTCATCTACATTTGCTCTAAAAGTACCTTTATTCCCTCAAAAAGTAAACTGGGATTTACAAAGCCTCACTTGGGCTTATTTAATTTGTATTTTTCCTTTATTAATGGTGTTGATATATCCATTAATTTAACTGCCTAGTGATTATTCTGATCTTAAACTACCAAAATACTTATTCTATTCCAAAGCATTTTGCAGAGTGAAGCCAAATTTGTTTTTGGTTTGTTTCCACTTCAAGCACTCCTAAGTTCAACATATAAATTAGCATAAATCTGATAAAGCAATTCATAAACAACAAACCTGAGAATTATAAATGAAATCATAATTATTCCAGCACTATAAGCTACTTTGTATCACTAGACCCTAAAAATTGTACCAGTCACACAGTAGACACAGAAGTCTTCCCGGTCAGTGAGCTATCTCAGTGCTGATGAAATCACCCAACTTCGGTAACAATACACATCAGGGGCCCGGGCCAACTCTTGGAAGACACCTAAACCTAAGCAGATCTCCAGATTTTCACCTATCTGGCCGTTTTCAGTGGCTCTTATTTAGATGGGAGGTCTATTGTAGGTCTGAATGGTTATAAAGATGAAATGCATAAACTATTCACATAAGTTTTTAGAAATCAAATTTGAATATCTTCTTTAATATTTAAATGTAGATAACTCACTATAGCTTCAGGTACCTAAACAAAATCGAGATGACTATGAAGTATAAGCAGTAAGAAATCTAGAATTTCTATATTTAGAATCCTCCTCTATGGGGCACCTGGGTGGCTCAGTTATGCATCCAACTCCAGCTCAGGTCATGATCTCAAGGCTCCTGAGTTCAAGCCCCATATCGGGCTCTGTGCTGACAGCCCAGAGCCTAGAGCCTGGAGCCGGCTTTGGATTCTGTGTCTCCCTCTCTCTCTGCCCTTCCCCAGCTCATACTCTTTCTCTCTCCTTCAAAAATAAATAAACATTTTTTAAAAATTTAGAATCCTTTAAATTTTCAGAAATATCATAGCATTCCTAGCTACATATCACACCAGAACTGTTTCTTCATTTGAAGACAATCATGTCTGTAGAAAATCTGGAAAATTTTTTTTAAATAACTAGAAATATAACACCAGGTATATAAATTTTTGTTCAAATTAACTACAGTTTTCCTTTATGTCACAGTAATTGATCTTCTCTTTCAAGGTACAAGATTCTTCAATTATGGATTAGCCATAAGATAAATCAATACCATAAAATCAGCATTCTAACAAAGGTAAACCAATGAAATAGTAACATAAATGAACTCATGGCTAACATTTCTATTGTAATTGAATATCGGAAAAACTCGTAACTACAAGCACAGAGTTTGTTACCCTTCAAAGAGGAGGAATCCATTGAAATACAACTGCTCTGATTTCTAAAAAAATATTTTTTTAATGTTTATTCATTTTTGAGAGATGGAGAGAGACAGACAAACAGGGGAAGGGCAGAAAGAGAGGCAGACACAGAATCTGAAGCAGGCTCCAGGCTCTGAGCTGTCAGCACAGAGCCCGACACGGGGCTCAAACTCAAGGACCATGAGATACCTGAGCCCAAGTCGGACTCTCAACCGACTGAGCCACCCAGGTACCCCATGATTTCTAAAGAGAATTATCAGACATATTTACAAAACAAAATATTTTAAATTCAATCTTTAAAGCTTTAAATTTAGTTAGAGGTCAATTTGAGACTACAGGAGGAATCCGGTTACTATATTTTTTAAAAGCACCTTCAACTGTAAAAGATATAAACACTTATCCCCAGTCTCACAGGTAACCACTACAAACATACCTTTCCCTCTAAAACTTTCATGTACAAGTTTGTGGTCTTCCATAAACATATTTAATAAACAACACTTACACAAATGCAATCATTCTAAAACTTTTTTTAAACTTAACAATAAATCTTAGACATGTTTCCATAGCAGTGGATCTTTTTTTTTTTTAAGTACGCCATTTTGTATGGATGTCCCATTATAGGAAAACTCTTCTTACTCTCATGTTTTCAACTTAGTTCATATAAAACTAGTATAATTATTGCTTATAAGTCTGTAGTACAGTAAGGGCAGTATTACGTCAGTAAATTTCAGCTCCTTTCCCCCCCCTCAACAATCCAATTTCCAAAATGCTTTCAAGTAAAATCTTTTTTTTTTTTCAGGGTACAACATAGTGATTTGACAACTCTAGAAGTTATGCTACACTCACCACAAGTGTAGGTACCATCCATCACCATATAATGCTATCACAATACCAATGACTATATTCCCTATGCAGTACTGTCATCACCATGATTTACTCATTCCGTGAGTGGAAGCCTATTTTTTAATTCATATGTCACATTCATGGAAAAAGAGGAAAGAAGTCACAAAATACTGCAACTCCAAAATGGTTAGAAATCACTGTAATGTAGGGGAAAATGATCACTACTGAACTCAACCCGAATAAGTAACATTTCTGTCTTCTAATGTGCTGTCCTAAGTAAGTTTTCTTTTGGGTGGGGTGTTGAAAGTAACAACTTCCCAATGATTTCTAAATCAGTGTTTTAGCCAAATTTTTATAATCATTTCCCTTTTAGAATCTTAAAGACTAACATGATCTGTGTTCTGCACCTAAGGGGAAAAAAAAAAAATGAAGGGGGGAAGGAGGATACCAAAACTGATCAACTTCCTCTAAGGTCCAAAATTAACACTTGGGCCTTGAGAGGTCCTAGATCTTCCAATATCAATGGAACATACTGTCTCTGAGGGGCTGCACCGGGGCCAAATTCCCAGCATGCAGAACAAAAAGTAAATGATGCTCTGCTAAACTCCCCCGCCTCCCCCACCTCAAAAACTGCGAAAGGGCTGCGGCTCACTGCGTGACAGCACTTCCTTTTTTTTTTTTTTTTTAAACCCGTTTCCTGCCTCCAGTTCGGTATCTTCAACTATACAGGAAGAGGAAGGCCTCTTGGTTCTTTCTCTTTTCTACACAACCAGTGACCCTGGGGAATGGAACCTTCATCGAACAAACCTACCCAGCCTTTTACCCCTCCAGCCCTTTGGCCAAATCGTCCCCGTTGGGCCGCGGAGCCGGCCCCCGCCGAGCAGCAGACTGAATCCCCCCTCCAGCGTCGGCCTCGCCCGCCGCCCTGACCCCGAGCCGAGGGGGTGGCAGACTCGGGGAGACCAGAGCTGGCCTGGGTCCGCTAGCTCCCCACGCCCGCAAAGGCCGGAAGCGCTGCCCCGCGCCCCTTGGCCCCTGCGGCCCGAGGGCCCGGGGTGCAACCCTGGGCGCCGAGGGCCGGCGCGCCACTAGCACATCCCCACCCGGGCCTGTGGCCACGGCTTCCCCGCCGGGCGCTTACCCCGGTGCCGTTGTCGCACACCACCACTTTCCTGCCCTGGCTGTCCATCGTCCGCCCGGAAGAGAGCCGCCGCCGCTGAACGACCTACAGCCCCTGCTGCCCGGCCCTTTTCTCTTCCTCCTCCTCCTTCACAGCCCCTCCTTCAGCCCAACTTTCTTCCCCCAACCGGAAGTCACCACCCGGCCCCACCCGCCATTTAAGATACAGCCTGCACGGAAGGGGTGGAGGTGGGAGGGAGGAGGCCGAGACTGGCAGCAGTGAGCTCCAATAAGAGATGGAGAAAAGTGCTGAGGCCCCGCCTACACCTCGGGCTTCAGCTTCAGTTCCAGCTCAGGCGTGTAGGTTACCGCCCAACCAGGTTCTTCCTCACCGCTTACAGTTCCTGGATCTTCTCCGGGCCTTAATGGCGGCAGATCTGGCTGATGCTTTGGCCAAAGGCATCGCAGGAGTTGAGGGAGCTGCTTACCGGTCTGCAAAAGGGGCAGTCAGGAGAAGGACCCTGGATCTGTGGCGAGATGGCAGTGGAATGTGGCGAGGGGAGACAGCCGGGAAGGTGGAGGACATGGGAAGCAAACCTGGACTTCCCTGCTGACCCCACCAATGAACATGGGCTGGGTGTGTCATTGCTTTTTAATGGACAGAGCGGGGATGGATACATACACATGAAATCATGCGTTTATATTTGATATCCCAATTCCAGCCCAACCTTTTTTTACCCAGTTTGCTTTTAGTCAAGGGAGCAGGAGTGGGTGCCTACCTTTCCAGCGTCCTCGCTCACCACCTACCTTCCAGCAGTACCACGTTGCTTAACTTTTCTTCAGTTCATGTACCTTTTTGAACCCAGAATCTCGGCTTTGAAATCAGACAATCCCAGTTTCAGATATGGCCCTGCCACTCAAGAATTTTGTGATTTTGGACATCTTGCTTGTGCACAGGAATACTAACCTCTACTTCCCTGAGTGGTTGGGAGGATAAAATGCATAAAGTATCCATTCGGTGGTGCCTATTTATTATTAATTACATACTTTTAAGTATATAGTTCTTTCTACTTATAATGCCTTTACCTTTTTAATGAATCCGGAGACTTCTGCTCATTCTCTAAACCCAGTTGTCACATTTATGAAAACTTTTCTGATAACCCTCAAGATGCTCTTTACTCTCTTTCTTCACTATTAGTTTACCGTGGATATGTGAATAACATTTTTGTGCTTACTATACTCAACAAATATTGGATGAGTGATATTAAAATTTATCTAGAAAAAAATGCCATCATTTTTGAGAGGTGAGAACTAGAAGTGTGCCTTTCATATGGCTGTACATGCACAGTGACTAGAATAAAACCTGGATCATGAACCCCTCAGTCCAGTATTATAATACTAGGCTGCCTCTCAATTTTCACTTTCTTCTGTTCTTAGACCAGTGGTTTTCAAACTTTTGTAAAGGCATAGGCAACTTTATTCTAATTTAATCTTATATGGAAATTCAACATACAAAATAGACTAAAATAAAGCTACCATAGTTGTTGGAAGTTGGAGAAATTAGGTTGGATAGGAGGTCTCAGGGAAACATGTCTTCCCCACACCTACTTCAGTAGTTGTTGAGGTACCTCAGCCTGCTAAACGGACATTAGTTCACAAACTACACGTCTTCCTTTTGAGGCCCCAGTGCCTGACACTGTGCCATTTTCCTGGAAGTCTATCTGGTCTCAGCAAATTGAAATCAAGCATTTCTGTGTCCTTTTAATTTTCTTCTCTATGAAAGTAAATTTCATACTTTTTTTTACTTTTAAAGAAATTAGCAATTTTGTTTTCTTACAATTATAGAAACAATACATGCAGATGGTAGAAAATATCAAAAACATCTATTCACTACACTAATGAAAATGCAGCAAACCCCTTGATTATGCAAATTCAGATTCAGTACTATTGATAACTGACTCCTGCCTTCTACACCAGGCACAACCTGGTCATTTCACTTTCCTCAAAATAATGTGACACATTTTAAGGCAATTATTTTTTGGCAGGGGGAGAGTAGGGAGACTGCATTTCTAACCTTCTCTTGTGATTTTACATATATTATTTTACACAAAAATCTTGCTAGGTAAATATCCCTATTTCACACATGAGAAATGGGGGCTCAAAAAAATTAAGTTCAGCAAGGTGGTAGGATAGAAGCTTACATAACAGAAATCAATATATTTTTATATGTCATTAGTGAACAATCTGAAAATGAAATTAAGAAAACAATTGCATTTCCAAGAACATCAGAAAAATCAAAATAAATTAAATGCAAGGCCTGTATACTGAAAACTATGAAACATTGCTGAGAGAAATCAAAGAAGAGCTAGATAAGTAAATATACTATGTTCATAGATTGAACATTCATTGTTAAGATGACAGTTCTCTCCTAATTGATCTATAAATTCAAATGTAATCACAATCAAAATCCCAGCAGACTTTCTTTCTTTTTAGAAATTGACAAGTGTGATCCTAAAATTTATGCAGAAATGCAAAAGAATCAAAATTCAAAACAATTTTGAAGAAGAAAAGCAAAAGTGGCAGACTTCCACTGATTTCAAAACTTATTAGAGGGGCGCCTGGGTGGCTCAGTCAGTTGAGCATCTGACTTCAGCTCAGGTCATGATCTCACAGTTTGTGGGTTCGAGCCCCGCATCGGGCTCTGTGCTGACAGCTAGCTCAGAGCCTGGAGCCTGTCTTCAGATTCTGTATCTCCCTCTCTCTCTGACCCTCCCCTGCTCACTCCATTTCTCTCTCAAAAAATAAATAAAACATTTAAAAAATACTTTAAAAAAACTTATTATAAAGCTATGGTAATGAAGACAATGTGGTATTGGGACAAGGATGGACATATAGATCAATGGTACAGAATAGACAGCCCAGAAATAAACTCTTACATTTATGGTTGATTGATTTTCAACAAGTCTGCTAAAACAATTCAAAGGCAAAAGGGTAATCTTTTTTTTAACAAATAGTGCTGGGACAATTGGATATTCTTGTATGTGGAGGAAAAAAGAACTTTGACCCTTACCTCACACTATACAAAAATTAATTCAAATGGATCATAGATTTAAATTTAGAAGAGCTAAAACTCTATAAATTCTGGAAGAAAAGACAAGAAAAATCTTTTGATATTGGGTTAAGCAAAGATTGCTTAGATATAACACCAAAATCATGATTCATAAAAGAAAAAAATGTGCTGGGACAACTGGACGGCAACATGCAGAAGAATGAAACTAGACCACTCTCTTACACCATACACAAAAATAAACTCAAAATGGATGAAAGACCTGAACGTGAGACAGGAAACCATCAAAACCCTAGAGGAGAAAGCAGGAAACAACCTCTATGACCTCAATCGCAGCAATTTCCTACGCGACACATCCCCAAAGGCA
>CM053576.1:77790036-77801455 GCA_028646485.1 Cryptoprocta ferox | reverse complement strand
AAATAAATAAATAAAAAATTAAAAAAAAAAGAAAAAGAAAAAAATGATAAACTGGACTTAATAGAAATTTAAAGCTTTTAATTGACGTGTTAAGAAAAAGAAAAGAAAAAAAGAAGCCACGGACTAGGAGAAAATATTTGCAAATCATATATCCAACAAAGGACTCATATCCAGAATAAATTAAGAACACTAATAATAAGATAAATTATCTAATTTTAAAGTGGGTGAAAGATTTGAATAGACATTTCACCCAAGAAGTTTTATGAATGGCTAACAAGCACATGGAAAGAGGCTCAACATCATTAATCATTGGGGAAATATAAATTAAAACCATAATGAGAGTGGTAGACTGCAGGCAGCAAGCCACAGGTGGGCTGGCTTTGGTGCCCCTCCGCCAAGCAGGCAATGCAGGGCCCCACCAAGCACTGCCCCACGAGGAACAGCTGGCCTTGATGGTTAGTGGGAGCTGCCAGGCAAAAGCCTTGCACACCTGCACAGTTTCAGCATCTTCCTGCAGGGGCTACTCTGGGCAGTGGCCTTCAGCACATTGAAGCTCAAACCAAAGAACCAAAGCATGAAACCAGATATGGTTTTTAGATACTTCCAAACAAGCCATAGTAATGCTGTCCATCGACTTTGCAAATGTGTACCTAGCAAATCTCATTGAAGAGGATCCTTGTTCATTTCAGCTTCCTCTTGGGACACAACTGTGGGCATGCTGCTCATCTACATGGGCGTGCAAGCCCGTCTGCATCTTGGTGGAGTGGCAGCAGTGAGAGTCCCTGTTCTGATGAATGTGCAGATCTTCTGCAGTGCAGAGCCTAGGGCAATGTGCTTTTTACACTGTGATCATGATTTTTTACTAGTCTGTTGTCTTCATCATCCTCCTCATACATCAGTGGGAAAAGGTGGCCCTATTGAGTCCTACTGAAAACTCAAACCTGAAATTGGCCATCATCATGCTGATCATCCCCTTCCTTGTCAATGCTTTGATGTTTTTGATAGTGGACGATTTCTTCAGGAGAAAGGGGAGGACAAAAGCCAAACTAGAAGAACGGGGAGCCAACCAGGACTCAAGGGAGGAGAGCAAGGTCCGCTGCTGGAGGGCTGCATCCCACGCACGAGGAGTGGGAGTCTGCCATCCTGATCACAACTAATGACAAGATGGAGGTGTGCAACGTGGAGGGGCACCTGTGCAGACCTACGCCCTGAAGGCTGCCAAGAAAAAGGAGCACCGCTTATTGCTGCCAGTATGATATTCCCATGCTGGGGTCAGGTTTGGGGGCCCAGCCAGCTGCCTGATGGGCCGGCAGTCACCCCACAGTGTCCTTCCCTTCCCTCTTACTCTTCCCTGCTTATTCTACCTCCACTCCTCTTGCTCTCTCTGCTCGCTCCCGAAACACTATGACTTGATAGAGGGAGGACCGACCAATACTGAGAGGAATGTGGTAGTTGGAGGCATTACAAACAGTGAGGAAAATATGCAAGTGAAAAAATAAAACCTATAATGAGATACCATATCATACCCACACTAGAATAGCTGTCATCAAAAAGACAGAAAAAAACACATGTTGGCAAAGATGTGGAGAAACTGGAGCCCTCCACTGCTGGTGGGAATGTACAATGGTGCAGCCACTTTGGAAAACAATTTAGCAGTTTTTTAAAAAGTTAAATATAAAATTAGCATACCCAGGAATTCCACTCCTAAGTATACGTCCAAGAGAAATGAAAACATATTTCCACAGACTTGTACACAAATGTTCATAGCAGCATTACTTATAATAGGCAAAAAGTGAAACAATTCAAATGTCCTTCAATTTGTGAGTGAGTAAACTATGTGGTATATCCACACAATATAATAGTATTGAGCAAAAAAAGGAAAACAATACATACTATAAACATGGATGAACCAAACAAGCATTATGCCAGATGCAAAAAACTACATGTTATATAATTCCATTTATATGAAATTTCTAGAAAAAGCAAACTTGTACATAAAGGAAGTGGATCAATGATTGCTGGAACTGGGAGCTAGGTTTGGCTGAAAATAGGCATGAGAGAACTTTATGGGGAAATGAAAATGTTTTAAAACCAGATTTTGGTGATGGTTGCACAACTATATACATTTACTAAATATCATCACATTGTACATTTGAGATATGTAAATTATACCTTATAATTTCAACAAAATTGTTTTAAAAAATTAAGTTACCTGCCCAAATTCACCTAACTATCAAATATTAGAACTATGATTAATCACATGCTTGGTTGACTCCAAAGCCTGAATTTTGTCTACCCTAGGGATTTTTGGAAACTCCAAATCTGTCATGAAAACCTGAAGCCCCACTTGGCATCCCAGTTGGGGATGACTTTCCTGGAGTCATTCTAGCATTTCACTTGGACCTGATTTATCTTCTGTGCTTAAGTGGAAATGGATCGGTATGTTTTTATGGTTATAAAGTAAAACAATGACTGTTAAAATATACTTATATTCTTACATATGTATCATACTTGAATTGAAAAGGAAAACAATGTCTTCTACTAATTGAAGTAAAATAATAAAAATACTGAATTCTTTTCTCTCCAGAATTTATAGATAAGAATGATTTCCACAGTATAGAATTTCCTCAAAAAATTAAAAATAGGATTATCATATGATCCAGTAATTCCACTACTAGGTATTTACTCAAAAAATAGGAAACACTAATTTGAAAGGATATATGCACCCCTATTTTATTGCAGCATTATTTGCAATAGCCAGTTATGGGAGCAATCCAAGTGTCCATCAGTAGATGAATGGATAAGGAAGTTGTGATATACACACAGACACACACAGACACAGGCACAAACACACACGCACATACATATATAAATAGATATATAGATACAGATATGAATATTACTCAGCCATAAAAAAGAATGAAATCTTGCCATTTGCCACAACATAGATGGATCTAGAGGGTATAATGCTAAGTGAAATAAGTCAGTCAAAGAAAGACAAATACCATATGATTTCACCCACATGTGGATTTTAAGAAACAAAACAAATGAACAAAGGAAAAAAAGACAAAAAAAAAAAACAACAGACTCATAACTACAGAGAACAAACTGATGGTTACCAGAAGGGAGATGAGTAGGGGAATGGGTGAAACTGGTGATGGGGATCAAGAAGTGCACTTGTCATGATGAGCACTGGGTGATGCATGGGACTGTTGGACCACTATACTGTACACCTGAAACTAATAGAACATCATATGTTAATTATAGTGGAATTAAAATTTTAAAAACTTTTTTTTTCAAAAGAATGATTTCCTTAAAAATGCTGTTATTTGTATCTGCAGTATCTAAATTAATGAGCATAAAATCCCCTTAAGAATGTTTTGAGCAGGACTCTAATTCACTCCAAAGATGTTTACTCGTTTTAGAAACTGGTAGTGTTATCACATATATTACACCATATTCTGTACCTGAAGAACTCAGGGAGAGGACATCCATATCATTTATTTAATTATTGGGTTAAAAAGTCACTAAGTCAAAAGATTTGTATTTATCTCAGAAAAGTATTTCTGCATCTTGTCAATTATCTAACTCTTCCAGGTCATTCCCATTTGTGTTGCTAAGAAAAATGTTTATGTTAGAAGTGTTAAATTAGATGGAGGTAAGTTAATCCATTTGAATGTGCTTCAGACATCACATCACTACACTCCTAAATTCTTCAGCATGACCGTAAAGAATAAATGCAATCTCTTACAAAATCATGGTATCATCATATCTAGGAAAAATTAGCAATCCATTAGATTCCGTATCATCTAACACTCAGTGCACATTCGTATTTTCCCAGTTGTCCCTACAGTGTTTACAGCTGTTTTTCTTTCTAAACCAAGATCCAATCAGGCTTCACATATTGTTTTTGTTGTTATATCTCTTTAATCTCTTAATCTAGAATAGTCTTCTCAGTTTTTTTTCTTCATGAAATTAACTTTTTGAAGGAGTCAGCTCATTTGGCTATAGAAATGTCCCATGTTTTGGATTTGTCTGATTGCTTTTTCATGGTTGATTAAATTTTAAGTGGTGTTTATACATAATGTTGCTGTAGACAAGGTGTGGTGCATGGATATTCTTTGCTTTGTATTTATCAGTACCAAGTGAAAATCTTGCAATACTGTAAATGGTGTTATTGTCTTGATTTAGCCTAGTAAGAGTACAATAGCTTTTGTCTTGATTTAGCCTAGGATGAGCACAATTATTATGAACACACATATGCACGCGTGCGCGCGCACACACACACACACACACATACACACACAAGTAGGGATCTCTGATCTGTGATTCCATATCTCTTTTGGGGAAGGGAATAAATATTATGAAAGTTAATAAACTAAATGCTTTACTATCCAATTTCGTGACTTTGTTTGTCTGTTTATGGTAAGCTCTCTGCCCAGTGTTTGGCTTGAACTCATGATCCTGAAATCAAGAGTCACATATTCTACCAACTGAGCCAGCCAAGCACACTTTTCCTGACTTCATCTAGCCTCTTACTTGTTTTTGGATTCTCTGTATAACATAAGTACATCTCAGGATTGGAGGGAAATAATTCTGAAGAATTTATGTGCTTTCTGATTTAATAGCTTTAAGCTATTTTTTAATAATTTGATTACTGGTGCGCCTGGGTGGCTCAGTCTAACCGAGCATCCGACTTCGGCTCAGGTCATGATCTCACAGTTCGTGGGTTTGAGCCCCGCGTCAGGCTCTGTGCTGACAGCTAGCTCAGAGCCTAGAGCCTGTCTTCGGATTCGGATTCTGTGTCTCCCTCTCTCTCTGACCGCCCCCCTGCTCATGCTGTCTCTCTCTCTCTCTCAAAAATAATTAAAACATTAAAAATTTTTTAAATAATAATTTGATTACTATTTTTGGCTTTTAGTGTGGAAATTTTCAAACACACATAGAAGTATAGTAAAGTGAACCCTAATGAGCCATTAGGGTTATCATTTCAGCAGTGATCAGCTTATCATTCAGCAGTGATCAGCTTTCTGCTCTTCTTGTTTCATCTATTCCCCTCCACACGCAGTTTTGCTCTTCTTGTTTGCTGGAGTATTTTAAAGCAAATCTCAGGCATCATCTTTTGCCTCCTTTAAGTACTTCAGTATGTATTTCTAACAGATAAAGGCTTGAAAAACATAAGCACAATACCATTATTATAATCAACAAAATTAACAAATTCTTATTATCTCTTAAGACTCAATCCATATTTAGCTTTTTCCAGTCATCTCCGAAATGTCCTCTTTCATTTGTTTTTTTCAACCAAGATCTCAATAAGGCCTGCACATCACATTTGGTTGATATGTCTCTTAAGACTATTTTAGTTCATGCCACTTCTCTCTCTTTTCTTATACCATATTTTGGGTAAAGAAACTGGATCATTTGTCCTCTGGAATTTCCTCATTCTGGATTTGGCTGATTGTATCCACGCAATGTTGTTTTTCTTGTTCCTCTAGCCTCCATGTTTTCTATAAACTGGTAGATCTAGGAGACTGATTAGATCTAGGCACAACTATTTTGGTGAAAGTATTTCATAGGCAGTGATATGTACTTCCTATTACATCACATTTGAAGAAACACAATGTGTGGATGTCCCACAGTTAGTGATGTTAACATTACTCAGCAGATTTTGGTTTTATTGAATGATCTATTACAGAGTTCCCTAGGAGTTTGCCACTTAATAGTTTAAGCTGTCATCAATGATTGTTGCCTGATTGGACCAGAAAACAATCAAGTACAGTTTGCCTGACCCGCAATTTCTCATTTCCAAATCTATTAGGTTTTGACCTAATTCGCCATTGCAGTTGCTTTCCAATAGAAGAATTACAGTTTTAAAACTAGGTTAATTAAATGATTTTTAAAATAAAAAAAAAAACACACCTCATAGGCACTTAGTGTGTATAAGCTATAGTTTTAGTTGGCATTTTAGTTGTGATATTCCTCATTCAAAAGGCTAATATTCCCTGCCTTCATCTCACCATATACAGAAATTAACCTGAAATGGATCAAAGATGTAAATTTAAGAGCTAAAACAATGAAACTCTTTTAAAAACATGGGGGATGTAAATCTTCATAACCTTGGACTAGGCAATGGTTTCTTAGCTGTGATACAAAAGCACAAGCAACAAGAGAAGAAATAGATAAATTGGACTTCACCAAAATTGAAAACATTTGTGCTACAAAAGATAGCATCAAGTGATGAAAAGACAACTCATAGAATGGGAAAAAATACTCACAAATTATACACCTGATAAGGGACTTGTATTCTAACATATACAAAGAACTTCTAAAATTCAATAATAAAAAATAACTAACCAAATTTTAAAAAAAGGAAAAGGAGAGGGCACCTGGGTGTCTCAGTTGATTGAGCCTCCGACTCTTGATTTTGGCTCGGGTCATGATCCTAGGGTCATTGGGTTGGGCCCTACATTGGGCTCCATGCTTAGCATTGAACTTGCTTGGGATTCTCTCTGTCTCTCCCACCACCCCTCTTCCCCACTCACATTCTTTCTCTTTCTCTAAAATTAAGAAAAAATAGGAAAAGGATTTGAATAGACATTTATCCAAAGAAGATATATGGAATGGCCAATAAACACATGAAAAGAAGCTTAGCATGATTAGCATCAAAGAAACCATCAGGTAAATCCAAATCAAAACCACAATGAGGTTTCACTTCATACTGACTAGGATGGTTGTAATCAAAATGGCAGATAATAACAAGTATTGACAAGGATGTGAAGAAATTGGAAGCCTTCTCCATTGCTGGTGGGAACGTAAAATAGTATTGCTACTTTACAAAGCAGTCTGGAAGTTCCTCAAAAGGATAAACACAGTTAACATATAACTTAGCAATTCCACTCCTAGGTATATATCAGAGAAATGAAAACATATGCCCATACAAAAACTTGTACATAAATGTTCATACCAGCATTATTCCTAATAGCCAAAAATGGAAACAACCCACATGGACATCAACCAATGAGTAGATAAACAAAATATAGTGTATCCATATACGCATAATGGAATATTATTCAGCCATAGAGAGGAGTGTTGTACTGCTACACAGATGAACCTTGAAAACATTATGCTAAGTGAAAAAAGGCAGTTACAGTTCCATTTGCAATTTATGATTCCATTTATATGAAATACCCAGAATGGGCAAATCTGTAGAGACAGAAGGTAGATTATGGTTGTCTATGACCAGGTTGGTAGTTTGTGGGGAAGGAACAGAGAAATGAGTGAGTGCTAATGGGTATGCAATTTCTTTTTGGGATAATGATATGTTCAAAGATTGCTTGTGGTGATGATTGAGGTGTAATTGACATATGGTGTTACATATATTTTGAATAAGTGAATTTCTCAGTGAAGCCTATTTTTTAACTTTTCAAGATAAAAGCTAAAGTACTCAACTCCAGGGCCAAACTGTTCTACTATTAAGGGTGGATTAGAACTTGAATTAATGATTCTATCAGTCCTCCTTCCAACCCCAAAGCTAGTCTTCTTACCAAATATGCTAATTCTATGACTTAACAGCACTCTAGGTCCTAAATGCTAAGTCTTGCTTCACCAACTAAAGCTGAGATGTCTGGCATAAATAAATTGAATGGATGAATATTAGTCTTCTTTCTAAGTTAGTTGGGGGGATGTTCTAACACATCCGGACTATAAGATTGACATGCATAGCCACAGGGGCCTTTTTAAAAGTAAAGGTTAGGGGCTAAGAATCAAGCATCGTAAAGAACTGGATTTAAAACTTGGCTCCCCTGCTTTCAGACTCTCTGAGCAAATTGCTCAATCTCTTGAATGCAGTGTCTTACTTGGTCCTGAAATGCAAGTATTGGTAGTCCCATTTTTTACAAATGAGTAAATTAAAGCTTAGCAAATTTATGTAACTAGTCAAGTTCAATTTCTGTACATGGCAAAATGACTGCTCATACTTTTGTCTGCCCACCTCCAAAGCTATGCCTTCTAATCACTTATAAACCACAACGGCAGTTTATTAATTTATGATGGGAGATATATCTACCGACCAAGAGATTTGAGTCATCTCTTCAAGGTTAATTTTCCAGTTTCAAACACTTAGGAAATTTAATTAGTAACCAGAATTTTGATATATAAGTGTGGACTCTGAACAGAAATAATTGAGGAACTAGTCTATGCAGGGAGAGTCTAGACACTTCCATCTGCTTTCCTAAGACCAGTAGGGCTCTGACCTAACCAGGTGTCATTATTCACTCAACAGCTACATGCCATATGCCAGGTCCCATTCTAGGACCTGGATGTAGTCTTGGCCTTCATGAAGCTTACATTTAATTGGGAGAGACACACCATTAAAGAACTGAACTTAAAAATATGATAAATTCAGATAACAAGAAAGGCTATAAGGAAAATAATCAAAAGTGACTTAGGACGGGGAACCCAACTCTGAGAAGATAGCACATAACCTGAGCCTTTGTGTCCATTAGGATTAGGTTCAGCAGTAAGTGACAGAAAACATAGAATAAAAGTGACTTTTAGGGTGACTAGGTAGTTCAGTCAGTTGGGCATTTGACTCTTGATTCTGGCTCAAGTCATGATCTCACGATTCGTGGATTCCAGCCCCTTGTCAGACTCTACACTGACAGTGCAGAGCCTGCTTGAGGATTCTTTCTCTTCCTCTCTCTCGCTGCCCCTCCCCCACATGTGCACATGCAAAAGTGACTTTAAAAAACGCTGATGTTTATTTCACTGCCATGTAAATGAAGTCTGTAGGTAAGAATTCTAGGGCTGAATGACATTTTATAGCAACAAGGATCTAGTCTCCTATGTCCTTTTGCACCCCTCCCCCATCCTCATTCATGGTGTCTGATGGTTGGTTGTGCTCCGGCTATCATTTCCACATGCTAGCCAGCAGAAAAGAGGAAGGGCAGGTAGGGGTATGGAGATGGTGAAGAAGGGCAAGCATCTTCCTTTTAAGAACCCTTCCTGAAAGTTGCATATACTATTTCCAGTTCCATCTCACTGGCTAGACTTGGCTAGCCACATCTAGCTGTTAGAGAGGCTGGAAAATGGAGTCTTTGATCTAGACAGCCATTTGCCAAGCTAAAAATTGGAGGTTCTATTTCCAAGGAAGAGATATTGGGGAATGAATAGTGATCTTTGCCTTAAATGATGAGAAGGATCCAGTTATGCAAATATCTGGGGGAAAGATCTTTACAGGTGAAGGAACCTGTAAGTACAAAGACCCCGGGGCCAGAAAAAGAATGAATAAATGAACAAAAGAAAGAGAGAAAGAAATGAGGTTGGTAGGTTGATTTCAAGAAACAGAAGTCCATAGATCACAGTAAGAGATTCGCTTTTATTTCAGTCACAGTGGCATACCTTTGAGAAGTTGTTGAGTACTGGTAGGTTTTGTTTTAAAACTGAATTTGGAGAAATGATGAAAAAATCAGTTAAGCATAAAACATTCTCTCCACTCTCACGAATTTCACTAAAATGTGACAAAAGTTTTTTTGTTGCTGTTTGTTTTTAAATTTGTTTTAACATTTATTTATTTTTGAGAGAATGTGAAAGACAGAACATGAGCAGGAGAGGTGCAGAGAGAGAGGGAGACAAAGAATCCAAAGCAGGCTCCAGGTTCTGAGCTGTCAGCACAGAACCCAACGCGGGGCTCAAACTCATGAACCACGAGATCATAACCTGAGCCGAAGTCAGATGCTTAACTGACTCAGCCACCCAGGCACCCCTGTTTGTTTGTTTTTTAAGAATAAAACCTACAGAGGGGTGCCTGGGGGGCTCAGTCGGTTGAGCATCCGACTTCGGCTCAGGTCATGACCTCACGGTTTGTGAGTTCTAGCCCTGTGTTGGGTTCTCTGCTGACAGCTTAGAGCCTGGAGCCTGCTTCAGATTCCGTGTCTCCTTCTCTCTCTGCCCCTTTCCCACTTGCACTCTCTCTCTCTCTGTCTCTCTCTCTGTCTCTCTCTCTCTCTCTTTCAAAATCAATGAACATTAAAATTTAAAAAAAAGAGTAAAACTACAGGGCAAGAAATGTGGTAAAGAGATAAAAGAAGGATATCACCAATATTTGTAAACTGGAGAGCAGAAGGAGGAATGACAGTTATAAACAAACCTTAGAAAGCTTAAAATTTAATGCCTGAGGCTGGGATGAGGGGAAAAGCAAGCTTTTTCTTGAGCCAGAAACCTGAAAAGGAATTGATTAAATATAGGTTAAAAATTAGTTGAACTCCTAAATATGCCCATTTAGCCCTTGCAGCCAGATGACACCCTGCCCTGCCCCGCCCCCCACACCACCCCTTCTGTCATGGAATGGAGTGGCTTTTCTCTAAAGTGAGTTAAAGCCTAAAGGACTCTGGTCTCAGGGAGAGGCACAGCTGGGGACTACAGGGAAATTAATGGGAAAAATATATCCAAAACAGCAAGACACTCAGCCTCCTTTCTACTGAACTGCGAATAAACTGGTAATCACTCTTCGTATAGATATGGACAGCTGGGGGTCCTCTAACGAAAACAGTCAAACGTGTAGTATGTAGACCATACTACAATACCCACTGCTCAACAAGATTCAGTACTCAGCACACAGCTGCCGGTCAGGTTTTCAGTGTTTCTCTCTTAAATATCATTGGACAGCCTAAGATTGTCAAACATTTAGGGAAAATCTCTGATACCTAAGACAAAAACCAAAACAGTGACAATGTAGGAAGAAGAGAACTTCTAAAAATCAATATCATTAATGTCTTTGTATCCTCAGAGGGATTAGAAAATTTTAAGTAGGATAGGGGAAAAATTTTTTTAAAAAGTTTGGAACATAAAGGTCAAGAAATTTTTCAGAAAGTAGAGTGAAAAGGCAATAAAATGGAAAAACTAGGAAAAAAACTAAATTAGAGGCTCAGTCCAGAATGTTTACTATCAGAATAATAGAATTTACAGAAGGAAAGAATGGAAAACAGAAGGAAAGAAAGAATTTGATAAATAATACAAGATTAATTCTAAGGACTGAGAAACAATCTTGCAGACAATGTCCCATTTCTCAGAAAGTTACTAAAGGGTGTGCTCCTGGAAAATGGGGCTGTTATTCAAGAAATATGAAATCATGAGAACTTGGGACCAGGGATTCAAGACAGAAGAGAGATAAGAATTTCATGATTGATGGTAGGACATAAATCCCAAGGAATCTGCTATGCCTCACTCTAGAGTCTGAATCAGGACTGAGTACTTCAGGCGGGATCTCTCTCTCTCTCTCTCTCTCTCTCTCTCACACACACACACACACACACACCAGATTATCTGATGTATTTGAAGACTTTGGGAGCTATAAATATGTACTTCTAGTGGAGAGTTTGGTGATAAACTAGTGATTATTTCTTAAACAGAGGAAAAGGCA
>CM053576.1:77765926-77789936 GCA_028646485.1 Cryptoprocta ferox | reverse complement strand
CACACACACACACACACACCAGATTATCTGATGTATTTGAAGACTTTGGGAGCTATAAATATGTACTTCTAGTGGAGAGTTTGGTGATAAACTAGTGATTATTTCTTAAACAGAGGAAAAGGCAAACAGGAAATCAAGGCAAAAAATTTAGATTGTAATACAAAGGAAATGTTATTATGTATACTACATGGCTCAGTATGAGTGTAACTCCCAAATAATGGTCTAATCAAATATGATGACGTGTTGCTGCTAGGAGGATGAGGGGAGGGAAGTGTGTGTGTGTGTGTTGGGGAGGAGTTGTAATGGAATTAAAGGGTCTTTCATAGATGGTTAAGGGGTGATGTTTAAACTGGAAAAGATCAAGAAATAGCTGAAGAAGCATGTTCAGAAATAAGGAGTTAAGTATCTGAAGAAAACAACTAAAAGAGTTGAAGGTAGTTGCCTTGGGGAGGGGTTGTAATGTGTGTGTGTGTTGGGGAGGAGTTGTAATGGAATTAAAGGGTCTTTCATAGATGGTTAAGGGGTGATGTTTAAACTGGAAAAGATCAAGAAATAGCTGAAGAAGCATGTTCAGAAATAAGGAGTTAAGTATCTGAAGAAAACAACTAAAAGAGTTGAAGGTAGTTGCCTTGGGGAAGCAGAAATTGAGAGTCGAGAGGGTAGGGCTGGGACCAGATGGTCATCATTATAAGCTTTGTAAAACTGTTTGACTTCTTTTTTTTTCTAAAACTTTCTCAGACTATTTAATCAAGTTACTTACAATGTCCACATTCCTGGGAATACCCCATTGTAATGACATTGTTTATTTCCAAATTTTCTGCATTCAACTAAAAGGTGTTTCTTCCCAAGAAACTGAACTTTTCTGTCAAATGCATTTGATGGAATAGGAGAATTGGCTTCATAAAATGGATTCTTTGCAAACTTTCTGGATAAATCATAAACATCAGTAAAAAAGTTCTTTATTCCATCTTCTTGCCTTGTTTCATGAAGCATAATCTCATATGATCTGCAGTAACAAATGCCGAAACAAGCTACTCATTGAAATTGTCTACAGTTTTCAAGTACATGTTGTCTGACAGCCACATTCTCATCTACGTGGTTGATAGAAGCGTGAGCTATGAATTGGTTCAGATGATGAGAATGATCTTTGGATTCTGCTTTTCCAGCTGACAAAATTTCTGTCTCAAATACTGGATTATCATGGTGGCCAACAATTACAAAGTAGAAGCTTCCAGACATTGTCTTCAATATATAGCTCCTGCAGAGAGACACCGACAATGGAGACAATCAGTGCCCCCCAACCCCACCCCCCGCCCCGCCCCGCAGGCCCTCACTTGGCAGCCCTCTGCTGGAACTCCCTGAAATACATTTGACTTTTTAACGTGTGTGTGTGTGTGTGTGTGTGTGTGTATGTGTATGTGTGTAGATGTAGGTGGAATACACAGTACTAAAAAAACAATGGCTAATTTTTTTTTCGCTTTTTGGCTTTCTTTTTATCAAAACATAAATTGCAATATCATAGTATAGGTACAGTATTTTGTTTAAATTAAATTTTAACCTGGGATTTGGGAGCTTCCTTAGATTTCTACATACAATATGGAAGACACCCTAGCATAATCTCATCAGCAGTACTTTTACAAACTTTTGCAACTTGATTATATATACATTGTTACCTCAACTCAGCTACTTACTGTTGATTCTTACAGGTTTCTATTTCCAAGTATAATTTTCTGTCCTTGAGGTTTGCTGACCTACAGGTACACAAGGGCTCTTTTACTGCATACATTTTATTACAAGTTGTATTAATGATCTATACTATATGGGGCACCTGGGTGGCTCAGTTGATTGAGCATCCAACTCTTGATTTTGGCTCAGGTAATGGTCTTCTGATTCACAGGATTGAGCCCTGTGTTGGGCTTTGCACTGACAGTGTGGAGCCTGCTTGGAGGTCTCTCTCCTTGCCCCTCTCCCACCTGCATGTGCCCTCTCTCAAAATAAATAAATAAACTTTAAAAAGATCTATACTATAATAAAATGTATTTGCATATATAACATATATAAAACTAAGCGCATATCCAATATAACATATATGATAAAATTTGTGTCTAGCTTTATCACTAAATGACAAATAATTTTAGTGAAGATTATTAGAGGCTTTTTAGACAAAAGTTTTAAGAATCTGTTGAATTATCCAGATAAAATGCATACAATTTGATTGAATTCAGAATTTATATACGTTTAACCTATATAAGATATTCAATTATTTTGACCCTGTGATTAAAACCTGGTGGAATAGCTCGCTATGGAAAAAAAACACAAAGCCTGCGGGGGCAGCGATAAATTTAAATCTCTAATGAAAGATTAAAAAGGGATATGTTGGATGTCCAAACCCCCAACAGCAGCATGAAGAACAGCCTTTGTCACAAGCTGTTCTGGGCCTTGCAGCTTAGCAAGCAAGTCTCAAATAAAAATATGTAAGTTTATAGAAATGAAAATAGAACCTAATAAGACTAAGCATCAGCCCTGCCTCTTCCACCGGCCTGGAGGCTTATGGTCTGTTTCTTCTACTTCTTGGGATTACTTCCTATCTGTGTTATGGGCTTCATGAGTCTAGCTGACATCTTCATCCACATCTCCCAGATGAAGCTGTAAGCTCAACTCTGACTCATCTCCAGACCTGGCTTTCAGATAAGGTGTATACAGCAGGAGGACGGAGCAGGGAGTTAACTCTCCTGATGTCATTGCGAAAGCAGCATAGCAATCCTAGTGATCTAGTCCCGTGGTTTCCAACTTTTTCAGCAGAAAGATCCCTTTGAATACACTTTGCTGCTTAATTTTGGCTGCTGCTCTGAACGGTTGCCGGGCAGAGCACACATTCTCTCTGCTCGGCTTGAGCAGGAGACTATCTGACATGTGTCCCAATAACTGTTGTGGCACACCCTGAAATAATCAGTATCACTCTTATGAAATAACAGCATCACTGTTCTTTTGCAGAATATTGAAAATAGCCCTCAGATACCTGTGACTAACTTCAGATTTGTTACAACCCCTTATTTTATTTAATTTTAATTTTATTTAAAGTTTTTTTGCATTTATTCATTTTTGAGAGACAGAGCATGAGCTGGGGAGGGGCAGAAGGGGAGGGAGACACAGAATCCGAAGCAGGCTTCAGGCTCTGAGCAAGCTGTCAGTACAGAGCCTAATGCCGGGCTCAAACCCACAAACCATGAGATCATGACTTGAGCCTAAGTCAGACGCTCAACCGATTGAGCCACCCAGGCGCCCCATGACCCCCTTATTTTAAAGATGAGTAGACATTCAACTCAGAGTTGAATGATGAAATAATGAATATAGTTATAGAATATAGACTCTAGTGGGAAGCATTCTGAACCATGAATTAGAAGGCCTGGGTTCTAGACTTCACTTTAAGAAGACTCAGCTTTATGACTCTGGACTGACTTTTTATGTTTTTAAGTTTATTTATTTATTTTGATAGAGAGAGAGAAGGAGGAGCAGAGAGAGAGAGAGAGGGAGAGAGAGAATCCGAAGTAGGCTCTATACTGCCAGCGCAGAGCCTGTTGCAGGGCTTGAACTCACAAACTATGAGATCATGACCTGAGCCGAAATCAACAGTAACTCAACTGACTGAGCCACCCAGGTGCCCCCACTTTTATTTTTTCAGTGGTGATGTTCTAAGTAGGGTGAGCATCACTTGTTCCTCATATATTTGTTCCTTCCTTATTCTCCTTCCCTTGTTTCCCTTTTCTCCTCGATTAACAGAATAAGATTCTCCCTGTTTACCCCCATGACCTGTATTAACATTTCTAGAAGTGTGATCACTTGTTCATATTTGTTCAGGTAAATGTAGATAATTGACACGTGACACTTGAATCGAATTCCCTATGAATTATAAACGTAATACACTGGTGCCTGAAAGAATGTTGTCATCAGTGACAGACTGGTCATCTTTGGTGGCACATTTGAAACCCAAGCATGCTAAAGTAGACTAACTCGTATTGGAGACCTGTCATATAATTTTGGTAACATGGCACTTTCGTTTAACACCTAACGCAGAGAACTTGCGTTTCCTTTGAATATCTGGATGAGATTTCATCTTGGAATGTGAAGTTGCCTCAGAAACAGACCTGCTTGAACCTGTTTGGGCGTTCTTAAGGGTGAATGATTGCTCTTTACTCTGGCTAAGATTAGAGACTTTCCATTATTGATTTGGTCTGACAATCACATTTGATGTAGAAAAAGCTTTGTAAAGCATTATAGACAGTTTTGTAAATTTTGAAGACCTCAAGGAAACAAGTTTACTAGGGATTTGCTACTGTCAACTTTGTACAACTGAAAGATACAATCTATTACTCACTTAGGAAGCACGGAATGAGATCACTCAGCATGTGATAGTATAACACTATTCCTGAAAATGAACACTAGTCCACTTATTGGAGGTTAAGAGGAGTCGAAGGTCTAAATAAAGCTCTGAAGAAAATCATAGAGTCTCATTCTTAGTAGGAACAGTAGCTTACTGTTTACTGAGCTACTTGTTTCTGCCACACACTATAGTAAGTCCTTTTATAATTTTATTTTTTAAAATGTGTATTTATTTATTTTTGAGAGAGAGAGAGGGAGACAGAGAATCCCAAGTAGGCTCTGCACTGTCAGCACAGAGCCCACCATGGGACTTGAACCCACAAACCGTAAGATCATCACCTGAGCCAAAATCAAGAGTTGGATGCTCAACCGACTGAGGCACCCAGGCACCTCATATACCAAGTCCTTTGAATATACTATGTAACTTAACTAAATTCTCACAACAATCCTGTGAGGTGAGTACTAGTATCACTGGTGAGAAGTGAGACTAAGGTTAAAATCAGCTCATAAGGCTTCACACCTGGTAGGGACATCGGACTTCAAACCCAAGTCTGTCTGATTTGAAGTCTGAGTTATTTCCATGATACAACACTACAGCTATTTTCTATTCTGTGCTTTTTGTTTGTTTTAGTTAATAGTAATCACATAGATACAAAACGAATTCATTCTTCTTTAACATATAGTGCATTACAGATACACTCGAAGTCTTCTTTACACTCATCATTAATCTCAGTTCCTTCTCATCTTCCTCAGAAGTAACATTGCTTTAAGTCTTGGAAGATCCTTAGAGCCCTTTCTTAGAATATCCATTAGATACACAGGAAAAGCTATTCAACATCATTTGCCGTTATGGGAATGAAAATTAGAATCAAAATGAGATACCACCATACACAAACAAAATACAGTAATAACATCAAATGCTAGTAAGAATGCAGAAACTAGATCTTTCAGACATTGCTGGCCAGAATGTAAAGTGATCCACTCAGTCTAGAAAACATGTCTATCAATTTGTTATAAAACTACACATCACTTACCATGTGACAGCAATTATATGCTTTCAACTTTTACCCCAGAGAAATGAAAACATACGTTCACAAAGGAACCTATACAAGAATGTTCATAGCAGTCTTATTTGCAATAGCCAAACACTGGAAACAACCCAAATGTCCTTTAATGAGCAAAGGTCAAACAATGTATGGTTCATCCCTATCATGGAATTTTACACAGCAGTAAAAAGAAACAAACTATTGATACACAAAACAAGAACTTGAATGAATCTCAAGAGAATTATGCTGGATGGAAAAAAAGGTCTTAGAAAGGTTACATACCATTTGATGCCATTTATATAACATTCTAGAAATGACAAAATTATAGAGACAGAGACCAGATGAGTGGTTGCCAGGTGTTTGGGATAGGGTCTGGGGAGCATATTGGGTATGACTTCAAAGGAGTAGCATGAGAGATCTTTGGGGGATGGAGTGATTCTCTATCTGGATTGTGGTGGTGGTTACATGAATCTACATATGTGATAAAATTGCACAGAAGTATACACACACATACACACAGGAGTGTATATAAAACCGGTGATATATGTAGGGCACCTGGGTAGCTCAGTCAGTTAAGTGTCCGACTCTTGATCTGGGCTCAGGTCATGATCTCACAGTTCCTAAGATGGAGACCTGCATTGGACTCCCTGCTGAGAACACAGAACTTGCTTGGGATTCTCTCTCTTTCTCTCTGTCCCTCCCCTGTGTACACACAAGCTCTCTCTCTCTCTCTCAAAATAAATAAAAAAAATTTAAAAATCTTAAAACTGGTGATGTCTGAATAAAGTTGTGGATTATAATAATGTCACTCTCCTGTTTTTTATATTGAACTATCTTTACGCAACGTATTATCATTGGCAAAAAATGGATCATGGGTACATGAGACCTTTCTATACCATCTTTTCCAACTTTTTGTTCATCTAATATTATTTAAAATTTAAAAAGTCAAGTTCAAAACATATTCATTGCATACACTTATGTTCCTGTATAAAATATGTAGTATTGACTTTTGCATGTGTGTGGGTTTTTTTCATAAATACTATCATCCTGAAGTATCCTTCTGCAAACATGATTTCTCAACATTCTGTTTTTGAGGTCCATTCAAAATTTGTACGTAGAGACCTAGGTCTTGTAACTACTGCATAGGATTCTAATATATTAATATGTCACATTTTACTTATCCCTCCCCAATTTATGAACATTTAGATTTTTTCAATGTTTTCTTATTACAAAGCTTGTTGTGACTAATATTCTTCTATGTGACCTGTTGTACCCATGGATAAGTTTTCCTACTGTCAAATTTCCTGTTCTTAGAGGTAATAAGAATACTAGCTATCAATATTTATTGAGCATTGGCTATCATATTGTTATGATTGGTGAGGGATTGGGGACATTAACTTACCAAAAGTCACACAGCCAGTAAGTGGCAAAGTCAGAATTCAAATCCATCCTGTCCAATTCCGAAACCATATTCTTTTTTTTACGTTTTATTTATTGATTTTGAGAGAGAGAGAGAGAGAGAAATAGAGAACACACACATGGGCGAGCAGAGGAGGGCAGAGAGAGAGGGAGAGAGAAAATCCCAAGCAGGCTCCATGCTGTCACCACAGAACCCGATATGGGGCTCAATTCCATCAACCATGAGATCATGACCTGAGCCAAAATCAAGAGTCTGATGTTCAACCGAATGAGCCACCCAGGCGCCCTGAAACCCATGTTCTTAACCACTGTGATGTGCTACTGCCTCTGTGTTCAGTGAAAGCTTCCTGGATGTCTTCCCTGACTGTTAATCCAAGTGTCCTCAATCTGTACTTGGCAGTTTGATCTTTCAACCTAAAATAGTGTCTTTTTATTTATGTTGGTTAACTAAATCATCTTGACCTGAGACCATGTTGAGATACTTACTTCAAACACAAGGGTTTTTAGAGCATTTCCTGTAAAGTATTCCTGCCAAAAATGTTGAACTTGAATCTCATCAGGCTTCTAGTGTTAACTTCCATGTAGAGGAAATAAAAGGAATAGAGGAATAGTTAAGTGATACCACAGGGAAGCAACTGATATATCCATAATGTAGAATGTTCTCTAGGACAATTAACATGGTTTTTGTGACAAATCAATGCCATGAAAAAAAAAGTGTATATATATTTATGTGTGGAGTGGGTGGGCAGACTTCTCTAAATTAAAAGGAATTTAGGAAACATAACAATCAATTATAATAAGGAGATCTTATTTGTACTTGAATTTTAATAAACCACCTTTTTAAAAAATTTATTTATCCTGAGAGAGAGAGAGAAAGAGAAAGAGCACACATAAGCAGGAGAGGGGCAGAGAGAGAGGGAGAGATTGATAATTCCAAGCAGACTCCAATGAGGGCAGAGCCTGATGTGGGGCCCATGGGGAACCTGAACCCACCAACCCAGGTATCCCTAAATAAACCAGCTTTTTTAAATGTTTATTTTTGCAAGAGAGACAGAGAGCGAGCAGGAGAAGGGCAGAGAGAGAGGGAGACACAGAATCTGAAGCAGGCTCCAGGCTTTGAGCTGTCAGCACAGAAACTCACTTGGGACTTGAACTCACAAGCCATGAGATCATGACCTGAGCTGAAGTCAGATGCTTAACCAACTGAGCCACCCAGGAGCCCCTAGACCAGCTTTAAAAAAAAGACACTTTTGAGGAGCATCTGGGTGGCTCCAACTATGGTTCAGGTCACGATCTCACGGTTCATGGGTTTAAGCATCACATCGGGCTCACCGCTGTAATCCTGTCAGCAGAGCCTGGTTCAGATCCTCTGTCCCCCTCTCTCTGCCCCTCCTCTGCTTGTGCTCTCCCAAAAATAAATACATATTTTTTAAAAAGACATTTTTGAGATGAGAAGGGAAACAGGATTTTCTGTTACTAGATGATGTAAAAGGACACTAAGGGATTATTGTTAATTTTGATAAGTGCTTTAAAGCTATTGTGGTTATGTAAAAAGATGTCCACTTTAAAAAAGAGATTGGGGGATAACTGGATGGCTCAGTTGGTTGGGCACCCAACTCTTGATTTCGGCTCAGGTTGTGATCTCACAGTTCCTAAGATCGAAACCTACATTGGGCTCTGAGCTCACAGCACAGAGCCTGCTTGGGATTCTCTCTCTCTCTTCCTCTCTCTTTGCCCCTCCCTTGCTTTCTCTGCCCCTCCGCTGCATGCGTGCTCTCTCCCAAATAAATAAACATCTTTTTTAAAAGAGTTTTTTTTTGAGACAGAGAGAGAGAGAGAGAGAGAGTGAGCAAGGGAGAGGGGAGGAGCAGAGAGAGAGGAAGAGAGAGAGAATCCCAAGCAGGCTCTGAGCTGTCAGTGTAAAGCCTGATGTGGGGCTCAAACTCACACACTGTGAGATCATGACCTAAGCTGAAACCAAGAATCAGAAGTGTATCAGACTGAGCCAGCCATGTGCCCCCCTCCCCCAAAGAGAGATTCTTACCAAAGTATTTGCAGGTGGAATTACATGATGTCTGGAATTTGCTGTAAAATACTCTGAAGGGGAAAAAAAAGAAGGTAGATACAGCAAATGGGCAAAATCTTGACAATCACTGAATCTGGAAGATAAACACATAGGAGGTCATTGTACTCTGCTTTTTACTATTTTGCCAAATTTTATAACAAATTTTAAAGTGTTTTTAATTATAAAGTGATAGAAAACATGGCAAGGTGAGGATAAAGCTTAGAAAATAAGAAAGGGGCATCTGGGTGGCTCAGTAGGTTAAGTGTCCAACTCCTGATTTCGGCTCAGGTCATGATCTCATGGTTCGTGGGCACTGGCTCTGTGCTGACAGTGAGGATTCTCTCTCTCTCTCTCTCCCCCTCTCTTGGCCCCTCTCCTGCTTGTATGCTCTCTCTTTCCCAAAATGAATAAACTTAAAAAAAAGTAAGAGAAAAAGTACAGCTTATAACCCGCTACCCAGATGTAAACACTGTTAAAATTTAGATGAATTTTCTTCTAGTATTTTTCTATGTATCTTTTGATTAAACTTTCATAATGAAGATAAAAATCTTGATATAATTTTACACATATAAGCATTTTAATATTATCATGAATTTTCTTTAGCATCATATTTAACGATGACATAATAGTTCATTGAATAGTTAAACCCAGGCTGCACTTGATATATCTCCTCTGTGCTTACATATCATTCTATTAAGATTTCTAATAAAGCATTTATTCTGTCAATTTTTGTGTGTGGGAGAGGTGCAGTCTCCTCCTACATACTAAAACTAACACAGTGCTGCAAAAATTTAATGTAAAAAATTAATATTTTCCATAACTGAGTATATATACATGATCATGATGGTGTCTGCCATGACCTGGAGCAAAGTAGGTGACATGATATAGCACAAAGCAGCATACAATTTGCATTGAGATAATTGCCTTATAGTGTGACAAAAAGCAGGCACCAAAGCAAGATTGTTTATATCCTAGAACATTAATAAATTAGCTTGGGGAGAATAAGATTGTCAAAGAAAAAAATCAAAAAACAGTTCGATGAATTATTAGCATGCTTTTTTATTTGTATGCAAGAGGGATAACACCGACAGATTGATTCTGTCTGTTGAAAACATGAACGAGATTTATAAAGTAAGGAAAATGGGAAAGATGAAAAAGAAAAACACTGTTTGGGAACAAAGAACTTTGTTTTCCTTTTCTTAGGTAAGTGCTGCCTTGAGGGTGTTAGGAACAATTTGGGTTGTTTATGGTTTCCCTAGAAAGGTTAGCTGTGGAATATTCATAATGAGTTGTCTTTGGGTAAGGTTTGCCTCTGCCCTCTGTTAGCGTCTTTTATTCATCTTAATTAGGCCAGGAACGCACACCAAAATGTCTCTAGTGCTTACAAGTCAGAAAAGTAAATAGTTCTATTCAAATTACAGAATTGTAGACTATCCAACTTATAATGGTTCAGACTTCTGATTTTTCTACTTGACCATGGTGCAAAAGCGATACTCATTTAGCAGAAATGTACTTGAAGTTTTGAGTTTTGATCTTTTCCCAGACTAGCATGATACAGTACTCTGGTAACGCGGGGCAGCCGCGGTGAGGTCACGCGGGTCTGCCACGGTGAGTTCCTCCTCAGCCATATGGTGCCGAGAGTAAATAACCGACAGCACTTACAACCACTCTGCACCCATATCACGATCTTGTGTTTCACTTTCAGTACAGTATCAAATAAATTACATAAGATATTCAACACTTTATTATCAAACAGGCTTTGGGTTAGATGATTTTGCCCAGCTGTAGGCTAATGTAAGTGTTCTCAGCATTGTTTAAGGTAGCCTACGCTAAGCTATCATGTTCAGTTGGTTACATATATTCAATCTATTTTCAACTTATGATGGGTTTATTGGGATGTGCAGGAAGATCTGCAGTTGACTTGTAACTGAAAAGTGCAGGAGTAGACTTCAGGCAGAGTGTGGTCAGGGATCCAAATAATGACATCAGGACTCACTT
Organism: Cryptoprocta ferox; assembly: GCA_028646485.1. Lineage (NCBI taxonomy): Eukaryota > Metazoa > Chordata > Mammalia > Carnivora > Eupleridae > Cryptoprocta > Cryptoprocta ferox. Next base: position 77,779,028 of record CM053576.1, on the reverse strand, counting down.
TCTCTTTATCTCATGGTTACATTTGTATTGTGTTGGCTTTATTTCAGGCAGACTTTTATCTTGAGGTGGAAAGATGATGTCAGCAGGGGCGCCTGGGTGGCTCAGTCAGTTAAGTATTAGCTCTTGATTTCTGGTCAGGTCATGATTTCATGGTTTGTGAGTTCAAGCCCAGAGTTAGGCTCTGTACTGACAGTGAAGAGTCTGCTTGGGATTCTCTCTCTCCTTCTCTCTTCCACTCTCCTACTCTCTCTCTCTCTCTCTCTCCCTCTCTCAAAATAAATAAACTTTTTAAAAAGGGTGATATCAGCAGTTCTCCACCCTATATCATTCTGGGTTCAAAGTTAGTTGAAAAGAAGTTTGTCTCCATGTTAGGCAAATTTGGTCAAATGACCTCCTCTGAACCAATCATTGTAATCAGGGGAATGGAATTCTAATTCTTGGTTGGTCCTGGTCACAGATTGAGGGAAGGTACCTATTGCTGCGCACGGACTAAGGACAGGAAGAGTCCCTAAGAAGAAATTAGATTGTGGTTACCGAAGGAAGGGGAAATGGATGTGTGCTAGACAACCAAAGTGCCATAGGAGGCCACCATAGTGCAACAATGATACATATCAGTTAGGACTTTTTCAGATACAAGTAGCAACAACAACGATGACAAATCAAATTCTAATTGCCTTTAACAAAATAAGAGAAATTTATTGACTCCTGTTCAAAAATGTACCCAGTATTTGTTTTAATCAGATATGGTAAGACATCCAGTCATAGAAATGTTCATCATGTAGGAAGAAGTTCATACTCCATAGACCCCTAGAAACAGAAGGCATGGCATGCCACACAGGGCCAGGTGAGGAAGCACTAGGGTTGGTCATGAGGGAGAGAGGTGTGAGAAGGGAAAGCATGGTCCATGGACTTTTTTAGGGTTTTGTGAGAAGAAATGGGTAAAGCAGAGTGGATACAATGAGTTAGCTTAAGATTGAATAGTTTGAGGAATATTTTGAGGGGCGACTGGCTGGCTCAGTTGATTAAGCATCTGACTCTTGGTTTCAGCTCAAGTCATGATCTCATGGTTTGTGAGTTTGAGTGCCACGTTGGGCTCCTCGGTGGCAGCACAGAGCCTCCTTGAGATTTTCTCCCTCACTCTCTGCCCCTCTCCCACTCATTCTCTTTCTCTTTCTCTCTCTCTTTCTTAAATAAATACATTTTTTTAAAAAGATTGAATAGTTTGATTAATTTCAGTAGGCTCTGGACTGTAGGGATGATCTCTAGAGTTGTCTGTACCTAGACTTGGGGGTGAATTAGCTAGTCCCAGAAGGGGCAGTCTCTCCAGGATCAAAGCCTCAAATGCCAGAGCATCAAAAACACAGGAAATAAGAAAATACATCAACCTAGCTCCCATAACTGAAAAGTCTGAGGAAATAAATTTTCTGGCATAGCAAGATATGACACACACAGTATTATCTCTGTGTCATGCTCAGGCTCCACCTGGTGGCTCCTGGTAGTCTCAGACTCCACTGCTCCCTCTTCCACCCACATTCTATGGTGCCTAAATGACTGCAGCAGCTCTTCTCTGCATCCTTTCTGTTCAAATCCAGGAGAGAAAGAGATTCTTTTCCCCCACAGCCAAACAAAAATCCTGGTTCTTATTCTTCTTGGCCAGACTTGAACCAATCACTGCAGCCAAGAGGAAGGGAATTGCTTATTGACTTAGGGTGCATTGCAACCAAATGGAATGAGAGGTAGCTGTTTGGGTGTTCTGGTATGCTATTTTCCCAGAAGAATGGGAAATGGTTGCTGGGAAACCAAGAAAACAGCTGTCCACACTACCTAATGGATGTCAGACATGTTTATCCTGGGGAGCTCTTACATTGTAATTATTGCTGACTTATTTTGTGTAACGTTGACTCTTTGAGTCCAGTCACAAGTACCATCAAGAATTGTACTATTTTGACTTCCAGAGAAGATGGTGGAGTAGGAGGACCCTAAAGTCACCTCGTCTCATGGCTATAACTAGATAACACCCACATCAGTGTAAACAACCCAGAAAATAACCCGAAGACTGGCAGAATGACTCTCCATAGCCAAATGTAGAGAAAAAGCCACATGGAAGAGGGTAGGAAAGGCAGAGATGCAGTTGGGAGCCAAATGGACCAATGGGACTATCTGTGGGAGGAAGGGATACTGAGCGTATGGAGAGAGGAGAGAAACAGACCTTCACCCCAGGCACCCCAGGCCCAGGGAATCTGCATGGGAAGATGAACCCCCATAGCATCTGGCTTGGGAAACCAGAGGGACTGAATTTAGTGAGTTCTTAACATCAGCAGGGCTTAACACTTGGAACTTAAAAAAGCAGCGGGCTTGGCTCTGGGCCAGCCAGGAAGGCAATAGGAAACTGAGCCCCTGCCTTTAAAGAGATAGTACAACAAATAGCCCTGTGGAGATACAGCATAGAAACAGAAGTTTGAAATTTTTCTGAGGTATATGGGAGGAAGATTTCTTTACTAATCTCAGTGCATGTCTAGAGGGTCAGGGATCTTTAGGAGACTTCTCCAGAAACAAAGGAGTTAGCGGGCACCATTCCCACCCGCACCCCTCAAATCCTGGATACATCAACACTGGCAGGAACTAGCACAGTGCTAACACTTGCTACCTAACTTTGCTAAAAGCACACCCTGCCCCATGTTCTCCTGCAGACATGCCCCCTCCACCCAGGCCTTGGCTCCAGATGCCCTCCCAAAGCAGACCTGGGCAAACCTGGCTAATACTAAGCACACCTTTCCAGCACATTTCTGTGCATTTGCCCCCTTCAATCTGTCCTGCCTTTGTCCTGGCAGCTGCAGGTCCCATCCACAGCAAACAGGCATAAACCTTGCTAACACTAGCACTGTGCTTCAAGTTCTCCTGCAGACCTACCCACTCCAATATCTCCCAGGCTGGAGCCATCCAAAACAGTTCCACAAGTATAGCAGTGTACAAGCAGCCCTGACAGGGACCAGCACCACTCCAAGTGACTCCTACCCCAGAGAGAAGGGAAGATAACCATACATACCAGTTTAACTGTAGCCTCAGCAGTAGGCTAGGGGCAGACACTGGGTCTGACTGCAGGCTCCACACACCAATGAACGTTTCTCAGGGACAACACAGGGAAAGAGCCCCACAGTTTAGTGTCACCCCATCTCTGGCAAATGCCTGATCTGACTCAACTCAAGCCCAAGGAGGCCCCAGACTAGCCCACTAACAACACAGGGACCAAACCCCGCCCACAACAGGCAAAGAAAGACATTGCAGATGACTGGACCGAAGACAAAAGTGGCTCAATCATGACAGCAGGGTGCACACAACAAACATAGGAGACACCCCTGAAGTGCCAGGTTTCGGTGAACAAGGGACTTTGCACTGTAGGGCACTATAGGACTTCTTCTTCATAAGGCCACTACTTTCAAGAGCAGGAGACATAGCTAACTTTCCTAACATATAGAAACATACACAGAGGGGGGCGCCTGGGTGGCTCAGTCAGTTAAGTATCTGACTTCAGCTCAGGTCATGATCTCACTGTTCCTGAGTTCAAGCCCTGCATCAGGCTCTGAGCCTGGAGCCTGCTTCAGATTCTGTGTCTCCCTCTCTCTCCTCCTCACTACTGCTCATGCTCTGTCTCTCTCTCAAAAATAAATAAACATTAAAAAAAATTAAAAGAAAAGAAACAGACACAGAGAGTTAGACAAAATGAGAAGAGAGGGAGGAATATGTTCCAAATGAAAGAACAGGACAAAATCACAACAGGAGAGCTAAATGAAATGGAGATAAGTAATATGCCTGATAGAGAACTTAAAGTAATGATCATAAAGATATTCACTGGACTTGAGAAGAGTGGAAGAAGACCTCAGTGAGACCCTTAACAAAAAGACAGAAAACACAAAAAAGAACCAATCAGGGATGAAGAACTCAATAAACTGAAATCAAAAATACACTAGATGGGGGGGGGGGGGCACCTGGATAGTTCAGTTGGTTAAACGTCTGACTCTTGATTTCAATTCAGGTCGTGATTTCACAGTCATGAGATCAAGCCCGCATCAGGCTCCGCACTGGGTATGGAGCCTGTTTAAGAGTCTCCCTCTCCCCCCCACTCCCTCCCCTCCCCTCCTCTCTCACGTGTGCATACACACACTTCTGTCTCTTAAAAAAGAAAAATACACTAGATGGAATAAATAGTAGACTAGAGGAAGCAGAAGAACAGATCAGTGACCTGGTGGAGAGAGTGATCAAAGGAATCAAACTGGACAGCAGAGAGAAAAAAATAATAATGAAAAATGCAAATAGACTTAGGCAACTCAGTGACACCATCAAGCATAATAACATTTGCAATTCAGGAATCTTAGAATAGAAAAAAAAAAAAGAGGCAGAAAATTTATGTGAAGAAGTAACAGCTTAAAACTTCCCAAATCTGGGGAAGGAAACAGACATCCAGATCTGGTAGGCACAGAGATCCCCAACAAAATCAACACAAGGAAACCCATGCCAAGACATGTAATAATTAAAATAGCAAAAATTAGTAAAAAAGAGAATTCTAAAAGCAGCAAAAGGAAATTGCTACATAGAAAGGGAGCCCCATAAAGCTATCAGCTAAGTTTCAGCAGAAACTTTGCAAGTCAGAGGGGAGTGGCATTATATATTCAAAGTGTTGAAAGAAAAAAAAAAACCTGCAGCCAAGAATACTCTATTCAGTAAGACTATTATTCAGAATAGAAGGAGAAATAAAGAGTTTCTCAGATGAACAAAAGTTAAATGAATTCATGACCACTAAACAAACCCTACAAGAAATGTTAAAGGGGACTCTTTGAGTGGAAAGGAAAGACCATAAGCAGGAATAAGAAAAGTTAGAAGTACAAAAGCAGTAAAAATAAGTGTATCTATAAAAATCAGCCAAAGTATTCACAAAATAAGAGGATGTAAAGTATGACATTATATGCCCAAAATATGGGGTGGGGGAGGGGTAAAGAATGGGTTCAAACTTAAGTGACCATCGAATTAATATAGAATATGTATAAGATGCTATATTTAAATCTAATGGTAACCACAAACCAAAAACTGGTAATAGATACACAAAAAAAGAGAAAGGAATCCAAGCGTATCACTAAAGAAAGCCAGCAAACTGTGAGAGAAGAGAGCAAGAGAAGAAAGAGAAAAACTACAAGAACAACCATAAAATAAGTAATAAAATGGCAATAAGTACATACCTATCAATAATTGCTTTGAATGTAAAGGGACTAAATGCTCCAATCAAGGCATAGTGTGAAGAGTGATTAAAAAAGCAAGACACATCTATATGCTGCCTACAAGAGACTCATTTGAGACCTGAAGACACATACAGATTGAAAGTGCGGGGATGTGAGGGTGCCTGGGTGGCTCAGTCGGTTGGGTGTCTGGTTCTTGGTCACTGTTCACATCATGATCTCATGGTTTGTGAGTTCAGACCCCAAGTTAGGCTGTGCACTGGTGGCATAGAACTGCTTGAGATTCTGTCTCTCTGCCCTTCCCCCACTCATGCTTGCATACGCTCTCTCTCTCCCTCTTTCTCTCTCTCAACAAATAAATACATAAACATTAAAAAAACATTAAAAATAAACATTAAAAATCATGCAAATGGAAGTGAAAAGAAAGCTGGGGTAACAATACATATATCAGACAAAATAGACTTTAAAACAAAGACTATAACAAGAGACAAAAAAGGACACTATATAACCATAAAGGGAATAATTCAATAAAAAATATAACAATTATAAATATTTATGTGCCCAACATGAAGTACCCAAATATATAAAGCAGCTAATATCAAACATAAAGGAAGTAATCGATAGTAATACAATAACAGTAGGGCACTTTAGCACCCCACTTACATCAATGGATAGATAATCCAAATGGAATATCAACAAAGCAGTGGCTTTAAATGACACATTGGACCAGACAGATCTAACATATATTCAGAGCATTCCATCCTAAAACAGCAGAATACACATTGTTTTCAAGTGCACATGGAACATTCTCCAGAATAGATCACATATTAGGCCACAAAACAAATCTCAACAAATTAAAAAAGAATGAAGTAATATCATGCATCTTTTCCAACTATAATGCTATAAAACTATAATCAACCACAAGAAAAAATTCTAGAAAGAACACAATACATGGAGGTTAAATAACATGCTGCCGGGGTACCTGGGTGGCTCAGTAGGTTAAGAGCCAGACTCCAGTTCAGGTCATGATCTAAAGGTTTGTGAGTTCAAGTCCCATGTCGGGCTCTGCGCTGACAGCTTGGATCCTGGAGCCTGCTTTGGATTCTGTCCGTGTGTCTGTCCGTCTGTCTGTGTCTCTCTGCCCTTCCCCCACTCATGCTCTGTTTCTCTCTCTCAAGAATAAATAAACATTAAAAATTTTTTCAAAAAGTAACATGCTACTAAACAGTGAATGGATCAACCAAGAAATCAAAGAGAAAAAAAATACGTGAAGACAAATGAAAATGAAAACACAATGGTTCAAAATCTTGGGGATGTAGCAAAAGCTGCTCTAAGGGGGAAGTTTATAACAATAAAGGCCTACCTCAAGAATCAAGAAAAATCTCAAATAAATAACCTAACTTTACATCTAAAAGAGCTAGAAAAAGAAGAACAAACAAAACCCAAAATCAGTAGAAGGAAGGAAATAATAAAGATTTAGAGTAGAAATAAGCAAAATAGAAATTAAAAAAAAAATAGAACAAATCAATAAAATCAGGAGCTGGCTCTTCAAAAAGGTCAACAAAATTGATAAATGTATAGCCAGACTCATAAAAAAAAAAGGACAGAGGACTCAAATAAACAAAATCAGAAATGAAAGGGGAGAAGTAACACCTAATGCCACAGAAATACAAAGGGTTATAAGAGAATATTGTGAAAAATTATATGCCAACAAATTGGACAAACTAGAAAAAAATGAATAAATTCCTAGAAACATAAAACTGAAATCAGGAAGAACTGAATCAGGAAGAAACAGAAAATTCAAATAGACCAATTAGCAGCAATTAAATTGAATCAGCAGTAAAACAAAAAATTCCCAACAAACAAAAGTTCAGGGACAGATGGCTTCACAGGTGAATTCTTTTTTTTTTTAAACTTTTAAAACATACCATATGTTTTCACTCATAAGTGTAACAGGAGAAACTTAACAGAGGACCATGGGGGAGGGGAAGGGGAAAAAATAGTTGGGGAGAGGGAGGGAGGCAAACCATGAGAGATTCTTGAATACTGAGAACAAACTGAGGGTTGACGGGGGAGGGGAAGGGGGTGATGGGCATGGAGGAAGGCACTTGTGGGGATGAGCACTGGGTGTTAGGTGGAAACCAACCTGACAATAAACTATAAAAGAAAAAAAATAAACATTAAAAAAACTTTTTGAGTTTATTTATTTATTTATTATTTTTATTTTCTGAGAGAGAGGGCACAAGTGAGCAAGGGGCACAGAGAGGGTGAGAGAGAATCTCACGAGGGGCAGAAAGAGAGAGTGAAGGAGAGAGAGAGAGAGAAAGGCAGAGCTCACCTGAAGTAGGGCTTGAGCTCACCAGAAGCGGGGCTCATACCAGAAGTGGGGCTCGAGGTCACCCAATGTGGGGCTGGAACTCACCCAATGAGGGGTTCAAACTCACAACTGTGAGATCATGACCTGAGCAGAAGTCAGATATTTACCTGACTGAGCCACCCAGGTGCCCCTTTACAGGTGAATTCTACCAAACATTTAAAGAAGAAGTAATACCTGGGGTTCTTGGGTGGCTCAGTCAGTTAAACATTCAACTCTTGGTTTCAGCTCAGGTCACTGACAGTGCAGAGCCTGACTGGGATTCTCTCTCCCCCTCTCTTCCCCTCCCCAGTGCGTGCGCACTCTCTCTCTCTCTCTCTCTCTCTCTCAAAATAAATAAGCATTTAAAAAATTTAAAGAAGTAATACCTATTCTTCTCAAACTATTTTAAAAAATAGGTAATGCTGCCTCATTACCCTTATACTGACATCCGATAAAGACACTACAAAAAAAGAGAACTACAGGCCAATAACTCTGATGAACACAGATGTAAAAATCCTCAACAAAATATTATCAAATTGAATCCAGCAATATATTTAAAAAATCATTCACCAGGATCAAGTGGGGATTATTCCCAAGATGCAAGGGTGGTTCAATATTCACAAATTAATTAATGTGATATATCACATCAATGAGAGAAAGGATTAAAATGACATGATCATTTCAACATATGCAGAAAAGGCATTTGACAAAGTACAATATCATTCATGATAAAAAAAAAACTCAACAAAGTAGATTTAGAGGAAACATACCTCAACATATAGGCCATATATGAATAATCCACAGCTAACATCATACTCAATGGTGAGAAACAGAGAGCTTTTCCCCTAAGATCAGGGACAAGACAAGGATATCCACTTCCACCACCTTTATGCAACATAGTACTAGAAGTCCTGGCCACAGCACTCAGACAAGAAAAAGAAAAAAAAAAAAAAAAGCATCCAAATTGGTAAGGAAGAGGTAAAATGTTCACTATTTGCAGATAACATGATACTATATATAGAAAACCCTAATGACTCCACCAAAGAATTACTAGAACTAGATAAGTGAATTCAGTAAGGTTGCAGGATACAAATCAATATACAGATATCTGTTGCATTTCTATACTCTAATAATGAAGTAGCAGAAAGAGAAATTAAGAAAACAATCCTATTTACAATTGCACCAAAAATAATAAAACACCCAGGAATAAACTAAACCAAAGAGGTGAAAGACCTGTGCTCTGAAAACTATAAAACACTGATGACAGTAATTGAAAATATACAAACAAATGGAAAGATAGCACATGCTCATGGATTGGGAAAACAAATATTGTTAAAATGTCCATTTTATCCAAAGCAACCTACAGATTTAATGCAATCCCTATCAAAATACCAAGAGCATTTTTCACATAATCAGAAGAAATAATCCTAAAATTTGTATGGAATCAAAAGACCCCAAATATCCAAAGCAATCTTGAAAAAGAAAAACAAAACTAGGGATATCACAATCCCAGATTTCAAGACATACTACAAAGCTGTACTATTCATAACACTATAGTTCTGACACACACAAAAACAGACACATTGATCCATAGATCAATAGAACAGAATAGAAAGCCCCAAAATAAATCCATAATTATATGGTCAATTAACTTCAACAAAGCATGAAAGAATATGCAATGGGAAAAATACAGTGTCTTCAACAAATGGTGTCGGGAAAGCTGGGCACTGCGTGCAAAAGATTGAAACTGGAACACTTTCTTTCATCATACACAAAAATAAAGTCAGAATGGACTAAGGACCTAAATGTGAGACCTGAAACTATAAAAGCCTAGAAGAAAGCACAGGCAGTAATTTCTCTGACATTGGCCATAAGCAACATTTTTCTAGATATGTCTCCTGAGACAAGGGAAACAAAAGCATAAATAAATTATTGGGACTACATAAAAATAAAAAGCTTCTGCACAGCAAAGGAAACAATCAACAAAACTAAAAGACAATCTATCAAATGAGAGAAGATATTTGCAAATGACATATCCAATAAAGGGTTAGTATCTAAAATAAATAAAGAACTTACACAGCTCAACACACACACACACACACACACACACACACACACACTAATCCAGTTAAAAAATGGACAGAAGACATGAACAGACATTTCTCCAAAGAAGACATCCAGATTGCCAACAGACACATGAAAAGATGCTCAACATCACTCATCATCAGGGAAATTCAAATCAAAACCATAATTAGATAACATCTCATACCTGTCAGAATGGCTAAATTCAAACACAAGAAACAACAAGTGTTGATGAGGATGTGAAGAAAAAGAAACTCTTATGCACCATTGGTGGAATTGCAAATTGGTGCAGCCACTGTGGAAAACAGAATGGCAGCGCCTAAAAAGTTAAAAATAGAATTATCATATGATCCAGTAATTCCACTACTGGGTATTTACCCCAAGAATATGAAAACACTAATTTGAAAAGATATATGCGCTCCTATTTTATTTCAGCCTTATTTATAATAGCCAAATTATGGGAACAACCCAAGTGTCCATTGATAAGTAGATATAGAAAATGTGGATATACAATGAATTACTGAGCCATAAAAAAGATGGAAATTTTGCCATTTGCAATAACATGGATGGATCTAGAGAGTAAAGTGCTAAGTGAAATAAGTCAGTCAAAGAAAGACAAATACCATACGATTTCACTCATATGTGGTATTTAAGAAACAAAACAAATGTAGGGGTGCCTGCTGGCTCGGATGGTAGAACATGTGACTCTTGACATCATGGTTGTGATTTTGAGCCCCACGTTGAGTACAGAGATTACTTAAAAATAAAGAGATTACTTAAAAAAATAAAGAGATCACTTAAAAAAAATAAATGGGCAAGAAACAAAACAAATGAACAAAGAAAAAAGAGGGGTGCCTGGCTGGCTGAATCAGTAGAGCATGCAACTCTTAATCTTGTCATCATGAGTTCAAGTCACATGTTGGTCATGGAGCCTACTTTAAATAAATAAATAAAATAAAAGTAGGATTATTATTTTTTTAAAAAAAGAAGAAGAAAAGAGACAAATAAAAAAAAAACAACGCCCAGACTCTTAACTATAGAGAATAAACTGGTGGTTACCAGAGGGGAGGTGGGTGGAGGGATGAGTGAAAGAGATGATAGGGATTAAGAGTATGCTTATCATGATGAGCACTGAGTGATGTATAGAATTGTTGAATCACTACACTGTACACCCAAAACTACTATACTGTATGTTAATTATACTGGATTTAAAATTTTAAAAGATAATTGAAAAGAAAATCCAATACAATATCATCTTATTACAAACCATTTTTAAGCCCATTATAAACTGGTAGCTAGGGGTAAAGATAAAATTATTTGAACCCTGTATTACTAAATCCAGACAAGAAAAAGATATTTCATACAAAAAAAGATAGAATTATTCTATAGTAGGTTTTTTTTTTTTTTTTTTGAGAGGGAGAGAGTGGGGGAGAGATGGGGCGGGGGAGAGAGAGAGAGAGAGAGAGAGAGAGAGAGAGAAAATCTTAAGCAGGTTCCATGCTCAACGCAGAGCTGGGATAGAAATCAAGAGTCCAACACTCAACAGACTGAGCCACCCAAATGCCCAAAACTGTAGTATTTTAAAATGTCTCACAAATACCAAAAAATTAAGAACCTCTGTCATATAGTTAAAGTTGATATATTAATTGACAGAGTTGGATTCCTCAGTATCCCTTCCCCACATCTTTTAACACTATTGACATGGGTCCAGTCTTTCGATATTTCATGTTTAAGATTTCTCAGATCATTATTAGCAGTTCTGTGATCATGTCTGCAAAGTCTTTCATTCTAATTCAATGCCATTTCTCTTGACATTCGATTTCTGTCAGCATAGGCTTCAACTTTATCTTTAACATAGTTATTCTTCCAACATTCATCCACATCTTGCAAATAATGTACCAGCTATAAGACTCAAGGGACATATGGATGGATCACCAACCTCAGTTCCCAGGGAGGACTCTGAGGAATTTATTCAATCGGGTGATTCTCCCTCCCTTTGTAGCAGTCATTGATTCAGATAATCTAAATAGAAGCCAGTTGCATGGGATTGGCTGGCCACTGGAATTGGGTCAGGATTGGCCCAATGAGGACAAAAATTTTTTTTGAAGATTTAAAAATTATATTTCTTGGGGAACCTGACTGGCTGAGTCAGTAGAGTGTGCAACTCTTGATCCTGGGATTCTGGGTTGGAGCCCCATGCTGGGTGTAGAGATTGCTTAAAAATAAAATCTTAAGACGCATAACCAGTAAAGAAATAGAATTAGTAATAAAAAATCTCCCCCCCAAAAAAACAAGAGTCCAGGGGCAGATGGTTTTCCAGGGGAATTCTACCAAACATTTAAGGAAGAGTTAATACCTATTCTCTTGAAGCTGTTCCAAAAAATAGAAATGGAAGGAAAACTTCCAAACTCTTTCTATGAAGCTAGCATTGCCTTGATTTCAAAACCAGACAAAGGCCCCACTATAAAAAAGAAGTATAGACCAAGCTCCCTGATGAACATGGATGCAAAAATCCTCAACCAGATATTACCCAACTGGATTCAACAATACATCAAAAAATTTATTCACCAAAGAGAGCAGGCAAGATGGCGGAGAAGCAGGGAGCTCTGTAATCCGCGCACGCCCGTATGGATTGAACTGAGAAGAACTGAAGGGATAAAACTCGGATTTACAAGTGGGGGAAAGAAGAAACAGACGCCAGAAAGAAGACAACCTCAAAGATGCCTGAGTGAGTGACTGTGATCTGCGAAATTAGGGGACGGGTGGGTCCCGGTGGTGCAGGGGAAGGAGCCCCCGAGCCCAACACAGGGAGAGCGCTGTGCCCTGGAGAGACCAGGGGAAGAGAAAGAGAGACGGAAAACGCACCTAGAACCATCTCTAAGGGAGGAAAAACTTGCCCGTCTCCCCATATGTAGCTGCCGAGCGCCGGGAGAGAAATCTGTCCCATCTGGCCGGCGAATCCTTCCTTGGGCGCAGTGGCAGCGGCATCCACTCCAAGCCGCACCGGGAGCGGCGGCAACGGCAGCGGCAAGAAAGTCTCCTTGAAAAGCGGCGGCGGCGGCGGATCCGCGAAAGGGCGGCGAAAGCCAGGCCGAGAGGCTGGCCGCCAGAGGGAACGCATCTCATCCTGGTGACGGTGTTGAACTGCATGGACTGGGATTTGGAAGCGAGGTGGAGCTTGGAGAATACAGTTTGGCTCGCCCGCGGCACAGGGAGATCGGACTCAGAAGGGCGGCTTGCAACGCTTGGTTCCGGCAAAGCTTTGAAGCGGCGCCATACTTCTCCCCGCAACCACCAAGGCGGGGCCTAGGAGAGAGCAGCCCCTGAGACCTGACCTGACGCCAGACTACGCCCATCCGCACAGGGGAGTTGTCTTTTTTTTTTCTTTCCTTTTTTCTTTGCTTCTCCTTCTTTTCTGCTGCCATCCAGATATATA
>CM053576.1:77729767-77765426 GCA_028646485.1 Cryptoprocta ferox | reverse complement strand
CATGGGGAGGGGAAGGAGGAAAAGTGTTAGGGAGAGGGAGGGAGACAAAACACGAGAGACTCTTGAATACTGAAAACAAACTGAGGGGGGAAGGGGAAGGGGGAAAGGTAATGGGGGGTGATGGTCTTGGTGGAGGTCACTTGTGGGGAAGAGCACTGGGTGTTATATGGAAACCAACCTGACAATAAACTATAAAGTTAAAAAAAAATTTATACACCATGACCAAGTGGGATTTATACCTGGGATGCAGGGCTGGTTCAATATCCACAAAATAATCAATGTTATTCATCACATCAATAAAAGAAAGGGCAAGAACCACATGATCCTCTCAATAGATGCAGAGAAAGCATTTGACAAAATACAGCATCCTTTCTTGATAAAAACCCTTAAGAAAATAGGGTTATAAGGATATACCTTGTAATCATAAAAGCCATATATGAAAGACCCAATGCTAATATCATTTGTGAGTGTGTGTGTGTGTCCACTCTCACAACTGTTATTCAACATAGTATTGGAAGTCTTAGCCTCAGCAATCAGACAACACAAAGAAATAAAAGGCATCCAAATTGGCCAGGAGGAGGTCAAACTTTCACTCTTCTCAGATGACATAATACTCTAAATGGAAAACCCAACCACAAAACTGCTAGAACTGAATCATGAATTCAGCAAAGTGGCAGAATATAAAACCAATGCACAGAAATTGTTGCATTCCTATACACCAACAATGAAGCAAGAGAAAGAGAAATCAAGGAATTGATCCCACTTACAATTGCACCTAAAACCATAAAATACCTAGGAATGTATCTAACCAAAGAGGTGAAAATTCTATACACTGAAAACTGTAGAAATCTTGTGAAAGAAATTGAAGAAGACACAAAAAAATGGAAAAATATTCCATGCTCCTGGATAGAAAGAACAAATATTGTTAAAATGTCAATGATACTCAAACCAATCTACAGATTTAATGCAATCCCTATCAAAATAACACAGAGCTTCACAGAGCTGGAACAAACAATCCTAAAATTTATATGGAACCAGAAAAGACCCTGAATAGCCAAAGCAATCTTGAAAAAGAAAACCAAAGCTGGAGGCATCACAATTCCAGACTTCAGGCTGTATTACAAAGCTGTAATCATCAAGACAGTATGGCACTGGCACAACAGACACTCAGATCAGTGGAACAGGATAGAGAATCCAGAAATGGACTCACAAACATATGGCCAACTCATCTTTGGCAAAGCAGGAAAGAATATCCAATGGAATAAAGACAGTCTCTTCAGCAAGTGGTGCTGGGAAAACTGGACAGCGTCATGCAGAAAAAAAATGAAGCTGGATCCCTTTCTTACACCATACACAAAAATAAACACAAAATGGTTGAAAGATTTAAATGTAAGACAGGAAGCCATCAAAATCCTTGAGGAGAAAGCAGGCAAGAACCTTTTTGACCTTGGCTGCTGCAACCTCTTACTCAATACGTCTCTGGAGGCAAGGGAAACCAAAGCAAAAATGAACTGTTGGGACCTCATCAAAATGAAAAGCTTCTGCACAGCGAAGGAAAAAATCAGCAAAACTAAAAGGCAACTGACGGAATGGGAGAAGATATTTGCAAACGACATATCACATAAAGGGCTGGTATCCAAAATTTATACAGAACTTATCAAACTCAACACCCAGAAAACAAATAATCCAGTGAAGAAATGGACGAAAGACATGAACAGACACTTCTCCAAAGAAGACATCCAGATGACCAACAGACTCATGAAATGATGCTCAACGTCACTCATCATCAAGGAAGTACAACATTAACTCAGGCAACAACAGATGCTGGTGAGGATGTGGAGAAAGAGGATCTCTTTTGCACTGCTGGTGGGAATGCAAACCGGTGCAGCCACTCTGGAAAACAGTATGGAGATTCCTCAAAAAATTAAAAATAGAACTATCTTATGACCCAGCAGTTGCACTACTAGGTATTTATCCAAGGGATACAGGTATGCTGTTTCCAAGGGACACATGCACCCCAATGTTTGTAGAAGCGCTGTCAACAGTAGCCAAAGTATGGAAAGAGTCCAAATGTCCACCGATGGATGAATGGATAAAGAAGATGTGGTGTATATATATACACACACAATGGAGTATTACTCGGCAATCAAAAAGAATGAAATCTTTCCATTTGCAACTATGTGGATGGAACTAGAGGGTATCATGCTAGGATAAATTAGTCAGTCAGAGAAAGGCAAATATGACTTCACTCATATGAGGACTTTAAGATACAAAACAGATGAACATAAGTGAAGGGAAGCAAAAATAATATAAAAACAGGGAGGGGGACAAAAACATAAGAGATTCTTAAATATGGAGAGCAAACAGGGTTGCTGGAGGGGTTGGGGGGGATGGGCTAACTGGGGCATTAAGGAATCTACTCTTGAAATCATTGTTGCACTATATGCTAACTAACTTGGATGTAAATTTTAAAAAAATGATAAAAAAAGAAAAAATGTACAATTTAGGCAAAAGTGAAACAAAACAACAAAAAAAAACAAAATCAATTTTTTCCATAATAAAACTTTAAAAGTTATACACATGTAAAAAAATTTAAAAAATAGAATCTTAAAAATTACATTTCTTTTTTATTTGGATTGTGATATATTTCAACTTTCATTGAATTTACAGTGTAGTTTAGAGATGAGCTACAGATACAAAAATTTAAGTAATTTTCCCTGACATCGCCTCTGAAGGATTCTTGCCTTCCTCTGAGCTGCTTGCCCTGCTTTTATGTAAATTTAAACAATGATCATGAAGGTGGCCTCCAATATCTACAGGACATTGTAATTTCTCCTTGATTCCAATACCAATATTATGAACAATGTATTGGTATTTCCATTTTCAGGAGTTTATATAGCACTGTGTGTGTGTGTGTGTGTGTGTGTGTGTTTATATAGACATATCTTTGTTAGTCATTTTAGTATTGTGGATCTAAGAAAGATTATAATGATTTATTTTCATTAGTAAGGTTGGAGATTTTTACTCAGTAGATTTGAGCTTTCGGAAATAATGAAGAATGCATGCAAAGATTTAGCTGCTAAAGGATGCTCTTTAATGTTTTTAGAAACATTTTAGAAATGTTTTATAACGATGTTGCAGTAAGCATCTTTGGTAGCTAAATCTTTGTATATATAATTATTTCCTCAGGATGTAAATTCCCAGAAGCAGAATTGCCTTATAAACATCTTTCAGGCCTTTGCTCCTGGCTCAAAACACCTTAGCTTTCTAACTTGTTTTCTTGACTCTGGTTTCTCTCTCCCTCCATTCTGTCTTTGGTGGGTTAAGTTTATTTTCCAAAAACATTGTGCTCATTATTTTATTTCCCTGCTGAAAACCTTTCTTTTCCCCTTCGTGGGCCTGGTTCTTTATTCTGATATTTAAGGACTTTTTCAACCTGACTCTGCCCCAGATTTCTAGTTTTTTCTGCCACCCCTCCCGTGTATGAATATCTTTCATTTTAACTAAATCCATCTACTCCCTATCTCCCACTATGTTTTGCAATTTCCTATCTTTGCACTTTTGTTCATGCTGTTCCCACCCCATATAACAAAACCCATGATCGAATAATAAAGGAAATGTTAGGAAGAGGAATGACTCGAGTTTGTCACAACCTTCTATAAACTTTTCCTCCACCAGTTTTTCTTCTTTACCCAAACTGTTGAGTGCCCTGCTTTCAGTGCTAAAAATACCCAAGTGTATGTGCTGCGCCTCACTCCCTTCCCTTTCACCCCCTCACCTTCCCCACAGCTGAGGGCTATCGCACTTGCTGCCTGTGCTCCAGCCTCTTCCTCTCCACCATCAGTGGTCAGGCCCAACCTCCTTCTCAAAGCTGCCTTCTCTCTTGTTCACAACCATATCCACCAGATTCATTGTCACTCTGTTCATCTGCAGCCCCCTGGGTTCTATTCTTTGCTGGCCATTTCTGGTCTTCTCTGTGTCTGCTGTCCACCATTCTCTCTCTTTCTCTGGTCTGTCTGCTTGTCTTCTTTTATTATGATTCCTGTCTCTCAGGTCAATGCCCCTTAGTTCCAGAGAGAAGGCTGTCACAGTGCTAACAGCATGCCTTTCTGTCATTTTCAATAACTGTCTTCTCTGATCCGATCAAGCAGAACATGCTTTTCCATCCTTCTACGCTCTTTTTGTCATGTCTCCATTCCTTCCTTATGGATCCTACAGTCATTCCCAAAGTTCAGACACTCTTGCCTCAGAATAAGAGGGAAAGAAACCTCAGTGAAAGAGTTCTCATCAACAGAAATTGGGAAGATGAAATATAATAACTACAAAAGTTTTAAGGAGAGGAAAAACATTATTTGCCTCCTAAGGTTTTTTTTTCAGTCTCAGTTTTGGTTTCTAGAGCACAATATAAAAGAAAGCCTACATAAATTCTTGAGCGTTATTAGGCCCAGGGGGAATGATCTAAATAAGCTTAAAATGAAAAGACTTCCATAAAGTACAGCCAAACTGTTAACAACTCTGAAAGTGTGATGGCTGTTAATGATAAAGGGAGAGTTTAGAAAGAAAAAGCCATAATTTGGGTAGAGAATTTAGACCTAATCAAAGGAGACAAATACATAATTCTCAGACAGCACAGACTATCGGTTTTTAAAAATAATTTCCTTAACTTCATTTGACTGACTGGCATTCTTATTCCCTTTAAGAAACCAATTTAAAGATAAAACAAGTGAGAAAAATTAGACTTTTTAAAAACATAATAGATTTTTTGAGGGTAGATTCGAATGAGAGAGAACTATTATATTCCTTTTACCTAGAACCATTTTTCACCTTATATCAATGTGTAATAATTTAAACTTATATATGTATAGTAAAATAAATCCCTTCCGTTGTTTCTATGTCCTTTGTTCATGGAGTTCTATCTGATGTGAACTAGATTTGAAATCAATATAGTATAAGACAAAGACATAACAATGTGATTTGGTGAATGAAAAAAAAGGGAGGAGAGAAAATGATTAAGTGGAAAAATGTCATAATCAATATTTTTAATATCTTCATTGTTCAAACATCTTAGAGGAGTAAATAATAATTTTTCAAATCTTCTCATAGCCTTTTAAGTAAGGTTATGTGAAAGCACCATTTTCTTTATTATTTTGAATTATATCATCAACATCCTTTTGGAAATTTATATGGAAATTTTGCTTTAAAAAATAGTTTTGGGGCACCTAGGTGACTCAGTTGGTTGAGCATCTGATTCTTGATTTTGGCTCAGGTCATGATCTCACGGTTTGTGAGATCAAGCCCCAGTATTCTGTCTGTCTGCAGTGCCTGGAGAGAGCCTTCACCATATGAGTAAAAGCTACACAGAGAAAAGGAGTCTTCAATTTGTTGGCTATAATCCTCAGGAATATAGTCTCTGAAGTCAGAGATGGAGATGAGAGATGCTGGTGGCACCTGTATTCCTTGACTAGGAACTAAAGAGAAAGAAAGCCCTGCCTTCTTGGCCAAATCTGTCTAGAGTGGAACTTCCAAAAAGCTGAGCTGAAGAAGGGGAGAGAAGGAGCAGGTGTGGCTCAAGCACTACAGATTGTTGCTGTTAGTACTGAAATTTCGTAGATTTCCTTGAATAAATGTTTCTTTATTTACTGTATAACCTTAGGATAGTTTTCAGAGACTTTAAGTGGGTGTTTTTGTAATTTTCTTCAGTTACGGTTATTTTGCTGGGGAACAGATTCGTGTAGTACCTCAAGCTGCTATTCTGGAAGCAGAATCCCTTGAATTTTAGTTTTTGCAAGTAATCTTAGAATAGTTAAAGTAACAAGTCATTTGGGGAAAGCAGTTCTTATTTTTATTTTAAAAATTTTTAACATTTCTTCATTTTTGAGAGACATTGTGTAAGCGGGGGAGGAGCAGAGAGAGAGGGAGAAAGAATCTAAAGCAGGCTCCAGGCTCTGAGCTGTTAGCACAGAGCCCCACGCGGGACTTGAACCCAATGACCTCGAGATCATGACCTGAGCCAAAGTTGAAGGCCAAACCTACTGAGCCACTCAGGCTCCCAGTAGTTCTTATTTTTAAATGAATAATTCTATTACATACTCATTTCTTCTGCAAATAATTCTATTGGTGAGATTAACAAGCATTACTCATTATCGTGAAAAAAATGTGTTCCTTTTAAAGCCATAGTTCATTGTATTTATACTCATAAATCCCATGGGCAAACACATATCTCTCCTTTACTAGGGAACGTCAACAGATAGTAAACATAAGGGCAGGACTGCAACAGCTCAGGTGGAGGGAGTGGAGGGAGGTGTGGCAGCGGCCAGGCAGCCCAGCTCTGTGAAGGCTCTAGAAGGCTCTCGGGGCCTGGGCCCTAAAGGTACCTTACTTGCCCCACCCCCTACAAAGCCCAAGAGGAAGAAGGCCAGCTCTGCCCAGGGGGCAGAGAAGGAGCAGCCCAAGAGGAGATGGGCGAGGTTGTCAGCCAAACCTACTCCTGCAAAGGTGAAGTAAAAAAAGGCAGCAGGAAAGGATAAATCTTCAGACAAAAATGTGCAAACAAAGGGGAAAGGGAGAGCAAAGGGAAAACAAGCCAGAGTGCCTAACCAGGAAAGGAAAGACTTACCTGCAGAAAACGGAGAAACTGAAAATGAGGAGAGATTAGCCTTTGATGAAGCCGGAGAGAAAGAAGCCAAATCTGATTAAATCACATACCGCGTCTTATCAGTGGTCTCTATCTCCTTTCTTGTACAATCTATAGGAATATTTTTATCAACTATTTTGTAAATGCAAGTTTTTTAGTAGCTCTAGAAATTTTTGAGGGAATCCCATCTCATCCCATTTTTAAAGTGTAAATGTTTTTTTAAAGAGGTGAAATCATTTGTTGGTTGTTTATCTTTTAGTAGAACTAGAAAATAGTGAGATATTAAACGTGGGAAGATTTGATAGTGTTGGGTATCAGATTAACATTCCACATGTGGGGTAGCTTTTATATCCTAGAATTCCAAGCATACAAAATGGTAATTTGGAATCAGTAGTGCATTTAATAGGTCTTGAACATTTTAAATTACTTCTATTCCTGAGTTGCTTTTGGTAGAATTGTTTCCTAAAGAAAATCACTTATTGATCTTGGCTCTCCCCATCAGAATTTTGTGGACTCTGTAACATCTTGGTTGTGGCGGTCCCATTTTCTTAGTAACTTTGTTATTGAGCTGAAAGATTGAAAATTTTAGTATGTAGTGTCTATGATACTAAATTGTGAATTAATGGGAACTAATGTAATAGCATATCAAATATTGAAGCTATTGGCACTTGATATACTGTTGTTAAGGAAATTTTGCCTCTAAATTTTAAGCTAGAAGATCACTAGAATAACTTTTTTTAAAAAAAGTTAATGTTTATTTTATTTTTGAGAAAGAGAGAGACAGAATGTGAGCAAAGGAGGGGCAGAGACAGAAGGAGACACAGAATCTAAAGCAGGCACCAGGCTCTGAGCTGTCAGCACAGAGGCCGAGGCAGGGCTTGAAGTCACAAACCGTGAAATCAAGACTTGAGCCAAAGTTGGATACTTAACCGACTGAGCCACCCAGGCACCTCACTGGAATAACTTTTAGAAAAGAATCACAACTACATGATTTTTTAGATTTTTGGTATATCCATTAGGAATTGTGTACGGGAGTGCCTGGGTGGCTCAGTCGATTAAGGGTCCGACCCTCAATCTCATTTCAGGTCTTGATCTCAGGGTCTTGATCTCAAGTTTATGAGTTCAGACCCCACATTGGGTTCTGCACTGGGCATGGAGCCTGCCTAAACAAAAAAAAAAAAAAAAAGAATTGTGTACAAATTGAAATGTCTCTACTGATTCTCTGAATAACCAATAAAAACTCAATTATGAAAAAAATATATAACATAAAGGCAGTGATGATTATAAAACACAATGAAAATCCAAGTTAAGGCTTTATATTTGTTTTAAAAACCATGTTCATACATAATTATGTCCAAATAAAACTTTCATGTACTAGTTGAGTTCATCTCCCCAGGATATATATTTTTATCCTGTACCAACAATTCCTTTGGCTAAATTGTATGAATTAGTAGCAACCATAATCATATCACTTTAATGAATTATTAGTTCCTTTCTTAAGTTTTGGTCTCTATTTGGATGACTTAGCCTTTAATAGTACAAGCATGTGCAAAAGAAGAGACAGAGCATTTCTTTGTAAACACAGCAAATCTACAAATTGTACTAATTCTTATCTTCTTGAAAGGTGGCCAACAATGAATAATTGAGGACATCCTCAGTACAGAAAACACCAAAAACATACTTGACCACTCCCCCTTCTTAAAACATAGAACATGTTAAGGTAGAAATGGCAGGATCTATTGATGGATAGACTATGGGCTGAGGATGACTCGATGGCTTTGGGCTGAAGCCATAGGGGAGATGGGGTTGCCATTAAATGAAGTAGGCAGTTCTGCAGGGAAAGCAAGTTTTAGGGTGTGGAGGTTTATCAGGGATGTTTTAGTAATTAAAATGTTTAGGCTAGTGTCTTAATCACAACTTCACACTTTTACCTAATTTGAATCTTCTCTCAGCTATGGCTTGCTTTAGGCTGGAAAGGCAACAGTAGGGGAGAGAGCATGATCAGCTTCTGTATCTCTTTTCTAACTGTGGTTCTCCTCCTCTTTCCTGGCCCTTGCCCAGCTTTTCTTTCAGGATAGGAAGGGACAGAAAGATTTCACTGACAGGCACCTCATGGAGGTACTCACTGGAGAAGGCAGATCCCTTCTCGCTCATGGGGCCCTTCCTTGAGTCCATCACAGATTCCTGTGCTGGGCTCTTTGATGACTGCTTCCTGGATCCTGGCAATGCCCCTCCTCTGATTGTCATTCTTGACTGTTCCCTTTCATCTTTCACACCACTTTTTTGTTGGGAACTGATGATCTCTCCAGGACAGAATCCAAGAGGGACTTAGGACCTGCATTTGGTCCATAGGAACCACAAATGCTTTGCCCTGCCCTCAGAGGGAGTGCAGTCCACATTTAGCATAGCTCTTTACTCTGCCACCACTTACTGTTTTAGCCTGGAGAATTTTTTCAGAACTAGGTTTGGAACTTGCCTCTCCATCACACAAACTCCAAGAGAAACAAGTCAAACTCTCCAAGGAGTTCTCTTAAAGCTCTCTCCAATAGTTGGCTAACATGGGAAGACATACACACTAGAATACAAAACAAAACAAAAACCTCACAATACCAAGTGTTATTAAAAAATGTGGAATAACTGGAATTATCATATACTGGTGGTAGGAATGCCTCTTTGGAAAACCTTTGACAGCATCTACTTAAAGTGACCTGGTAACTCTAAATCTAGTTAGATATCTACTACATACATATGTACAAACATATGATCAATAAAAGACATATGGAGAATGATCATAAACTTGAAACAATCCAAATGCCCATCAGCAAGAGAATGAATAAATAATAGTGGTGTATTTTCTAAATGGCATTTTTTGAAAAAGGAATGAGCTACTGCTATATGTAATATGGGTAAATTTCACCGAAACACAATAAGTCAAGGAAAAGAAGCAAAGTACAAAAGGGTATACACTGATTCCATCTATATGATGCTCGATAACAAACAAAACTAATCTGTGTTGTTAGAAGTCAGGATAGTATAGTAAGTAGTGACTAGGGGTGAGGAAGAGAGAGGTTTCTGGGTTACTTGAATATTCTATATTTAATATGAGTGACGGTTGCATTTGTAATATGATGGTTTTATACACTTCTTTTAAAAGTTAATATAGCTGCACAGTTACAATTTGTGCGTTTTATAACATATATGTTACACTTCACTAAGAAAGTAAAAACAAAATTTATGGAGAAATTCACATTCTCATAACTATTCATGCATTGCATTTTCATTATTTGATAACATGGGCCTGGACTTATCTAGAAGGAGTGTTTTAATTGTGATGAGATTCTGAGTCAAATATCCCTGGAAGAGACATTTCACAAAGTGAAAATGTTATAGCTAAGTAAAAATAGTCGTCTTCCTTTGCTGCCTGTGACTGCCGTTTTCGCTAAGCTTCTGAGGGTTCCACTCAGCTAGCAGCATGGCTTCCAGGACTTCTTACTAGAATTTACCAGCAGGGGTCAGCTCTGTACAAAACCCAGAGGCTGGAGCCTTCTGCAAGTTGGAACTTTCTCACCAGTTCAGTCATCTGTCCTGGCCTTTTAGTTTTCTGACTTCACATCTCTAGCTACACTTTACTCTGTCAGTAGTACCCACTCCCATGATCATAAAATGGACCAGAAACTTCACTGCCTTCCTCCCTCATTCAAATCACTGCTCTATCCTTCCACTTTCCAAGTAACCACCAGCAACTCTCTTTTCATATCATGGAACCCGCCATCCTCTCTCCATCCTGCTGTCCCCTCATCTCTTCACTGACCCCTTATGCAGCCCTGACATCATGGCTCATTAGCGCCATTACTCCGCCAAACACCTTCAACTCTTTGACCATGCCAGACCCCAGCTCTTAACTCATTAATGATTTCTCATTGTCCTTAGGATGAAATACAAAACCCACTCCAGTGCCCACAAGCCTTTGCATGCCTAGTCCTGTGCTAGTACCTCTTCCACCTTGACTCCTGCATCACATCTCACTCCACACTTTCAGTTCTTTCCTGCACCAGTATCAATGTCATTTCTTCCAAGTCCATCCTTTTATTCTCTTTCCTGATAAGGTGTTTATTTCTTTCAAGACGCAATGTAAAATTATACCCAGGCTTGTGTACTTGTGCGCTTAACGTTTGTCTTTGACATGAGACTGTGCGCTCAACAAAGGCAGCGGCCATTCTGGTTTACTCGTCTTTTATACAAGCACAAAGCACTTGACCCCACAAAGACAGGGAACAGATGTGGGACCCTCTGTTGCTTAAAAAAAAACCCAATAGCACTTTGTATAATATTTGTCCTTCAGAGAACTTTCACTCCATTATCATAATTATTGCATAAGATAGGTTACATTAGTAAGATAAGCATCAGAATTCCCATTTGATAGATGAAGAAAATGAGACACAAAGAATTGACTAAAATGTCAGAGTAAGGACTAAAGCCAAAATCTCTAATTTACCCCTCTGTGTATCTTAGCTAGTATATGTAAATGTTCTGTCTCTTGATCAAACTTGGAGTGAGGAAGATAACTTAATAGTTAAATGCTCAGGCTCCAGGGATAGACTGCTAAGGTTCCAAACCCCGATCCAACACTCAGCTTGCTGTGTGACTTTGGGCAAATTACTTAACTTCCCTGAGATTCAGTTTCTCCATCTCTAAAGTGGAAATAATAATATCTATCTGAGGAGGTTGTAGTGAGGGCTTAAAGATAAATATATATATGTACACACACACACACACACACACACACACACGATGCTAAGCATGGTGCATGAGAAGCACTCAAAGTTAGTCATTATATGTAGAAGTCTTTTGAGAATAGTGATTATATTTCCTCCTTTCCAGTAACTCTAACAGCACAGGGCCTTTCAAGGTGATGTTTAACACAAATGCTGGATACAACCTTCTGGCAACATTGGGATTTTTGTTTTCTTGAATTTATTCTTATCTGTGAATACTATTGCCTTTGAGGAATAAAAAAAAAAGTGTAATATGTACCCTTGGTGTGACCACTCCTCTGTGTATACCCTTTAAGACCTGATAATTAGGAGCAGACTTCTAGACGCCTGTTTTCTCTTAGTTCACTCATTGTAGAGTCCATTTTCCTGTCCCTCTTTGGAAGAGTGTAATTGATATAACTTGCTTCCTCAAACTCCCTTTATTCTGGGATGGCTACATATACGATAGCCATGGCAGTTACTGTGACTTGACCTAATAAGGCATAGAGTTAATAGAGTAATCTCTACCCCCACAGGACAGGATAGAAAATTTTAGAGTAGCATGCAAAGGAGGCAGGTTAGTTCTCTTTATGGTGGAAGCCTAAAGAAGTTTATTAGGATGGAAAAATCACATGCCCTTTGAAAAATTGCTTTATGCAGGATAAAGTGATAATTTAAAATAAGCCTATAAAAGAGAAGTAAAGGTCATGACATTTTATCTCATTTGGTTGGCCCTTTTAAAAATATGTCATGCTGTAATATTTTTGTTTCCTGCAGTTATTACTATAAACATATAGGAATAATGGTCCCTAATGAAATTTGTGAAACATATGAGTACAAACATTTTATTTTATTTTTTAATGTTTATTTATTTTGAGAAAAAGCGAGAAAGAGAGAGAGAGTGGGAAGGGGCAGAGAGAGAGAGGGAGAGAGAGTCCCAAGCAGGCTCTGTGCTGTCACTCCAGAGCCTGATGGAGGGCTCGAACCCACGAACCTAGAACCCATTAACCTCGAACCCACGAACCATGAGATCATGACCTGAACCTAAATCAAGAGTCAGAAGGTCAACCGACTGAGCTGCCCAGGCGCCCCCATGTGAATGCAAATTTAAATGGAGGTTATCCTGGAAAGCTAACACAAATGACCAGTGGGTTGCAATCTGTCAGAACAGACTAAAATGTTTTGTTTAACTATGTATGGTGATGCCTCTTCCTCTCTTAATCATCATGTATTCACATTTTTACATAACTACCTGAGATATGAATCTGTAAGAATTTGTTTAAAAGACAGTAAGAGCATGTTTACCTATTCTGTGTCTTTTAGAGAATTCAGTAAACTATTAACACTATAGGACAGAATAGTTTCCATCTTAATGCTTAATGATCTTTTCAGTTTTTATTGAAATACTACAAATTAATCAGCTTTAATAGGTTCTCTTTTAGCTACAGTCCATTTTTTTTTTTTTGACATGATGAATTGGTTCTCCAGCATTCTCCAAAGATGGTCAATGACATTTTTTAAATGAATACTTTGAACTTACTATTTATCCATACTTCACGGGTTTGAATTCATTACAGCTATTATTTCTTATTGCTGCTCAAATTGTTTCATCTTGGTCCAGTAGGAACATCTTCAAGTTTGCTTCTGAATCATTTTGACATGATTCTATTAATCTTTGTTAACTTCTTTGCTTTCTAGTGGGATAAAATAGTCCAGGTCTCAATGTGTATATATTCTACTTCAGACCTGGAATTAGCCATTTCTTCAAGAAGTTTGGTTCTTTTCAGTAGGAAACTGTATTTAGAAACTACAATCTAATTGCTCAAGGTGTCTGTTACTGGGTTAGTCATTATTTGCAGGCTTTTTCAGAAAGCTACTTTAAACAAAAATTCTAATCGATTCATTTGAGGTATATTGTATCTCATTCTATTATCTCACTTTAAAATGTCTTGCTTTCCCCAAGTTCTTTGTGACTCTTAAACACTTTGTGGTCTTAAACACTCATTTTTCTACTTGGGTTTTTAGAAAGTACCCTTTCCTCTTCTGAATAAAATATTTTGATTGTTGGAAATCAATAGACTTTGAGCATACATGATTTCTTTAAGGAGTTTGTATGGCATAGTCCTAAGGGGGTGGGTATTGGAATCAGATTGCCTGGCTTTAAATCCATAATGTGGGAAATTAACTTGATGCAATGGTTATTTTCAAGCATCCTACCAGGCGAGCTATCCTAGAGTAGGTCATGGTGTGGAAAGGCTCACAGATTAAAAAATAAAACTAAATCACAGTTTGCTGAATCACCTTAAAACACAGAGTTAAAAAATGAGAGGTAAGAGATGAGATAGACTGAGACATTTATGAATGGGTCCAAGCCACACGGAGGACCACGCCACCTGAATTCCATGTTATACAATGTCCAGGTGTATATTCTCTTTCTCTTTCTGCCACATCAGTCTTCCAGGTTGATGGTATGACTACAAAGACCAAGTAAAGATTGAACAAGGTGCTTGGCAGGAAGATCATGGAGCAGATACACTCTTACTTTTTTGGGGAGAAGTACAGTCAAATACTTTTGGCTCAAAGCTGTAGCTTGCCAATCGGCCTTTAAGCAGCAGTGGAGTTTATCTGAATCTCTTGGATTGAGCACATATGAAGCCAGAGTGGGACTGAAATGGGTGTCACTAATGGATACGTGATTTTGAAGATAACATTAATATGTGATAAAGATACTGTCGTTACGTTTAGAAAAAAAATTAAAGAGATGTGAGTTTGAAACAAAGCAGGAGAGCTTGACTATTATTTTAGCTCTTTGGGTTGGTAGAGGAGTTGCCTTATGTTTCTGCTTATTGGTTCTAAATCCACACAAACAATTCAGAAGATGGTTTACAGGGCGTGCTCTTCAAAACCAGCTCCTTGGAATTTTCCTAGTGCTCCATCGGCTGAGGGAGGTTAGGGGAAGATAGAGAGTGGGAGGCAGGGGTGCAGGGTTGTGAGAGAGACCACCACACTCACCATTACAATGGCTTAATGGTTTCATGGGAAAATATGCTTTAAAAAGTAGTTGTTGAGCCACCTTAAACTAGACCCCTAATTAGATGACAGATTTATGGCACTGAGGACAAGCTTATCAAAGCTATTGCTGATTATCAATAAGTTCTACCCACTTTACAAAGGCTTGTTTTTAATAAGCATTGATTCTTTTGAAAATCCCAAATGTATCCAGGCAAGATATTTCATGTTAATGAGGCTATTAGGAAACTTAAAATGTGAAACCTCTGAACATGTATATGATGTACAAATTTGTGAATAAGAGAAACTTAAAACTTTTAAAACTTATATAATTTGTAAGACATAATTTTAAAGCATTAAAAATATTCACAAGGTTACCACTGTTATACAATTATTTTAAAATTTTGTGTGTTACTTTTTACTTACATAAATAATTCTTAAAGATTTATCATAATGGGGGTGCTTGGGTGACTCAGGTGGCTGAGTGTCCGACTCTTGATTTTGACTCAGGTCATTATCTCTCAGTTCATGGGATTGAGCCCTGCTTCGGGGTCTGCACTGACAGCATGGAGTCTGCTTGGGACTCTCTCTCTCTCTCTCTCTCTCTCTCTCTCTCTTTCTCTGCCCCTCCCCTGCTCATGCTCTCTCTCTTTCTCTCTCAAGAGATATAAACATTGAAAAAAGAATTTTCATAATATCTTTTTGATTTCATGTTCTGTTTTTTCATGTTTCCAAGTCTTTCTGATTATCATTTTAATTCCTTATATTTTATTCTGTTGATGCACCATAACTTACTGATCTATTCTAATATTGTATACTTAGGTTATTCTCACTTTTTAAAATATATCATACTCAGTGCTAGAAGGAAAGCTATATTAATATTTATTTTTGCTTTGCTTCAATATTTTCTTTGGGACAAATT
Organism: Cryptoprocta ferox; assembly: GCA_028646485.1. Taxonomy (NCBI): domain Eukaryota; kingdom Metazoa; phylum Chordata; class Mammalia; order Carnivora; family Eupleridae; genus Cryptoprocta; species Cryptoprocta ferox. The sequence goes on along the minus strand of CM053576.1, from coordinate 77,750,107 downwards.
GTTAGAAGTGAAATTATAATAAGATACCATGAGCTTTCACTTTTGCTTTACATGGTCTTACTGTTTCCACAGGGTTTTATTATGTACATCTCTGACATGATACATAAATTAGGTAACAATTCCTGGTTTATTTCAAAATGCCTATACAGACTCCATTAAAAACACTGTTTAGAGGTACCTGATTGGCTCAGTCAGTAGAGCATGCAACTCTTGATCTTGGGGTTGTGAGTTCAAGTCCCACCTTGGGTGTAGAGAATACTTAAAAATTAAATCTTAAAAAAAAAAAACCACTGTTCATATTTACACATTTAAAAACTGACCCTTGAAAAGCAGACTCTAACAGTAATAAGGAATAGGGATTCTTCTCATTTGCCTAAAGTGTTAAAACTAAGAATGTAGGGTGCCTGAGGTGGCTCAGTCGGTTAAGTGTCCGACTTCGGCTCAGGTCATGATTTCACAGTTTGTGAGCTCGAGCCCCCCATCGGGCTTTGTGCTGACAGCTCAGAGCCTGGACCTGCTTCAGATTCTGTGTCTCCCTCTCTCTCTGCTCCTCCCCTGTTCACACCTGGCCCCTGCCCAGATGGGACTTGCTCCATTATGTGCCTCATTTCATTTCCTATGCAACTCTGTCTGTCTGTCTCTCTCAAAATAAATAAGCATTAAAAAAAATTTAAAAGACTAAGAATGTAATTAACTGATATATTGATTTTTTTTTCAGGTTTAAAAATTTTTATTTGCATTTTTAAAAATTGTTCATTCCCATAATTAAAGTCATTTGAACAACAACAACGAAAAAATGCCACTCTGATTAAACTGCATTTTACAGCCTGCAGGACACCTTGGACCAGCTTGGTTTTTACTCTAGATTTCATTGTTGTTCCATCCAGCTTCTTCCTTCACCAACATACATGTTCTCTTCTTTCCCAGCCAGCCAGCCAGTCAGATGGGAGAGGCAGGCGGCGGGGGGCCTTGATTGTCAGTAGGTCTCAGTTCTTTGATGTGAAAAGGGGCAGCACGACCACTTAAACTTGATCCAACCCCTTTGCATCTTACAAAGTTAAACAGTGAAAAGAAGTAAAATAAGAAGGCAATACTTGTGGAATGTACAGCACACATAGGAGGCACATGCCTCATTGCGATTCGCCTCCTGGCTTCTCCTGTTCAGTCATTTCTTTTGAAGGCAGTGCATTTTTCTCTTGCATTTCTGTCTTCTTCAGTTTCGACTTACTGAATTTCTCAATCTCAGCCATATCGGGTTTATCAGACAGGGTTGCATAGGAAATGGAGTGAGGCACATGATGGAGTCCAGTCCCGTCTGGGCAGGGGCACCACTGAGACTTAACTGATGTATTAATTGTTAGTTTTCTTCTTTCTTTGAACCTCTTGACAGAAAAAATATTAAAAAGCACTGACATAGCATGGAGGCAGCATGAAGAAGGACAGAATAATTTACAAATGTGGACATCATCCCAATTTTGTGAAACGTATTCTTTCTTTAGAAAAGAGATATTAATTTGAGAGAGAAGTTATATCAGTTACCAAATGATTCATTTGAACAGCTTACCTTTACCCTCCACAGCTAGCTTTATGTTGTAAGAGTGGTGGAATTCCTTCCCTCCAAATAACCAGGTTTTTTTTTAAGTTTATTTATTTTGAGAGAGAGAGAGAGAGAAAGCATGAGCAGGGGAGGGGCAGAGAGAGAGGGAGAGAGACAGAATCCCAAGCAGCTTCTGTCAGTGCAGAGCCCCACATGGGGCTCGAACTCACAAACAGTGAGATGATGCCTTGAGCCAAAATCAAGAGTCGGAGGCTTAACAGACTAAGCCACCCAGGTGCCCCAACTAACCAGGTTTTTTAATCCTAACTGGATTTAAACTTCTTTTTTCTTTTAATGTTTATTTATTTTTGAGAGAGAGAGAGAGAGAGAGAGAGAGAGAGAACGCGCGCGCACGCGGAGGGGCAGAGACAGAGGGCGACACAGAATCCAAGCTGGCTCCGAGCTGTCAGCCCAGAGCCTTGAACTCACGAACTGCAAGATTATGACCTGAGCCAAAGTCAGACAATTAACTGACTGCACCACCCAGGCTCTTAATCCTAACTGATTTCACTCACCACTTTTGGGGTTATGTAAATAAGGTTCATTATATATAAAAACTTTTATATGACTTTTTAATTTTACACAATAAAATACACAGACATGAAGTGTATATTTTGATCAGTTTTGACAAACACATAAACCTACATAAGCCATACCCCAAAACCCCAGAAAGTAATTTGTACCTCCTTCTAGTTAGTCCTCTCTTTCTCCCGTAGCCTCCTGAAACAATCACCCTTCTGATTTCATTCCGATAACTTTGTCTTTCTAGAACTTTATATAAATGGAATCATTCAGTAGGTTAGTTTGCCTCTTTAGCTCAACATTAAAAAAAAACCACTCATATTGTTACATGTTATCAGTAGTCCATTCCTTGCTGTGCTGAGTTGTATTTCACTTTATGAATATATTATACTTTATCTGTTTTCCTGTGAATAGACATTTAGGTTGTTTCCAATGTTCTACTACTGTGAGTAAAGCTGCAATGAATATTCATGTACAACTCATTTTGTACACATGTGTTTTTATTTCTTTTGAGCAAATTCCTAGAAGTAGAATAGTTGGGTCATGGGGTAGGAATATGTTTGACTTTATGAGAAAATGATCAACTCTGACAAATAAATAAGAAAAAGACAATTGTATGGAAGAATCAGGGAAAGACTTGAAAAGATTTAATTTAAAAAAAGAGATCCAAATGGCCAATAAATATGCGAAAAGATGTTCAGTTTCATCAGTTATCAAGGGAAAGCAATTTAAAATTATAATGTGATCTTCTATAAAATGAGAGTGTGATACATTATACATTTACCAGAGTGACTGAGTTAAAAGGAAGGAAAATACCAAGTATTTGTGAGCAGATGGAACACTAGAAAGAATTCTTTTATATTACCAGTGTAGAGTGATAGAAATCAGACATACAAATGTGCATTCTTTATTATTTTATTTATATAAAGTACAAAAACCAGTCAACATTAATCTATGGGTTTGAAATCAGCATAGAAGTTATCCCTCTGTGGGAGAGAAGGTAGTGACTAAAAGGGAACACAATGAAGCTTTTGGAATAGTGGTAATGTACTGTATCTGGATCTGGGTGCTGATGACGTAGCTGTGTTTGGTTCATGAAGATTTACTGAGGTCTAAACTCATGATGCATGCATTTTTCACTATGTATGTGCTTCAAAAAAAGTTTTAAAAAATAATACAATGTAATATAACCACATACCCACCAGAACAGCTAAAATTAAAAAGGTATAAAATAGGAGTACCTGGGTGGCTTAGTCAGTTGAGTGTCTAACTTTGGCTCAGGTCATGATCTTGTGATTTGTGAGTTTGAGCCCCGCATTGGGCTCTGCACTGACAGTGTGGAGCCTGCTTGGATTCTCTCTCTCCTTAAGAGAGAGACAATAAATAAATAAAACAAAAAACCTTTCAAAAAGTGCTTAAAATTTAAACAAAGATATAAAATACTAAGTATTGGTGAAGATACGCAGCAACAAGAATGCTCATACAATCCCTTTGGAAAACTGTTTGGCAGTATCTACTAATGTGAAAAATATGTAAACATATGTGTATATGTCATTTTATGAATATTACCCAGGAATTCCATTCCTAGGTATACATACACAATATATACTCAATATGTAAACAATGGTTTAAGAATGTTCATAGCAAAAGTATCCATAATAACCAGAAGCTGGAAACTGCCCAAATACCCCTCAATGGTAGAATGGGTAAGTAAATTGTGGCATATACATATGGCAGAATGAGAATGAACATACAACAGCTGTGTGCAACAAGTAGATGAACTTCACAAACTTAAAGTTGAGAACCCAGCTATCAATATGTATGATTCTGTTCATATAAAGTTTAAAACTAGGCAAAACAAATCTGATGTAAGAAAGGAGGAAATGATTCACTTAGGGAGCTTTGTGACTGGTACCAGTGACAAGAGGGCTCTTGGGATTCTGCTTTATGATCTATGAGCATTATACAAAAATGAGAACTTCCTAGAAATTCATCAAGTTGAACACTAATGATGTGTGTGTGTGTGTGTGTGTGTGCTGTCAATGTTTCTGTATGTTTGTTATATTTCAATGAAAATTTACTTTAAAAATTCCCAAGGAAGGAGAGGGTCCAAGATAGCTGTGTAAGAAGATCTTGAGCTCACCTTCTCTGTTTGACACCCCAAAGTTACAACTACATATAGAATAATTCTTTCCTAAAAAGACCTGAAGACTAGCAGAATAGCTCTTCCACTAGAAAGGAAAGAAAGAAAGAAAGAAAGAAAGAAAGAAAGAAAGAAAGAAAGAAAGAAAGAAAGAAAGAAAAAAGAAGTAGAGCAAGAAAAGAAGGAAAGAAGGAAAGAAGGAAGGAAGGAAAGAAGGAAGGAAGGAAGGGAGGAAGGGAGGAAGGAAGGAAAGAAGGAAAGAGTCCTGTCAAAACAAGTAGGAGGAGCAGAAAAGTGGTCTTGTCAGGACCCCCACCCCTAGTGTAACTACCCACAAGAGGAAGGGATAGCACAAATGCATGGCTCCTCTCTGAGGAGTGAGGGTTTGAGCCCTACCTCAAGCACCCCAGCCTGTCAGACCTGGATCTGAAAAGTGAGACCCCAAAATGACTGACTTTCAAAACCAGCAGGGCTAATATGTGAGAAAGCTGGAGGGCTGTAGGAAATGGAGACTCCACTCTTGAAGGACTCACACACAGACTCACTTGCTACAAGTTCCAATGCAAAAGCAGTAGCTTGACAAGTGCCTGGGCCATGTGTGAGAAGACTCATTGAGTAGAGGAGCAGGGGTCTGTTGGAGATCTCTTTAGAAACAGAGGTGCTAGCAGGAACCATTTGGGGGAGGGCACCTTTTTTTTTTTTTTAACTCTCTTTCTCCCTGCTAGCTCAGTGCTGGGAGGTGCCATTTTTGGCTCTCTCAATCTTCCTCACTAACATGGTTCACCCCGTCCCAGTGTTCTCTTGAGGCTCCACCCTGCCACACTTGGCCCAGAGCTTGCCCACTGAGGTCCTCTGCCCTCCCAGAGCCAGTGGACAGGCACTCCATAGCCAGGTGCCCTGCCCCACCAGACCCAGAAGGTACATGCATTTCACACAGAGGACACCCTTGAACATCTGGCACTGCTTGCCAGGAGGGCTGGGATGGAAACAACTGGATAGACAGAGCTTCGCAGCCTACCACCCCTGGAGCACTACACAGACATGAGACTGAAACACATCTGCCAGTGTGTGTTTCACCTTCCAGTGACCATGCCTTCAAGACTGGGAGAGACAGCTACTTTGTCTAATACATAGAAACAAACATAGAAAGCCAGGAAACTGAGGGGACAGAGGAACATGTTCCAAATGAAAGAACAAGAAAAAAATCTCAGAAAAATACATTAATGAAAGAGAGATAAGTAATCTACTTGATAACGAGTTCAAGGTAATGGTAATAAAGATGTTTACTGAACTCAGGAGAAGGATAGATGAACACAGTGAGATCTTTAACAAAGAGATAGAAAATATAAGAAAGTTACAAACAAAAGTTACAGAACTGAAGAATACAATAACCAAACTAAAAAATGCACTAGAGGGGCACCAGGGTGGCTGAGTCAGTTAAGTGTCCAACTTCAGCTCACGTCATGATCTCATGCTTCATGAGTTTGAGCCCTGTGTCAGGCTCTGTGCTGACAGCTCAAAGCCTGGAGCCTATTGTGGATTCTGTGTCTCCCTTTCTCTGCTCCTCCCCAGCTTACACTCTCTCTCAAAAATAAATAGACATTAAAAAATTTCTTTTAAAACACACTAAAGGATTTCAATAGCAGACTTGATAAAATAGAAGGACAGATCAGCAAGCTAGAAGACAAACCAAAGGAAATTGCCCAGACAGAGCAAAAAAAGTAAAAGAATTTTTATTTATATTAATTTATTTATTTTAATGTGTATTTATATTTGAGAGAGAGAGAGAGAGAGAGTAAGAGGGATAGGAGCAGAGAGGGAGGGAGACACAGAATCCAAAGTAGGCTCCAGGCTCTGAGCTGTCAGCACAGAGCCTGACACAGGGCTAGAACTCATGAAGCATGAGATCATGACCTGAGCTGAAGTTGGATGCTTAACCGACTGAGACACCCAGGTGCCCCATAAATAAAAGAATATTTATTTATTTATTTATTTTGTTTATTTCTTTTTGAGACAGAGAGAGACAGAGTGCGAACAAGGGAGGGGCAGAAAGAGGGAGACACAGAATCCGAAACAGGCTCCAGGCTCTGAGCTGTCAGCCCAGAACCCGATGCGGGGCTCGAACCCATGAACTGTGAGATCATGACCTGAGCCGAAGTCAGACGCTTAACCAACTGAGTTACCCAGGTGCCCCAATAAAAGAATTTTTAAAAGTGGAAATAGCTTAAGGGACCTGTGGGACAAGTGAAATAATATTCACATTATAGAGGTTCCATACAGAGAAGAGAGAGAGAAAGGGCCAGAGAATTTATTTGAAGAAACAATGGCTGAAAACTTCCCTAATCAGGTCCAGGAATCCCAGAGTGTTTAAAAAAAAAAATGAACCTAGAGAGATCTACACCAAGACACATTATAATTAAAATGGTCAACTTAAAGGAGAGAATCTAAAAACAGCAACAAAAAAACAACTTCTTAGATACAAGAGAAACCCCATAAGGCTATTAGATTTCTCAGCAGAAACTTTGCAGGCCAAAAGGGAGTGGCATGACATATTCAAAATGCTGAAAGGAAAAAAATTCCAACCAAGAATTCTCTACTGGCAAGGTTATCATTCAGAATTGAAGGAGAGATTAAGAGTTTTCCATATAAGCAAGAACTGAAGGAGTTCATCACCACTAAACTGGCCTGACAGGAAATGTTCAAGGAAATTCTTTGAGCTGAAAAGAACTAGCACCAATTAACAACAACAACAACAACAACAACAACAAAGCAATCTAAATATCTAAAAGATATGTAAATATATGTAAAGATAGTGGACCAGTCACCTGTAAAGCAAGTGAAGATTAAAAGACAAAACTGGTAATAATAAAATAATAAAACTACAATAATAAGTTAAGAGATGAATAAAGTAAAAAGATGTTAAGTGTGACATCAAACACATAAAACATGCTAGGGGGAGTAAATACGTAGGATTTTGGAATATGTTCAGATTTAAGTTGCTGTCAACTAAAAATAGACTGTTATACACTTAGGATAAAATATGTGAACCTCACAGTAACCACAAAGCAAAAACTAAATATAAAGCAAAAAGTAAATATACAAAAGAAAATGAGAAAGAAATCCAAACAAAACACTGAAGAAAGTCATCAAATCACAAGGGAAGAAAGAAAAAGAAAGGAACAGAGAACTATAATAACAGCCAGGAAACAATTAACAAAGTGGCAAGAAGTACACAGCTATCAATAATTACTTTAAATGTAAATGAACTAAACTCTCTGATCAAAAGACAGAGTGGCTGAGTGGATTGATAAAGAAGACACATCTACATAGTGCCTATAAGAGACCGACTTCAGAAGTGAGGACACACACAAAATGAAAGTGAAGGGATGGAGAAAGATGTTCCATGCAAACAGAAAGGAAAACATTTAAAAAGCTGGTATAGCCATACTCCTATCAGACGAAATAGACTTAAAGACAATCAAACAAACTATAAGAGGGGTGGCTGAGTCAGTGAAGCATCTGACTCTTGATTTCAGCTCAGGTCATGATCTCATGGTTCGTGAGTTCAAGCCTCATATTGGGCTCCGAGCTGACCGTGTGGAGCCTGCTTGGGATCCTCTCTTTTCCCTCTCTCTGCCCCTTTCCCACTCATGTTCTCTCTCTCAAAATAAATAAACTTTAAATAAATAAAGAAAAATAAAAAGACTAAAATATTTAAAAAGAAATACTATAATAAAAGACAAAGAGGGAAAATTAAATAATGATAAGGGGTCAATCTGACAAAAAGATGTAACATTTATAAATACATACGCACCCAAAATAGGAACACAAAAATATATAATGCAAATATTAACAGACCTATAAGGAGAAATTGACGATAATACAATAATAGTAGGGGACTTAAACGTCCCACTTACATCAATGAATAGATTAATAAGGAAAGATCAACCCTTAACACATTAGGCCAAATGGAGGTAATAGACATATATGGAACATTTCTATACAAATGCAGCAATTTACACATTTTCCTCAAGTACAAATGGAATATTCTCTATGATAGATCACGTTAGATGACAAAACAAGCCTCAATAAATTGAAGAAGACTGAAATGTTATCAATAACTTCTCCAAACACAATGGCATGAAACTAAACATCAGTTACAAGAAGAAAGCTGGAAAAGCCACAAAAATGTGGAGATTAAACAACATGCTACTGAACATGAAGAATTCAAAGAAGAAATAAAAATAGAGATAGAGAGACAAATAAAAACAGAAACACGATATACCACAATCTGTGGGATGCAGCAGAAGTGGTTCTAAGAGGGGAGGTCATAGCAACATAGGCCTAACTCAAGAAAAAAGGGAAATCTCAAATAAACAATCTAACCTTTACACCTAAAGGAACTAGAAAAAGACAAAGTCCCAAATTAGTAGAAGGAAAAAAATAAAAAGCAAAAATAAGTAGAGACTAAAAAAATAGATCAATGAAACTAAAACCTAGTTCTTTAAAAAGATAAACAAAATTGACAAGCCTTTAGCCATACTGAGGAAAAAAGAAAATTTGCCATATGAAACAACACGTATGGACCTTGACATTGTTCCATTAAGTGAAATAAATCAGAAGGAGAAAGACAAAAAGCATGTATGATTTCACTTGTAGATGGGAATCTAAAAACAGAAAGAAACAAATGGAAAAACAAAACAAAAACAAATTCACAGACACAAAAACAAATAGATAGTTCAGGAAGGGAAGGAGAGTAGAGGCAGGCAAAATGAGTGAAGAGAGTCAAACATATGGTGATCAATGAGAACTAGACTTTGAGGTCATCACTCTGTAGTACAAATTTTACATCAATAAAAGAAAATTTTTTTCGTCTTTTCAGAATATGATCTCAAAAGAAAACCAAACAATAACAGTGAAACCCTCCCCAAACGCTCATGACATTATATCCTAAAAGTGAATTTTACTGTATGTAAATTACTTCTTAATGTAAAAATAAAAAAAAATTCAAGACAGGTGAATATAATTATCTTTCGCTTTTAAAAAAGGCATTTAGAGGTGGCGAGGTGGCTCAGTCGACTAAGTGTCGACTTTGACTCAGGTCATGATCTGGCACTTTGTGAGTTTGAGCCCTGCATGGGGCTCTCTACTGTCAGTGCAGAGCCCTCTTGGGATCCTCTGTTCCCCTCCCCCACCCCCACCCCCTCCCCTGCTCTCTCTCTCTCTCAAAAATAAATAAACATTTAAATAAATAAAATAAAATAAAATAAAATAAAATACAAAAGGCATTTAGGGGCACCTCGTGGTTCAGTCAGTGAAGCATCCAACTCTTGATCTCAGTTCAGGTCATAATCTCCCAGTTCATGAGACTGAGCCCCACATTGGGCTCTGCACTGACAGCACAGAGCCTGCTTAGGATATTCTCTCTCCCTCCCTCCCTCTCTCTCTCTCTTTCTCTCTCTTCCTCCCTCTCCTCTCTCTCTCTGCCTCTCCCTGCTCACACTCTGTAAACAAACAAACAAACAAGCATTCTTTTAAAAGGCACTTATATTTTCTGATTGTAAAAGCCCAACAGGCAAATTATAGACATTTGGGGAAATGCATAATGAATGCACATTCCATGACTTGCAGAAAATATTCCCTTGTTATCATCTTTACAGACACAAAATACATACACACACACAGAAACGGGGAACATGTTGTCCATGTTTGCTTTCTGAAATATACATTTTGCTTTCTGAAATATATTAAGCACATTTTTCTATATCATTAAATAATTTTCAAAACCATGAAAAAAAGAGGCCCTCAGATCTGAGATCCAATTTGACTTAAACCTTACCCACATGCTATCTTGTCTCTTTGGATCATTCTTTTCAGGGTAATCAGAAAAATCATAGTGCCATCAACAAGGGAATCTCTCTATTGCTCCTCACAGCAATATGAACCTAATACACACATGAGCTCTAGATAGATAGATCGTCTAGGGACACAACATTAAGCTTTGTCATCAGTGTGCAAAAGCTGACTAGTTTGCAAAAACAGAATAAAAAGCACTGTTGCAGTGTCGTGTGGGTTTTACCCCAGTTAGAGAAATAATTAGCTCAGGCACTCTGCAGCACAGGGTATTTGACTAACCTTGTCAACTTAGCCAGGGAGCAAAAGTAGAGCCTGTGGCAGCCATCTTCTCTGAAGGGACTAAGTGAGAGAAATAATCTGGTGCAGAGTTCCAGGCACCACGTGCTCCGGTCCAGCTGTTGGTTCTCTAACAGGTCTTCCCTCTGATCTTTAGGAGGAAAAAAAAAATCTTCAAGAAAGAATTTTAAATGACTGTAAAGAAAAACCCAACCCAAATATCCCTTCTCCCTCCTCAAGTGGGAAACTTTTAAGGGGAGTTTTCAGCGGATTGTTATCTACTACAAAATGTCGAAATATGAACTAAGGAAAGTTTAAATGTTTTCTCTTTTCCCAAAACGAACGTTCCCTTCTCATGGCCGGCGGCAATTTCTGGGTCCACGTGTGCCTTCTTCGGCAGCTGCCATGAATATGGATCCATTCGTGATGCGACCTTTCTCGGCCAGAAGGGGGCGAGCGGAAACAGTTCCCCCGAGGACTTCAATTAAGTCCCATATCTTGTGTTCACATCCCGTTTGTGGTCGCCGGATTCACCTACCGGAAGGGAGCCAGGGTGAAACTGCCTCAGAAACTTAGTGCAGCTCTCCACAACTTCACAAATTAAGCACAAATTCCATGTTCTGCAAGGTAGGCTCCAGATATGTGCTTCGGTTAAAGTGGAAGGTGTATGTTGGTTCTTGTTAGGGAAGTGCAAAGGCAGACCCGGCACATTGCAAGAGTCTGGGTAGTTGGGGACAGTGACAGTTTTGTTTAGCAACCACACTTCCTCCATCCAACTTCGCTGTTAAAAAGGCTATTGCTTTTGAGGGAGGACCCCATGAGAAGAAAGCAAAGAAAGCCAGCATTGGCAAAGAAATAGAAAACCCCCAAAATGGCTTTCTCTGGTATTCACATTTAGGCAATTATTTGCAGCTCTTCTCAACACTCATCCCTGGGTTTATTACCTGGAAAGAAACTAGAATACTTTCAGAATTGCCACACTTTTCAACTACACCAGAGAAAAGTCATCGATTAAAAATCCTCATCTGATTTCATTTCACCAAATGGTTAATATTTTTCTACTTCCTGTTAACAAAATATCAAAAGCTAGGCTAGCTGCTGGACTAATCATTTTTAGTGGTATAAACATTTCTTTTTCATCAGCTGTATAAACAAAAATAAAATAAAATAAAACATTAGAAGAAAATATGAGAGAATATTTGTATAACCTTGGGGAGTGTGGCAGTTTTCTTAAGCACGATGAGAAACCCAGAAAAAGTAAAGGAAAACAATAGACATGTTCAACTACATAAAAATTAATACTTTTTGAAAGGCAAAAGAAACCATAACTAAAGTGAAAAGGTGAGGAAAAATGTTTGCAATAAAAATGCTGGAAAAGGGTAAATATCTTAATAAACTAAGACTTCAACAAATTAATAAACAAGAGACAACACAATAAAAATGAGCCAGTTTTATGAAAAGGCAATTCATAAAAGAGGAAATAGGAGAAAGTGCTCAGTTTCCTTGGGAGTCATGAAAATGCAGGAATATAAATAGATCCATGAAAAGTATAAAAATACCCAATCTATGAGGGGCTATCTCAGGGCCAAGGACCTAAGGGAGGTTAACAAGCCTGGGACTGGAAGTCAAAATGGCTTTCAACTTTAACTGCAATGCTGTATTTCTTCTCTTAAAATATAGTAAGATTTATGGGGAATGTGACAAAATGGTAAGCATTATCAAAACTGAGTTGTTTCTTTTGGTTAACATATAAGTGCATTTCTGTAGAATTACAGAGGAGTAGAATTACAAGGTCATAGATATGCAACGGTCTAGAAATGTTCCGTTTCTTAATCTGGGTATTGGTTATAGGGGTGTGCTCAAGTTGTGAAAATTCACTGAGATATATACTTAGGATATGTGCATTTCAATAAAAAGTTAAACAATAACAAAATAAAAAGTATAAGGCAACAACAGTTCACAGCGACCATTATGGCTGAAATAAAACAGTAGAAAATACCAAGTGCTGACAAGGATATATAGCAACTGGGTTGCTCATGTATTACTAGTGGAAATGTACCTCTACACAATCCCTTTGGAAAACTGACATAATCTACGAACAGTGAAAATATATGTACCCCATGATCTGACAATTCCACTCACAGGTAGACATACTTAGCAGAAATTTGTCTATATGGTTACCAAAAGATATGTATAAGACTTATATTATTTTTTCAATATATTTTTAACAACTCTATTTGAGAGATCCTTGGCATATAAAAATTGTATATATTTAAGATGTATAACTTGATGTTTTGATATATTGTGATACCATTCTTGAACCATCAGATGGGGAGGGGAGAAATTATAGAACATCAAAGATATGAACTTCATACAAATTTATGTATATTAACTTGGGGGGATATCCCTGAGAAGTTAAGTGAAGAAAGCAAATTGTATATAAACTGACCTCATTTTTGTAAGGATAAAAAACAAAGACAAAACCCCTCTTATTTGTGTGTATGCTTGTAAGAGCAAGAGACACTGTGAGTAAGTTAATCAAATCAAAATTTCATTATGGAAGGCTAAGATTAAATGGAGAATGAGGAGACAGGTGATTAGCTTTTTCTTTAGTTACTGCTGTATTGCCTGACTTGCTAAACCTAGAATTATTTTTTTTACATTTTTTAAGTTTTCTTTAAGTTTATTCATTTATTTTTGAGAGAGAGTGGGTATAAGCAGGGGAATGGCAGGGAGAGAGGGAGACGGAATCCCAAGCAATCTGTGCTAACAGCACAGAACCTGATACAGGGCTCGAACCCACAAACCATGAAATCATGACCTGAACTGAAATCAAGAGTCGGACACTTAACCAACTGAGTCACCTAGGCGCCCCAAGAATTGTTTTGAGGTAATTATTTTTGAGATAATTCACATACAATAAAATTTGCCATTTCAAAGTATATAATTTAGTAATTTTTAGTATGTTCACAAAGTTGCATGAGCATTGTCACTACCTAAGAATATTTTAATCACTTCCTTCCCTACTCTTGCAAAAATCATGTATCCATTAGTAGTCACTTGTATTCCTCCTGCCTCCCAGCCTCTGGCAACCACTAATCTACTTTCTGTCTCTAAGGATTGCTTATTATGCACATTTCATATAAATGGAATCATGTAATATGCATGTGACTTTTTGTGTCTGGCTTCTTTCCCTTGGCATGTTTCTGATGTTCAACCATGTTATAGCATGTATCAACAGTTCATTCCTTTTTATGGCTGAATAATATTCCATTGGATGGATATAGCCCATTTTATTTGTCTGTTCAGCAGGTATTGAATGGATATACTACTTGAATACTCCAGAATAATCTTATTATAAGGTCATCTGAATAGCAAACTTAATTCCATCTGCAACCTTAATTCCCCTTTACCTTCTAAAGCTAACATAATCACAGGTTCTGGGGACTAGGATGTGGACATCTTTTCCCTGGGGTTGTGGGGGGGGGTATTATTCTGTCTACCAAATTCCTCATCACAAACTTTGGATCCGAACGCAAAAAAAATTTTTTTGAGAGAGCGCACGTGACTGAGGGGCAGAGAAAGAGAGAGAATCCCAGGAGAGGCAGAGAGAGAGAGAGAGAGAGAGAGAGAAACAGAGGGAGAGGGAGAGAAAGAAATGGGGCTCACCAAAACAGGGCTCGAGCTCACCCGATGTTGGACTCAAACTCACAAACCGTGAAATCATGACCTGAGCTGAAGTCAGATGCATAACCACTGAGCCACCCAGGCGCCCTGCAAATATTTTTTAATAGTTTACATCTATGTTGGTTACATGAATTGTTGTAAGATCACACAGCAAGTAAGTGACAGGGCTGGGCAGAGCACACAGATGTTTAAATTCCTTGCATAGTGATCCACTTGCCTCACTTTTCATTCAAGAAGTATATTGAGCATTTGGATGATGTGGCATACAAAATTATGCTGTTTTAATAAAGGCATTTCAGACTTAAGCAGCTTATTGGGTTTTGAGTTCAGGATCTCCAAAGTTGTAAGCCTTTAAATGATTTAAGGATGGCTGATTACTTATAAAAATAACTGACAGTACAAAGCTTACTAATCAAGCGAAATCAAAAGTCATTCAATGCCCCAGACTGTGGTGCCAAGGCAGGAAATGCTAGTTGGCATGCAGGCTGCTAGGAAAGGAGCAAGGGAGATGGAACATGATCAGTGTTAGTCCTTGCAGGGATGCTCACAAAACCGGGAGGGAGGTTTTACTATAGCATCTAGAGTAGATGTCAAAACAAAGGGAAATGTATCCATGCATGAACAACCAGGGAAACTCACTCAGTATGTAGCTGAAAGCAGGGAAAAAACAACTTGTAGAAGAGCTTGTATTACAGAATTATTTTGTTCATTTATTCAATCATCGAACCAGCATAAACTTCGGCAATGTGTGAGGGGTCAGGAACATGGCTCTGAACAAGGCACAGAACCCCTAATGCAAGTAACCTCCCTGCCATGTCCTCCCCTGGTTAGGTGCTGCCACTCAGGGAAAGGGTGGGACTGAGAAGCCCGTGCCGCCTCCCCTCCACAGCCCCACCAACAGCACCCCTGACCTTCAGTTCTCAGTGTCTCCCCCACTCCCTACCTTCATCCCACAAAGTGTAGCTTCTCCCCTCCTCCCATCTCCCCTCCCCCAACTGCTAACATAATCCTCAAGCCGTAATAATCCCAAACAGTCCACTTTCCAGGTTGGATTTTTCAAGTAACAAGGTCAGGGTGAGACAGGAGTGGTATGTGGGTCTGGAGGAAAGGAAAGGAGGGGTACAATGGGAAGGAGGAGCAAGAACACTCCAGTTCCTGTCTTCTTCAAAGTGCAGTGTAGTCAAGTGGTTAGAATCATGGTGTCTGAAGATCCTGGTTGCCTGGGTTCGAGCCCAACTTTTCCCCTTGCCATGGGACCCATCTCAGATGCGGCCCTTTAACCCCTCTGTTTCCGTTTCCCCATCCATACCACAGAAGAATAGTTATTTGTAAGGTTTTATTTCCTAAGGTTGTCTTTGTCATATGGATAGAGCACACAGAGTGGCACCTCAAACATAAACGCTCTGTGTGTTAGCTAAAAGCGTGGTTTAGGGAGCCCTGTGCCACCGTGACACCAAGGCAGGCCTGCTCACTTCTGTCCGTTCTCTTCTGCAGTTCATGCATGGACCTCTCAGGCAAAACTCAACATATGCCGTGTCCCAGGACTAACAGCAACTCCTAGGGACAACAGCCTACATTCATTTTAGGTGGAAAAAGAAGGTTTGGGGACACCTGGGTAGCTCAGGCTATTAAGCGTCTGATTCTTGATTTCAGCTCAGGTCATGATCTTGCAGTTTGTGAGTTCGAGCCCTACATCAGGCTCTGTGCTGACAGCCTACTTGGGATTCTCTGCCTCCCTCTCTCTCTGCCTCTCCCCACCCTGTCTCTCTCTCTCAAAAATAAATAAACATTTAAAAAAGAGAGAGAGAGAGAGAGGAAAAAGAAAGTTTGTGTCCAAGTAACAAATCTGCAAAGGTTTCCATGACCCCCGTAGATGACCTCCAAGGTTATCATGCTCAGTGATTTTATTCCTCTTCTCTCAACTTTCTACTTCTAGACTTGGCCCAGGGGCTTACTTCTGCTAACAAAGCCCATGTCAGTGCCTTTCCAACAAGTAACATCTTTTGGCAACCCTCCTAGAATGTGCAAGCAGCTTATTTTAAAATAGAATCCTTTTTTTTCTTTGGTTCTTCTACATTTAGTATACAGCGTACTGAGTGGAAAATATCATGACAGTGCTTCTTCCCATTTTCTGCCCTTCTCTCTGCCATACTCTTTCTTTCTGGGTCTCTCTTTCCTTCCCCTTTTATTTTCTTTGTTCTCAGTTTCCTCAAATTTCTCTTTATGGCTGCTGTTGTCCTGGACTTGTTGTTCTGAACCACATAGACGCAGGTCTAGGAAATAGTTTTTCTTTTCTGAATTTGGTGCTTGGCTAAAAAGGGAAAGTGGAGAGTTTCTTGGGTGAAGACTCGAAACTGGTGAGAGAAGCAACGGAGTCCAGGGAGGAGACATCCTGAGCTAATGAGTTCATTTCCGGAGCATTCTTCAGCTTCCCGGGAGTGGCCAGACTTATTTTCTCTCAGACTCAGAATCAAATGCTTGTTGAACCCAAGCATTCCCTGGTCTTCAATCCAGTGTCTTTTATCTCTGGGTTTCAGGCCATAGATGACATCAACTATTTTTATTATTTATTGTTAAGTGCCTTTCTACTCTTGAATCGATGTCTGATTTATTTTGTTGGTTGTTATTTCCTGAGTTGTGAAGGGAGACGTTCCAGTGTTCAGGAAGCCCAGGAGTGGATGAGATTTGCCTGACCGCTTAGCAACCTCTCTCAACAACCGAAGTTTTTCAGAGCTATGTCCAAGACTCAGGTCCAGGGACCGAGTTTGCTCTTAACCTACAGATACCCTATTTATCTCAGCTGTTGTTAGACTACGAACGATATTTTAAGGGAAAGAAAATATTTTAGTGTTTAACCATAGTGTATTTTGTGTAGGTAGATGTGAATAGCACCTTTAAAAAACAAAGAGTTAGGGGCACCTGGGTGGCTCAGTCGGTTGAGTGTCCAGCTTCAGCTCTGGTCATGATCTCACGGTTCATGAGTTTGAGCCCCGTGTTGGGCTCTGTGCTGACAGCTCGGAGCCTGGAGCCTGCTTCCGATTCTGTGTCTCATTCTCTCTCTGCCCCTCCCCCGTTCGTGCTCTGTCTCTCTCTCTCTCAATAATACATAAATGTAAAAAAAAATTTTAATTAAAACAAAAACAAAAACAAAGGGTTAGCTGTGTAATCAGAACAAAAAATCAAGTTTTCATTCAACTTCTTTCTTTTCTAAATTAATCTCTGAATTTGATTGATTGGTTTGTTTTAGTTTTGCAAACTGATTTTTTTTTTAACCAATTCAGACAGCAATGTTGAGACTTAGTTCCTCCATCATGTAGAGAAGAAGAAATAATTTTCCTTTTACTATTCTGAGCTCTTGGCTGAGACCTCTATAATAAGGCAGATTAATGTAATGAAAGAAAAACAAACAGAAGTTGATTAACATGTATACCTCATGTATACGTGGGAGAACCCCAGGAAAAAATGAGTAACTCCCTGCAGTGGCTTAGAATTCAGGATTAAATATGATCTTAATAGCAAAAGGGGAGGAACAATGTACATCTCTTAGGAGAGAGTAAATGATTTTCAGGAAAAATGAATGGGCCCTTAAAAGAACAGATGGGAAGTATGACAGTGTGTGACAAAGTCTGTCTGGGTATGGTGTGGATTTCTAGTCTCCTCTCCTGTGATAAAAGTCAGACTTCCCGGGATGATGAAAATCTCAGGGAGGGGATTTTTTTGACAATTGAGTTCCTTTTGGAGGATCAGTCTTTGGGCATATGAGGGGAGTTCAGAGAAAGCCTCTCCCTGCATTATTAAAAAAAAAATCAGTTTTTTCATCACCTTCAGCTCAAAATAATCAATATACTAAAGTGGTGTATTTTGGGGTGGCATATTCTGCTACTTTTCAATCCTTTATGGAGTTTATGACATAGGGTTTAGTAGGTTGCTCATTTAAAAACAATCCAAAGGAGTTATTGGATTCCTTTCATAATTACTCCAATCTTAAGTAGAAAGGAATTGTCAGTTCCACAAGCTTAAAGTAGAAATGCTGATGTTCTAATACAATAGCTTTTGTATCTGCCTCTTTACATTTTGGTAAATGTAAACAATCAGAAGACAATGCCTACCAGCACTAGACTACTCTCTTGGGTTTTGTTTTTTGTTCTTTAAGGATTTTTCATTTTTCCTTTTTAAAAATGTTTTAATTATTAATTAATTAATTTTTAATTTATATCCACATTAATTAGCATATAGTGCAACAATGATTTCAGGAGTAGATTCCTTAATGCCTCTTACCCATTTAGCCGATCCCCCACTCCAACAACCCCTCCAGCAACCCTCTGTTTGTTCTTTACATTTAGGAGTCTCTTATATTTTGTCCTTCTCCTTACTTTATATTATTTTTGCTTCCCTTCCCTTATATTCATGTGTTTTGTATCTTAAATTTCTCACATGAGTGAAGTCATATGATATTTGTCTTTCTCTGACTGACTAATTTCGCTTGGCATAATACCCTCTAGTTCCATCCACGTAGTTGCAAATGGCAAGATTTCATTCTTTTTGATTGCCAAGCAATACTCCATTATATATATATACCACCTCTTCTTTATCCATTCATCCATTCTTCTTTATCCATTCATCCATGAATGGATATTTGGGCACTTTTCATACATTGGCTATTGTCAATAGCACTGCTATAAACTTTGAGCTGCACATGACCCTTCGAAACAGCACATCTCTATTCCCTGAATAAATACCTAGTAGTGCAATTGCTGGGTTGTAGGGTAGTTCTATTTTTTAATTTTTGAGGAATCTCCATACTGTTTTCCAGAGTGGCTTCACCAGTTTGCATTCCCATCAGCAGTGCAAAAGAGATCCTCTTTCTCCGCATCCTTGTGAACGTCTGTTGTTGCTTGAGTTGTTAATGTTAGCCATTCTGATGGGTGTGAGATGGTATCTCATTGTGGTATTGATTTGTATTTCCCTGATGATGGGAGCATTTTTTCATGTGTTGGTTGAGCATTTTTTCCTGTGTTGGTTGGCCATCTGGGTGTCTTTGGAGAAGTGTCTATTCATGTTTTTTGCCCATTTCTTCACTGGATTATTTGGTTTTTGGGTGTTGAGCTTGATAAGTTCTTTGTAGATTTTGGATAATCCTTTATCCAATATGTCATTTGCAAATATCTTCTCTCATTCTGCCAGTTGCCTTTTAGTTTTGCTGATTGTTTCCTTCACTATGCAGAAGCTTTATATTTTGATGAGCTCCCAACAGTTCATTTTTTTCTTTTTTTCTTTTCTTTTATAGTTTATTGTCAAGTTGGCTTCCATATAACACCCGGTGCTCATCCCCACAAGTGCCCTCCTCCATGCCCATCACTCCCCTTCCCCTCTCCCCCTCCCCCATCAGTTTGTTCTCAGTATTCAAGAGTCTCTCAAGGTTTGCCTCCCTCCCTCTCCCCAACAATTTTTTTCCCTTCATCTCCCCTATGGTCCTCTGTTAAGTTTCTTCTGTTCCACTTATGAGTGAAAACATGGCATCTGTCCTTCTCTGCCTGACTTATTTCACTTAGCATGACACCCTCGAGGTCCATCCACGTTGCTACGAATGGCCAGATTTCATTCTTTCTCATTGCCATGTAGTATTATTCCATTGGAAATAGAGACCACATCTTCCTGATCCATTCATCAGTTGATGGACATTTAGGCTCTTTCCGTGATTTGGCTATTGTTGAAAGTGCCGCTACGAACATTGGGGTACAAGTGCCCCTATGCATCAGCATTTCTGTATCCCGTGGGTAAATTCCCCGCAGTGCTATTGCTGGGTCATAGGGGAGTTTTATTGATAGTTTTTGAGGAACCTCCACACTGTTTTCCAGAGCGGCTATACCAGTTTACATTCCCACCAACAGTGTAGGAGGGTGCCCATTTCTCCACATCCTCGCCAGCATCTGTAGACTCTTCAGTTGTTCATTTTAGCCACTCTGACTGGCGTGAGATGCTATCTCAGTGTGGTTTTGATTTGTATTTCCCTGATGATGAGTGATGCTTAGCATCGTTTCATGTGTTTGTTGGCCATCTGGATGTCCTCTTTGGAGAAGTGTCTCTTCATGTCTTCTGCCCATTTCTTCACTGGATTGTTTGTTTTTCGGGTGTTATTAGCCTGTTATCTGATATGTCATTTGCAACTATCTTATCCTAGTCCATCAGTTGCCTATTATTTTTATTGATTGTTTCCTTTGCAGTGCAGAAGCTTTTTATCTTGATGAGGTTCCAATAG
>CM053576.1:77638645-77729667 GCA_028646485.1 Cryptoprocta ferox | reverse complement strand
TGATTCCCTTGCCTTTGGGGATGTATCGAGTAGGAAATTGCTGCAGTTGAGGTCAAGGAGGTTGTTTACTGCTTTCTCCTCTAGGGTTTTGATGGTTTCCTGTCTCACATTCAGGTCCTTCATCCATTTTGAGTTTATTTTTGTGTATGGTGTAAGAAAGTGGTCTAGTTTCATTCTTCTGCATGTTCCTGTCCCGTTCTCCCAGCACCATCTGTTAAAATGGGTGTTTTTTTTCCATTGGATACCCTTTCCTGCTTTGTCAAAGATTAATTGGCCATACATTTGTGAGTCTAATTCTGGGTTTTCTATTCTATTACATTGATGTCTGTTTTTGTGCCAGTACCATACTGTCTTGATGATGACAGCTTTGTAGTAGAGACTAAAGTCTGCAATTGTGATGCCTCCCGTTTTGGTTTTCTTCTTCAATATTACTTTGGCTATTCAGGGTCTTTTGTGGTTCCAAACAAATTTTAGGGTTGGTTGTTCTAGCTTTGAGAAGAATGCTGGTGAAATTTTGATTGGTATTACATTGAATGTGTAGATTGCTTTGGGTAGTAATGACATTTTAACAATATTTATTCTTCCAATCCATGAGCATGGAATGTTTTTCCATTTCTTTGTGGTTCCTTCAATTTCCTTCATAAGTTTTCTGTAGTTTTCATCATACGGATCTTTTATATCTTTGGTTAGGTTCATTCCTAGGTATTTTATGGTTTTTTGTGCAATTGTGAATGGGATCAGTTTCTTGATTTCTCTTTCTGTTGCTTCGTTATTTGTGTATAAAAAATGCAACCAATTTCTGTACGTTGATTTTGTACCCTGCAACTTGGCTGAATTCATGGATCAGTTCTAGTAGGATTCTGGTGGAGTCTGTCGGGTTTTCCATGTAGAGTATCAGGTCATCTTTGAAAAGGGAAAGTTTGACTTCCTCTTTGCCAATTCTGATGCCTTTTATTTCCTTTTGTTGTCTGACTGCTGATACCAGGGACTCCCAGCACTATGTTAAACAACAGTGGTGAGAGTGGACATCCCTGCCATGTTCCTGATCTCAAGGGGAAAGCTCTCAGTTTTTCCCCATTAAGGATGATATTAGCTGTGGGCTTCTCATAAATGGCTTTGATGATGTTTAAATAAGTTCCTTCTATCCCAACTTTCTTGAGGGTCTTTATTAAGAAAGGATGCTGTATTTTGTCAAATGCTTCTTCTGCATCTATCGACAGGATCATATGGTTTTTGTCTTTTCTTTTGTTAATGTGATGTATCACATTGATTGATTTGCGAATATTGAACCAGCCCTGTAACCCAGGCATGAATCCCACTTGGTCATGGTGGATACTTCTTTTTATATGCTGTTGAATTCGATTTGCTAGTATCTTGTTGAGGATTTTTGCATCCGTATTCATCAAGGATATTGGCCTGTAGTTCTCTTTTTTTGTTGGGTCTATGTCTGGTTTGGGAATTAGAGTGATGCTGGCTTTATAGAATGAATCCAGAAGTTTTCCTTCCATTTCTATTTTTTGGAATAGCTTGAGAAGAATGGGTAATAACTCTGCTTTAAACATATGGTAGAATTCCCCAGGGAAGCCTGGCCCAGGGCTCTTATTTGTTTGGAGATTTTTGATAACTGATTCAATTTCTTCACTAGTTATGGATCTGTTCAGATTTTCTATCTCTTCCCATTTGAATTTTGGTAGTGTGTGTGTGTTTAGGAATTTGTCTATTTCTTCTAGGTTGTGCAGTTTGTTGGCATATAATTTTTCATAGTATTCCCTGATAATTGCTTGTATTTCTGAGGGATTGGTTGTAATAAATCCATTTTCATTCATGATTTTGTTTATTTGGGTGCTCTCTCTTTTCTTTTTGAGAAGCCTGGCTAGAGGTTTATCAATTTTGTTTATTTTTTCAAAAAACCAACTCTTGGTTTCATTGATCTGTTCAACTGTTTTTTTGAACTCTATATTGTTTATTTCTGCCCTGATCTTTATTATTTCTCTTCTTCTGCTGGGTTGGGGGTGTTCTTGCTGCTCTGCTAGTAGTTCCTCTAGGTGTGCCGTTAGATTTTGTATTTGTGCTTTTTTTTGTTGTAGTTTCTTGTGATAGGTCTGGATTGCAATGTACCTTCCTCTTAGGACTGCCTTTGCTGCATCTCAAAGAGTTTGGATTGTTGTATTTTTGTTTTCATTTGTTTCCATATATTTTTAAATTTCTTCTCCAATTGCCTGATTGGCCCATTCGTTCTTTAGTAGGGTGTTCTTTAACCCCATGTTTTGGAGCGTTTCCAGACTTTTTCCTGGGATTGATTTCAAGTTTCATAGCATTGTGATCTGAAAGTGTGCATGGTATGATCTCAATTCTTTTATATTTATTGAGGGCTGCTTTATAACCCAGTATGTGATCTATCTTGGAGAATGTATCATGTGCATTCAAGAAGAAAGTGAATTCCATAGCCTCAGGATGTAGACTTCTAAATATATCTGTCAAATCCATCTGTTCCAATGTGTCATTCAGGTCCATTGTTTCTTTTTTGATTTTCTGTCTAGTTGATCTATCCATTGCTGTAAGCGGAGTATTAAAATCCCCTGCAATTAGCACATTCTTATCAATAAGATTGTTTTTGTTTGTGATTAACTGTTTTATGTATTTGGGTGCTTCCAAATTCGGTGCATAGATGTTTATAATTGTTAGCTCTTCCTGATTGATAGATCCTGTGATTATTATATAATGCCCTTCTTCATCTCTTGTTATTGCCTTTACTTTAAAGTCCAGTTTGTCCGATATACGTATGGCTACTCCAGCTTTCTATTGACTTCCAGTCACATAGAGAGATAGATATTTCTCCATCCCCTTACTTTCAATCTGAAGGTGTCTTCATGTCTAAAATGTGTCTCTTGTAGACAGCAAATAGATGGATTTTGGTTTTTTTATCCATTCTGATACCTATGTCTTTTGATTGGAGCATTTAGTTCATTTACATTCAGTGTTATTATTGAAATATATGGGTTTAGAGTCATTGTGTTCTCTGTAGGATTCATGCCTGTAGTGGTGTCTCTGGTACCTTGTGTTCCTTGCAACATTTCCCTCGTAGAGCCCCCCTTAGGATTTCTTGTAGGGCTGGCTTAGTGGTGATGAATTCCTTCAACTTTTGTTTGTGTGGGAACACCTTTATCTCTCCTTCTATTCTGAATGACAGGCTTGCTGGATAAAGGATTCTTGACTGCATATTTTTTCTGTTCATCACATTGAAGATTTCCTGCCATTCCTTTCTGGCCTGCTAAGTTTCAGTAGATAGGTCTGCAACCACTCTGATAGGTTTCCCTTTGTATATTAGGGCCCTTTCATCCCTAGCTGCTTTCAGAATTCTCTCTTTATCCTTATATTTTGCCAGTTTCACTATGATATCCTTATATTTTGCCAGTTTCACTATGATATGTCTTGCAGAAGATCAATTTAAGTTATGTCTGAGGGGAGTTCTCTGTGCCTCTTGGATTTCAATGTCTGTTTCCTTCCCCAGATTGGGGAAGTCCTCAGCTACAATTTGTTCAAGTACCCCTTCAGCCACTTTCTCTCTTTCATCTTCTTCTGGAATTATTATAATACGGATATTGTTCCATTTGATTGCATCACTCAGTTCTCGAATTCTCCTTTTATGCTGCTGGATCAATTTCTCTCTCTTTTTCTCGGCTTCCTCTTTTTCTATAATTGTGTGTTCCAATTCACCTATTCTCCTCTCTGCCTCTTCAATCCATGCAGTGGCCACCTCTATTTTATTATGCACCTCATTTATAGCATTTTTTAATTCGTCACAACTTTTTTTAAGGTCCATAGTCTTTTTAGCAATGTTTCTCTGATGTCTTCCATGCCTTTTTTAAGCCCAGCGATTCATTTTATGACAATTGTTCTAAATTGTTGGTCAGTTATGTTGCTTACATCTGTTTTGAGCAATTCTGTAGCTGTGACTTCTTCCTGGAATTTCTTTAGAGGAGAGTTCTTCCATTTCATCATTTTGGCTAGCTTTCTGTCTCTTGTCAGTTTTAAAAGCTTGTTATGCACTCTGCACCTGTGTGTATTGCTATATTAAAGGAAGCTCATTGACTGTCCAGGGCCTATCCATTCAGGAGGTGTTCTTTTAATGGTGTCCCTTGGTCTCTCTTGTTGTGCCTTTGGTTATTTTGTTTCCCTACTTGTATTGATATTTGGGACTCTCCACCATGTGTACTTTGGCTTGTTTCTTGAGGTAGCCCTGAAAAGGGAAACAGACAGACAAACACACAGGGAACAAAATCATGCAAACGCACAGACAAATCAAACAAACAAGGAAACCAAAAGGGGGAAAAAAGTGGGGGGGACAGAAACAACAAAAGACAAAGGACAGTCTAAAAGCATAAAACCAGAAATCCCAGCTACGAATAAAGAGCAGGGCGGAGGCAGTGCTGATGGAATAGCATATACAAAGAGAGAAGTGACAGGGGTGGAGAGGAAGCAAAATTGAACATTGACCAGGCAGGGAGACTAAAAGGCTTAATTCAGAGAGAGAAAGAGGAGAATATGGTAGGAGGCCAGGAGAAAAAATATCTGAAGATAATGTTACCCAAAGAAACTATATAGTCTGATTATTGCAGAGAAAGAGAGAAAGGAAGGTAACAACGGAGGTATAGAATATGCATCAAGAGAATGGATTAAATGTGGCTGTTTAAGCAAACCAATGACCAGAGTTCCCAGTCCAGCAGAGGGGAGAGATAAGACTGAGATAAGGGAAAATATATATGAATAGCAAGAATTGATCTAGAGTTAATCATGGCAATGCATCAATGTTTGTCTTGCCCCAGGCTCTGCAAAAAAAAAAAAAAAAGGCAGTTCTCTAGCGTGGATGGGATTGGGGTTTGGTGTAGATCCTCCACTGCGGGTCCCAAAGGCCGCTCCCTGAGGCCCCACCCTGGTGGTTGTAGGTAGAAAAATGATGTCCCCCCAGTCCCTTCTTGAACCAACCATTGGAAATCACTCTTTTGGGTCTGATCTCCCTGTGCTGCGGGTGTCGCCAAGGTGGGCTGAGTTGTATTTCCCAAGCCCCGCCTCGTTTCCAGATCTTAGTCCTCGCACTTTAATGATACCGCCTGAAATATACTCCTGCAGGCCTGCGGCATCCTAGCTGGGATCGAGTAGGGGGAGTAGGGGAGCAATTTCTCCTGGCGCCACCTGGGATCGGGGTGCTGAGCCCAAGAAAAGCGCCATAGCTAGAGAAAAAAATCTCTCTCTGATAACGCCCTGTGGTTAACAGATGGGATGATAGGATCCCTCTCCGTCCAGGGCCGAGGTTTTTCTTTTCTCCAGAGACAGCTCTATGAGTGGTTTCAGCCTCTCTTCCTCTTCCCCTTAGTCTCTCCGTGGCTCTCCCTCATTTTTTGCTTTTGTTTCCCTTGCCTCCAGAGACATGTTACGTAAGCAGTAGCTGTAGCCGAGGTCAAAGAGGTTTTTGCCTGCTTTCTCCTCGAGAATTTTGATGGACTCCTGTCTTACATTTAGGTCTTTCATCCATTTTGAGTTTATTTCTGTGTATGGTGTAAGACAGTGGTCCAGGTTCATTTTTCTGCATGTTGCTGTCCAGTTTTCCCAGCACCACTTGCTGAAGAGACTGTCTTTATTCCACTGGATATTTTTTCCTGCTTTGTCAAAGATTAGTTGGCCATATGTTTATGGGTCCATTTCTGGGTTTTCTATTCTGTTCCATTGTTCTGAGTGTCTGGTTTTGTGCTAAGGATTTTTATTTTTTTAATGTTTATTTATTTTGAGAGCGGGGAAGGGGCAGAGAGAGAGGGAGACAGCAGATCTCAAGCAGACTCCATGCTGACAGCACAGAGCTCTAGGGCTCAAACTCACAAACCCCTGACCTGAGCCAAAGTCAGATGCTTAACTGACTAAACGACCCAGGCACCCCTCTATTGGTTTTTATCTCCCTCAGTGGTTGTTCCTTCTAGGTTCTTCCTCTTCTACTACAACCCTTACCCTTGGTATGCCCAGGGCCTCTTCCTTGGCTCCTTCACTATCTATATTCATTCCCCTGTTATCTCCTTCAGTCTTGTGACTTTATATTCCTGTCAGGAATGCAGGGATGTTCAGAAGTGAAGCAACCAGATGCCTCCAACTGTCAAATGGCTTGTTTAAACAAACAAAATAAAAGCAGATCTAAATAGAGAAATATAGAGTTAAAATGGGAAGATGTTAATAATTATTGAAGAGAGGTAGAAAGTATATGTACATTTCTGTACATGTTAAAAGAATAGAAATAAGTAAATTAGTGTCTTTACTAACTCCCAAATTATGTGTCCTCCCCAGACCTCTCTACTGAACTCCAGACTCACATATCTAGTTGCCCTCTGGCTTCCGCATTTGGATGTCAAAGTAATATACCCACCAAGAACCCATCTGCCCTCCTCCCTGAAAGCCTGCTCCACCAGCAGCTTCCACACCTCAGTTGATGACAACTCCATTTTTTTGTGGTTGTTCAGGCCAAAAACCTTGGAGATATGTTGACTCTTGTCTTTCTCTCCCAGCCCACATCCAGTCCTTCAGGAAATCCTGTTGGTTCTGTCTGCAGAGTATGCCCAGAAAGTGGTCACTTTCGCCACTACCACTCTATGCCCTTGTCTAAACCACTGCCAGTCCCACCCTTGGACCATTGCTGTAGACTCCCAATTGATCTCCCTGTTTCTACCGGGTCCTCTCAGTCTGTTGTCAACTCCAAAGCTAGAGAGACTCTTAAAATGATTTCAAATTGTGTTCCTTCTCTACTCAAAAGCAGAGTCTCACCCAGAGTAAACAAGGAAGTAGTGGAAGCTGAAATCCTTCAACAGCCTCAGGCCCTCTGTAGTTTCCTTCTACTTCCCTTCTGCCCCACTGTGCTCTGGTCCGTCTGGCCTCCTTGCTGTTTCTGGAATAAGCCAAGATCCTCCTGCCTTCCTGTGACTCTATACTGGCTATTACCTCTTCCTAGAGGTCTCCTCCTCCAAATTTTTGCTCCTTTTCCATGTCTTTGCTTATAGTTACTTCTTAACAAGGCCTATTGTAATTGAAGCCCGTACCTCCACACATGCTAGATCCATCTAACCTTGCTCTTATTCCCTGTAGCTCTCACCACCTTCTACTACACAACCTAATTTACTTAAATATTATATTTATCCTCTGTCTCTCCCACTTGGACATCAGCTCAGTGAGGAGAGGGATGTTTAGCTTGTTGTCACATGCCCTGTGCCTAAAACACTATCTGGCTCAATATGGAGCCTGGCATGCAGTAAATATTTGCAGAATGTAAGAATTGAATGAATAGTCACACTCTGATTGCATTGCTTGAACAAAGAACCTATAATGTGGGTTTATTAGGCCATAAATGAAACTTAAGTCAAAACTCTTTTAAATCCAGAATCCCGAGCTCCACTTTCACTCCAGCTTGGTCTTTAGTTTCTGACTATGATGGCACAAAGCTGTCTGTGAATGGCCTCTTCTATGAATGATTTCATTGATCTTTTCATTCTGTGTGTTGCAATTCTTGGAGCAACTATCAATTCAGCCGTTTCATTGATTTCACTTTGTACTTCCTCAAACTGAAATGACATTACTCAATATGTGAGTGTGACTTGCAGTCAGAGTAAGAATAATCCCCCTTTGAACTGGCAGAATTTCAGCAAGTGTCCCATGAGATAGGAAGATGTATCGTTGATATCCATTCACCCTAAAACTCACCCCCACATATTCCACATTCAGTAACAAGCTGGGTTCTTCCTAAATGTTATTAGTCCCTTGGGCAGTGTAAAAAATTTCTTTTTTATAACATAATAGATTTCTCCCAACCTTTCTTGGCTGATTCCTTAATATAGCAGAAGCAGAGTTATTATTATACTCCCAGGGAAAGCTATTTATATAAGGCAACACTCTTCTTTCCTACAGTAATTCTGCTACTAAAAATAGTCTATTGTAGAGTGTTGCCCGTTTTTTGGTTTTTATTTTTTTTAGTTTGACTGTATTCATAGACATTAAGTGCCTTTCTTGGTTTCTCAAACTAAATCTCATAGTGTTAAATGCATAAAGCAGTGCCTGGGTGGCTCAGTCAGTTAAATGTTTGACTCTTGATTTCTTTGCAGGTCATGACCTCACAGTGGTGATATTGAGCCCTGCTCCTCTCTGAGAGTGGAGCCTGCTTCGGATTTTCTCTCCCTCTCTTTCTGCCCCTCCCCCACTCACATGCGCTTTCTCTCTCCAAATATATGAAGCATTAAAAAAATATTTAAATGAATGAAAACCCAGTGGTTATGGATTAGAATAAGTTCATCTTATCCATTGTACTCCATCTCTCCCCTTTCTATTAGGACATCACATTTGGTGAATTCAGAGGAAAACACGACTCAAATAAAGCACTAAGTGGAAATGAATTGTATAGAGGTAAGTTGAACAGAAGTTTAGAAAAAGGTCTGACCCCTGAAAGAGAGGATGATAAAGCTAATGTGGCAAACAAACCATATTTTGGAGACATCTCATTTTCTGCCTGGGCACTTGCTCATGTACTGTTAGGGACTGGCCACAAGGCAGGCCATTTGTAACTATCCTTTTGGGCAGCCAGATATTATGTCTTCTGATGTGATACAAGGAAGTACCAATATCACCTATGGCAGTCTAGCCAAAAATGTTTAATTGGAATATGTTAAGCATTTTGATCTAATTTACAGTTTGCAGGAAATACAGGGGATAGAGAGAGGATCAAGCTAATATACCTAAGCAAGCAATCAGGCAAACCGACAAAGTGGGACAATCGGCCAAGTCTCTGTGCTAAGTCAGTGTCATGCCTCAACATGACTGGAGTAGATTGAAAGAGCTTTAAAGGCTCAAATAACCAGATGCAGTGGAAATCCTGGACTGAGTCTTCTTGAATAAACCAAATGATAAAGACAGTTTGGGATCTGGGAGTTAATTAAGATAAAAGTTACTGAAATGGACAGAGAATATGTACAACAGAATCTAATTTTAGTTAATAATTACAAAGATAAGGATTTAGAATGTGCACGAAATGTGATGACCTCTGGTTTTTATTTTTGCTTTTTTGCCTTTCAGGTTTTTCACTGCACATGTACTACGTCTGTAAGAATAAGAGGCCATTTAAAAAATGTGGGAAAGGATTTTTTACTTCAATAGCCTAGACGGGCTCTATTTCACCTTGCTATGATTCCTTACAGTTTATTCACTATATATAAAAAAAAATACTGCCACACAAAAAGTCAATTGTTCAATTGGTTTAATTGCAAGAGGATTTAAGTTCATATATTACATTTCTAAGCTATTTATTCAATGATATTAATGAATGTTGCACCAAATGATGTTTAATAATGTGCAGACAGCTGATGCACAGCAATTCTGTTTGTACTTCACTCTGTGTTCTGGTGGCTTCATGTACTGTTATGTATTTTGCATTCAATAAACACTTGTTGGTAATTATATGTAGGAAATGTTCAATTAGAAATTTGATCTTTCGTTTCCATAAGCACTACAGCTTGGAGACAAAGTAATGTATTTCTGTCCTCATTTTCATTATATTCTAGGTACAAGCAGATGACCTAGTTACTGTTTCCTGATATTAAAGTAATTATATGGGGGCACTGGTGCTCCTGTTTCTACTTCTGATATTCTACACCTCAAAAATGGCAGCAGATTTGGAACTCACATACTTGAATTCCAGTCCCAGTAACAAACTAGCTTCATTTTTCATGTATTTGAGATGAAAAAGCAAGGTTAGATGAAACCTAGGGTTCCTCCTAACTTCAAAATTCCATAACCCTAGGATATCGCTTTTTTATATTTTTTCCAGAATGAGATTCTCCATGCCAAAACAAGCAAATAAACAACAAAACCCCATATATATTTTCAGGCTTTAGCCAGTCACCATTTATATGAATGGCATCCCCTAATATGCACATGATGATTTCTTAAAGACATTGAAACTAGAAATTACTGTTATTTTTTATATTATCAGAGCAAATAAAAGTAGTAGTTTGCCTCTAGGTCTATTAATGATCCAGTAACTTCCAATATATATTCCAATATATCCAATGGGTAACAGATGCTCTGTTATCCATCATAAGGAAATACAAGTTCATAATTCAGGTTAGATATTAACAAACCTGAGACTCCTGTCTTTTATTTTCATGGGCTGTAGGATCAGTCTAACCCAGCTTTAAATGACAGCTTTGACACTTTCTTTTTATTTTCCAAACCTTCTACTGAGGTCATCATTTCCATTTTTTAATTTTTAATTTCCAGGACCATTCTCTGGATATTTTCTTTTTTTCCCAGTAGCATCCTGTCTTGTATCATGGTTACTGATTGCCTCTTCCCTGCATCATCCCTGCTTCCCACAAGTTTCTTTTTTCTGTCTGTGTGTCCTGCTCCGCAGTTTGGTGTTAGAAGCTTCCTTCTGATGTCTGTTAATCCTCAGGTGCCTGCTTTTATTTGATTGGGTTGTCTTTTGTTGTTGCTTTGTAATTGTATTTTAAATTATTCTAGAACACTGGACCCTTATCAGATATATGATTTGCAAATATTTTCTCCCATTCTGTAGATTTCTCCCATTTCACCTTCTTGGTAGTGTTCTTTAATACACAAAGGTTTTAAATTTTGACACAATCCAATTTAGCTAGTTTTTTAGCTTACGATTTTGGTGTTACAGCTAAGAAACCACTGCCTAATCCAAGATCATGCAGATTTTCCTGTTTTCTCCTAAGAGTTTTATACTTTTAGCAGTTATGTTTAGGTCTTTGATCTATTTTAAGCTAATTTTTTTAAGATTTATCTTATTTTTACAGAGAAATAGAGAGTGAACAGGGTAGGGGCAGAGGGAGCGAGAAAGAGAATCTTAAGCAGGTTTCGTGCTCAGGGCCAAGCCTGATGCGGGGCTGAATCCCAGACCCTGGGATCATGACCTGAGCTGATATCAAGAGCTGGATGCTCAATCAACTGAGCCACCCAGGCACCCTGAGCTAATTTTTGTATATGGTGTGAGGTGGGGTCTAATTTATTTCTTTTGCATGTGCATATCTGGTTGTCCCAGCACAATTTGTTTAAGAAATTATTCTTTCTCCCATTGAACACGGTCTTTGTCACCCTTGTAGAAAATCAATTGACCATCAATGTATGGACTTCATTGATCTACATGTCTCTGTATGCAAATATGCACCTTCTTGATTATTGTAGATTTGTAGAAAGTTTTAGAATCAGTAAGTGTGAGTCTTTCAGCTTTTTTTTTCAAGATTGTTTTGACTTTATTTGGGGTCTCTTACAATTCCATGTGAATTTCTGCAGAAAAGGCTATTGAGATTTTGATGGAGATTGCAGTGAATCAGTAGATCACTTTGGGTAATGTTACCATGTTGACAATATTAAGTTTTCCAGTCCATAAACATAGGTTGTCTTTCTATTTATTTAGGTCTTCTTTAATTTTTTTCAGCAATATTTTTTAGTGTCAGAGTACAAGCCTGTACTTTCTTGGCTGCTTTTATTCCTGGATATTTTATTCTCTCTAGTATAAAGGGAGTTGTTTTCTTAATTTCATTTTTGGATTGTTCGTTGCTAGTGTATGGAAATACAATTAATTTTTGTGTGCTGGTCTTGTATCTTGTAACTTTGCTGCATTCATTTATTAGCTCTAATAGGTTTTTTTTTATTCTTTAGAATTTTCTATATATTAAGGTCATGTCATCTGCAAAAAAGAGATAATTTTACTTCCTCTTTTCGAGTTTGGGTGACATATATATCTTTTTTACCTAATTACTCTGGCTAGAATTTTCAGTACAATATTGAATAGAATCAGTGAAAGTGGGTGTTCTTGTCTTGTTCCCAACCTTACAAAGCTCTTATTTGAAAGAGAGCATGGGGAGACTGAAAATCTAATTGGAAGTGTTGGGTTCATATGTGAACCTTACTGACAAATTCCCTGTGGTTGATCTGGCTGGGCCAACCGGTTGAAAGAATTTTGATGTCATTACCTTTAGGGTTCTCTGTTCTACTCAGTTCCTTGACTCCTGCTTTCCAATTTCCAAAATTGTATTGCCATGGTCTCTTCTCTCTTTCTTCCTGTCCTTTTTAAAATATCCCTTTATTGGGGTGCTTGGGTGGCTCAGTTGGTTAAGTGTCTGACTCTTGATTTTGGCTCAAGTCATGATGTCACAGTCATGAGATCAAGCCCCATGTTGGGTTCCATGCTGGGCATGGAGCCTGCTTAAGATTCTCTCTCTCCCTCTCCTTTGCCCTCCCCCCATCAAAAAAAAAACAACAACAACTAATAATAAACCAATAAATAAACACATCTTTTAACATTATATTACTGTTGTTTTACTGGGCAAAAAGTATTTACCATCTTTCCTCGAAAGTGTAGCGCTGAAATTAATGGTTTTTGTGTTTGTTCTTGTTTGTCATTCCTCACTGAAGCACTCAGGCTTAATTCAACCCCATGAATAGAATATGCTTTTCATTTCTCAATAGGTTTTCAGAATTCCTAATGGATTGTACTTTATCTTTAGGCTTTTTAATGACCCAGAGACACCACTGACATGACCAACTGGCCCTGATAAGTGACTTCCCTTTGGAGCACAAGAGTTATCCAGGAATGTTGAAGGAGTTAGTCACCAGCTAATGGGAACCACCCGTGTGATTTCCATCCTCACTCACTATTTTTTGTCCTTTTTGCTTATCTGTACCTCCAAATAAACTAATTACAGAAACCACCTGTGAATTGGCCTTGTATCACATCAGGAAAATGTCTAGTAATCTAGTTCATCAGAAAGCTGTGGCACTAGGAAGTCAACAAGAGGCCTTCAATGGAGCCATACTTAGATACTTGTACCCTACTTGGGTCTGGGAGTCATAGGTTTCACTGGTATTAGTGCACAGGCTCTGAACCCTGAGTACACATGAGAATTATCTACAGAACTTAAGAAAAAGAAGGAGGAGGAGGGGAGGGGAAAAAAGGAGACTAAGAGGAAGAGAAAGAGGAAGAAGAAAAGCTTGTACTAATTAATTCAGGATATCTGTGGATGGAGTATAGACAGTGGCATTTTTTAAAGCTCCCCTGATAATTCGCAAGTGCAACAGGGTCAGGAGCCCTGACTCAAGGAGCCTACTGCTGGGAAGTGCTTGGCTGAAGCTTCTGGAGCTTCTCCAAAGCTAGTTAGTTCCTCTTCTAGGTAGGAACAAGCCAGAGAGGAACTGAGGCCACCTCACTTCAACTCTGAAAGTCTAGAAGTGAAGCAAAAAATATATTTTTTAATTAAAAAATGTTTTAGTGTTTATTTATTCATGAGAGAGGGAGAGACAGAGAGTGTGGCTGGGGGAGGGGCAGAGAGAGAGAGAGAGAGAGAGAGAGAGAGGAAGACACAGAATCTGAAGCAGGCTCCAGGCTCTGAGTTGTCAGCACAGAGCCCGATGATGGGCTCAAACTCACAAGCTATGAGATCGTGATCTGAGCGGAAGTTGGACGCTTAACCGACTGAGCCACCCAGGCACCCCCAAAAATCTTTTGGTATTTTTCCTTTTGAGGAAATTGTTTAACATATGGAGATTTTATAAGAACTTAGCCTTGAGTGTGGTGAGGAATGCTTAGGAATTATATGGCAGTCCTGGCCTCACAATTATGCTCTCGAACAGGCGGTATAACATCTCTTATCCTCAGTTTCCTCCTATATAAAAAAGAGGATAAAAATCTCATAGAGCTCAATAAATAACAGCTCTTCTATTGTTTGGAAAACAAAAATAAAATAAGAGCTTAAAAATGGTACTACCAAGGTAAAAGATGCTACTGAATGTCTGTGCAGGGCATAATGTAATATGGTTAGCCCTGTGTCTGGCAGGAAGCTGCCTGGATAGTATTGTATAACAGTGTTTCGTAAACATTAATGTTTCTACAAATCACCTAGGGATGGAGTTAGGATGCAGAATCTGATTCGGTGGACTTGGGGTAGACCTGAAAGCCTGCATTTCTAACAAGATCTAGGTGATGCTGATGTTGCCAATCCAGGGATTACACTTTAAAGAGCAAAGTAGAGGATATGCCAGCCATAGTGTCTGCTGACACTGACCTTCCTCCTCCATAGTCCTCCTGACTGCACCTGTGGTGGACCTCTGACCCAAGGAGTCATCCAGAAGCTAGGGTTTCAAAATACAAGATGAAGGAGTGTAAGGGGGCCATGGTCATTGCTGGATCATTCAGGCTAGAAATTTTCACCAAAGCACAGGCTGGCTCCAGAGGTAATGCCTGTAGTTCCCAAGGGGCCAGGTAGTCTCCACAGTTCTATTCCATTTGTATCTAAAATACCCCATCCCCTTTCTTTCATAGTCTGGATACATCTATTCATCATTCATTCTGCCAATATGTATCCAGCACCTGCTTGACGAGGGATGATTCTGGGCCCCAGAGAGACAGCAGAGAGCAAAATAAGGCCCACTTTCTCAGTGTTAACATTCTAGGGGAAGACTTCATGCAACCAAACAGGTGAGCTAAATGGAAGAGGGATAGAACCGAAGAGGCTCCAGGGTCATTCTGCCGTATTCTATTACATACTTGGAATGTGTTTAACTAAGATACGGGAACCCATTATGGAAGAGAATGTAAGCCAAAAATGTAAACAAATTTCAGAGGGATCAACAAAATAATATATGATGCAGTCATAACTGTCAATGTTTTGAGTATATATGTATTCAGGTTACAAAGAAAGTAGGAGGTGTGTGGAGGCAGTCTGTAATTTTTTAGAGCTGTACTTTAGAGGACAAGTGTCTCTAAAGTAAATATCTTTATTTTTTATTATTTTTTTCAAAGTAGAGTTGACACACACAACATTACATTAGTTTTAGGTGTACACCATAGTGATTAGCTGTGTATAGAACACGTCTATACCTTATGCTGTGCTCACCACAAGTGTAACTGCCATCTGTCACCAGCCAGCTCTGTAATACCATTGACTATATGCCCTATGCTGTACCTTTCATCCCCATGTAAAGAGCATTTTGTCTTTAAACAACCTTATCTTACAATGATTTGGGATAGGCTATTGGCTTCCACTTTTATGTGGAGCATTTTTCAAGTACTATAGAAGGATAGATACAAAAGAAAAACAATCACTGAGAATGTGTGAACTCATAAGAAATACTAGAAGTCTTTTTTGGTAGCATTTAGTAGCAAAATGACAAAATGATGCGTATATAAAACCTGCAACATTCTCAACAGTGTTTTATAATGTAATAGTTAATGCATAAAATGAAGCAACAAGCAACATTCGGAATTCTCATGCTCCAAACCTGCCCTTGTCTTCCATATCAGGAAGCAATGAAGCACAGTGGTTAAGGACACAGGGTTTAGAGTCAAACACACTTGAGTTCTGATCCTGTCTCTGCCTCTTGACAGTCAAGTGGTCTCAGGAAAGTTACCTACACTCTCTGACTCTCAGTTTCTTCATCTGTAAAATGGGAATAATAATGGGGCGCCTGGCTGGTTCAGTCTGTGAAGTGTCCAACTTGTACTCAGGTCATGATCTCACAGTTCATGAGTTTGGGCCCCGCGTCGGGCTCTCTGCTGTCAGCACAGAGCCCTCTTTGGATCCTTGGTTCCCCTCTCTCTCTTTGCCCCTCCCCCTCTCAAAAATAAATACACTAAAAAGAATAATGCTACCCTCACAGGAATTATTATAGGGACTAAATAAAAACAATTTATATATGTAATTCAGTATCCATTGACTTTTATGAATCTCTGTGCTCCAAACACACAAAACAAAAGAAAAATAAAAAACTCCCATCTTCTTTCCCCCACAGTGACCCTGCATTACTATTGGGAGCAAACAAAAGAGTGCTTCACTAATGCCCATCATGACATCTTCCCTCATCTTCTTCTCCCGATTTGGATCCCCTTGTCCACTGCTGCTGTCTGTAGCCTCCTGGTGGGACCCCCCCTGATTCCTATGGTTTCTGGGTGCTCCCAGCATATCCAGTTCTCAGAGCCCAAGAACAGTGCTGGGGCAACTAGAAATGGGAGGAAGGGGCCTCCTCCTCTTCCTTCCTTGGTTTTGACAGGTGTCTTAAAGTCTCTTTTGAAGAGTTCCATCAACTTCTAACTATATCCTTCACCTCAGCCTCTCCCCCTCCCCAGACGTCCTCTCTACATTCACTGTTACAAAATAAAAGTTCCTTAGACATAAGCACACACATATTAGCTAATACTGACCTGGATTTAGGATCAATGGTGGTAGTAGGGTGTCTACACCGGCAATAACCAAACAATAAATGCCTTGTTTTATACATAAGTGTTTGGACACCGATTGCACTTCATCCCACATTTATAACTCTTTTGCAACTTTTAATTCAATTGAGTAGTGTAGAGTATGATTTTGTACGTGATGTACCTTACTAGAGATAGACACTCAATCTTCTCTTACTGACAAATCAATTCCACACAGTGTCAAGTATTTATTAATAGGATTTTGTGCAATGAAAAGACATGGGGTGTTGCTTGTACCTTGCTTTTTCAGTGGATGGGAGAAAAAAAATGTTAATTCTTAACTAGCTGAATACCTTTTTGTTTGTTTGTTTGTTTATCTGAATAGTTTTTGAGGCTAATGAACTGAGTCCAAGGTTGGGACTCCGAGAAAAAAAAAATACAAAGTGAATTCTTTCTTTCGATTTGTCCAAACTAGTTCAATGAGATCCCATGGGACTGACTGACCTTAGCAATTGGATTTTAGGAATGACTGAAATGGTTGGCATGGCCACAAATGCAGCCCAGCTCGACATCTGGAAACACATTTGACCAGATTCCAAAGAACAATGAGTGTGTCTACAGATATTACATTGATGTCATGCCCTTTATCCCAGAGAAGAGGATTTTTGTGAATGAGGTATTATGGTTACATATTCTCTCTGTACATGAGTTTTAAGTTTACTTATTTATTTTGAGAGGGGAGAGAGGCTGGGGGGGGGTGGAAGAGAGAATCTCAAGCACACTCCGTGCTAACAGTGTGGAGCCCCACACAGGGCTCGAACCCAGGAACCATGAGATCATGACCTGAGCTGAAATCAAGAGTCAGAAGCTTAACTGATCGAGCCATCCAGTCACTCCTAGAGTATTTTTATATTGCTGAATATTCTGATTTGATTTTTTATTGTGCCAAAATACATATACAAAATTTGCCATTTTTATAATTTTAAATGTACAGTGTAGTGATGCTAAGTACATTGTTGGGCAAACCATCACCGTATCACTCTCCGGAACATTTTTTACCATCCCAAACAGAAACTCTATACCCATTAAAGAAAAACTCCCAATTCCCCAGAAATCACCATTCTACTTCATGTGTCTCTCCATTTCACTATTCCAGGTATCTCATATGAGGGGAATTGTGCAACATTTGTCTTTTGCAATTGGCCTATTTCACTCAACATAATGTTCTCAGGTTCATACATGTTGTGACATTGTCAAAATTTCTTTCCTTTTAAGGTTGAATAATACTCCATTGTATGTATACACCACATTTTGTTTGCCGTTGATGGGCATTTAGGTCGATCCCACCTTTTGGCTATTGTGAACACAGCACGTAACTGGCCACTATGAGTGTTGATGTAGGGCAAGATGAAAGGTATGTCTCTTACTCACAGAGCAGTTTTCAGTTACCTCAAACTAGTTTGAAAATAACTTGCACAAGAAAATTAAAAAGAACTTAAGTAAATTCCCCCAGAAAATGTAACGTTATTGTACCTAAGAAGAAAATGAGAGGAAATATGTTATAAATCTAAAACAAATATAAGAAATGATTGGAAATGTTAGAAAAATATCAAATGTCCTTCTAGGTTTCATAATGGGTGGAAGACTATACACCTGTTGCTAGGTCTGTGAACCACACAGTTCAAAGATAGATGGCTGCTCTTGGTTGCCGAGTTTAATAATTCCATTTGCATTCTCAGTTCAGTCAGAGGATGGGCACCCGGGACTTTTTTTTTTTTTAATAAAATTACAGAGTTCCCTTGGATGAAAGGGCCTTGTATTTTCTTTTTTATATAAATTCCAGTTCTTGGTTGCAACTTTTGACCTTCAGGTATAAAATGAATTGAGTTTGAAAATATATTTAGAACAAACATACTAAACCAGCATTTTCCATTGAAGGACTGTCTGAGACATTTAATAATGTCTGAAGACAGTGGGTTGTCACAACCAGGAGTCTGCTACTGGCTCTAGGAGGTAGAGGCCAAGATGCTGCTAGACATCCTAAACTGCACAAAATATCCCCCATGGGAAAGAGTTATGTGGCCCATGATACCAAGTGTCAATGGTGCCACTGTTGAGAAAGCCAGCACTAAACAAAGTGTCTTGAACAATGCTAATCAACTAGGACAAAGCCGGTATTTGAAAACAGTTGATCACAGTGAGGCTATATTTCCAGTCCTCATAAAGAATATTGATTATGGGGCTCTGATTTTTTTTTCTCTCTCTTCCAGTTCATCTACCTTTTCTTCCTGCCTGCCTGCCTTCCCTCCTTTCCTTCTTCCTTCCTTTTTTTTAGTGTCATGAAATAAACTTATCTACTATTGTCTCTACCTGTTTTGGAACTTCAGCATTATTTTAAGTGGTTATATATATGATGGGGGTGGGGGTTCAGATTGGAAGTCAGATAGCCTAGAAGCAGTCCCACTACCTCTAAATAGAAAATATTGACTATGTGACCCCAGGCATAGTTTTCCTAACCATCTATTTCCTCCTCTCACAAATAGGCAGGGCCAGTTTTCCTCATTGGCTCTGCTCCAGCTGTACTGGGAGTTCCCTGCTAGTCACTTCTGATTGGTTCATGCCCCATTTGGACTGGTTGGTGCCAAAGCCGAATATTTTTATTGTCACCACACTAAGTGGATATAATAACTACACTGCCCATCCAAAAAGACTTGGAAGGATCTGGAATGGTAACTAAAAATACTTTCGAAGAATAACAACCATGTAAATGTAAAGTCCTAAGGAATAAAAAGGTATAAAAATACTAAGGAAGATAAACCAAAGATCCAAATGTGCATGGCCCCATCTGGGGGTTCAGGATGAGGTTATTTTTAATTTGTTTTGCTTTTTAAGCTAAGTCTTTCTTTCTGCTACCATTTAATTTGCAGAAAACAAAGGCCATTATGACCTTGAATTTTATCTCAGAGTAGTTCAAACCCTTTTTTGGTCACAGGAGAGCAAATTATGACAGAAAAGAAAAAATCTTCTAAATAATTGGGTCATCATGGCACGGATCCATGTGAGTTCTTCTGGGACAAGATTTAATCACTTCATAAATTGCGTATGTTGATTGTGTTATAAATAATAATCCTGTGTGCCTCATTAAGCCCCAAACACATGTCCTCGCGTGAAACTCATTCTTTTCTTGCCAGCCTGACTAGATGCATTGTCTTTGGAGCTGTCTTGAAAAACAGGTGCACCTGGCTCAGTTAGGCAGGTGCGAGATGTCTCAAGAGCAGTGAAATTTTATGCTCAACAATTTTGACAACTCATGCTCTAGATGAACTAGCAGGGCTTCTCTCCTTTTTTTTTTTTTTTATTAACTGGTGGATCAATTAATAATAATTGCCAGATAGGAAAAATAGCTTGACTTCTGAGACTCCAACTGTCATATTCTATACTTAAGACTTCAGTTTTACAAAATGCAAGCCTGTCCTAATGTGTTCCATAAAAGCCATTTAAAATACACTTACTTGGGATGAGCCAACTTCCTTGAAAAATAAACCATAGAAATTGAATGGATTTTATTTTAATATTAAAGAACGTAATAAGGAATTCCTGCCTTTCTATGGTTTTTCATTGATAAGAGACCTATTTATTGTGAAATTGGGCAATATGAGATTTACCTTCCTGAGTCAGTCTTGTAGGGTGGTGCTACTCAAGGTGAGACACATTGACTGGGACCATCGGCAAACTGTTATTTGGTCCATCCATGAAAACACAATCACAGAAATCAAGAGTGAGCATCTAGGAAGTTTTATAGCAATCTAAGCATAATTATTTTTCTAGTACTTTATTTTCATTTAGCAAAAGTGTCAGTTCAAGTTCGATTGGAAATGAAAAACCCTGGTCCTTCACCACAGTTTGAGAAGTAGTGTTGTAGGGAATTCTTCCAGCACTATACTATCTTCTCCATAGCCATCATACATTTTTCTTAAGCAACAGAATACTACTATTCTATCCTCCTTAGCCACTCTGCTTCAACTATGAGGACACATGATAGCCAATGTCTTCATCTGCAAACATCAGCGCTTTGATGGAGAATCAATTTCCATTCCTTCTGCCCTTCTAGTCTTCTGAAACCTTTCCCAACAGGACTCATTTCCTCCCGATCTTATGCGACATCAAAAGTGTCCCTTTGTAAGGTGTTCGTGATGCTCTGGTTGGGTTCCTGTATTTAGAGGGGTGCTAAGGA
The DNA here is from genome assembly GCA_028646485.1 of Cryptoprocta ferox. Classification (NCBI taxonomy): domain Eukaryota; kingdom Metazoa; phylum Chordata; class Mammalia; order Carnivora; family Eupleridae; genus Cryptoprocta; species Cryptoprocta ferox. The sequence continues at coordinate 77,709,196 of CM053576.1, read as the reverse complement.
AAATCTCTCTGTGCCTCCACATCCCTTCCTCCCATTCCAGAAGGGGTTGTGTTATTATCATTACTGCTTTAGAGACAGAGTTAGGCTAGGTGGTAATAGGATACACAGTGACCTTCCTTCTTCACAGCTGACCTTCGACTGTGAAGGAAGCAGAGCTGACTTAGGCGCACCCCCAGCCTCTTTATTCTCCTGGCCCGTGGGCCCTTCTCCACACTGGCAAGCATACTTGGGAACCTCTCAAGCCTCCAGACCTCCTCTGTCAGGCAATATAGCACTGATTAAACCTGTTAGGTTTAAAGTCCATTTTGAATACCTATATCTCCTTTTCGGAGGTGTATGTGTGTGTTAGGGGGCAGGGGGACCAAACAAAAAATTCTTTATTAAAAACTTTCAAACCTAGAATTAACAAGTGCTAATTTTATCATCTTTTGTATTTAATTTTGGCATTTAATTGTTTGTATTTAAAGAACTAACGTATTAAGTCCTCTCCAGTCTCAATTTGCTTTCCTTCCTTCTCTGACGTATTTACTACCATGAGGTTGGCAGGTACCCCTTCTATCTCTGTTTTTATACTTTTACCATTTCATTTATTTTAATAAACACTTATATAACACCATACAGTTACCTACTGCTGCATTACAAATCACCCTAAAAATTCCTGGGTCAAAGTAACATCAACAATTGTATTATTATCTCTCATGGTTCTGTGGGTTGACTGGGCTCAGGGAGGTGTATCTCTCATAAGCTTGCAGTCAGATGGTGGCTGGGGCTGGAGTCATCTTGGCTTCCTCACTCACTGGCCTGGAGGCTAATGCTGGCTGCTGGCTAAGACCTCATCTGGGGCCATAAGCTGGAACACCTGCATGTGGCCTCTTCATGCAACTTGGGCTTCTTTACAGCATGGTGGCTGGATTCTGCAAAGGACTGTTCTGATCTACCTTCAGAAGTCACATGGCATTATTTCAGCAATAATCATAGGCCCACCCAGATCTAAAAAGAGGGAAAATAGACCCCCTCTACATTTTGGTGGGAGAAATGTGAATGTCACATTGTAGGAAGATCATTTAGGATGCAAAAAAAACATTGTTCTGACCATCTTGGAAAATGCAACCTGCCACAAGCACTTATTATGTGCCAGGTGCTATTATCCTAAGTGTTTTTCAAATAGAATACCTCCATAATCAAGATGTGATACTATCTTATAAGTTTTTAATCTTTTTATAAATAGTAGCATCAGGGGCGCCTGGGGGGCTCAGTCTGTTGGGCGTCCGACTTCACCTCGGGCCATGATTTGGCCATCTGTGGGTTCAAGCCCAGCATCAGGCTCTGTGCTGACAGCTCGGAGCCCGGATCCTACCTCAGATTCTGTATCATCCTCTCTCTCTCTCTCTCTGCCCCTCCTCTGCTCACACTCTGTCTCTCTCTCTCTCAAAACTAAATAAACATTAAAAAATTTTTAAAAATAAGATAAATAGTAACATCATTTTGAAACATTTTTCATTGGGCTTTATAGGTTTGAGCTCTACCTAGCTGATACATGAGGGCTAATTGATTTATTTTATTTTATTTTTAATTTTTTAATGTTTATTTAGTTTTGAGAGAGGGAGAGAGACAGAATGTGAGAGAGGGAGGGGCAGAGAGAGAGGGAGACACAGAATCTGAAGCAGGCTCCAGGCTCTGAGCTGTCAACACAGAGCCCGACGCGGGGCTTGAACCCATAGACCGTGAGATCACGACCTGAGCTGAAGTCGGATGCTTAACTGACTGAGCCACCCAGGCACCCTGAATTGATTTTTTTAAATTGCTACTTTGTATTGCATTGTAGGAATATGTCACAATTTGTCCAGTCCCTATGTCAATATATATGCATTTTAAGTTTAAACCACATAGTACATATTACTTTGTGACATCCTTTAAAAAACAATACTAAATGGCCAGTACTTTCCCATTCCACCATATACTTTCCCAATGTAAAAATTTTAGTGGCCTCATTCTACTCATCCATCATATCAATGGAACATAATCTTTAAATACTTTGAGTTGAACCTTTAGGTTTTTGTAATTTTTTTCACTATTATAAAGAAACTACAACAACCATTCATATGTATATCTGTATATATATTTTATTTCCTTTGAAAAATTCCTCACAAGGGGAATGAACAGATGAAAAGGTATACATGATTTTTGAGGCTTTTAATACATATTGACAATCTTGGATCTACTTTTGTTTATTTTTACATTATAATCAATACCAGAAACACTTAGGTATTCCCACCCAATTTAAGAAGTAAAACAAGGCCAGTAGTTGAATAGTTGAATTCTTCTGTTCACTCGTGAGTTCCATTTAATCCCTTCTCTCTTTCCAGAGGGCCTCACTATGCCAAATTTGGTATTTACTATTCTCATGTATTTTTATGTTTATATAAATAAAATAAAACTATATAGAGAGAGATGCTTTCCATGTATTTATATATTTATATTAATGAAATCTTACTACATGTACCATTCTTCAACTTTGATCAGTATTATATTTGTGAGATTTATCTGTATTGATACATGTAACTCTAGTTCATTTATTAACTGCTGTGTAGTATTCCACTGAATGGATATACGCTTTAATTTATTTACCCAACAGTGGTTTGCCACACTGAGTACTGTCAGATTTGCCAGTCTGATGGGTGTTAAGTGGCATCTCATTGGGAGTTTCACATTTTATTTTATTTTATTTATTATTTTCTAAAGTTTATTTAAGTAAGGTCTACAACCAACGTGGGGCTCAAACTCAGGACCCCAATATCAAGAGTCACATGCTCTTCCGACTGAGCCAGGCAGGTGCCCCAGGGGTATCACATTTTTAAAAGCCTCTGGGGGCGCCTGGGTGGCTCAGTTGGTTAAGTGTCTGACTCTTGATTTTTGCTCAGGTCATAATTTCAGGGGTTGTGGGTTTGAGCGCTGACAGTGCAGAGCCTGCTTGAGATTCTCGCTCCCTCTCCCTCTACCCCTCCACCACCTCTCTCAAAAATAAATAAATAAACTTTAAAAAATGTTTAAAAAGCCTCTGAAAATTGGTCTTAAATCAGTGAGAAGTGCCCAGGCTGGTGAAAGTTATGCAAACATATCACATTAAGAAATAACAGAAGAAATGAAGCTGCTTGGTCAGAAAAAAAATAGGAAGACCAGTAAGGGTTATATTGATAGTCCTCAAATATAGGAAAAACAAATTATGTTGGAAGGGGACTTGATTCATTGTCACTCCAGGGAACAGATTTACTTAGTGATTCCATTTCCCAGACACGGTCAAGCAGAGGCGAATGGCCAGGTTTCAGGAACACAGTGGAGTACTGGCAACCTTCGTGGGGGAGGGTCAAGGATGGGCTTTGAGAGTCCGAGAGGGTGATCCTCCTAGAGATGTTTGCAAGCTGTTGGTGAAAATGCTGGTTCTTTGAGAGCAGAGTTCTTAGCTTTTTGTCTCAAAAGGGTATAACCTAAATATGACAGGCTGGACTAAGATCTTCCCTAGGGCTTATCTAACCAGCTTTAGGGTTTGGTTTTACTAGTTGGAGATGCTGAGTACTTATTGATGGGGATATTAGAGGAGATGGAGGGTAGGGTAGGGTAGGGTAGGGGAAAGACTGTGGAAAAAGATTAGGAACAGGTCAGTCAAGGTCGGAGTGATTTGGGAGAAAGAACAGAGATATCTAATGGAAACTTCTGGCTGTTAGGCTTAGTCTGACCATGAAAATATCAGTAAATGGCACTTTGGGAATAATTTTTTAGGTATATGTGTAAGGAAATAAGTTCTTTGCCTGGTCTCAAGATGGGGCAAAGGACCAGAGTAAGGTCTACTCTGTAAGCACTTCCAGGTTGCACATGCATAGACACAATAAGAATGTTTGCATTTGACCTCCAAGCATCCTTAAGTACCCAATCACGATGAGATAATACTGGTTCTTCCAGAAATGACTTCATTTTTAAAGAAGACCTTTAGAAAGTAAGCAATGCAAAACCCCATGGATGCCTCATTAATCTTGGAATTTCAGTCATTGGCTAGGATAGATAGATGGATGATTAATGTTGGGGAACTTCCTGGTTCCTCTCAGATTGTACCGCTGTAGAGAACAGCCTAGAATCATAGACATTGGGAGGCTAAACTTCTGCATTGCAAAGATTCAAAACAGAAACCCAGAACTCCCTTTTTCATGAATAGGAACCAGAATTAGTGACTGACTTCTAATAAATGGGGTATCAGGAAAAAGTAATAATCTTGCGATGGAGAAATATGGCAGACACCACCTTCACCAACTGATCAAAATGGCATCACCAGTAATAAGTCATGTTAATACCATGTGCCCCCTGATATGATAAGAAGGGCACATCATTTCTTTACTATTTTCCCAAAAATCTATAACCACAATCTAATAATGAGAAAACATCAGACACCCCAAAATAGAGAGAAATTCTACAAAATACTTCACCACTACTCTTCAAAAGTGTCAAGTTCATAAAAAACAGGAAGAGACTAAGAAGCTGTCAAGATTGTGGAAAACATGATGAGTAAATGCAATGTGACTTCCTGAATTAGATCCTGACGCAGAAAATGGATGCTAGTGGAAAAACTGGTAAAATCCAAATAAAAGCTGTAGTTTAGTATTGTACCAATGTTAATTTCTGAGTTTTGATAAATGTGCCATGATTATGTACAATGTTAACGTTAGGGAAAGGTATGTGGGAACTCTCTGAACTATCTTTGGCTTTTCTATATATTTGAAATGATTTCAAGGTGAAAGTTAAAAAATACAATTTCAGTGAAAATAGTATTAAAGCACAGAGAAGTTAACTGATGTTCAAGATCACAGAACAGATAAGCTGTTTATCTGAAACTCGAGTGCAGATCTCTAGACCCAGATCTAGAATTATTTATCCTAAAAGAAGTCTCCATAAGGCCACCCTAACCCTGGAGTCCATCATTCTCCTGCTCATCTTGGTGGATGTATTTATGAATTAAATTTCTCTGGACTTTCTGAGTAGGACCTAGATAAGATTCTTACAACTACTGTCTTTTCTGCAACACTGCAAACCCATTCTCCCATTGTGGGAAGCAACCATTTCAAACTTTTTCCACTTCTCAGTCTTCCAACCCAATCACCTTCTTCCTCACTCCTCAGAGAGCCAGTCTATATCACAGCAAGAGCAGAAGCCATCAGGGAACTTTCACAAGTTCCTATGACCAAACCAACAAACCGACCTGCTTCCACACCTACCTACCTTTCTCCATCCCCTACCATTTCACCACAAGAGTGTCCTCCAGACTGTCTCCAATTGTACCCTGGATTCTTCCAGCTGCTACTGCGTCAGGGGCTTCTACCTATCCGTCTCATCCTGTCTACTGACATTTTTAGAAATCTTTTCCTAGCTTCAATCTAAAAACCATATTTCCTCAATACTATACCCACTTAGATATTTTGTTTATCCTTCATAGCCAAACTTCCTGAGAAAGTCATCTAACTCATTTCTTTCTTCATCTCCCCCTGCACTATTCTTTCCCGCATTTGATTTCTCTGAGCATTTAACACTATGAACCACAGCATTCTTTTTTTTTTTTTAGTTCACCCATCTGTAGTGTGCAGTTCAATGGCTTTTAGTATGTGAACAATCAATTTTACAACATTTTCATCACCTCACAAGGAGACCTTGTACTCTTTAGCTGTCATTCTCCTTTCTCCTCATCCTCCTTTACTAACCGTAGGCAACCATTAATATCCCTTCTGTCTCTATGGATTTGCCTATCCTGGACTTTTGTATGAATAAAATTACCTAATATGTGGACTTTTGTGATTGGCTTCCTTCACTTAGCATAATGTTTTCAAGGTTCATCCAAGTTATACCATTTGTTGGTATTTCATTCCTTTTTATGAATGAATAATACCCCATTTTATGGATATACCACAGTTTGTTTATCCATTCATCAGTTGATGAGCATTTGGGTTGTGTCTACCTTTTAGCTATCATGAATAACGCTACTATAAACACTTGTGTGCAAGTTTTACTGTGGACATATGTTTTCATTTTCCTTGGATATATACATAGGAGTGGAATAGCTGGGTTATGTGGCAACTCTATGTTTAATCACTTGAAGAATTGCATGCTGTTTTCCAAAGCAGCTGCTCCATTTTATACTCCCACCAGCACTGTATAAGAGTTCTGATTTCTTCACATCCTTGTCAGCACTTATGATTATCTGACTTTTTGATCCAGCCATCTTGGTGGGTATGAAGTGGTTTCTCATTGAGACACATTATTCTTCTTGAATATAAGTAATGCCTTGGCTTCCATGAAGTCACACTTTTATAATGAAAATATAATTTTTACAAAGTTTAAAACTCATGACTCTTATACAAATATGAAATGAAAATGGGTCAAAATTTAATCAAATAAGGACACCTGCACGGCTCAGTTTGTTGAGCACCCAACTATTGATTTCAGCTCAGGTCCTGATCTAAGGGTTGTGAGATCGAGTCCCATGTTGGGCTCTGTACTGAGCATGGAGCCTGCTTGAGATTCTCTCTCTCCTTCTCCCTCTGCCCCTCCCCCACTTGTACACATGAGCTCTCTCTCTAAAAAAATTGGGAAACCAGTTAGATGGCAACGCTGGTTCAAAGAATATTTTCAGAAACCAGGGTTTATATAATCCTTAAAAAAAAGAATCTTAGATTAACATTGTTAGGGTTAGAGACAAAATTGGTTAATGTCCTACAGGGTAACAAACCATAACTTTTTGAAGTTACCAAGTAGCATGCTGGAGCTGGTTCATACCACCTTATTATTACATATTCAGGAACTTTTCTTTCTTCCTCCAGCCAGTTTACCAGCTTACCACTGATGCTACCATTTTTACTGAAAAGATATTATTCACATCTCTACCACACACAAATCAACATGTTGGTAAGTAATTTTACAGAGTCTCAACTCTTAATTAATAATAAAGAGTAGGGGCACCTCGGTAGCTCAGTCAGTTGAGCATCTGACTCTTGATTTCAGCTCAGGTCATGATCCCAGGGTTGTGAGATCAAGCCCCACGCTCAGTGTGGAGCCTGCTTGAGATTTTTCTACCTTCCTCTGCCCCTCTCCCCTGCTCACACGCTCTCTCTAAAATAAAAAATAAAAATAAAAAAACAAAAAAAGGGCAAAGTCAAACAATGGTATATTCTCCTTGAAAACTGAATCATCCTTGGGTGGGCCTGTTAAATAGTGCTTTGCAATGACATTGAAAGAACATGTAGTCACTCTCTTCACCTTATTTCCAAGTTTTGGATAATTTTTCTTAATTCTAAATGTCCCCAAGCCTCCTAGCTCCTTCTTTTCAATCTTCTTTGTGGGCTTCTTTTCCTCCAGCTTCCCTTGAATAGTGGTGTTCTCTAAGGTTTTATCTTCAGGGATTTTCTAGGCTCCCTCACTTTTCATTCCTTCTCATCTTTCTCTTTTACTGCCTAATTTGCTACTATTCATCCTTCAAACCGCCTCTCAGGTAAGCCTTCCCAGATTCCCCAAGTGAGATCAGCTTTCCCTCTTTCAGAGAGCTTGCCACAATTCTAATAAACAATTCGTTGTGCAATTAGTTTTTTAATGTTTATCTCTTCCACTAAACCATGAGCTCCATGACAGCAGGGAACTTGACTATCTGTTTCACTTCTGTAATTCTCAGGTCTATAATTATTTGTTGAATAAATGAATGAATGAGTGCATGAACAGAAAAATAAACAGATGGCTACATGGTGGTCTCATCATTCCTTTCTATGGCCTCAGTTTTCAGTATATTGGAGACTGAAAAAATGTATATTATCAATTCTTTTTCTCTTTTGAAACTGAATGATAAAATAATATTGAGGGCAAGTCTCTTGTCATATTCTAAACACAAGTGCTAGATTATTAGAACTCTATGTAGATGTTTTGAAAATGCCAAATGTCAGGTCACCTGGGTGGCTCAGTTGGTTGAGCATCCAACTGTTGATTTTGACTCAGGTCATGATCCCAGGGTTATGGGATTGAGCCCCAAGATGGGCTCCACACTGAGCATGGAGCCTGCCTGAAATGATTTCTCTCTCTTTCTCTCTCCCCCTCAGCTCCTCTCCTCCCACAGATGCACCCATGCTCTCTAAAATAGAGAGAGAGAGAGAGAGAGAGAGAGAGAGAAGAAAATATCAAATGTCAACAAAAGGGCACACAAGTCAGCTATTGCTTGATCTAGGATATAGCATTTATTGTCTACAAAGTATTGAGAGACAATTCTCCATGGGTCTCTTATGTTTCTTCAGGTCTTGTGAGCAGAGGCACCAATTGTCTTTTGTTCTGTACTATCTTTTCAAGGATAGTATAGCCTAGGAAGATGGAGACGGTGTCTTTTTCCAGTTTTGTTTGCTATGCAATGTAATAATGTCTCCCTCTGGAATAAAACTTGAGCAATGGGTTTGCTTGCTATCCATTATACAAAACTGAAGTTTCCTAATCTTGGGGTTCCTCTCCTGGAATGCAACTAGCTGCACATGCAGGCATCACCCGGCCCTCATTATGCCACCTGGAGAAACTGGAGTTAGGGAACTAATACGAGAAAATAATAGTTCTCTGGCTACTGCTATTGCTATGAGTAATAAACTGTTCTTTGTCAGTAACCCAGGAGATTTGTCTTCGGTTAGCATACACAAAAGTGTGGCAGACTAACTTGTTAGCTTGCAAGTGAGATAAAAATCTGAAATCCTTCATGGTTCTTGACACAAAGCGGTCATTTATAGACATTCATATTGCTCAGTGATCGGGGAACGAATGTTTTAAGCATCTTATAACCTAATATAGTTGATTATCACTTATATATAGGTGCTTTGCAGTGTTTTAGTTATGACTTAGAAAACTGGGAGTCTGGGGTTGATATTATACTTTTCTCCCTTTAAATACTACAAAAAAAAAGGCTCCCAGTTTGGGTTTTCACACATAGTTTTCTACTCTTCAGAACAGCGTTTTTGATATTGCGTGGAAGAGGCATGTGCATTTATCCATATTTATTGGTATGTGATTTTGGAAGTACCTTAACTAATTCTCTCAAGTGTGAGCTTACCATGGACAAATATTACCTCAAAGGCAAGAGTCATGCTTGTTACCCGTTTGCATCCTTCCCCTCCTCCTTGTAAGGTTTGGTAAAGTATCATCCAAATATCATCACTCTTCCAATATGGTAGATTGTACTTTCCAAACATTGCTGCAATGGTATCTCCTACCCCTCCCCCATTGCTCTTGTACAATGTTAACTTGTCACACCCTCACCAAGAGGTGGCATCTGTTTCTGCATCCCCTTGAATCTGCGAAGGCTCTGTGACTGCTCTGACCAATAGAATATGGTGGAAGTAACACAAAGGAAGTCCTTGGCTTAGTCCTTTACTGGCCCAGCAGCTTCTGCTCCTGCTTCTTGGAATACTTGCTCTTTGGCTGCTTCTGGTCAAGACTCAGCCTTCCTGTTGTGGGATGCAGGGACCATGTGGAGAAACCACATGCAGGGGCTCTGGATGATAGCCTCAACTGTGCTCCTGACCAACATTTAGCATCAACTGCCAGCCAGGTAAGTGAGCCATCTTGGATGTCTAACTGAGTTGAGCTTTCAGTTGACCACAGTCCCTGGTGACTTCCAACTGCAATCACATGAGAGACAGCAGGAAAGACTGCTGAGTTGAACCCAGTCAACCCATGGCAGATAATAAACTGTTGTACACAGTGATAGAGAACCAGAGCAAAGAGGCTCCTGAATAAGAATTTCAGTTGACCATGTGGTTCTAAACCCATCCTGGACTGCTTACAATCCTAAAAAAACAGAAAGCAAGTTTCACTCAAGATTTAGTATGGCAGCCTGTACCCAGTAGACATTATTGAAGTATTCTTATGAATAAATGAATGATTGTATATAAAACAAATCACTATAAAGCAAAGGTCTTAATCCCAAGGCTTTTTAAAAATTATCAATTTGCTCACTTATAAATTAAACACTGGGAAATAACTCTTCTTTAATTTAAATTTATCTGGCCTCTTGGGCATGGCCAAATCTTGAGGCCAGAATCAAAATAACCTGCTGGATCACAACTTTGAGCACAAGGAGGAGGATATTCCAGAACTGGTTTTGGGGGTGCCTGCGTGGCTCAGTCGGTTGAGCATTCGACTTCGGCTCAGGTCATGATCTCGCAGTTTGTGGGTTCGAGCCCTGCATCGGGTTCTGTGCTGACAGCTCAGAGCCTGGAGCCTATTTCAGATTCTGTATCTCCCTCTTTTTCTGCCTCTCCCCCGATCGTGCTATGTCTCTCTCTCTGTCTCAAAAATAAATAAACATTTTAAAAAATTTAGAACTGGTTTTGCTATTGTTGGGCAACAATTTGAATCTGATGTTGTATGGTAGCCTAGCATGGAGGCTCATTCATCACTCTTTTTAAAGCTTTGAGAATGTTAGATTTTGATTCTGGGGATATTGTCTTCAGATCTCAGAGCATTAAGTGTTTTGTTTTGTTTTTTGTCTCAAAAATAAAAAATCACTCTGAAGCATAGCAATGAACAGCAATCTCTTGCCCACTCCTAGCCAATTAGTGTACACCATGTGCCTCTTTCCTCTCACTCCTGTGCTCCAGTCCTGCTAATCTTTCAACAAGTCCTCTTATACCATATTCCGTCTTGGCATGGGAACTTTGTACATACCATCTTATCTTCCTACCCCACCTCTCCATTTCTTCATCTTGCTGAATTCATTATTTTGCCTCAGTTCAAACACAAGTTCCTCAAAAATGTTTTTTCTTTTCTTTTTTTAAATGTTTATTTATTTTTGAGACAGAGAGAGACAGAGCTTAAGGCAGGGAGGGGCAGAGAGAGAGGGAGACACAGAATCCGAAGACGGGCTCCAGGCTCTGAGCTGGCAGCACACAGCCCGACGCGGTGCTCAAACCCATGAACCATGAGACCATGACCTGAGCCGAAGTTGGATGCTTAACCCACTGAGCCACCCAGGCGCCCCACAAAAATGTTTTTTCTGACCTTTGCAGAGTAGGTGAGGTGCCCCAGCTATGTACATAACACAACATAACACCCCATTCATCACAGATTATTTGCAATTATAATTATATATCCTTAATTGTGTAGTTACTTTATTGCTTTGAAGGGGCATATTTTTCACATGTTGATGGCGCTAAGTAGCTTACTCTATACATTAACATGACTTTACTCTTCTACTGTTATCATCAACATGACTCTACCATTTCAGGCAACACTTTACCGGGATGATTAAAGTTACAAATGAGTTAATTGTTGATTACAGGACCTGCATGAAAGGCTCATCTACTCTTCAAAATAAAGCATCAAATGACAATTTCTATTTCAAAACTCATCGAGCCCCTTGCCTCAATCGCTGTGTCTACCAACCGAAAACTATTATAAAATGATCCTTATCCAATGCTCACCAAGACTTCCAACTCCCCCCAGTGAAAGGACCACCTTAAACCAGACTTTGAAAGTTCAATAGCTCAATTTTGCCCTTAACCTTCTTTGAGATGCTACAAAGCCTCTCTAGATAATGCTTTCCCTTAACTAGGGAAGCAATAAACTGGGTTTCGTCATATCAACACATTGCTTTAATGATATTTTTGGAGAGGAATTTTCGATGGTGACATCAATTTGATGGTACATATTTAATGTGGCAGCACTTCTTTTTTTTCCTGAAAAACTGTTATTAAATCCATGATGGAAATCAACGGTGCCTTAGATTTGAGGAAATATAGCAGTTAACTGATATATCTCTTATGAAAATGTACATTCTTCACAAGGGCATAGACCTGGTCAATTTTTTTTCATTGGTTTATCTTCATGTCCAAGCAGAATAGGTGCTTAATACATAATTGTTGAATGAATGAGTGGATGACAGACCAAGATGGATTTCATGGAGTGCAAGGGCAACTCTTACTGATGGGATGTCCTGGCTGAAAATCTTGGGGCAAAATGAATCAGAAAAGATAGCTCCACTTTCTCACACTTCCACTCTAACCCAATTCCAGAGAACATCACACAACTAGAAGGGTTTTACAAGGAGCTCTGATAGTAACCTCATGTTGTCATACAGATGCTTATATACTAGTTCATGATTTTAATTTGCCCAGCCTAGTTATGTAACATTGCAATTAGGTGAGATAGAAGTTGTCCACAGGGTTGCCATTGTTTGAGAAGTGAATAAAAAGGAGTTCCTTGTGGCCCATAATATATCGGTGTGGCTTGGCTAATTGAAGAGTGAGGGGTAGCAGAATATGGCACCCCAAAATATGCCACTTTGGCATAAGAATTATTTTGCGCTGAAAGCAATTGAGAAGAAGCAGATCTAAGAAAAAATCTGGCCTCCCCTATTTGCCTAAAAGCAGGATATAAATTTGTAAAGATGTAGCCCTCTTTTTTTATTCTATCTGGAAGGACAGGAGTTAATCATCAGAGACAACTCTAGACCCTTATTAGCCCAGAGATGACACCAGAGGAATCTATGTAATGAATTTTACTAAGTAGCCCTTGTCTTCTATTCAGTCCCCAAATACATACCTTCTCACAATTTGCTACCACTAGAAACTCAAAGTCCTTTTCCTTTGTCTACACTTCTCTAGAAATTTATTATTCTTATGTTAAAATGCTGTATGAGCCAAGTTATTTTTATTTATTTATCTATCTATTTATTTATTTATTTTGAGAGAGAGAGAGAGAGAGAGAGCGCAAGCATGCATGCATGAGCAAGGGAGGAGCAACGGGCAAGGGAGAGAGAAAATCCCAAGCAGGCTCCGTGAGATCATGACCTGAACTAAAATCAAGAATTGGATGCTCAACTGACTGAGTCACCCAGGTCCCCGTGTAAGAGCCAAGTTCTAAACACCCATTTGAGTTCTTCATCTCTGAGTGCTCCCACGTGTATGCCCAATACACATGTTAATAAGCTTCTGTTTTTCTCTTTTTAATCTGCTTTTTATCAGTTTAATTTACAGGGTCTAGCCAACGAACTTAAGATGAAGAGAGGGAAAAAGGTGCTCTCCTAAAACAGCATCTACTGGAACTTGGGTGATCCTGTGAAGATGAAAGCATTACACTCATAGGTGGTGCCTTGGCAGCAGCCCTGGGACATAAGAGCCATTACTGAAGTTTGTCAATCAGTAGTGTGCCTGAAACAAGCCCATCACTGTTTTGTTTTGGGTTTTTGTTTGTTTTTATTTTTTTAATGTTTATTTATTTATTTATTTAGAGAGAATCCCAAGCACATTCTACAGCACAGAGCCCGGTGAGGGGCTAGATCTCTGAAACCATGAGATCATGAGCTGAGCCAAAAATCAAGAGCCGGATCCTCAACCAACTAAGCCACCCAGGTGCCCTTTTTTGTTTTGAGAGAGAGAGAGAATCTTAGGCAGGCTCCATGCTCAGTGCAAAGCCCAATGTGGGACTCGATCCCATGCCCCTGGTATTATGACTTGAGCCTAAATCAAGAGTTGGATGCTCAACCAACTGAGTCAGCCAGATGCCCCAAGCCCATCACTGTTATACATGTTAGAATATAAGTGACTAGGGGCGTCTGGGTGGCTCAGTTGGTTAAGTGTCCGACTTCAGCTCAGGACACGATCTTGGGGGTCCATGAGTTCGAACCCTGTGTTGGGCTCTGTGTTGGTAGCTCAAAGCGTGGAGCCTGCTTGGGATTCTATGTCTCCCTCTTTCTCTGCCAGCCGCTGCTCATGCTCTATCTCTCCCTCTCTCAAAAATTAAAAAACATTAAACATTAAGAAAATTATTTAAAAAAAAAGAATACAAGTGATCAGAAGACTGTGACTTGTTTTTCTATAGGGCTTATTTAGAAGCTTCACTCACCCAACATTCTCAGCTCTTAAAACATCTTAGACACTATGTAAAGTGCTTTGAAATATGAATATTTTTGAAGAGCACTTTAAAATCTTTGTGCTGGAATGCCTGGCTGGTTCAGTCGGTAGAGCATGTAATTCTTGATCTGGGACTTATGAGTTCAGGTCCCATGTTGGGTGCAGAAATTACTTAAAAAAAGAAAAAGCAAAGCCTTATCCTGAATATATTCTATTATGGAGCAAGGTGACTGATGATTGATGACTGTGTGTTCAATATAATTATTTGTTCAAATATATTTTTTGATTTGGGGGTGCCAGGATGGCTTAGTCAGTTAAGTGTCCAACTCTCGAATTTGGTTTAGGTCATTATCCCTGAGTCATGGGATCGAGCGCCACATGAGGGTCCACACTGAGTGTGAAACCTGTTTAAATTTCTCTCTCTCTCTCTCCCTCCCTCCCTCTCTCTCCCTCTGCCCCTCTCCTCTACTCATGCACTCTCTCTCTAAAATAAAAAAATAAAAATAAAAAAAGTATATTTGTTGATTTTATAAACAAACCCTAGATATTTATAGAGAATCTGTTATGGGCTAAGCCCTGGAGGCACAAAGTAAAAAAATTCTCAAGATGCATAATGGAAAAGTAACAACATTCATGCCAGCGGAGTGTTGAGGGTCCTAGCAGTGTAGTGGTGCAGGTTCAGAGGTGAGAGGGATCATTTCCTGGGTGGTCAGGAGAGAGTTCATGGAGATAAAGGAGATTTTAAAATGTACCTTTAGAATGGGCAAGACGTGGAGGAAGAAAAAAAGGAGGTGTAGTTCAGGGCTAGATGCCAGAAAGGGAGACAATTTTGAGGCCTCTTCCATAGCAGACATTCTCATAAACATCATCTTCTTTTAATCATCTTTAAAAATACGGGGGACAAGGATGACAATGAGGTCTCTCCTGTCAAGGACATAAGTATTACAGTTGAAACAATCAGAAAACAATAGAAGATGATAGGGAAGAAAAATACTGGACTGAATATAGTCAAGTGTGGTTCAGCTCTGGCTTGCTGGAGGATTTCTGGGAGACATTACCTTCAGTAACTAAATCCAAAAGCCCTCCTGACTGAGATCAGGTAGGTAGGTGAGAGCTGGGGAAGGTCAAGCTGTGACAGGTGAGCTCTGAAACGGGTTAGGATTGGCCCACAGAGCCCTTAGTCACAGGTGTTACACTTATCTGTAATGGTTCGGAGACCTATTTAGGGAATTTTTTAATCTGATTTTATTTGACACACCTGTGGCCCCACCCTGCCATTTGCAGAACACTGTGGTGACCTTGGCAGCACCTCGATCTGAAAAATATTCCAAATTGGGGGCAACTCCATGGGAGATAGAAGTCAGAGAACTAGGTGTGCAGACAGAGGTTCTTTTTGGAGTATCAAAGGCCTGGAGTTCGATATTTCTGGCAGGCATAGCACATTTTAGCCAATCCTTTCCTTTGCCCTTTCTTCCTGCTGACCATGCCTGGATGAACAGGAGTTTATCTATTAGACTTTAACACATTGTTCTTTCTGGGAAGATGGGCTAAGCTTTATTTTTGGCTTAGAATAAAAGAAAAAGATTTAAGTAATCCTAGAGTTTACTAATGAGGCAATTCTTTTCTGAGGACCCAATCAATGAACATGTTGGGTATTTCTTAGGTATAAAGCACTGTGCTAAGTGCTGGTGGGGAGGAATATAAAGTGGATAAAGTGTGGTCCCTGTCCTCAAGGAGCTGTCCAGTGAGGAAAATAAAACATATACATACAAAATTATAACTAGGGGTACCTGGGGGGGTTTCAGTCACTTGAGCATCCAACTCTTGATTTCGGCTCAGGTCATGATCTCACAGTCATGAGACTGAGCCCTGCATTGGGCTCCACACTTGAGCATGGAGCCTGCTTAAGATTCTCTCTCTCCCTCTCCCTCTGCCCCTCCCCCATGTGCATGCACACACGTGTGTGATCTCTCTCTCAAAAGAAAATTATAATAGTATGTAGTGCTGTCTAGTAGAACTTTCTGTTAGTGATGGAAATGTTCTTTAATGTGTATTGTCTAATATGGTAGCCACTAGCCTCTTGTGGCTGTTTAGAAATGTGGATAATGCAACTGAAAAACTGACCTGAATTTTTAACTTAATTTTAACTCATTTAAATAGCCATCTGTGGATCATGGCTTCTGAAATGGACAGCTTTGTATGAGGCATTACATGAGCACTAAAAAAGAGCTAAGGTAGATAAGAGAGGATGAAGATCATCTGCTTCAGGTTGATGTAGACAGGGAAGGCGTCCAGAAGGGAGTGTGATTATAGTTGGTCCTTGGGAAAATGTAGCATTCTGAGAGGAGAATATGTAGAAGATAGCACTAGCTTCTGGGAACTTTCCCAGCACTGTTGGGGGTACCAGAGAGTAAATATTGAACAGAGTAGAGTCCTATTTTGGTTTTCATTCATCTATTGGATTTGATGAGGCAATTATCTCTCTTTAGTGTCCTGTGACACTTCCTTTCCAGGGGTCTGAGCAAATAATCTGAAGGGCAATGGGAAGAGCACCAGAATGGGAGTCAGGAGACATGGGTGCTACTCCTGCAGTGTCATTAACTCACACACGACCTTAGTTTTTTGTTTTTGTTTTTGTTTTTTTGTCTAAAAAGAATCAAGGGTTCTTTACTAAATATTCTCCAAAGTTCTGTCCTGTGCCAGTGCTCTCTGATTCCCATCATATTTTAGTGGAACAGAATGGTGCAGTCCAATGTCACCCAACTTAAAGTCTTGCTCAGGGTGGAGAATGGGACTCCATGTGGGGGGTGGAGGGTATACGGATGCAAGAGTCTACATCCTCTACACCCTTCTGTTTTGGAGGAACAAAGCAGAGGTAAAGGAGTGGTAACCTCACTTCTAAAGTATATCTCATCCCTAAGGTAATAGGTGGGGAAAGGTGGAATAGAAGAGGGAAACACCTTAGATTGAAGTGGGGATGAGTTTAATGTGTATTGAGAGTATATATTTGGGGTAAGCTTGGGTATGGGAAGGGGGGTGTCTCGAAGAAGGGGGTGGTGGTAACTGGGAAGTTCAAGCCCTGGAAACATTTTCCAACTTTACAATTTCCTCTAAGATTTTTCGCCATTCCTGTCTGCAGATCAAATGTGGTATGTTAGAGCCATTGACATAAAGGAATATTTCTTACACAATCACTGGACAGCATAAATGATTTTATCATACACTAAGAAACTTGAACAAACACCAGGATAGTTTCTAACAGCTGAAGGCCACATCTTTGGGATGACCCAAGCCTGCCTGAGAGAGCTCAGTGCCGCCTGAGGAATTTATTGTTTGTTCTGGCCAAAACATGGTGACCAGCAGAGAGGTCCCCAAACCCCCTTTTAGAGCAGTCACTTTAGAAAACTTGCAATTATAAATCCTTTCCTGCTTCCTGCCTCATTGAAATGCAAACATTCAAGGAGATAACTCACTCTCAGCCCAGTGGGCACTCAGACCCTCGCTCTAACTTGCACTGCTACTTCCTGTCATAAAGATGCAAAAGTTTGTCTTCTGGATAAGTGCCAGTTAACAAACCCAGATGGCCTAGACACCTGGACTAACCCCTAGACACATGTTAACCCCGTTAACACCTCTCAGTGCCTTTTCCTTAGCACAGGCCAGCTTTAAAAAGCCTAGCTTTTATTTTAGTGATGGTGAGTTCAGTTCACACTGGGCCTTCAACTGTTGCAATAGTTGTAATTGATGAAGTCTATTCTTCTTACAGCTTTGACTAGTGTCTAGTTTTGTCTTTTTTTGTTTTTTTTTTTTTTAAGTCTGTACATTACTCAGTGCTCATGATGATAAGTGTACTCTTTGATCCCCATCACCTATTTCACCCATTCCCCAATCCCTCTCCACTCTGGTAACAATCAATTTGTTCTCTATAGTTAGGAGTCTTGGGGGCACCTGGGTGGCTTAGTCAGTTAAGTGTTTGAATCTTGATTTCGGCTCAGGTCATGATCTCACAGTTTGTGGGATCAGGCCTGCATTGGACTCCACGCTGAGAGGATGGGGACTGCTTGGGATTCTCTCTCTTCCATTCTCTCTCTCTCTCTCTCTCTCTCTCTCTCTCTCTCTCTGCCCCCTTTCTCACTAGCGCACATGCGCATGCTCTCTCTCTTTCAAAAATAAATAAACTTAAAATTTTTCTTCAGAAAAGAGTCTGTTTCTTGGTTTGTCTCTCTCCCTTCCTTCTGCTCATTTGTTTTGTTTCTTAAATTTCATATATGAATGAGATCATTTGATATTTGTCTTTCTCTGGCTGACTTATTTTGCCTAGCATAATACACTCTAGCTCCATTCATATTGTTGCAAATGGCAAGATTTCATTCTTTTTATGGCTGAATAATATTCCATTGTATATTTATACCATCTCTTCTTTTCTTTTCTTTTCTTTTTTTAGGTAGACTTCATGCCCAGTATGGGGCCCAATGAAGAGCTTGAACTCAATGCTTTGGGATCAAAACCTGAGCTGAGATCAAGAGTCAGATGCTTAACTGACAGAGACACCCAGGCACCCTGATATACCACCTCTTCTTCATCCATTCATCTGTCGATGGACAGTTGGGCTGCTTCCATAGTTTGGTTATTGTAAATAATGCTGCAATAAAAAATAGGGATGCATGTATCCTTTTAAATTAGTGTTTTGTATTTTTTGGGTAAATATCCAGCAGTGGAATTACCAGATCATATGGTAATTCTATTTTTAATTGTCTGAGGAACCTCCATACTGTTTTCCACAGTGGCTGCATCAATTAGCATATCCACCAACAGTGCAAGAAGGTTCCTTTTTCTCCACATCCTTGCTAACATTTGTTTCTTATGTGTTTGATTTTAGCCATTCTGACAGGTGTGAGGTGATCTCTCATTGTGGTTTTGAGTCACATTTCCCTGATGATGAGTGATGTTAAGCATCTTTTCCTGTGTTTTTTGGCCATCTGCATATCTTCTCTGGAGAAATGTCTGTTCGTGTCTTCTGTCCATTTTTTAATTGGATTATTTGTTTTTTTTTTTTTTTTGGCTGTTGAGTTGTATCAGTTCTTTATATATTTTGGATGCTAACTCTTTATCAGATATATCATTTGCAAATATCTCTTCCATTTTGTAGGTTGCCTTTTAGTTTTGTTGATTGTTTCGTTCGTGGTGGAGAAGCTTTTTATTTTGATGCAGTCCCAAGTTTATTTTTGCTTTTGTTTCCCTTGCCTTAAGAAACATATCTAGAAAAATGTTGCTTACAGCCAAAGTCAGAGAAATTACTCCCTGTGCTCTCTTATAGGATTTTTATAGTTTCGTGTCTCATATTTAGGTCCTTAATCCATTTTGAGCTTATTTTTGTATATGGTAAAAGAAAGTAGTCCAGTTTCATTCCGTCCAGTTTTCCCAACACGATTTGTTGAAGAGACTATCTTTTTCCCCTTGGATACTCTTTCCTGTTTTGTTGAAGATGAACTGTGGGCTTATTTGTGGGTTTTCTATTCTGTTCCATTGAACTATGTGTTTATTTTTATGCCAGAACCATACTGTTTTAATTACTGTTGCTTTGTGGGGCACTTGGCTTGCTCAGTCAGAAGAGCATGTGACTGTTGATCTCAAGGTTGTGAATTCGAGCCCCATGCTGGGTGTAGAGATTACTTAAAAATAAAATCTTTAAAAAATATTGCTACAACTTTGTAATATAACTTGAAGTCTGGAATTGTGATACCTCCAGCTTTGTTTTTCCTTTTCAAGATTGCTTTGGCTAGGGGCATCAGGCTGCCTCAGTCAGTAGAGCATGTGATTCTTAACCTCGTGAGTTCAAGCTCCACATTAGGTATGGAGCCTACTTAAAAATAAAATAATTATATTTAAAAGGTGCTTTAAAAAAGATTGCTTTGGCTATTCAGGGTCTTTTGTGGCTTCATACAAATTTCAGGTTGCTCTAGTTATGTGAAAAATGTCAGCATTTTGATAGGGATTGTATTAAACCTGTAGATTGCTTTGAGCAGTATGGACATTTTAACAATATTTCTTCTTCCAACCCACGAGCATAGAATGTCTCTCCATTTCTTTGCATCATCTTGAATTTCCTTCATTGGTGTTTTATAGTTTTCAGAGCATAGATCTTTCACTTCTTTGGTTAAGTTTATTACTAGATATTTTGTTATTTTTGCTGCAATTTTAAATGGGATTAGTTTTTTCATTTTATTTTCTGCTGCTTCATTATTGGTGTATAGAAATGCAATATATTTCTGTAGATTGATTTTAGATCCTGTGACTTTACTGAATTCACTTATCAGTTCTCGTAGTTTTTTGGTGGAGTCTTTAGGGTTTTCTGGTTTTGTCTTTCTTTGACAATCTTGTGTGTGTGTGTGTGTGTGTGTGTGTGTGTGTTTGCTGATTCAGAAGGGGAACAATTTCTGGTCGTTCTAGCACTTCTACGCCAGGGCAGCTTTAACTCTGCCCTCAAACTGCATAGCACTGCCTGTCTTCCACTTGCACCCCTCTCCAAGGCCCCTTTCTTCTGTTCTCTGATTTTAAAGGGGCCTCAATTTCCATGCTGGCAGGTAAACTGGATGTCTCTGAGTCACTTTTAGCTCCTCTCCTCCCTCTCTCCACACCTTCAGGTTCTATTCTCCTCTCTGAAATCTTCTCTCCTTTCCATTCTGGATGCAATTTGCCCTAGGTCATGACACATCATCTCTTGCCTAAGTGACTCTAATTACCCTTTAACTAATTTCCCTATCTCCAGTCTCCAGAGAACTCCAAAGTGCTCCTTTTAGAGCACTGAGCTGGAAAAAAATAAAAAAAAAAAAAATAAATAAATAAAATACTGAGCTGATCACCTCACTTTCCTTCCTAGAACTTTTCTCAGCTCTCTCCATGACCTACTGAACAAAGTTGAAACTCCTTAGCAGGCATTTGGGAGCCCCCCTTACTTGCCTTAACCTAAACATCGCCTCCCTTTTCTACCATGGAAACTGTGATCTCTATTTCTTAATCATGTGCATCTTCACACTTCTAGGGTTATGCTCACATTCTTCTGTCATTCTAGGATAAATGGCTCCCTCTCCCCCATTTCTGCCACTGATCAATATTTTATTTTTTTGGAGGCCCAATTCAAATGTCACCTCCTTCATGAAAGCATTCCTGATAGTCTGAGTTGTTTCCTTCCTCTGTACTTTCAGCTCAGATCATTTTTTGAAAGTCAGGTTCATAATTGAGATATAATTTATACACAGCAAACTTCACTCCTTTTAAAGTGTACAGTTCTATGAGTTTTGACAAGCATACATGATTGAGTAACTTATCATTATAGAGTTTTTTAGTGAAACCCAAAAGTTTCCTGTGTCTCTTTATAGACAATTCCCTCCTCTCATTCCTAGTTCCTGGCAATCAATGGTCTGCTTTCTGTCCCTATATACTGCCAATCATTTAAATAGCATTTTCCCCTATAGGCTTCATTTGTGTATACATCTTTCTTTCACTGGGTTGTAATCTTCTTGCAGAGAGCTGTAATCATTCACCTTTGCATTGCTCATGGTTCCAAGCACATTCGTTATGTGCCAGGTCACAAATACTTGATAAATGAAAAAGGGAAGAAAGGGGAAAGAAAGGAAGGCCGGAAGGAAGGAAGGAAGAAAAGAAAAAAGAAAGGATGAAAAGAATGAGCCAAAGAATAAATGGACAAATAGGCCTAGGAGAATTCTGATTCAGCCATGGGGCAGCTGACAGGGTACACACTAGCTTAATAAATTATTCTGACTTATTAATCTGTGCTACAAAAGCAGTTACTCTTAAACACCTGAACATAAAATATATTGAATTTTGAATCAGCAAAACAGACACTAAACATTTGGGAAGAAAGCCTCAATGTAAGTGACCTAAGTTTTGCTAGTAGGTAGGAAACAACCACCCACCAATCCCAGGCTAAGCTGCCTCTGATATCCTTGCATATCACACCATCATAACTAAGATAGGAGATGTTTTGTTCTTAGTGTACAGCACATGCACTTAAAACTAACAGGGGAGTTAAAGGAAGGAGAAAGGTAATGTTAAGTAACCCATAGTCATAGTGTTATATGCTTTATACTATTTTATTTAATTCTCACAACTACTCTGTCACTGAAGTTAAAAGTGATTAGGAGGTAACTCTTTGTTGGGAAAGGAAATAGATAATTAAAGGAAGTTTGGGGCTGTACTTCCAAGGGGAGGAACAGGTTAAAAACTATTTTTTGTTCAGGATAAATTCTTTGGAGTTTTTCTTCTGTGAAATCACAATAAGCAAGAAAGGACAAGAGTCCAGGGTAATAAACTTTTTTTTTTTTTTTGAGGTCTATCATTGATCCATTCAGGGCACCTCTGCTGGTGTGGTGACCATGTTCATTTCTGAAGCCAGTATGATGTGAAGGAACTCTAGTGTACTATTTCATGAGGTTGTCAGCTAAAGCCCATGGTAGAATTTGGGGGTTAAGGAGTATAGTTAGTAAGTGGGTAATAATAAGAACTGCCTTTTTTCTGTATTATGGTGTCGCGGAAATTTAAAGTGATTTTGCAATCATTCTTGGGAGATAATTTTCTTGGTTCTTAGAATAAGTTGGAAGATAAACTTTGGACAATGTATTATACTATGCCCTTTGCAATTAAATAACCCAAGATAATATGTTAAAGTTTAGTGGAGATTTAAATTCCTGAGCTGATTAAAGAGAGTTAAGACTGTTAGGTTTTAAAAATGTTCGTATTACTCCCAGAGTTTCTAGGCATTATGTAGTGATGAATTGCATGCTTTCATCGCTTATTATTTTTCAATCTTGCAGAACAGCTCAGCATTAAATAACAACTAAAATTACAGTTCAACCTGAAGCCTTGGACCAGGGCAGGAAGACCTTGAATTTCTGGCGGACTTTGGGCTGCATCGGATCCACGAAAAGTGGAACCACTGCAAATTGTGGGTTAGTGATGGAACTGCTGTTTCAGGAAGATAAATCTGACTGTGTGCGCAAACGGTCTGGGACAGAGAAGAGATAGAGGCAGTCTACTTGAAGGCTACTGTAATATCCAGGCTAAGGTGATCAGAGCCGGGGTGTGAAGGAAATGGTAAGAAATGAAAAAAGAAAATAGTAGTAGTGTCTGCAACCAACACTAGACGATGACCAGACCCAGTAAGGTTGGGTGAATGAGGAAGTGAACTGAAAGAACGGCCCGAAGTTGTGAACAGAGGCCCCTGAACTCCTCCTGCGTCCTTAGAGCGGACGTCCTGGGATCAGCTGGAAAGCTCCAGCTTCAGGCGGGTCAGGCCAGCAAAAGGCGCATAGGCGGAAGGACCGGCCAGGCGTGTCCTCCAGCCTGCCCGCCTTCGCTGCCTCCGCTCTGAAGCAGTCCCTCTGGTTCCTACGCCTCTCTCCTCACCCATGGGAGTCCCCAGATCACCCCCGACCCTCATCCTCCAGCAGTAGCCGGCACCACCCTCTGTCCCTCCCCACCCCCTCCCCCTTGGGGCGCTGACTCGCCCGGCTGCCACGTCTCACTGATGACATCACCAGGGCCACTTGGTCTTAGCCAATCCGCTAGGGGGAGTCCGAACGAAGTCCTAGCCAGCGAGTCAGCTGGGCGGGGACCAGGGAGGGACAAGGGGGGGGAGGTGAGAGAGTGGGGAATGGGGCGAGCGACAAGCTCTCATATACGCATGCGCCAGAGGCGCGGGGCCTGGCGGGAAGTTGAGTTCTGGTTGCCACACCGCACCGTCAGTCTCCAGCTCCGGCTGTGGTATTCGAACTCTCTTTCCCGGCGTGCCACGCGGTGCGGCCGCCCTCTGGGCTGTGTAAAGACCTCTCGGTCTAAGGCTTTCCTATTTCCTGGTTCGCCGGCGGCCATTTTGGGTGGAAGCGATAGCTGAGTGGCGGCGGCTGCTGATTGTGTTCTTAGGGGACGGAGTTGGGGAAGACGTTTGCTCTCCCGGAACAGACTATCTCATTCCTCTCCCTCGATTACCCGTGGCGCGGAGAGTCAGGGAGGCGGCTGCAGCAGCAAGGGCGGCGGTGGCGGCGGTGGCAGCTGCAGTGACATGTCCAGCATGAATCCCGAATAGTGAGTGCAGGAGAGCACCGGTCGGCTGGGTCCGCGGGCCTGCTTGGAAAAGCTTAAGAGGGGCGAGGAGGACTGAGGCGGGAGTGAGGGCCTCAGCCAGGGTGAGGTGAGGGTGGTAAGGCAGGAGGTGCTGGTGGCCCAGAGTCGGGCCCCATTGTCTGACGGAGGAGGGGCGGCTGGGGGGGAGGGGTCAGGCGAAGGGGTGAGCCGCCGGGGCCTGGACCGGGTCTGGTTGGAGGCCCTGAGTGCCGGGCCGGTGCGGAGGAACAGTCTGTTGAGGGGGTTGGGGCGTTTGGGAGTCGGTGGTGGGGCGGTGAGAACGGGTAGTTTCTCGCAGAGGCAGTGACTTTTGAAGGAAGACTTATTTTTAAGGGGAGAGGATAGGGTGGGAGAGCTCTCCTAGAGGGCCCTGTCCTGACCCTGCGCCCGCAGTCTGCGGAGCTGTCAGAATCGTCAGGGTGGAAACCAGCTTTACTTGTACATCTTGAGCTTGTTGGCTCTATTCTTTCACCCTCCCGGCCAGGTTGCAGGTAATATGGATGCTTTTCAGCACTGCGTGGGATTGAGGGGAATGAGTAGATGGTGAGAAGAGATTTTAAATTTTTAGTGTTTTTTTTTATGTTATTCCCTCGAGTTCTTCAAGAACTCACGAGGCCCATTGCCTTTTTTTTTTTTTTTTTTTTTTTGAGGACACTAAAGTCATTTTGTCTTGTGTAGGTCGAGGGGGAAAAAAACAGAACTAAGTCGTAGAAACATTTTTCTGATGTTATCAAACTAAAGGAAGACTGCTGTCAAGTTGAAAGAGAAACGAATGGGCTCTATGATCTGTAGGTTTTGGATTACCTACTTGAATGTTCGAAGATAGGGAATGAGGTTCCATGACGTGTCATGAAAAGTTAATGCATTTCTTTTTCTTGCTTACTCAAGAAGTCACCACAGCATATGTGACACACCTGGCACCTTTCCTGGGAACTGGTGTTCACTTTTCTCCGGAAGACTTCGTTGGGCTCTCCTTAATGGCCCTTAAAAAAAAAAATCCTTCTCCAGTTTACATATATAAATTAATGAATGATTGGAGGAGATTTAATTGGTATTCCTCTTAAGGGTCAGAAGGCTTTGCGGGAGAGGGAATTTTTTTTTTTTTTTTTAAGCAAAAATCAATTCTTTAAAAGTTGACTTTATTTGCTGCTTTGGTTAGTTACTGCTAAACAGTTCCCCTAAAAGGTCCACCCATCAGTTTAGCTGACTGTCATGTGTGTGTCACATGATTCTTGCAAAATGCATTCTGACTTCAGGTTTTGTAATACAGTGGTTTGATGCTGAAATGTACCCTTTTGCACTAAACAGGCCATACTATTTCATTAAAATTTTATATACTTTAAGAAGTTGAGGATTGTGTTCCCATAGTGCCATGTTTGCTATGTTGGCAGTTTTTAATTTATCAAAGACTCCTAGGACAAAGTTGGTTTTGCAGTTAGGGAGAGTTGAACTTGAGGTTCCTAATTTGGTGGTTTTCCTGGCAACAATAAAGTACATGGATTTGCCACTTTATGGAGACTCTGGGGAGTTTCTTCTATTTGCTACATATATTTAGTATTATGAATAGATTTTGAAGATTAGTTGAACAGAACCATGACTAATTATTTAGCCTCTGAATTTGTTTCTCCTTCTAGAAGATAGGATAGTAGGAGTCAATATTCCTATCAGGGTAGTTGTGAGTTTCAGGTGTATGCAGAAGAAGAGCACTCCAGGTGGTGTGTGTCATTATCATGTATGACATTCTAGTAGTGCTAGGATTCAGAAATGTAATCCTTACCCTTAAGGAGTTTATAGTGGAATATAGAAAATAGTTTGGTAAATACCAGTAGAGTTCATTCCAGCTGTGCAGCATGGATAGGAGCAACAAGAGTTCAAAGGAGGGTGGAGGGTTGTGGTTGGCCAGTTGGGTTCAGGAAAAATTTATAGAAAAGAGGCTTGTGAGGGAATTATTAGCAATAGATTTAGAGAAACAATAGGGAGTGGGGAGGATTTTTCAAGGGGAAAGAAGGAAAAGTGGTTAATAAATGGCAGTGATAGAAATTCTTAAGTGCCAAACCATCCGTTACATTAATGACCTTAACAGAATCAGTCAAACCCAGAAATCATTTTTATAGTTTTTCTGCTATCGAGTATGCCAGTACCTGGCCATTTATACGTATATTCTAGACTGTGTCTAATAAAATAGGAGTTGGGAAAACCGTTAGAAGAGCATTGGTGAAAATTACTTGGAGAGGTGATGGATATTTTAATTAGGGAAGGTCACAAGGGCAACCAGCAAGCAGATTTTTAACAATGTGACTTCAGCAGTTTTTTCTTGTTGTCTTTAATGAACTTACCATCATAAAAGTAGTTAATGAAAAACTGGAAAATAGAGAAAAGAACAAAAATTCTTACAAGTCCATTTACTTTAATACCAGTTCTAAACTTAAATATCATATTTTTTTCTTAAATTAAAACTTTTAATTTAGTGAGTGCCTTTCACAATTCTATGATACCTTAACAGCTAACATAGCTGTTTGGTATAATATAGGTATAATATACGTTATAATGCATGTATATTATGCATGCATTATACACACGTATGCTGATGTGAAAGGGTAGTATACTAGATAATGTTTAAAAGTGCTAAGTATTCCTTGCTTTTGGTTTATCATCTAATTGATTCCTTTTAGAAACTTAAAATCTGCTTCATGGGTGCCACTGAATTTGGTAAAATGAAAATGGATTCTTGATAAAAGAAAAGGTTTGGTTCTCAGAAGGAACAGGATTTTAGATTATTGGTCGACATAAGATTACCTGTTGGTAGCTTTTTTTTTTAAATTTTTTTATGTCTTTTTATTTATTATTGAGACAGAGGGAAACAGAGCATGAGTGGGGGAGGGGCAGAGAGAGTGGGAGACACACATGAAGCAGGCTCCATGCTCTGAGCTGTCAGCACAGAGCCCGATACGGAGCCGGAACCCACGAGCGGTGAGATCATGACCTGAGCCGAAGTCGGCTGCTTAACCGACTGAGCCACCCAGGCGCCCCTGTTGGTAGCTTTTTTATTGAATGCTTTTCCTTTATGATCTTTACATTGTAAGCTTGGTTTGGGAGGAGGAGAATAAGAACTACAGCAGCCAAAGATTAAATTTTAAGCTGTCCCTTTGACTACTTTCTATGTTATTTGGCTAATATCGGAGAAATGACAACCCTGGGTTATCTTTATGGCAGAAATTAAGGGTAGTGACCAACTTACGAATTTCAAATACAAACAAAAAGAAAAGGCAACTGGAAGTGGACTCTGAATCGTGGAAGAAGTAGGGGGAAAAGATCAGCTCGCTCTTTTTTCTGGAGATCTGAAGAAAGATTTTCTGAGCTAGGTGGTGAAGCAGGTAGTGATTATTTCAGCACACTGGTTAAGAAATACTTCGCATTGTTGTCATACCAGCAACATTTTTTCTAATCCATTAGCTTTTGGTGGATTTTTTAGTGTCAAGAAAATCATTTTGGCTACTTCATCTATAAGGAGTGTGTTAAGAATAAAGTGTGTGTGCTTATGGATATACCAGTTAACTACAATAGGAAGGACCATAGTAGTCTACTTGGATCACCTGTAGTTCTTTAATGCAGAAAAATTTTATAGTAAATGGCCTTGTTTTTGTTTTGTTTTAATATGGCTTAGGAGTGATGTTTGAGATCATGGCTCAGGATTTAATCAGTTTTTCAAACTTTGTTCTTCTAATAGAAGACGAATAGTAGACTTAAGGAACATTTGCCTCTTTCTTTCTCTCTTTCTCTCTCTCTCTCTCTCTTTCCAGCATTTCCAGCACTGTCTTTTAACATAAGAGTTTGAAAGTAAAAGAAAATCAGTTTTGTTATCTGACAATAATAAGTATGTCATAATTGGCTTTCATATACTTTTTTTAGAACTTTTTTTTTTATTAGAAAAGAAACATAAATCAACTAAAAGTAAGTTGACTTTTTGTTGGTTGTCTTGATGAGTTTTGGGTGGTGTTGGTAGTGGTTTGAAAAACTGAGAAAAGTTTAAAGAAGAAAAATAACCAGTATTCTCACCATCCAGAATATGCTTTCTTAATTTCTGTAGAGAATCAGCATATATGATTTTTTGGGGAGTGTTTCTAGGAGTTATATAGAAATCTAATCTCTACAGAATGAATCTTAAGAGTTTTGTGTGAATATGTGATCTTGTTAAGTCATTTGAAAAGAACTGAAATTTGGCATTAAAATTTTTTTCATAATTAAGTTAAAATGAGAATTGTTGACAGTTTCTTACATATTCCAAATAAAAATTTTAAAGTTAAAAAAAATTAAAAGATGCAAGAGCTTTAGAATCCAGTGTTCTCTTGAAAACTCTTCAGTTGACTTTTAAAGAGAATTTTGCTTTCTGAGTGATTTTATTTCTTGGATATTTCAGTCTTTTTTATTCTGAAAGCAATCTTAGTAATTTATCTATGTGCTACCATTTTGTTATATTCACATCCTACTAGCAGTCCTTTGTGTGTGTTTTCTTTCCTTGGCAACTTTTGACTATACGTTTATGATAGTTTTACTATTCGCCATTGTAGTAAAGTTTCATTTTTGATATTTAAGAATAAATAGCTTTTTTTGGCTGTTATCTATTTGTGTCTCTTTCTAATATATGAAAATATTTAAGGTCAAGTAAAATGCTTTTTCAGGTTTCTGAGGTTTAAGGTTTGCTAAAAAATACTTTGAGTGTTTTAAGATGAAAATAAACTAAGAATGGGTATAGGATGCCAATGCATGAGATATTTTAGATGTATAGCTTATCAGCTTTTTACCACTGTGTGAGCTCAACTTTGGAGTTTTAGTAAAAGGGTTAGGCAAAATGCCTGCCCCCCCCCCTTTTTTTTTTTTAATCTTTCAAGGAGAGAGGAGTGGTCAGATTATTCCACTGTTTTCCTGTAGAAGGTGGAGCGGAGATTGCTTTTTTGATGTCTAGAATAGTATTTAGGGAAGAACACCTAGGTTTTGACTTTTCTTTGGAATTGCTCTGTGAGTGTTTCAGATAATAATTAAGAGTAATGTGGAGTGATACTTGGAAAAAAATAATAGTCCTGAGGAGCGAGAGAACAAGTGTTGGTTTGTTGACTGACTTAAATATTTAAAGAAATGGGGTACAAAGGAGAAGTAGGAAACCAAGTTTTCCTTGGTAGTTTCATGACTGGTTTGGTTCAGTTGCTGGGAACACTCTGCTTTATTAAATCCATGGTTGTGATAGGTTCCGATTAAGTTTACTCAGTTCCCTGTTTGTAGATTCCTAATTCTAACAGGTAGTGGTCATGTAAGTGCCTTTGCTTATAAGGGGGGCCATTCTTTGGAAAGATCTTTTTTTTTTTTTTTAATAGTATCTACTATTTAACGAGTACTTAGTGTGTGCTAGCCACTTGGCTTCAGGTCTTTACACAAGGCATTTTACGCAGTCTGCTTCAAACCTAGTGAGCTTTACGAGTGAAACTGAATAAATTATGTAATTGAAGTTTTCTGTGAACAGTGATAGATTCAACTTGTCTGAATATATTTCCTTTGAATAACAATAGTACTTAAGTGGAATTATTTGTCTTTTTCACTCTGCCTATAGATATTTTCCAATAACCTGATGTAGGGCAGTTTTTTTTAAGTTTTTATTTTAATTCCAGTTAACATAGTGTTATATTAGTTTCAGGTGTACAATATAGTAATTCAGCAGTTCCATACATCACCTGGTGCTCATCATGACAAATTCACTCCTTGATCCCCATAGTTATTTAAGCCATAGCCCCATCACCCCCCCCCCCCCGTAACCATCAATTCTCTATAATCGAGAGCCCTGTTTCTTGATTCGTCTCTCTCATTTTTTCCCCTTTGCTTGGTTTGTTTCTTACATTCCAAATATGAGTGAAGTAAGGTATTTGTCTTTCTCTGACTTATTTTCCTTTGCATTATATGCTTTAGCTCCTTCCATGTTGTCCCAAATGGCTAAGATTTTATTCTTTTTAATGTCTGAATAATATTCCATTGTGTATATTTACACCACATCTTTTTTGTCCACGGATCAATCGATGGAC
The DNA here is from genome assembly GCA_028646485.1 of Cryptoprocta ferox. Lineage (NCBI taxonomy): Eukaryota > Metazoa > Chordata > Mammalia > Carnivora > Eupleridae > Cryptoprocta > Cryptoprocta ferox. The sequence continues at coordinate 77,679,078 of CM053576.1, read as the reverse complement.
ACTTGGACTGCTTTTATATCTTGGCTCTGGTAAATAGTATTGCTATAAATATACGGGTGCATGTATTCCTTTGAATTAGTGTTCTTGTATTCTTTGGGTAAATATAGGGCAGTTTTTCTTAACCCGTATATGGTTGTGTACTCCTAGGAGCATTTGATGAACTCTGTGGACCTGCTCCCTTTGTGCATACATGTTTATAACATTTTGCATAAAAGTGCATGCTGTTTATACTCAGTTTAACTTAAAATCTGGTATTCTGAACTAATTAGTTTTAAAATGTGAGATTTGTTTGGGCATGCTTTATTTTGATGAACTATTCTGTGCTTTTTTCTCTTTTTTTTAAAATGCTACCTTTCTGTTTCTCATTAAGTTACTAATATATGAATTGTTTCCAAGAGCCTTGAAACAGGCATGCTAAGTTCACAGAACATTCTTGTTCGCATTAAGAACAATAGGTCATCTCTGTAGTATCTTTACTACCTCAGTAAAGGATGTAGCTAGGATAAAAGCCTAACCAAGTATGATATAGTCCTAAGTGTTTGATGGAACTTATAAAAATAGTCAGATAGCTAGGTTTAGAAAAGGACATTTGAAGCAACTTTGTGAAATATACACTGGATAATCATTCAGTGCTTTATTTGTAGATTGATGGCTAGCACCTGTCCTCATAAAGACCAGTTGGGTTCATCACTTACTAAAGCTAATGAAGTCTGAACTGTAAAATTTACCATGTTTTTTGAGCTAAGCTGACTTACACTCTACCAACACAAATGTTCTAAGTTAATTTAAGCAATGAATCACACTTTTCTTTATATTTGGTCAGGTCCTGTGTACTAGTTCATAATGATTTGACTCATTCTGATAGGTTTTATATAAAGTATGACTTAATGTTTTTATCACCTGAGTATGTAAAATACATCATTGAAGGAATATGGTGTGATAAAAAACAGCATTTGGAGTTACATACCCTAGGTTTAAGTTGAGACTGACACTTCCATCTGCAAGTCATTTTTGCATTTTTAGCCTGTTTTCTTCACTATAAAATGTGATTAGTATCACTTCAGTTCATAGTCTCAAGAGTAAACTGTACAGTGCTATGCAGATGTTATTTGACATGTATATTCTAATAAGAGATATTAGACTATATGTAAATGGCCAGTGGTTTCAATTTTAAAGCGTTTCTCACACGATTACTCATCATACAGTTAGTCTGTTTTTGTCTACCTTAACAATTTTCTTAATACAGATTTTTAAAAATCTTCCAGTAAATGCATACCTGTGTGTGTGTATATACACACATGCTCGCGCGCGCGCACACACACACACACACACACACACGGGGGTAATTTCAACCTTACAAGAAAGCTTGGTAAAGAAAACAGCCAGCCCTTTCCCTGTCATCAGTTAGAATATGCTAGGAGTTGTGGGGAGGTGGGGGGGGAGTTGTTTTGTTGATTGTGAAATATGGACTCTGCTCGCAGGTGGGTACTAATTTGTTAAGAAGATGACTCATGAGGGCACCTGTGTGGCTCGGTCGGTTAAGTGTCGGTTAAGTGTCCAGCTCTTGATCTTGGCTCTGGTCATGATCTCTTTGTGGAATGGAGACCTGTGTTGGGTTCTGTGCTGGTGGCATGGAGCCTGCTTGGGATTCTCTCTCTCCCTCTCTCTCTTCCCCTCTCCCACTTGTGCTTTTCACTTTTGGGAAAAAAACAAACCATGGCTCATGCTCAAACAAGTACAATTAGTATCACAGTATTAGCACAGATTAAATCTTGCGATACTTGTAAAGAATAGAATGGCAGAATAGATGACGCAGAAGATTTAGAGAAAGGGCCTATGATTTCTGTCATTAACAGGAAGTTTTACTTCTGTTTTATTTAGCTTAGAGTAACAGCACCGAGGAGGACTGGACTCTCCAGAACCCTTGATGCTAGTCTTGGGATGTAGTCAGCAACTAACAATTTGAGTTGTCATCAATAGCCCAAAATTTTATTTATGCACATTGTTTTCCTTCAATCCTGTGAAGAAATAATGTCCTAGTTTTACAGATGAGGGAACAGAGGCAGAGAAGAGTTTAATGGCTTGCCTCAGGGCATTAAGTTAGCAGCAGAATTGGAATTTTAACTCAAGAGCCTGTGATTTCACAGTCCTAGTATGTGGTTTCCAACTTACAATGTGTGGTTAACTCTAGGAATTTAAAATTTGAGCCAGTTAATTAGGCGACTAACATTTTTGTGGTCAGTTTCTTTTAAAATTTATGATTAGAGAGATCATTTTAGAGATGTTAAAGGTTCGTGGAATACATGTTATGAGGTGTATATTATGGTCTTTAACTTTCTCCTTCACATCTTGTGTTGGGTTGATATTTAAAGCTTCGTTAGGCTTGAAGTTAATTATTGTATCCATTTTCAGTGTTTCTACCCTCATGACTATTCTTGAATGTTTATACTTGGGGCCTTAGAAATCATGGATGTCTTTCGGTGAATAAAGCAAGCAAAGCAGAGAACCGCCTTTCTTTTGCTGGAGAGGGCACACTTGCTGCAGACCATGTTACTATATTATTATGTGTTGTAGGCTTTAGGAGTTGCGACTGGTGTGATCATAGTATTTATAACTGTTAGTTGGTAATTTTTAAACTTTACTTTAGATTATACTAGTAAACTCCTGTAGCATTTTGTCACCCATCATCTGAACAGAGGCTTTGGATAAATAGCTTTAAAATTTTTGTCAAAACTCTTAAAGGTTTTCATCAAGTTACCTGGTGGTTTGGAGAGAGAAAGGAAAAATAATAATAATTGCCTCTTACTGTGCTTCTGTAATGTGCCAGATACTGTGCTACAGGTTTTAGAGGCATTATTTCTAAATCTGACAAGAAGCCTAATTCGGTGGTAGAGGGTGCTGATTGTATGTGACTAGCATGTGGTGGAGCTTGAATTCAAATACAGGTCTTTCCAGCTCTAAAACCCATGCAGGCTTTGAAAGGTAAAAGAAGTAGAGGATATTTACACCTCCTCCCTAGCATAAGTTTCAGAAAATACTTGTTATGTAGGTTGTAAGACCGTCTATTTACTTTTTTTGTCTTCTTGTATGACTTGCTGCGCTTCCTTTAAGACTGCCAAAGTTTCCTTCATTTTCAGAATTCCAACTTTGAATTTTTGGAACCCTGTTCTAAACTGCTGAAATGGAACCTGGAAAATTAATTTGTTGTCTCTAAATATCAAAGAAAGATGTGTAGTTTTAGGAATAGCTTATGGGGACAGTTTTTAAAAAATTGCTTGGCTATTTCATTAAATTTGGAAGAAAGACTGTTGTACTCTCAGATTCTTCATGATTACTTTGACTAACAGAGTGCTTTTGTCCATAGCTGAAAATTTTTTATTTATTGTTTTTAAGTTTAGTTATTTATTTTGAGAAAGAGAACAAGAGAATGTGGGAGGGGCAGAGAGAGGGAGAGAATCCTAAGCAGGTAAAGCACCCAGTGCAGAACCCAATGCAGGGCTTAAATTCCTGAACTGTGAGATCATGATCCAGCTGAAACCAAGAGTCGGCCCAGGTGCCCCTGTTTTGTTTTTTATTTAGTTTAATCTTCAAAATAATATGTGCTTTATAAAATTCAAACAATACGGAAATATGCGAAGGGACTAAAAGTTCTTTCTTCTTTTCTCCAGCCTGATAGTCAATTTAGAATTGTTTTCTGTGGAGCGTACTTAAAATGAGTGAAGGGGACACCTGGGTGGTTCAATTGGTTGAGAATCGACTTTAGCTCAGTTCATGATCTCAGCCTTCATGGGTTTCAGCCCCACTAGGAGCTCTCTGCTGTCAGCACAGAGCCTGCTTCAGATCTTGTTCCTCCCTTTCTCTCTTCGCCTCCCCTGCTAAAGCACGCGTGCTCACTCTCTCCAAAATAAAACATTAAAAAAAAAAAGTGAAGAAAAGTTGATGTCAGACACAGTTAACTGCAGCCCCAAGCTTTTATTATAATCATTCCATACCCCAAAGTCTAATAGAATAGTGTATATTTTAATAGTTAATTAAAATTTGGCCACTGTGTATAATGTTTCAGATTTTGTATGTGAGTTTAGGTTATTTCCAAGTATGAGACTTATAAAAAAGATAAAATAACATGAATCCTGTCATGCAAGGGAATTTGTTCTAGATGAAAAACACATTTACTTTCCACTGAACTTTTTTAAATAGTAGGCATTTTCTAAGGTGACATTATCAAGTTTGTATTTTGGGAGTACTGTGTGGATGAAAACAACTTTACGTTATAGCCCATTGTTTTACTTTTGTCTTTTCTTCCTTGGTATGTTTCCAGAGGGTGGAGTATTGAAAGTTGTGTTAATGTCAGCTTTCTCTTACATATGACCTATGTTTGATAATCTAAATTTTATTTCATAAAAGAAAGATGCTTATTCTTATTTAGTCCAAAATAATGACTTCATATACTCGTGGCTGTGTTGGGAATGTGCCAATGCTATCTTGACTCTGCTCTGCCTACTTAGAAATCAATTATGTTATGACAGTAATTCTGAATGAACTTGCAGAGGTATTAAAAGTCTTTGAAAAAAACCCTCCAATTAAAACTTTTTCCTCTTCTCAAATAATTTGTTTTTTGGTTATAAGGAGTAATATGCACTTATTGCAGACTGCGAAAAAACTAAAGAAAATATCAATTGTAATCCTGAAATTGAGAAGTGTCCATTTTCCCCCAAATCTTATATGTATGTGAACATTTTTAAAAAACAAAAATGGGAAATGAATTATACTAAACAAAATGTAATCTTTTCACATAAAAGTGTTTCACAGAAACAGTCTCTAGAGATTTTAGAATTCCCAGTAGCATTTTATTTTATTTTTATTTTTTAATGTTTGTTTATTTTTGAGAGAGAGCGTTAATGGGGGAGGGGCAGAGACCGAGGAAGAGACACAGAAACTGAAGCAGGCTCCAGGCTCTGAGAGCTCAGCACAGAACCTAACGTGGGGCTCGAACTCAGGAACAGCAAGATCATGACATAGGCCAAAGTTGGACGCTTAACCAACGGAGCCACCCAGGTGCCACTCCCAGTGGCATTTTAGATTCAGACATAAGTGGACTCATCCCTTACTACATATTTTATGTATGCAGTGTGGTAACTTCATGAGAAGAAAACTATTTTACCTAAGTAGAATTTTGAACCAAAGTTTGTTTTTGTAACTTGTTTAAAGTATAATATCTCCTGCTCTTAAAATAGGGACTTTTTTAAAGATACGGAAAATTTTGTTAGTGCTTACATGCAAAAATGGCAGAGGTATCAAGATTATGTTCAGATCATAAGTAATGGAAATAGAGAATTTCCAGTATTGCTGAAGTAGACCATGAATTGACTTAGATAGCGAAAATAATTTTTTTTACTCGCTATATTATCTTTGATGCCCCACCACCCAATTGTTAAAGGCTATTAATTTCCCTGGCTCTACCTCTTTTTTATCCAGCCTTAATCTGTGTCAGTCTACCTTAACTGTTTTTGCTTTCTCACTGAATTACCTCCTTTTTAAACTAAAATATAATCTCTGCTCATGTTGATATAAATTCAAGCAGGTCCAAAGAATTTTCTCTAAAACTTGTGCCTCAAAAACAACTTTTAAGTCTTTATTTTATAGATTCTAGCATGATTTATGATTTGTTGATTTAACATGAGAAAACACAGAATATGTCTCTCTTATGTTTAAAAAATATCAGGAACTAGCTTTTCTTTTTCTTTAAAATATCTTTTTTAATGTTTATTTTTGAGAGAGAGAGAGAGACAGAGTGTTAGCAGAGGAGGAACAGAGAGGGAGAAGCAGAATCCAAAGCAGGCTCCAAGCTGTAAGCAGAGAGCCTAACGCAGACCTCAAACCCACAAGCTGTGAGATCATGACCTAAGTTGAAGTTGGACACATGATCGGCCGAGCCATCCAGGTGCCCCAGGAGATAGCCGAATGTCATCATACTTAGTGTTTTTTCTTTATATTTTACTCCTTCCATCTTTATATTTATCCTACTTTTTTATTATATTATTTTTTAATGTTTATTTCTGAGAGAGAGAGTGAGCTCGCGCAGGGGTGTGGTGGGGGGTACAGAGGATCTGAAGTGGGCTTTGTGCTGACAGCAGATAGCCCAATGTAGGGCTCGAACTCACAAACTGAGATCATAACCTGAGCTGAAACCCGACGCTTAACCAACTGAGCCGTCCAAGCGCCCCTACTTCGTGGGTTTAAATTTAGATTTAAAGAAGAGTTGTAAGAATAGTACAGAGAATTCCTGTACACCCTTCACTTAGCTTCTCCTAATATTAACATCTTACATACCAAGGTACACTTACCAAAATTAAGAAATTAACATTGGTACATTTTTAACTAAACGACTTTTACTACAGTTTGTCCAGTTTTTCTGTTAATGTCTGTTTTCTGTTGTAGAATCCAGTCCAGGATACCATGTTGTGTTTACTTGTTATACATGTTAGCCTCCTTTAGTCTGTGAGTTTCTCAGTCCCCTGTTTTTCATGATCTTGACACTTAAGAGTGGTGTTAGATATTTTGTAGAATGTCCTTCAATTTGCATTTGTCTGATGTTTTCTCATGATTAGACTGGGGTTATGGACTTCGGGGAAGATACTGTAGAGGTGAAGCACTCTATTCATCACATCGTATCAGAGGGTACATGAAATCAGTATGACTTATTACCGATGATACCTTAATCAGTTAAGGTGGTGTCTGTCTGGTTCCTTCATTGTAAAGTTACTATATTTCCCTTTCCATACTCTTAGAAAGCAGTCATTTAGAGCCCATACTCAACAGAAGGGAGTTGAGTCCATCTCCTAGAAGGAGGAGTATTCAAAGAATTTGTGGACAAAGTTAAGCCACCACAATAATAAGTATTTGAGGGGATATACTTTGAGGCCATGTAAATATCTTGTTTCTCCTTAAAGTTTCACCCACAAAATTTGGAATTCATTGTTGGACCTTGCCTGCAGCAGTTATTACTGTGGTGATCTACTGATGATTTTCTATTTCTCTTACTCCTTCTACATGTATTATTTGGACTCCTGTAAGGAGGATTGGTCTCTTCTCCCAGTTTATTTATTTAATAATTGATACCAGTATGAATGCATGGTTGTTTATTTTATTTGTTGGCCATAACCCAAACATGGTTTATTTTGTGGCTTAAGTTATTCTGCCAAACATGGTTTATTTTGTGGCTTAAGTTATTCTGCCTTGGCCAGTGAGAGAACTTTCAGGTTGGTTCCTGTGTCCTTTTAACATGCCATGTCAACATCCATTTTTTTACCCCTAGCATTTTGCTTAAAATGTTAATCAAGGATGGCCATAGATCTTCTTTAGTTGTTTTTCACAATGAAAGAGACCTGATAAAAAATGCAAAGTTAAAATGTTCTCTGATCTCTTAGCACATGCTTTGTAAAAGGTACAATGCTAGATTTTGGATACACAGATGAATAAGGCAGTTTATCTTCACACAGGTATGTCTGACTGACGTAAGAGTGGGGAAATTAAGGAAATGGAATTTTGTTTTTGTTTTTTTTTTTGAGAGAGAGTCTGAGCAGGGGAGGGGCAAAGGGAGAGAGAATCTTAAGCAAGGTCCACGCCCAGTGCAGAGCCAACCAGGAACCAGGGACTTGATCTCAGGACCCTGAGATCATGACCTGAGCCAAAATCAAGAATCAGATGCTTAATGAATTGAGCCACCTAGCCGCCCCTAGAAAATCTAATTTAGGAAGAGTGTAGTGATTACACTTGTTAACTCTAGATTTCTGAACTAGAATAATCCATTTTTTTTCCACTCTAGTCAATATTATATTGTAGATTGAAAATCCAAATTCTTGGGGAATAAAGGAAAAATACATTTAAAGTCTCACTATTTAAATTGTTCTTGACTCTACCAGAATTCTCACCTGTGCTTTCTAATTTTAGATTTGTGTATTTTTGTCAACATTTTTATTGTGTTCTGTTTTGTAAATTATAGAGAAATACCTTTAAGCATTCTCAAATCTCTGAATTCTCTTGAACATTTGGTACATTAATAATTTAGAAAGAAGCTACTACAGTAGTAGGTAATTTTAAATGCCCCAGTGCAAGTACCATGATCTTGATTGCACTAAGTGTGTGTATTCAGTAAGAGGAAGAAGTTTGTGAGTTTGATTTTGTTTGCCATTCTCCTCCAGGTCTCTTACCATGTTCATAAAGCTGAAAAAAGTAATCTTTAGAAATGATTAGTTTGTTGCAGAGTGTTTATAATAGCTGTGAACTTTATCAGAAACTCATAAATTAACTGTTTTAAAATATAAAAACTAAAAAGAATGTGATAATTGAAAAAGTTGATTTTTAGATAATTAACTATTAATGTGTTTTAACCAGAATGTAATTTGTAACACACTTAGAAGCATTCTTGTTTTTTTCCAGCCTTAGGTTTACCCTGAAATAGAGAAAGTTGACCTTTAAGATAATGAACAACATTCAGGCAACATTTGTGGCCCAGTGCTTTTATTGTAACAGGGTCCAGTACAGCTGATGCAGAGGGTGTTATTGAGTGTTCACTGGATGCCTAGTACTGTGCTTTGGGAGATTGGTGATTTCAGGCCATTTGTTGTGTCTAAATTTCTGTTAAAAGCTAAGTAACTAAAGTAGTATCAATGGTGTGATTCTTCTTGCTAACTGAAATGTAAATTGTTAACATGTACTCATTGCTAATGTCCATCATTCTTAAGAATTTATTTGGTCTCGGGGCACCTGGGTAGTTCAGTCAGTTAGGAGTCCAGTTCTTGATTTCAGCTGAGGTCATGATCTTGCGATTCACGGGTTTGAGCCCTGCTTCGGGCTCTGCATTGACTGTGCAGAACCTGCTTGTGATACTCTCCCTCTCTCTCTGCCCCTCCTCTGCTTGTGCTCTCATTCTCAATAAATAAGTAAACTTTTAAAAAAGTTTCATTTGGTCTAAGCAGGATGTCATTAGTACTAACGTCAGTCAATAACTGTACAGGCTAATAAAAGTTATTTGGTGTTCAGTATTATTTATTATGGGTAAATTTTACAGTCATTATCCCCTTCCCCTCTTTTCTTTAGGATCTCAAACTGGAAAGGATGTTAGTTATTAGTTCATCCTGTGCCTAAATCCCCTTTATGACTTGTTTAAGAGCTTCTTGTTTCCTTCTATAACTTTTATTTTGTTGCTGACTAGGGCACTTTGGATTTTTTTTTTTTCAGTATAATTAAGGACAATAAGTGTACTATGATAACTTGGTAAAACTAGAAAAAAAATTTAATACATAATCGCTGTGTAAACCTGGGTAGCAACTGATGAATATTCACAGAGATAATAATTTCTGAAAGTTTTACATACTGCTTACATTTAAATAATAATTATAATCTAAATTTAAATTGTGATTTTTGGGTTTCACCTTAAGTGTATCAGTTTTTTTTTTTTTAATCACAAAGGACAAAACTGAAAATCATGAATAGATTTCCTTTAAAAAATGTATAAATTCTGGATTTTTTTGAAATTACTTAAAAGAACACAGAAGTAGTCTGAGTTGGAAAGGATCTATGAGGGACTGGGCAGTATGGAGCAGTATGGGCAGTATGTTGTCTTCTGGTCCGGGAAAGGATCTTGCTCCCTGAAGGAATCCCCGGGGCTGGTTTTTTCGTTAGTCCTGGCAGTTTAGTGTGCATAGAGCCTAGCTTTCAGTGTTTTCTGAAGAATGTTTTAATATCAAGCTTAGAAAATTGTATGTTGACATAAGCAGCATATGATTTTATCACATCTCTCGTCTAAAATGTTTTTATTTTTCTTAAAGTTTATTTATTTTGAGAGAGACAGAGAAAGTGGGAGAGAGGCAGGGAGACGGAGACGGAGAGGGAGAATCCCAAGCAGGCTCTGCACTATCAGCGCAGAGCCTGATGCAGGGCTCGAACTCACAAACCATGAGATCATGACCTGAGCCAAAACCAAGAGTCAGACGCTTAACCATTTGAGCCACCCAGGCGTCCCTAGTCTAAAATATTTTTATACAGGTTTCAGAAGTTAAATGGCTTCTGAAGCCATTCATGGGCTTTTCAGGAGTCCTCAAGTGAGCTGTTATTCTTGGCTTATATTTTTATTGTAGAACTTACAGTGTGGTATGCATTTTATTAATGTGATTTTTCTTTTTCTTTTTGCAGTGATTATTTATTCAAGTTACTTCTGATTGGCGACTCTGGGGTTGGAAAGTCTTGCCTCCTTCTTAGGTTTGCAGTAAGTTGAAATTGAAATGCCTTTAAAGAAATTTATGCTGTGTGTGTTTTCTAGGTAGTCAAAGGATTAAGCAATTTTATTCAGAATAAAGTAGTTCTTCCAGAATTTACATACTTAAAAGTCTCCAAGTGTACATTCCCAGTGATATGTTGGACTCTTAAGTAGAAGAAATGCTCTTGATTTTAAGAAATTCAGCAAAGTATGATCATAAAGTTAGAATGTCTAACACTCTTGGTAGAGTTCAAATAGTTGGCTTGTGTTTAAGTGACTTGATGAAAAATGAATCAAGTAAAATTTTAGTAGAATAAAAAAAGTAGGGCCTGGTACAGACTTTTTTTTTTTTTTTGACAGTGGCATAGTGTTCTGTATGCTACACCTTACAAACAGGTAACTTTGAACCTACTGAATAGAATCCACAGTCTCCATAGTCTTTATCAACTGCCTTCAAATTGAGCATGTTTTCCTTCTCACTGTCTAGGTCATTGGTTCTCAGAGTATGGTCCAAAGACCTCTGGGGATCATCAAGACCTTCTCAGAGGGTCCATGAGATTAAAACTTGTATCCTAATAATACTAAGCCATTAGTATTTACTAAGTAAGTACTTACTTAGTATTAAGGCAAAAGACATTTGCCTTTTTCAGTGTGTTGGCATTTGCTCTGATGATGCAGATGCAGTGGTGGGTAAAACGGCTCGTGCCTTAGCACCCCATCAAGGCAGTGCTAAGTGCCAAACTGTACTCATAGTCCTAGTATTTACCTGTATTTACTCATGGGGCTGCAAGGGGAAGGGAGTGATTTTCACTTGAGTGTCTTTGATGAAAACAGTAAAAATGATTAAGTTTTAAAAATCTTGATCCTTGAGTCGTATTCTTTTTTAAATATTCTGTGTGAAAAAATGAGGAGTACATATAAAGCGCTTGTTACTGCAGACTGAATGGAGTATGTTGGTTGTCTTGAGGAAAATAAAAACACTTGAATAGTTTGAGTTGTGAGCTGAACTAGCTGCTTTATTTTTCTTTTTGTTTTACTTGAAAGAACAGCTGACAAACTGTAGTTATGTAAAATTTGGTCATATTGGGCAGACATTTTCTCCAGTGAACCGAGACTGTCATTTCAATGAAAATAACTGATAGCTTTTGCTACATGTAATAAAATTCAAGCTTTCAGGGGAAAATTAGAAGTTTAGAAAACTTAAAAATTCACTGTGAACTTGACAGCATGTCGTACTTAATATGACTTTTCTGATTGACAGTATTAATATTTAAAATATGTTTTATATGTGTGTATATATATATACACACACACCAGTTAATGAAACCAAGGAACTACTAGAATAAAACATAGGTGGCTCTTTATCTTGTGTGAAAATATTTCCTAATACAGAAACAAATCAGGAAAGAAAATAGTTAATTTGATTGCATTAAAATTAATGTTAAGCACTTAAAAGTGTTAGAAAACCAGAGATACTAGCAAAAAAATATACATGAGGAAGGGATGATATTCTCAATATATAAACCACACTTACATATTAATATGAAAAGGATATTTGTCATAATGGAAATATGGGCAAATACATGAGCAAGCAATTCACAGAAGAAATACAGATTGACAGTAAATATGAGTTTGATTTTATTTGTAGTTAAAGGACTTTAAAATTAGGTAGTACTTAATTTTTATTAAATTGGCAGATATTAAAATCAGGAATCATCTGTAATAATAAATCAGCAATCCTGGGTATCTGGCATCTCTTGATGAAAATGGTTACAGCCTGAGGTGTCTGTGTTTCAAAGAAAATCCTCTCTCGGATGCCTGTTGATCTAAGCCTCAGGTTTCAGAACTATCTACCTACACAGTAGAATTGAAGCATTTAAAAGAATACTGATTCTTGGGCCCCTAGAATAGAGCTGAGCTGCAAAAGGTATAATGAATATATAGACACCTGGGTGGCTCAGGTAGTTAAGCATCTCTTTCTTGATTTCAGCTCAGGTCATGGTCTCTGCAGTTAGTGAGTTTGAGCTCTGCATTGGGCTCTGCACTGACAGTGTGGAGCCTGCTTGGGATTCTTTCTCTGCCCCTCCCCTGTCCTTGCACACTCGCTCTCTCCCAAATAAATAAATTTTTAAAAAAAGAAATGTGTAATAAGCTATGGGAGCACAGAGGGAAGAAACTCTTAAGAATTGGCGAAGGAAGTTAAAGAATGTTTGGACAGTCAGTATTGCCTGAGCTCAAAATTGAAGAATGAATAAAAATTGTGACCCAGGGGCTGGAGATTAGGAGGTATGCAGAAAGAGATGTTGAAAATTTAGACAGAAGGAAGAACATGTGCAGTGGCTCCAAGGCATACAAATAAGGCACATGTAGGGATTTCTAAGAATTCTAACAAAGCATTCATATTTCCAAAAAAGCACCTATCATGTAAGAGTGCTAAGTGAGTGTTCATTGCACTCATTTTGTTCTCTGTCCACTTTCTGTAGTATCTGATATTTATTAGACACTCAAAAACAGTACGATTTTTTTAAATGTTTATTTTGAGAGGGGGTGCATGAGCCGGGAAGGGGCAGAGAGAGGGAGAGAGAGAATCCCAAGGAGGCTCCTTGTGGTCAACATGAGCCCAACATAGGGCTCGATCTCACAAACTGTGCATTTCTAAAAACTGGACATTTTGGGGCCACCTGCCTGGTTCAGTTGGTGGAGCATGCAACTCTTGATCTCGGGGTTGTGACTTGGAGCCCCACGTTGGGTGTAGAAATTACTTAAAAGTAAAACCTTAAAGGACAACAGTGCCATTGTCAGCTTACAAAATAAATATCCCAGATTATCTCAGAAATCAGGATTCAAGCATGGGCTATACATTCCATTTGGTTGTTTGATGCTTAATCTAAGTTTTTTCAATCTCCTTTTTTATTTATGTCTTTTACTTTTACCTGGGTAGTTGTCATATAGATTTTCCAACATTTTAGATTTGTCACTTTGCTTCTCTGTGGTGTCTTTAAACTTGTTCCTTTATCTCTCGTTACATACAGTAATTGGAAGCCCCAGAACTGTGCTGTTTTTATGGTAGCTACTAGCCCCATGTGGCTACTTGAATTTAAATTAATTAAATTTGAATAAAATTTAAAATTCAGTTCCTTGTTTCCCATTAGCTTAGTGGTAACTGTATTGACTAGTACAGTTTATAGAACCTTTCCATCATCACAGAAAGTTTTGTTTGACAGGGCTGCACTTAATATATTTAGGCCCATCTTTGTTGGCAGATTACTTCTTGGGGTTGCCTTGTGCTTGCTAAGATTATTCAGTGGGTTTAGGTGGTGATAGCCTGATCTCTCCTTTCACATATCTTCTCACAAACATTTTCACTTAAAGAAAAAAAAAAAAGTTTTGTTTCCATTCTAAATAAAATGTCATGGCAGATACTTGAGAAAAATAGGTGTAATTTTAAAAGTTTATTGAGTTAAATATTGTTCACGCAAAAACTTGTGCACAGATGTTCATGAAGCAACATTATTCGTAAGAGCCAAAAAGTGGAAACAACACAAATGTCCATCAACTGACGGGTGACAAAATGTGTTATATCCATACAGTGAACTACACTCAGCCATAAAAAGGAATAAAGTACTGGTGCATGCTGTAACCTGAATGAACCTTGAAAGCTATACTGAGTGAAGGAAGCCAGACATAAAAAGCCACATACATGATTCCATTCACAGGAATGTCCAGAATACACAAAGCCATAGGGACATAAAGTGGCTTAGTAGTGGTTTCTGGGGTCTGTGGGGAGAGGAGGAAATGAAGAGTGACTGCTACTGGGACAGGGTTTCCTTTTGGGGAGATAAAAATGTTCTGCAATTAAATAATGGCGATGGTTGCACAAGCTTTTAAAAGTTGTAACTAGGAAATAAAATTGACCTCCAAAAAAAAAATGGAAGAGAATGACATCATTCCTTTGTGGCGAATATACTGAATGGGAGGGTCAGGGAGAACAAGAGTTTTGCTGATTAACAATTAGAAAAATCATTTGTCATCATTGAAAATATGAAACCTTTTTCTATATGAGGTATGCAAAGAGATGTTTGATAAAATTAAAGAACAGCTATTGAGAAAATCCTACCAAGAAACTACTATTAAATAGTGCATTGTAATCAGAACATGAACTGAGTATCGGGATGTGGAGTAGCTGTTCTCAACATGTTATACCCTATAGATAAAAGTTGAAATTATATTCTTACTTCCCTTATTGAACATTACTTTTATTTTTTCCCTTTAGGATGATACATACACAGAAAGCTACATCAGCACAATTGGTGTGGATTTTAAAATAAGAACTATAGAGTTAGATGGGAAAACAATCAAGCTTCAAATAGTAAGTAGTGTTTAGACTAGAATTTGTTTTGGAAATTATTTTGGTAAATTTAGAATGTATTTGTTATGATCTTCAGACTCTCATGTACCTATGATCGAGTGGTAGAATAAGAACTGTTTAGGTTAAAAACAGATTCTCTAAGATTACCTTCCTAATTGAATTTTCTGTTCACAAAGCAGAGAAATACATGGGGGGTGTCTAATGAAGTTTACCTTATCCTAATAGTGAAAGCAGTTTGAGCATTTTTTGATGTCTTACTGTGCTGAATACTGTAGAACATTAAAAGATACCTAGGAGAGGGTCTTCATATATGGCTTAGATGAAGGGTTTTATTTAGTTCTTTCATATTTATTAGTTTGTATGTACCAACTGTGTAGAGACAATTTTATTGGAAAGGAACTTAGCTTTTCTAACGTGTTTCATAGCTCAGAAAATTAATGGCAAGAGATTTCATGACTTGCCCACAGTTACAGAACCAAGTTACTCGTAGCTCTCTTTTTTCAGTATTGTGTCCCTGTGGCATCCTAGCCCGCGTATCCATCTTGCCACCCCCAACCCCAAATTGAAAGTAGGCAGTTGTAGTAGTTCAGTTGTATCACCTTTGTATGGGTCTGGGTACTGCCAGTGTGCACATATCAGTGGTCTTGAAAAACATTAATTTCTGGGTATCTTTTTGGTGTTGGCGTAGAAAACCAGTGACTACTGGAAGGAGTTCTGGATTTGGAGTCAGAAAGAAAACTTGGGTTTGTTGTCTTTGTTCTGGTATTTACTAGTCAGTTTGTGTTTAACTCAGTTCAGCCTTTTTTCTGGGACTCCATTTCTTACCTCTTCTAAGACCATGATGATACTTGATTTACTAACTCATAAGGTAGTTGTAAGAACCAGATCTAGTAGCTCTGTGTATGTGGATACAATAATGTGTGTGAAAGGCCTTTTAAACTTTTGGACATTATGTAAATGTCACTGGTGATGTGACACACCCAAATAAATGGATGTTTGGTCGCTTTTTGTTTTTTTAGTTGCTCCCTTTTCTTTCCTGCCTTTGATAAGGAAAGGGAAGGTACGTTACAAAAGAACTGTCAGTTTTGATACAAGTGAACATATTTGATACTACAAATTAGGACTTGCGAGGATATAATTACCAGAGATAGCTTGAAATACTCTCAACCAGTGAACAGATTACCTTCTGTATTGATTTTTCCCATTATATGTGGAGTGCCAACTTTATACTTGGCACCACAAAGAATATTTCAAAAGAGAAGTACCCTAGCCTCTAATCTAATTTCTGATGGGAAATGATTGTTATGTGTGATTACTGGTCTTGGTAAGCTTTGAGTGTCTATTTGTGAAACATTCATTTATTATGACTTTACTGGGCTAGAAGGCATCTTACAGGTCATTCAGTCTTCCTTTCATCTTCAGTAGGAATTTCCTTTTGCTATCTGGTGCCTTTTTTTTTTTTTTTTTTGAACACTTCTGGGAAGCAGCTAGTTCTGTTTATAAATAACTTCTGATTGTTAATTCTTTATGTTGAGCTAAAGCCAGTTTCCTTTAGTTTCTCTGCCTTTTAGAGCTGCCTAAACACGATTAATTCGTTTGCTGTTGGCAGCCTGCCCTCGTTAGATTGGTCTTACCACAACCTTCTACCTCCGAAGTCAGTCATTCCTTTCTGGAAGTGTGCTTTTCGAACCTTTCACAATTTGGGTCACTCTTGCATCATAGAAGTGATTTTTATTAAGACAGGATTCCTAAAATCAGATATGAGATATGTCAAATCTTGATACTCTCCAAAGCTATGTAAACAAAACTGTTCTCCTTCTTCCTGCCCTTTCCCCCAACTCTTATTTAATGGAATTGTTTGGATTTCTTGATTGTTTTATAACAGTGGGACACAGCAGGCCAAGAAAGATTTCGAACCATCACCTCCAGTTATTACAGAGGAGCCCATGGCATCATAGTTGTGTATGATGTGACAGATCAGGTAAGTTCCAGGAGGAAATCGTGTTACAGTGACAAAGTAGGAGATTACTTACTATTGGATAAGTATCAGATTCTTTCAATTTGTGTATTTGGCATCAGTTATTATTTACAGGGCAAATTACTTTGTCCACTCCCAAATAAATGAGTCACATAAAAAACATTAGAGATGCCTGGGTGGCTTGGTTGAACGTTCAACTTTAACTCAGATCATGATCTCACAGTTTGTGAGTTCGAGCTCTGCATCAGGCTCTCTGCTGTCAGTGTGGAGCCTGCTTTGGATCTTCTGTCCCCCCCACCCGCCCCTTCCCTGCTCAAGCTCTGAACCTCTCTCAAAAGTAAAATAAGCATTAAGAAACTATTTTAAGGCAGTACTTTTTAAAAAACAGGTATATTATTTTTCTCCCCTCCATTATACCTAGTAAATTGACCAAAATTTTGTCTTATTTTCCTTTAGTAAATAGAAAATTTAGTAATTGGTTGTACATTTGCTTGCAAGGGACTCTGCTTATTACATTTAAGCAGATGTATATAACTGATCATTTTGACAAGAGTTCCTAAGGAGCAGTGGATTGTTTGGTATATACTGTGTTCTTGGTTTTAAATATTAGCAGCAATTTGCTAGTAATTAGACCTCTCAGAGTTGCCAAAAGCGAGATAAGTGGTCTCTGTGTATGGAGGCATGGTTCAGAAATAGGATGAGCCGGAGGAAGATTTTAAGAGGACAATGAGTATTTAAAAATTAGCTGTTACAAGAAGGTAGGGAGGAGGGTATAGAGATGGTGTGAATAATGTGGTCCAGGGGCCATCAGTGTTCTTTCGATCAGAAAGAAAATTTCAGAATCTTTTTTTTTCTATCAAAGAATGAAAGATAAACTGAAAATTAGGATTTATTTTTGTGTCAAATGTTAAGTCTCATCTCAACTATGAAATCGTAGCTAATTAGGAGATAACTAGAATCATAGACTTTATAGAGTCCGTGCCATTAGAAATACTGGGTGAGTGATATGTATAAGGAAAAAAAGAAATGCTAATTAAAAAAATCTTAAGTCATTACCATGAAATACTTAAATTTTAAGAAAATTTCCCTCAAATAGGTCTGTGGAAAAGAAAACAAGCATCTTTACTTTGGACTTACTTATTTAATAATACCTTTTGACAATTCTAGTACTAACACTTTAGGTAGGCTCTCTTGTTCATAAACTTTTATCAAATTTCAAAAAACAGGTTTTTATAGGTGCATTTAAGTTGCTTATTACAAAACAGATTTGACTGAACTGTGGTTTAATGATGAACTGTATTTCCCTCCCTTTAAGCTTTCAAATAT
The DNA here is from genome assembly GCA_028646485.1 of Cryptoprocta ferox. Taxonomy (NCBI): domain Eukaryota; kingdom Metazoa; phylum Chordata; class Mammalia; order Carnivora; family Eupleridae; genus Cryptoprocta; species Cryptoprocta ferox. The sequence continues at coordinate 77,661,147 of CM053576.1, read as the reverse complement.
TAATGTCTTATTCCTCCTGTAAGTATGTATAGTCACTGTAATATATCACTTCACTTTCTTCCCGGCACTGTAGTTACTTTTTTGTAGCTAGACCTGTCTCACCTAAGTTCTTCTCAGGCCAGGAAAGACACTTCTGTTTTTACGTGCTTATTTAGAGCAGTTGTATTCAGACTGTATGATCATTCTTAAAAATGTCTGTCTTCTTAGGAGTCCTTCAATAATGTTAAACAGTGGCTGCAGGAAATAGACCGTTATGCCAGTGAAAACGTCAACAAGTTGTTGGTAGGGAACAAATGTGATCTGACCACAAAGAAAGTAGTAGACTACACAACAGCAAAGGTATGTTTCAAGTTTGATTTTTCAAACTGAATTTGAAGTGTTCAGTTTGAATTACGTATGGGTATGGAGACACACAACAGCCACAGCCATCTTACAGCTTTTACAATATGTGCACCACAGAGGCACCTGTATGGCTCATTCAGCTAAGCACCCAACTTTTGATTTCCGCTCAGGTCATGAGCTCACGTTCTGTGAAATTGAGCCCTGCGTCAGGCTCTGCACTGACAGTGCAGAGCCTGCTTGGGATTCTCTTTCTCCTCCTCTCTGCCCCTCCCATGCTTGCCTTCTCTCAAAATAAATAAAAAACTTCAAAAAAAGGATTAAAATACATGCAGTAGAAGATGCTGATAATGGCAATTCGTGTAGCGTCTGTTCGGATTCAATAAACTTAGTCATTCCCTGGCTCCCCATTTCAGACGACAGAAATGCACTAAGTGGGGAAGAAACTCTGTTAATTAAGCCTTACTCTTCTCCTAGGAATTTGCTGATTCCCTTGGAATTCCATTTTTGGAAACCAGTGCTAAGAACGCAACGAATGTAGAACAGTCTTTCATGACGATGGCAGCTGAGATTAAAAAGCGAATGGGTCCTGGAGCAACAGCTGGTGGTGCAGAGAAATCCAATGTTAAAATTCAGAGCACTCCGGTCAAGCAGTCAGGTGGAGGTTGCTGCTAAAATTCGCCTCCGTCCTCCTCTCACAGCAATGAATTTGCAATCTGAACCCAAGTGAAAAAACAAAATTGCCTGAATTGTACTGTATGTAGCTGCACTACAACAGATTCTTACCGTCTCCACAAAGGTCAGAGATTGTAAATGGTCAATACTGACTTTTTTTTTATTCCCTTGACTCAAGACAGCTAACTTCATTTTCAGAACTGTTTTAAACCTTTGTGTGCTGGTTTATAAAATAATGTGTGTAATCCTTGTTGCTTTCCTGATACCAGACTGTTTCCCGTGGTTGGTTAGAATATATTTTGTTTTGATGTTTATATTGGCATGTTTAGATGTCAGGTTTAGTCTTCTGAAGATGAAGTTCAGCCATTTTGTATCAAACAGCACAACCAGTGTCTGTCACTTTCCATGCATAAAGTTTAGTGAGATGTTATATGTAAGATCTGATTTGCTAGTTTTTCCTTGTAGAGTTATAAACGGAAAGATTACACTATCTGATTAATAGTTTCTTCATACTCTGCATATAATTTGTGGCTGCAGACTATTGTAATTTGTTGCACACTATGTAACAAAACAACTGAGATATGTTTAATAAATATTGTACTTATTGGAAGTAATATCAAACTGTATGGTGATAAGTATTGTTTTAATTCTTATGGTCAAAGGGAAATAGAGCCTTGCATTATACTCAAAACAGCCATCTGTGTGTGCAACCAGGGCACTCTAGACCTATCTTAGAGCAGCGTCCAATATGCTTTCCAGATAATATATCCAGTAAATGACCTAGGGAGGCTTCTGTGCTGTGTAGGGACTTAACCAGGCTTAGGGGTTCAGGGAGACTAAATTGTATGGAAAACAAGTTTAGAATGTATGCTATCTAGTCTCTGAGATCTCTTCTCTAAAACCATTTGCAGTGGCTTCATCGATCAACATTTTGTTAATTCTTCTGTGGTAGAGGTGAAGAGCAGCGCACCTTTCCTGCTTGGCAAGTGATCAGACTAATGTGTGTGCCGATACTGTTTCTTCCGTGCTGAGTCAGATGTCAGCTATCTTATCCTCCACGATTGTACAATTTAGGTTGGAGGAGAGGTAAAGCATTAAAGGAGAAAGCAGGAAATTTACTATTGATTGCCCTAATTTTAGGAATTACATCCCTAAAAATTAGCTGGAAACACAAATGCTAGGTGGGAATGATTAATGAAAAAAATGTATTTATTTCAGTGGAATTTTGCACATGTGAAAAATTTTGTTGACTAGGACCTGAAAGATCCTAAGGTTTGTTTTTATTGCGGGGAAACAAAATGAGGTGGAAGAAGAAGTCAGAGATTGTTTCCTGGGGGTTGAAATAGCAGCCCAAACATTCTTTACTTAGGCGCTTGGGATGTGACTGTTGGCAACACATTTTACGGTGGGATCTTTAATCCAGTGATACAATTTAAACTAAAAACAAGCCAAAAATGATAGGTTTCTTTATTTTCACTAAACAGGCAATTGAAATACATGGTACAAAAATAAGTGGTAAGATTATTGTAAAATGAAATGGACAGAATAAATATTCAATTTAATTTTCCATCTATGAGAATTTCACAATAAAATCATAGTTTACTTTGTATTATAGATGTGCTTGTTGGATCTATTCATCCTCGCATAAGGCAACTGAAAAATCCCTCACGATACCAACAGTTCGATGGGTGAAGTTGTTTTTGTTTCGGAAGTTTTTGCCTGATACCGTATAAAGGGGGAAAGAATTCAGAAGCTATTTCCTAACACAGAAGAATAATACAAATGCTAGTGTGATGCTGTGCACTTCAGTTTTATACAGCAAGCTGTTGCAACTATCAGCTTACTGGTGAGCTAGCAAGAAACATTACATGAGTTTACTTTAAGCTGTAAGCATATTTACATACTTAGTTTTGAAAATCTAGTGTTCTTTCCCCCACAGCAGTCAAGCAAGATGTCTCAGAGGACAAACACTTCAAGCTACTATGGGCTTTAATAATTTGTTCATTTAAGAAGCGGAATTCCCACTTGTCATATTTTAATGTCAGTGGCTTCCATGAAAAGGGAAGCGTCCTAAGCTTGATTCGTCGCAATCTCTGGGAACTCCTTGCAGAGTGATAGCCATTCCAGCCTGAGCAGAAATGTCCCATTCTTTGACATGCGACTTAAATTTCCTTTAGCACACATGTTACCATTGCAGCATATTATATGTCACCCCTACGATATGTTCCCATTTAAGCTGCAAAACAGTCCTGTATTGATATTGTTTCCTATCTGCAGATGAGCCTAGCCACGGAGCTGCAACACGAACCCAGGTCTGGAAACTGCCAGTCCAGCTCTTCGTACTACCACTTCCCTGTGGACTTCAATTCTACTAATTTAAAGGGACTACTAGGCAATCATACTACAGGTTAACTATGGCTATGTCGGTGCAAGCCATTGCCGTCCTCTCGGAGTCTGACCCTGCTGTGTTTGCCCATGGAAATGCTGCTAGCAGCATCTTCCTCTTAGATCCTATCTCTAAGTAAAGTAAGACTTCCTGGGAAATAGATTATTCTGAAAAAAAGACTCTGAAAATTCTTGTCAGTTGAAGCTGGTAATTATTAGGCTGGATGGAAATAGAACGGCATATTCAGCATTCAGTTGCTGTAACATTGGCCAGGTTTTCTGTAGGGTTGTCATCTCCGGTTTCTTGGTGAACTTAATAGAAATATGTCTATCATATGCTAGCAAATGGTTCAGCTCCTCAGGGCTATCCTGTAACACTCAGTAGAAAGGCACATACCAATTTATAGCCACATCAAAGAGAAGAAGAAATAGATCGATTTAAGAATAGAGGCCATTAGGGGCACCTGGTTTGGCTCAGTTCATGAGATCAAGGCCCACGTCGGGCTCTGTGCTGACAGTGCGGAGCTTGCTTGGGATTCTCTCTGCACCTCCCCGGCTCACGTGCATACACTCAGTCTCTCTCTCAAAAGTAAACAAACAAACATTAAAAAAATGAAAAGAACAAAGGCCATTACACATACCTGCCGTTTTTAAGGAAATTTTACATGTAACTATTTGCTCTGGAGGGATTTTACCTTCTTAAATCTCACTATGGAACCAAGATTAAAGTCGTAGACTTCTTTTGAAGAAGGTAATTTTGTATTAAATGTTCTATTCTGAGGGGATATCAGAAGTCTGCTCATAACTGTTCTAATGTCACCTTTAGACTTAAAATGATTTGTGCATTTTTTAATAAATACAAGATCTTCCTTTCTTAAAAGAAACCTCCTCAAATGAGAATCTGGAAGGAGTTTGAAAAAAGATGTTTAAGTGCTGATATCACATATATTTTAAGTGTGAAGAATCCTTTCTATAAGTCCTAGGCCACGTAATGCTACTCCGTTTCTTGCTTCTATGTTCATTCATGGCACACAAGAAATGTTTTTAATGTTTTTTTTTAACCAGACTCTGGTTACCAGCAATAGCTGATCATTTTGCTTTTAAAAAGCTATACAATCGATGCTTTAAATGGTTGATCCATAGATTTTTTTCTCCCCCGTATCAAGTTCTATATCCTGCAACAAAGAATTTCCCTTTTTTCCTTCACTACTGACAGCCTTAGTTTCTGTGGTTAACCAGGCTGTGTGATCCTATCCACACCCTTTTCTTCCCCGATCTTGGCCTGCTCTTCCAAGAGAGAGTAGGAATGGATGGATGCATTCTCCTAAGGGTGTCCTTTAGGTGTGGATAATCAGGCCCATAGTCTCGCAAAGTTCACTGGCAGTTCCCTATGTCTCTGACACATTTTCCTTTAAGATCTTAGGCAGGCAGACGGAGTCTTACTAAGCTCCTAAGATAACTTAAAAGATGTCCTAACAACCCAAAATAATTTGAGAACTTTCTATTGATTTGGAGATTTAAAGTCTCTTTGAAAATCTTCAAGGGGAATTTATAAACCTAAGCTTAAGTTTATGAAATGACCCAAGTTCCTGGCCAACCATTCAGTTTTTTCAGTCTCTCGGGTCTTCTGGTATGCCTGAGAATAGCACGTATTTGGTATCTTCTCTCATACAAACCTTCTTTAAATGACCTTTATAGCAGGTAGACTATTATAAGAGCTCTGCTCTTTTCAGCTGGATTGAAGGGGATGAAAGGCCTGTAAGCCTTATTAGCATTATTTTATCAAAAACTGCAAAGCCACATGCTTTTGTAGAGAAGCACCAAAAGGAAAACCTTAGTTTGGAAGGATTCATTTTAAATAAAGATAGTAACCCAATAGCCCTTACTTCAGGGAAGAGAAGACATTTTAAAACTAGTACATTAAAGTTTCCCCCTTGATTTCACTGTTATAAATGGCTCTTACAAGGGCTTCCTTAAAGTTTCCCACCAGCCAGGTTTGAGCCAACAGATTACATTTCTGCCTGAGAAGATGCCTGAAAGAGAAAGAGAAAGAGAAACATTTTTACAGGCAAAATGCTGCAGAGGAGAGATGACGTCTGCAGTCAGTGTGTTCATCTTCTAAAATGTGGTTCTGACCACAGTGACTATTGCTCAGATTTCCTTGATGTAAGTACGGGGCCTCCCTGCCCTGGACATACCTGGATTTTATCCTTTACTTTCGTCTACAGTGAAATCTCACCTAGAAGGTCTGTGAGTGATGCACCATATTTTGGTTGCAGGAGAGGAAGTTTCAGGGAAAGTATGTTGGGCAGTGGCGGCCCCACACTGGGCACAAACCCCCTCTGCTCTCAGCTCCTTTTCCCTATCATTCCCTGCTGGGCTTTTCCAAAGATGAAAAGAAAGCTGTACTGTTAAATCTCCACGGCATGTTACCCCACCGATCCCCTAGCTCTTTTTGGAAGGGAGCTTGCAGAGATCACTGTTGGGAAGTGGGGAGGGGTGAGGATTTATCAGTAAGTTGTGTGAAGATGGGCCAGAAGAGACTCCAGAACAGGTGGCCTGCTAATCCTCTACTGGAGACCCAGACATAAAAAAGTAGGTATAGAGGAGTTGTGCCACTGTTGTCTTTGGGGGGTGGAGGTGAGGGAACTGCCATGGAAGTGTGAGCATGGGGCACCCTAGTCCTCTGCGGGCAGCAGGGCTGAAACAAGTAATGGAAAGCACCCCAGTGAGCCAGGTCGTCATGGGAAGACCCCCTAGCCTCCTTCCTGACAAGGGCAGCATCTCCCTTTTTCATGTCTGGGTCTTCTCCTAGCATCTCATTGGTTTCAGGAACTCTTGGTCAACAAGCTTCTAAGAGCCAGCCAACTGCCAGAGCAGGAGCCCCATACTGTAATCTGGCCCTGGGGTCCAGTGAACATGGTGTCTTCTCTTGGGTTGCCTACTCACCAGGCTAATCCCCTTCACGTCGGTGCTCCCGTGCGCCGCCGGCGTGTGGTCAGGTGTGAGGGAGCAGCCAGCCAGCATGTCCAGGGAAGCTAAGATGGCATCATACAGGCGATCTGCATGGCTCTCCAGCTCACTGGGCTGCTTCGAGATTCTCCCGAGGACATCCTTTAACACTAACAAATGAGGTTCAAAGCATTTAGGCCAAAACAAAACAACACAAAACAACAAACCCCAACACCCAACACGTCAGTGTATTTTCAGAAGAATCATAGAAGGGTGTAGGAATATAGGAACGTGGCAATGGCAATAGTTTCAGAACGTTCCCTCTTTTTAACAGTGACTCTCCTGGACTCCTGTTGCACTGGAGGATCTGTGTTAACTTATGATTACAGCTGAGCGAAGTACTCTTGCTGGCTTCACTGGATTTATGTAATTCACAAAAATGCCCAGAAACATGGTTCTCCGGTGACTGGTATCTTGTGACTTTCAGAATTAAGACGCAGGGCACACCCGGACCCTCTGGGGCAGGCGGCTTAAATGAAACAAAACAATAAGCCAAGATTAGGACATCAGGCCCGCTGCCAGGTTCCTAACAGCTTCTGTTGGCTGGGGAACTGTTACTTGGCATGTACACAGCTAGTCTGGGAATATATTTGGGAATGCTGGTGAATCCTTTTTGTGGGCTCTAAATGAACAGACTTCAAAAGAAAATCACCTGAAAGCAGGCTAAGACAAGGGATGAGCAAGGCCGAGATTTCCTCCTATAGGCCAAGTGTTCGTTTGCGGAAGGGATGGGCAACGTTCAGAGAGCATCACACATAGCAGGCTTGTTTTTCTCTGAAAAACCTTATTTCCTTTGTGAAACACAAAGGCTGCTTTAGCTTCCTGAGCCTTTATCAGCTGTGTTAACACTCTCTAGTTTCCTGCTACAGCTGCAACATCTGCCAGCAGCGGAAGGGAGAGGGGAAGCTGCGTATCTGCAGAGGACGCTGACGGATGGGCGGCAGGAGAAGGGACACAGGCTCGCTGGGCTGAGATCAGGCCCTGGGGAAGCCACGTCGGTGCCGTGTCATCTGGGCAGAGTGCCGCTGGGGAGGCCCAGCGGGCAAGGGCGGCCAGGGTGCACGGTACAGCTCGTCTGTAAGAGCGACAGCTGCATTCTCCCTTCCAGACCTTTGCTTGGTCTTCCTGTGCTTGTCGGAATTCAGGGACCCTTATTTCTTTTCTAAACATTTATTTCAGGATGTCAGAATTTTTGGTTGGGGCCAAGTAAAAGGAGCTAGGAGTAAGAATGAAATAATCTTTCCCAGTAAGACGTTGCTGTTTTAATTGAAAACATACATACAGGAGCCTGGATCACGTGACCAGTTCAGTAAGGAGCGTGGGCACGAGAAAGGACTGGCGACACGGGCACCGAAGCACTGGGCCAAAGCGCCCCGAGAAGCCAGCTGCCCACAGGGAGGCCGCAGCAGGAGGCTGAGACGGCCATTTCGGAGGGGGAATCAGTTTGGTCCTTGTCCCTCCAGTTGTGCTTGTAGCTGCGGAAGGAAGCAGGCCACGAAGCCGGCGAGGAGCACTTGTGCTCCAGCTCTACGGACTGGTGCTGCGCCCCGCAGAGAGCTAAGCAGTCCTGCATATAGCTGGAGTCACCCCGTGCCTGTCAAGGGGAACTTGTGATGTTCACACAAGACCAACGTTCCTGATCAATCCAAGCAGAGGACGGGAGGGGCAGTGTGTCAATCTGAAAGAGCCTGCACACATATCTGAAAATCACAGAAATGCCTCTTACTTTGGCAGTAAAGCCTCTACACTCCTTTTGAGACTAGGGCAAAGTTGGAGGTTATTACAGATTAAGCACCGAGTAGTACTGGATTGGTTTTTAAATGAAGGTCAAAGACCCAGTAGCCTCTAAGAGGCCCGTTGTTCCATGTGGCATCTGGGAGAGTCTCCTGGAAAGAAGGGCTCTCCCTTCCTGCTCAGGCCCCTGCCCCTGCCCCTCCAGCCACAGCAGTGGGGTGGGTGGGCACAAAGGGGCTTGAGCCAGGCTGCCGCTCCTTGTGTGGTCCCGGGCCAATTCACAGCTCCGAGGTGAGAGTGACAACAGTACCTATCTCACGAGGCTGTGATTAAATGGAAAAAAACAAAACCGGTACATTAACTACTTGAGCACAGCGTCTGGCACAGTGTTCAGTATGACGCTGACGTAACTGCACGCAGCACAGGAGCCTGACATACTGAATTTCTGCCGCAGTAAAACCCAGAACACCATAGCCCAAGAGCCAAAACAAAGGCCTCCCGAGGGCAGGGGACTGCAAAGGGCTCACCTAATTCACAGTAGATAATCCCTGCCCTGCTAAAAATCCTTCAGCTCCCTGTCCCACTGAAACCCTTCTGCCTGTCCACAGTTCTCGACCCTGGTCGTTTTTCTTCCCAGGGGGTATTGGCAGTGTCCGGAAACGTTCTGGGTTGTCACAATTGGAGAGGAGGCGCTACTGGTATCTGACAGCTGAAGGCCAGGGATGTTCCCAAACATCCTGCAACACATGGGACAACCCTCCTCACAAAGCATCATGTGGCCCAAGATGTTGATAATGCCCAGGCTGAGAAACTGCCCTATCCATGCCTAACACGCGCCCACCACTGGTGGTCAGGACAGCGCCACCTCACTGCCCCTCGAGCCCGAGGGCCCTGCCCAGCTTTGACTGTGTGGTTTGTTTCCAGCATAAACCACACCTCAGTCCAAAATTGAGGCATACAGATGGGCTCTTTTAGCTCTTGGTTTAGTCGTCCAGGAAGTGAGGGCTCTTTGGCAATCCATCAGTTTTCCACTCTAAACCTAGCATTCCCCCACCTCATCCTCCGTATCCCATCTGCCCTCGGCAAGGGCAACGCCGCCTGTAAATCCTTGCACCTTGCAGGCTTAGGCACGCTCTTAACGTCTGTGACTTTACATTTTCCTAAACGTGAGCCCATCCTACAGAATGAACTTGAGCTTACTTTGTGTACCACTGTCCACCTGTCCCCTCAGTCTGCTCCCTTAGAATAGACTGAGTGCTCTCAGAGGCTGAAACGAATCTCCTTCAAGGCAGAGGGGTCCAGCCTGTGCTAGGATAGGAGGGGAACCCCTGAGGGCTCCCCACTGGGAACGTCCTGTCAGAGAACCAGAGACCACTGGTCACTACGAGGAAAAGGTAAAAGTATGTCACTCTTGCAGGCTCCAGGCCTTCTACTCAGCTTACCTTTCTGACTGTGACCGGCTCCCTGTGTGGCCACAGGGGCAGTGACAGTGGGAGGGCCAGAGCCACAGGAATCTATGGCAGTGGGTGGAGCAGGGAGGGGTCTTTACCAGTGACAGCGTGGCTCCCTGGACCTGCTGCCGAGAGCGAGGGAGCACTGGCTCAACTGAGAACCTCACGTATCTCACCTGGGGTGTTGTCCAACAGGCACTGAAGAAGGCTCTCCCCTTTCTGTAAGACGCTCTCTGTCAGGAACTGGTGTTCATCTATATCTTTCTTAAATTGCTAAAGCATAGGAGAAAATAAGAAAAAAAGCTTCGTTACTCATGTTCTGTAAAACTTACTCAAAATGATCCCTTGCAGGGTAGCTCGACTCCCCTCTAACCTGGAAGTCAAAAGCACTCAACCTTCAGAATTCTCCCAGTAAACAGTACATTAGTTTAACTTTCCCTACTTGATGATTTGAGCCTAAAATAAAGAGTCAATCTTTTTTTTTTTTTCTGTTTATAGCCGGACAAAAGAGTTTTCTTTTCCCTGGCAGAGCCTGGTTCATGAACAGCCTGGGGGTCAGGGGTTCTTTTTGTTAGACCTCACTGGATTTTCTTTAAACTCACAAGGCTATGCGATTTTCAAACACAATGTCTTCTATTCTAAAGGACCTGGGAAGTAAGAGCCACATGATAGGTGCCTCGACCCACTTCTTCCCTGAACGTCCTGCTCTGTGCAGACCTTGGGCCTCGGGAAGGCATAAGGGAATCTGTGAGTCTCCCAAGTAGCTGATTTGTTTTCCCCTCATGGGTACCAAACCTTACAGCTGACTGTTTTGATGTTCCTTTAGATGCTAAGACATGTAAAGTCAAATCCATGACGACTTCTGGTACAGGGTACAGAACTTGGTGGTTCACATTCTCAAGCTGTAATTTTACTCTTGGATTTAATTATATTCTTGTCTTTAGTTTTCCTCTGCCCTAATACCTATGCTTTTTATTTTATTCTTTAGTATTCTCTGTAGTTTATATGCTGCCATAAACCTAGGGCGTTAAGATGAAGAGTATGAGACAGACTCACAGTTAACAATATGTGGACACACACATGCTTCTATTAGGTATCTAAGCAGGGGTCAAGGTTGCTCATACATATTCATGAGTCATGCACCATTCCGTGTGGGCAAGGGGCTGACAGAGCGGTCCCACTTTATGACACAGCCGTGTAGGTGACACAAGAGGGCTAGTCTTCACCGACTGTTAACTCCCAGCTCAGATCTCACTTCTACTCACAAAGCAAGATCGCTGCTCTGGCCAGCCTGGAAGGTGAGGCAGAGAAGGACAGTGAGGGATAAAATGGAGGGAATGGACTTGTTCTACTTGGCACTTGCTCTGACGGGGATGGGGCCGAGGCACTCTGGAGAGACCACACAGATAATTCTGAGGGCAACTTCCAGGCAGTTTCCTCTCCCCACAGTGGTACTAACCCCTGGACCCCCAAGGGGCGGGCCCTGCCCAGCTAGGCGCACACACTCAGGAGCTGCACACAGAGGGCACTGTCACACTCAGCCTTCCCCTCCTCCCTCCAGCACGGGCAAGGAACTCAGGGTGACCTCTGTCCACACAGTAGGAAGTAGCACTCCCACTAAGGTGGGACAGCTGGCCACCCAGGGGTGGCCCCTCCCTAAATTTTACTTGGCTCCAGGCTGGAAAACAAAAGGCCAGTCCTCCCTCCCACCAGGATGTGCTGGGGGCTGGGTGGGTGCTGCTCTGGCTTACACACGGTCAATAACCTCCTCCTCTGAAGGCACTTGATTAGGTTACATAAATTCAAAGAACTGTCTTAAGAAAACCCTTTCTAGACTAGCATCAGGCTCACACCACAATTCCTAACTATCTCTGCTCCTTCAGAAGAGGTTAGAAATGCTTGGCCAACCAGACATGCTGCAGGCCTGTGGGTAGTTCAGTCAAAGTTAATGTTATGCTTAGGGTAACTGAATAGTTTATCCTCCAATTCAGAACACATCTGAGAATGAAGGGGGACCTACTGATAATTATTCTAGAACAACAGGCACAAACTATCACTTCAGATACACCTGATCTAAAGTCAAATGAACCAGAACAAAGAGATATTAAAAATAACAAAACCTTAATGAAAAAGAGGCAAAAAACCTCCAAAACAAAACACACAGAAGCAAATTCCAGTCAGTGCTTTCCGAAAGAACTTTCTGTGATAATGGAAGTGTTCTAGCTGCACTGCTCAATATGGTAGCCACTAGACAAATGTGATGCCTGACACTTGGGATAGTATCTAGTGTAACAGAAATAGGAATCTTTGATTTGAAGATGAAAGAAATCTGAATTGAATTAAAAAGATAATTAAAATCTGAAGAGCCACATGTGACTAGGGACCCCATGACTAGTGCAGATCTATACTTAATCCCCGAGACATTTGGAAAATTACATCACAAATCATCCTTAAGTATATTAGACTGAGGATAAATAGATTTTCTCCAAACTCTTCTTGGCCTGGGATACAACTCGTACATTTTACAGTTTTTCAACAATAAGAATTTGGAAAGGACTGCTGATTAGATTTCAGGTAAAACAGTCAACTGTGCCATAACATACCGAGTATCAGTTATTTGAGCGTTTACTTTGTAATCAAGTACTTAGCCACCACTCTGGTGAGTGGACAGCCAGAAGCCAGGACCACATATTACCCGGTAAAGCTGCAGAGAAGACTTGAGACCTGTAAGATTGGACTTGGATGGAATCAAGTGGTCGGTAACGTCGGCTATGTTATACAGCCAGCGGATCAGCTCTTCCAGCTGACAGCAGAACGTCTGTGTAGACAAATAAAAGAACACATGGTGTTAAGGACCATATTGCTGTTTGTGTATTCAATCCAGGGGATTCTAGGAGAGAGACTGTGCTTTTCTGGAGTGTTCCCTCACTTGAGAGGTCAGTCTCCACCCTCCTCCCTTGCCTGTTCCCACCCTGACTCCAGACCTCCCCTGGGCCATATGAGCCCCACCTTTGCTGTCTCCCGTGAGCCTTTGTGACAGCAAAAATGACAGGCTGAGAAAAGCCTGCCCTGCTAGGAAGAGAGCAGCTAAGGGGGGCCATGGACAAGGAACAGCCCAAAAGCATGCCAACCATGGAACCAATTCTTGGGTGACACCAGTGCCAACTTTGGTAACTGTCCCGGAAGAAAACATGAGATAGCTGGCTCTAATTGTGACTAACTTGAACCTATGGCAGGAAACAAGTGAATTAACAACTGCTTGTCCCTGTTCTGTTCCCGCACTGCCCAGGGCACCGGGCCCCTAGACTCCCACTGGCCACTCACCCTGGGGAGGCTATGAGCCAAGCACTTTGCCTTGAAGTATTTCAGTCTCTTATCACAAAAGAGGCACATGCTAACATTTGTCCTACCTGCTTCATGGGACAAATAAAATCATCCATGGGACATCACAGGGAAGGCTAAAGGCATCAAGTGCTAGGAAACATCTGCTGCGCCGGCTCATGGGTTCAAGGTTCTCCAGCCACCTGCGTTGCTGTGTGTGTGCAGTGTTCGTGCACTCACCCAGGAGATGAGGCCATATGTGGGCCTCTCCATGTGCGGAGACATCCTTGTGTCGGGGACTATCCAAAGCCATCAACAAGAATTATTTCATATAGGACGCCTGGGTAGCTCAGTCGGGTAAGCGTCCGACTTTGGCTCAGGTCATGATCTCGCTGTTTATGAGTTCGAGCCCCGTGTCGGGCTCTGTGCTGACAGCTCAGAACCTGGAGCCTGCTTTGGATTCTGTGTCTCCCTCTCTCTCTGCCCCTCTCCCACTCCCACTCGGTCACTCTCAAAAATAAACATTAAAAAGAAAATTATTTCATGTAATCCATGCAACATCCCCAAGAGGCAAGGCTCCACATTTTATAAATGTGACTAAGCTGTAATTCTAACTATGGCAGTGCCATAATTGAAATTCAGATCTGGCTGATGCTAACGACCCCATTCCACAGAGTATTAATTCCATCTCCAGAGAGTCACGAGTAAGAGGTTTGGTGACCAAAATGTCTTAGGACACAGTACATGAAATGACTCAACTCTGAAGTGCCACCACTTTATCAAACTGAATCTCTGAGAAGTCCCATAGTCAAGAAAACCATTTACCATTGTTTAGTTCAGTATTTCCTAAAGACAAGTGAGCACAGACCTTTCTTGTGGAGAATACCTCTTAATCCTCAAGGTCAAGAGCTCTAGGAAGCAGCCAGAGTAATGGTTAAGCTTAGGCTCTAGCCCTTGGGTGGGCAAGTTACCTAACCCTTCAAGGCCTTTCTCCCAACTGTGAAAGGACAACAGAAGTTCCTATCAGGCAGAGGTGTGAGAATCAACTAAGCTAAGGCACAGCACAGAGCCTGGCGCATATAAAGTGCTCCAGGTTACTACATTTGATTCCATGCACTGGGAGAAGAGATCCCTTTAGGCAAAGCCTCTTGAACGTGGAGTTTACCTTCACACACTGTACGAGTGATTCTTTTCCGGGCTCTCCTTTCCCAGGAGGCTGCCCTTCAGCATCTGGGGCTAAGAATGCGTGCCGATCCCACACAGCTGGCAAAGAGTGTGCTGTCAGGGGTCCAGAGGAGACTCCCAGGGTCTGGCTGTTCCCCAGACCGCCTTCCCCTGCAGAGCCCCTTGCACGGACGAAGGAGCAGAGCAAACGGTGGTTCTGGTCCTCAGGGCCCCTGGACCCTCTGAGGGCGGCCCCAGAAGGAAGCTGGCTCTGGCTGGAGTCCGACAGGAGGGAGGCCGGCCCATCGCTGTCTGACACGTCGAGTGAGGGCTGTCCTTCGGCAGCCCCGGTGGGCAGGGTCACCAAAGTGGGACTAGAACCTAGACATGAAACCAAACTAGAAACCTGCGTCAGCCGAGCGGGCAGGGCGAGATACTCGTCATCACTTTCCACCTCCTCTTCTGGTTTCCATCCAGACTCTGTGCAGGCCGGGTGCCAGACACCCTGGCTGGCCCCCTTCTCTCTCTCCGTCCTGGGCAAGGGCCACCCTCTGTCCCATGTCCTCAGCTGGGGAGAGCCCACCTCAGGGTGCTTGCCCATGGGCAGCCAGTCCTTCACACCCCTCAGGGCTGGCTCTCTGCTCTCCCAAGGAGAGTCCCTACCACCCGGGGCTCTGGGGGTAGATGTGATCTGGTTACAAGATGCCAACCCCACACTGCCCTGCTTCTGGGGTGCTCCAGAGGGCCATCCCATAAGGCTTGGCTCTCTGGGCCTAGAGAATGGCAGGGCAGAGGCCTCTGCTGATGGGCAATTCTGGGAGCCATTAGTGGGGGACTTCAGGGTACTTGCGGGGGAAACGGAAAAGCTATCCAGGTCTACACCCGAGTCCTGCAAGACAGGGTCAGCCAGCACGTGGCTGTCAAGGTGCTTTGGGAGGTGAGGCTTGGGCCTTAGTGGGTAAGTATAGTCCAGCAGGTCTTCATACTCCTTATTCGGGTTCCAGAGTGGGGAGTGGCGGTCAGGGGAAGGAGGCAATGAGTCCGGCAGCACACAAGCCCAATACTCGGCCTGGAAGGAGAGGCGCCTCCTGCCCAGCCCAGGAGCACTGACCCCGGAGGACACAGGCTGTGGTGACCACTGGAGCTGTGGCCCTGGCCCCACCACAGAGGGGGCCGACTTGGGCACGACCAGCTCCAGGGAGGATGAGACCTTGGCAATGGGGCAACTCGGAGGTTCCGCCTTGTCCTGGTGACCCTGGAGACTGCTGCCCGGGGAGGAGGCAGAGACGCTGCAGCTGGAGAACGGAGGAGCAGCAGCGCCTTGGCTCACCACAGACCTCCATCTTGTTGGGAAAGGGAAACCTGAGCGGTGAGGCTGCTGGCTGAGGTCCAGCACCCGCGGTGACTCAACTGGGGACGGGTCATCTTCGGTATCGGCATCATGTCCTGAGCAGAGACCTGTGGCTCTGGGAGCCGTAAGAGTCTGAGGTAGCTCCTCTGAGGCAGAAAGCCTGGTCTCCTCCATCTGTAATGATAGTGGGAAGAAAAAGCACTCGAGTAAAAACAAGCAAACCAAATTTCGTTCTTAGAGAACAACTTTGGAAACTTCCTTGGGGGCCAAGATGATATTCAGGAAAGGTCTTGAAATGAGAGTCTGCTATCTGATGCGAGAACCAGACAGTGTGCGGCTAGTGTCCGTCACCAAAACCCAGCGTGCTCTGGGAAGCAGACAGCCTTCCCCAAGCCAATCACACCCTCTGGTCTTCGTGCAGGCAGAAGAGCGAGTCCAAGTCCGACAGCACTGTCGTGCTAAGGCTGGAACGCCCCATCTAACCTATGAGACACGTGTCCTGGGCGGAAGAAACTTCCGACTGGAGAAACATCCAAACCAACGGGCAGGTGATCCACCAGGCCACACCCTGCTCGGCTCACCCCGGTGGGAACTGAACGCTGGCAAAGCGAGTCACTCATTTCAGCCTCTTCCCTCTGAGTTTTTAATCTGTTCAGTGAAGAATGTGCCCCCGAAGGAGGTGGGACAGTACAGTGGGTAAAGGCGTGGGCTTTGGAACCAGACAGACTATAAATGCCAACCCCTAACTGCCACCTTCCAGATGTATGACGTTGGGCCTCACTTCCCTCATCTCTAAAACGGGGATGGTAACAGTACCACTGCCTCAGGACAGGAGGGTTAAAGGAGCTCATGTGTAAGCATGAGCACAGGTAAGAGCTCAACAAACAACAGGTACTACAACAAGCAGCCCATTTTTAGTAAACTCATGAAATAGCCTATTTCTATGTTGGTTCATGCACTCCCTGCCTCACTAAATCTCTCACAGGTGCCCTGAACTTCCCACCACCCCTGGCTCCCAGGCAGATGGCTGCAGCTTCTTTCTACCAGACAGGCCTATGCAGCACCCTCACAGGACAGAACCGCATGGGGGCAGTATTGAGCAGCAAAGGCCACAATGATACTGAAGACATCAAAGCCATTCCATGGAAGGCCTTGGCAACCAGAACACAATAGGATGCCAGAGCTGGGAAGGACAGATCATTCAGGTCCCCTGCCAACTGTACTGAGGGTCTGAAAGACTTGGTGACATGCCTGAGGTCACAGAGCCAAGCAGGAAGCCTTGCTCCACGTGACTCACACTAGGCAAGGCTTCCCTGCAGTCAGGGAGGCCTAAGAAATTCTTCTTCCCCGGGGTGGGGCCTCCAAGCCTCTGCCAGGTTCCTTGGGTCCCAAGGGGACCCAGTCTCAGAGCTCTCAGGAGCCCAGAGCCCTGGACCCAAGTCTCCTCAGGGCTCCCCCTGAAGACTTCAGATCACCAAGTCAGAAACAAGACATGGCCCCCTGGGCTAGCCTGCTGGACAATAGGTCTTGACCACAGCATCCCCAGTCTTCACAAGGTCACCAGTCACACTCTTGAGGAATAGGCGGAGATGCTGTGGACAGAGTCCCCAGGGCCCAACTCTCCAGGTGAGCCTGCAAATCAGAAATCATCACACCCAGACTCCCTTAATTCCCCACCTTGTACAGACGCTGGGAAAGCAGTTGTAAGATGGTGCAAAAAAATGCTAGAACATACTGCCAAAGGACCACATTAGTTAAATCTAAAGTCCCATTTGCCTTATAACCTACCTGGCTTTCCAGAGAGTGCAAAAGGTCCCCAGTCGCCATGCCAGCAGGAGGAAGCAGGCAGCCAAGAGCAGGCTTAGATCTACCAGCTACCGGTTCCCTCCTGGTGCTGTTGGCCTGCGACTGGTAGGCTCCAGAGGGACTGGGGCCAGCCCCATCACAGCAGGCAGGGGCGGGGGGCCCCTCTGTTCCCCACCCCGGGGATGCGAGCCCTCCCGCAGCTTCCAGGCGTGCTGGCTGCTCCTGCTCCCTGCTCGTGAGCCCTGGGGTGTCCGCTTCCTGCTCCCTGCAGCTCCACTGCCCATAGGACAGGGCCTTTGCATCTACGGATGCCTCCACCTCTGCCTTTTCTTCTCCCAAGGCCATTGAGATGTCACTAGGTCAGTATTCCCCTGAAGCCGTCAGCTCTCTACAAAATAGGAAAGGGAAAAAAAATGTATTTTCTGCATCTGTGTCCAGGAAACCTTGCTTTTTAATGATTAAGACAGATATTTGCACAGTGAAGGAAAGCACCAACAAAAAGAAAAGGTAATGCACTAAATGGGAGAAGTTATTTGCAAATCATGTAGCCAATAAGGGTTTAATATCCAAATATATAAAGAACTCATACAACTCAACACCAAACCAAATAATCGGATTAAAAAATGGGTAGAGGACCTGAATGGACATTTTTCCAAAAAAGAAACACAGATGGTCAATGGACACATGAAAAGATGCTCAACATCACTAATCAGAGAAATGCACATCAAAACCACCGTGACAGGGTGCCTGGGTGGCTCAGCCGGTTAAGCATCTGACTCTTGATTTCAGCTCAGGTCATCATCTCGTGGTTCCTGAGATCGAGGCCCGTGTTGGGCTCTGCCCTGATACCAAGAAGCCTGCTAGGGATCCATTCTCTCTCTCTCTCTCTTTCTCTCTCTCTCTCTCTCTCAAAATAAATAAAACATTAAAAAAAACACCCACCATGACACATCACTTCACACCAGTCAGAACAGCTAGAACAGAAAGGACAAGAAATAACAAGTGTTGGCAATAAGGTGAAGAAAAGGGAACGCTTGTGCAGTATATGTAAATTATTGAAACCAGGGCAGCCACTGGGGGAAATAGTATGGAGGCTTCTCAAAAAACTAAAAATAGAAGTACTATATGATCCAGTTATTCCACTTCTGGATGTTTACCAAGGAAAACTGAAAACATTAATTTGAAAAGATACATGCACCCTCATGTTTACTGCAGCATTACTTACAATAGCCAAGACATGGAAACAAGTTAAGTGACCATCCATAGTGAATGGACAGAGAAGATATGGTGCATATATACAATGGAATATTACTAAGAACATTCAGCCATAAACAAAGAATGAGATCATGCCATTCATGATAACATGAATGGACCTAGAGGGTATTATGCTAAGTGAAATAAGTGAGAGAAAGACAAATACCATGTTTTCATTTATATGTGGAGTCTAAAAAACAAAAACAACAAAAAGAAACAGACTCATAAATACAGAGAACTAGCGGTTGCCACAGAGGAAGGGGTGGGGGAGATGGGTACACTAGATAAAGGAGACTAAGAAGTACAAACTCCCAGCTATAAAGTAAGTATGTCACAGGGATGAAAAGCACAGCACAGGGAACATGGTCTATAATACTGTAATATAATCTAAATACTGAAATAGTGTCGTATGGTGACTATACTTATCCACTTATCGTGGTGAGCATTTTGTAAAGTATACAATTGTTGAATTGCTATGTCGTACACCTAAAACTAATATAAAATATGTCAACTATATTTCATTTTAAAAAGTTAAGGACAGCCTTTTTCTTTCTTTCTTTCCTTTTTTTTTTTTTTTTTTTTTTGGCCAAAGAAAAGAAAGATCAAATGTTGTTGACTTCCTCAGAAGAGAACACAGGTCTGGCTTTTCCTTGGCCCCAGGGCCTTCCAAAGGGGATATAGGAGCAAATCATTTTGTCCTCTGCTTTTATGTGGCCCGTACCAGCCCCAGCACCAGGTGCCCAGAAGGGTCGATCCAGGTCCAAATCAGAGACCAGGCTTAAAGCCCCATTTAAGTCCCTGTCCCTTCGGCCTAGTCCCGCTGGGTAAGGGGCCTGGCCTGGGCCCTCCTGGGGCCAGCCCCACAACAGTGCTTTTGCTGCAGTACTCCCATCGGCAGGCAGCTGCGGCCTGGCTCCGCCCGCAGGCACAGCAAGTCCGGGCAGCTTCCCACAGGGCCTGCTTTTGCCTGGCGGAGGAGGCAGGACCCTCTCTCAGAGCACAGAAACCACAACCCCGGCGGTGCGGCAGGTGGCAACTTACTCCTGCCAGAGAGAGCACAAGCAGCACTCTTCTCCCACTAGCTTGGGTTATGATTAACTTGCACCCAGGGAAATCCGGGTGGGTAACAGTGGTAATGGCCACAGAGCACGTGTGTGTGTGACAGCGAGAGTGAGAGCCCTGGGCCGGCTGGAGGGCAGGCAGGTGAGGGAGAACCAGGGCGAGCACTCAGGGAGGGAAGGCGGAACAATCTGGGAGCTGAATCTGAAAATAAGACTGTTCCAGTAAGAGCTTCAGGGATTACAGACAGACTCCCTCCCCTTAGCCTAACAGTCCAGCCCCAACTGCTGCCAGGGACACTGGTGGACAGGGCTGGGGCCAACAAGCTGAAGGAGGGGAACAACTCCCGGAAGATTTGGAAGGGGAACAAGGGAAGCGTAAGTGCCCCAGACTTTGGCGGCCACCTCGAATGCACTGGGCCAACCTCAAAGCTAGAAGCTGGACAGAAATAGCCTTGTTTGCTCAGAGACCAGGAGAAGCAGTGATAGCAAGAGGAGGTGCGGGAGATCGGCGGGGAGGGAGGAGGCCGTGGACTGGGCTCCTCCTGCTCACCTGCACACTGGGAAACTGGGTGCGGCACAGCTTTGTCTGGAGAACGCCCACCCCATACTGGAAAAGGGTCCTCCTCTGCTTGCCTGGGCGCACGAGGCTCCAGACCCATTCGGAGCTGACCCTAAAGAAGAGCACACAATTCACATGGACACTCTTACTTCTCACAACTGCTGCATGGGGCAGAACCATTTTTTTGACAGGTAATAGATGGATGAAATACAAAATGCACTGCAGATGTAAGTCTCCCTCTGTCCTTGTCCCCATTCGTCACTGTAACAAGCTCCTGCATGATGCAGGGCATTAAGACAGTGCTTGGCACACAGCGCATGCCATGGGTCAGCTGGTGCCAACAGTGTCATGGGGGGAGCGTGGGGCACAGAACCAGTGTAACAAGTCACCTTGTAGGCAACAAAGGAGTCCAACAGAGCGAGAAAAAGCAGCCAATTTCTCATATAACTCAAGCAAAATATTTACTAGATACTCCCATAAAAACAGGTAAATAGTCTCATTAATTCTGTGCATAGGTCTCTCCGAGCTCTTGAAGTACATGCAAACAACAATCTATTTCATCCTTCTCCCTCTTTACAGGGAGGGAACACACTGTAGAGGACATCCCGTTCAGAACGCTTTCTTTCCTCTTTTTTCTCTAACACACACACACACACACACACACACACACACACACAAAGTATCTTGGACATCTTTTCTCAGCAATACCCAGAGAGCTTCCTCCTTCTTTTACATCACTGCCCAGTACCATATTCCACCTTAAAAGTGTCCCCCAGTTTATGTCACTGTCCCTTTATCTGCGAATATTAGGGTTATTTCCAATCTTTCCTTATTATAACCAGTGCTGCGACGAATGATGACTGACCAAACAGAACAACCACACGGGCACACATCCCTTGCATGCATGCTAGCACGTGCACAGCAGAAACATCCAGAAGAGCTGCTGAGGTGAAGGGTACTTGCACATACTTTGGCATATGTTGCCAAGTGGCCCTCATAAGGGGTGGCATCGATTTACACAGCCAACAGCAGCAGGCCAGAGTGAGTTTCCCATGGGAAGCAGGTCCTCTTCTCTTCCCTCACAAAGGGGAAACCAAGCCTCAGAGAGATTTAAACGCAGGACGGTGTGACTCCAGAACCCAAGCTCTTAATGAACCACCAAGGCAACAAGTCACAAAGCAGAGAAGCACATGAAGGAGAAGAGGAAAGAGAATGACAGGACACAGAGCTGAGTGACCAAGTCCTGCTGCGACATGTTCGTGGAGCTACATCCTCACCTTGTGGCTATTTACAAAACTACACATGAAGTTGTTTACAGGCAAATTCTGTTCACTACAGGAATATGTTGAGCCCATGAGCTGGAAAAATCTAACCTGCAGCCCCCAATTTCTACTTCTTGCTCATTCCTAGAAACTCTCTCAGTGGCCAGAGTCAGGCTGTGATGGGTGGCTAATTCTCCCTCCACTAAAAGGGTGTGGTCTTGCGGCAAGGGCTGGAATAAGATGATGCTGGGGCAAGAAAACGGTGCAAACAAATGATCTTTGCTTTGACGATGTAGTTTTAATTTGTCTTGTCTGGATCTCATTATTCAAAGAAGCAGCTATCCATTTATCCTGGGGGGTTGGGAGTGGTGAGCTAGAATTATAAGCTACTGAGGGAGACGCCCTAGGTAATTTTCAAGTGTACACACAAACCTGAACTAGGTTAACATTGTCCCCGGGGGCCCTTTAGCAACCAGGTAAATTGGTCTGAAATGGAATGATTTCCATGAAAACAGTATTTCAGAAAAGGCAGGTTAATTTCCTCAGTCTGGATAAACAGTCTTTTCATAATCTTACTTATGAATCTGCCTGACAAATCACGCTTTTCCCTCAGCTCCACAAGTTATTAAAAGAGATACACGTGAAAGAAAGGATTTAAATGTCCATGAGCATGCATTCCAAGTTGTATGTAAGATGCTATAGGACACAAGGGCAGAAATCAACTGGGATAGAAATAATAAGGGAAAACTGAAAATAAGGACTTTTGAAAGCAAAGGCATTTTTAAAACATCGAACTGATGAAGTGGCCTAGCAAATGCACAGGTTTTAGATTTCTGAGCCTCGACAGCATCTGCACTTGTTAGGTGGGCATCTGTGATACTACTGCATGAAGGTCCAGCCCTCCTTTCTATAGCTTCATTACACATCATTCCTTCTAACTTTCTGGGGTGAGGGTGGAGGTAGGGGTCCCACTTAGACACTTCTAATGAGAAACAGCTTAACTCCTTTTCAAAGCACCCAATGGTTTGCTCCAGATGATGAAAATGACTTGTGGTGTTGAACCAACACTGTCTCCCAGGTCAACAGCTTTACACAACCTACTACTTAATCGGGGGGGGGGGGGGGGTC
>CM053576.1:77593888-77638545 GCA_028646485.1 Cryptoprocta ferox | reverse complement strand
GGCCAAACCAAGAGACAAATCACATAAGCTTCAGGATACTGTAGCAACCACCTGGACTCTGGTATTAAAATTCTTCATTAGTCTCTGACAGAGGCCATATGACCTACCAGATACATATAATTAGGAGTGATGTAGGCTTGGGATCTGCTTGCCCTACAGTAAAAATACGCTCACACGTCACATATGTGGCCACGCTAACTCTGTAAGCCCGGACATCTGACCCTTCTCGTGCAGCCCTGTCACAGCTGCCAGGCCTTCCTCCCACTCGCTCCCATCCAGGATGGAGAAAGGAGGGCTGGGAATTAGGGGAGAGGGATGATGCTCCTCTCTTAACTAAACCATTCTGATAGAGGAATGATCAACCAGGGACCAAGCCTCCTCTGATCAAAGGACTCCTCTGCCTCCCCCTGCCAAAAAGAAAGGACTATCACCAGGACTCATTAAATCACAAGCCCCCTCTGAGACAATCTGATTTATCCCAACTTTGCCAGGGAAGCTGTGAAGGGGCAACGCCCATCTCCGTACCCAAGCACACAGGCCAGGTATTACTTGACAGAGCAAGCCCTACCAGTTCAGGGGCCAACGGCTTCAAATTCCTTGTGTTTTCACAGGAGGCCACAGGTATAGGTGGTAAATGCCATGCACACATTGTGGCAGAATCTGGCCACAAAACCAGACTAAGAGGCCCTTAGTACTACTGCTTTTTCTCTAAAAACATGAAAACTGTCCACAAGGAACAGGGGAAGGGGCGGGGTAGGACCCAACATTGTCAGGTTTCTGGAAAGCTTCTGGGGGAACTAGATTTATGGGAGAAAGAAGCTTAAAGACAGAAGCCAATCCACGCGGGGGAAGCAGCGCGTTGGGGGTAAATACATATGTGGGGGAGGCCAACAAAAGGAGCAGTCACAAGAGGCCAGGGCCTGCCTCAGAGCAGGCTAGGTGCCAGTAATGCTGTGGCTGGAGGTTTGAGACTGGGAGGCCAACAGCCAAGAGCAACCGCTATTCTGCCTGCTCCTTCCCCGGCTGTGGAAGACCCCAAGTCCCTTAGTCCTCCACACTGACCCTGTCTTTGCCTGTGGGGCAGGTCACCCTGAGCGCTGTGTCCACCTCCTTTGAGGGTCCAAGCCAAGTGAAAAGGAAGAGGTTCAAAGCTATGGAGGGTAGACGTGTTTCCCGTGGCTTGGTAATGGGCCGCTGCCACCCTCAGGATGCTCGGGCACCTGCAGCCCCTTTCCTTTTCCTCCTAGGGCTGCTTCAGCTCAGAGTTACAGGGAGTCCTCCAGGGCCTGAGGAGGAGCCACCGGCTGCCTCTAACTCAATATGGTGGGAGGACTGTGGCCAGGCTGCTTCCCTCCCTTTCTCTCTCACTCACTCACTCACAGGCTGGTGACCGACTGGGATCACCAGACAGCCTTGCAGCAAGGCCAGTCTTCTAACTCACCAAGCGGGTCTTCAGAAGGCCTCAAAAGAAATGCAACTGTCACATCTACGAGGAGCTTGGCTGAGCTCCCAGCCTCCTGTCCACTTGACTGCAAGCTCTCTGGCCTCCTCCACAAATTGTCCCCTCCAACAAAATTCAAACTACAAGGACGCAGAGAACTCAACTTGTTAATAACTGTACCCTCTGTTCCCACCACAGAGCAGGCAGAAAAACAGCTTTCCTGTTAACAAAAATCTCTCCTACTAAGGAAGCTTGCCCTGGAATACAGGGTTGCAGGTCCATAGGCCACCACTTTTACTGTCCTGGGCATTTTCTGCAAGGCAGTCAAGTCACATGTATGAAGACTGATAAGAATCTTACTGGTAAGAATGTCACTCACTGAAGCAAAGGATCCTCCTTTGGAGAACCCAGTGGAGAATTCTCTGGTCTCAGTAACAAAAAATACTGTTTCACTAAACAGCCAGTTTGTTTTCACTTTATAGGTATTGACAAAACTGATAAAATTTTCCTCTTTGCACTGACTACTAGTAAGCTCATGGCCAAATCTGCAATTCTCCTCAAGCAAAAAGCTTAGGACAGAAAGGCGCTCACCTTTGTACTGTTCTCACCCTTGACTTCCTCTTACTTTTCTTTCAACCTATCTGCCTCAATTACTTTTATTGAAAAATCCTGTTACACTGAAAGTATCTTGGAATGATTTCTCAAATCATTTTCTGGAACACAGTATAACAATTGTTAAAAAACAGGGGCGCCTGGGTGGCTCAGTGGGTTTAGCATCCTCCAACTCTTGATTTTGGCTCAGGTCATGATCTCACAGTTGTGAGATGGAGCCCCGCATCGGGCTCCACACTGAGCGTTGAGCCTGCTTGAGATTCTTTCTCTCCCTCTGCCCCTTTCCCCAACTTGCATGAGCACTCTCTCTCTCTCAAATAAATTAAAAATTAAAAAAAAGAATTGTTAAAAATAGAACATAATAGGGAAAAAAAGATCATAAATCCAAGACTTTATCCCAAACCCATAAGAAAACCTAATCTGTTTTTAACAATACTTCTAAAAACCAAATGCAGGGCGCCTGGGTGGCTCAGCCGGTTAAGCGCCGGGCTTCGGCTCGGGTCATGATCTCACGGTTCGCGGGTTTGAGCCCTGCTTCAGGCTCTGTGCTGACAGCTTGAAGCCTGGAGCCTGCTTCGGATTCTGTGTCTCCCTCTCTCTCTGACCCTCCCCTGCTTGCGCTGTCTCTGTCTCTCAAAAATAAATTAAAAAAACATTAAAAAATTTTATAAAAACCAAATGCAGACACTTATGTTAGTACCTTTCTACTCAAAGTGTGGTCTAGACAAGCAGTATGTGCATCACCTCAGAGCTTGTTGGGAATGTAGATGTTAAGGCTCCACCCCAGAGTCTTGGAATCAGAATCTGTATTTGAGCAAGATCTCAAGTGACTGGTAATGTTTCAGAAGCACCAGGTTAATCAGTAAGCCTATTTCAGCACCTGGAAAGGAACCACTACAAGTGGCTTTATAACCATTCGTTGAGTATTTATCTTTTTTTTTAAAGACTGCATTTTTAAGTAATCTCTACACCAAACGTGGGGCTCGAACTTACAACCCCAAGATTAAGAGTTGCATGCTCTACAGACTGAGCCAACGAGGTGACCTAATGATTGCCTATCTTATGCCAGGTACACTTAAGAAGGAAATTTATGGTCCATGTCCTTAAAGTCTTTGCAATAGGATACCAGAAAAAGTTCACATCTTGTGGCAGGTTTTTAAGAGCTAATTATAAGTATGTTATAGCTGGAAAGGAGCCCTCAGAAAGAACCGTATTTCCTAGAAAAGCTTCAAGATCCATTATGCCTACATTAAAAACAGAATCAGAGGCCAGAATTCTCCTGTGATAGTTACAAGTGAAAAAGAGACGGCATTTGTTTTGGCAACTCCAAATAATTTAAGAGAAACGGACACGGACACGTCAAGGGGACCTCCAGCTGGAAGGAAATGTACAACTTAGCCTGCTTCCTGCCCCCAGAAAGTGGTACAGGAAAACCTGGAAGTGAGGCAATAGCCCCTAGGGGTTCTATCTGCCACCTCTAAGTCTGGCAAACAGGTCTAAAGCCAACAAAAAGACTTCTTCCACTTTTCACAATGTTTTCGAACAACTTCAAAGACAGGAGACAGTTTCTTCATATGAACAAAGTTCTAAGAAGAGAAGCCACCCCAGGCCACCTCCACAAGGTCTGCCACTCTGGCTGAACCAATCATCCTGAAGATTTCCTGTTAGCCACACAGGCCCCATCTATTTTACTCCTCTGCTCTTACAGGACCATTCTGAGTATCAGAGCACACTAAGAATATATCAACTACTACTGTAGTACTTGGCCAAATTATTATCTGGGCACTTAATCAGTAATGGGTGGTAAGGCTCTAAACAAATAAAAGATAGTCTTCTATGGAATACTTCTGCTGTAGCGGGAAAATCACGAAAGGCTTAAGGACTTTTTAAAATCAAGCCACAGATAAGGACTAAAAGGCAAAGAGACTCTGAAGGGTCAAGTACTACACACTTAATACTAGTAAATCTATTCAAATATCTGTTTATTTTTATCCTAACAACTGCCAACAGCTCCTGAACATTTTCTGTGAGCCATGAACTATTCTAAGCACTTTATATCAGTATCTTTTTTTTTTTTTGTATTATTTTTTTTGAGAGAGAGCGAGAGAGCAAGGGAGCCCGGGAGGGACAGAGGGAAAGAGAATCTTAAGCAGGCTCCACACTCAGGAAGCCCTAGGCAGTTTGACCCCTAGACCCGGGGATAGTGACCTGAACTGAAACTGAGAGTCTGATGCTCAACGAGTGAGCCACCCAGACACCCCTATGTCCATATCTTATTTAATCCTCAGAACCCATGGAGTTGGTACCATTAGAACTCGCATCTTACAGATAAGGAAACTGAGGCACAGAGAAGTTAAATAACATATCCATAGTAACTTGGCAGCTAAAGCCTGATTTGACTTAAGAGAGCCAGAAGTCAACAGTTTCCCTAACCAATTACTGGTCCAACAAATTAAAGGAATGAAAATTTTTGTTCTGTCAACTTCTGGCAACACTGCTGTTTTTCTGTTTTCTTTTGGATTCAATCACTGAGTGCCTTCTCTGTTCCAAGCACTGTGCTAAGAGCTGAGGAAACCACACAACGTGACGCTTGTAAAAACTGAGGCAACAGAAGGTGGCCTACAGGATTATTAGATGTGGGGTGGGGAAGGGCTTTAAAAGCTTTTCGGAAGAGGTGAAACGGAGTTCTTGGCTCTCTTAAGTACTGAGTGGCCTAGAATTGACCCAGGTGATGGAGAAAACAAGGATCAGAAGTGGTGACCGCTACTTCTTTTAATCAAACCCTAGGCAAACTGATGTAGTACATTTCACCTGGCATTTTAACATCCTTCCCACCCTGGATCTGGGAGCTGTGAGGCCGCACTCCCCATCCCCCAAGTAATTCCCAATCTGCTCCCGCACTGGCAGGTTTCCACTCATTTTTATTACAAACAATGCACAGAACCCAACCTGAGCATGTGCCCCCAGGCTGCTGAGAACAGTTCTAGTGATGACAGCTGAAAAGAGTAACCCTTCTAGGCAAATGAGCAAGACATTCTGCCCTTTCCCCTCGGCAGCCAGGAGCTGCTGCATCGTTAGTCTCCATCTTTCCCGAGGGAAGGGCCCTGAGCTAGTGAGAGAGGGTCTCTGCGTTAGCCCCCACCGGGAGCAGCGCAAGCCCCGTACTCCATGGGCCCGGGCGAGCGCACAGGGTACACAGCACACGCCCGGGAGAGGCCGCGAGGGTAACTGGGTTCGCCCGGGGCCGACCAGACGCGCAGCTGCTCGGACCGGAGGATACGTGGACACGCGCGCCCCCTCGGCTCGGCCTAGCCGCGCTTAGGCTCTTCCAACCCGGGCCTCCCGCCGCCGCGTCCCGCACCCGCCGATCCGCCTGCAAAATGGAGGCGAAGGCACGAGGCGCTCCTGCCCCCAGGGAGCCTTTGTGCCCTTCCCGGCGGGGGACGCGGGGCCCGGCGACTCGCCCAGCCCGGCCTCGCAGACCCGGAGCGACCGCTGGGCAGAGGGGGCCGGGCCAGGCGGGCGGGAGCTGCAGAACCCCGACCCCCGTGCCGGAAGCTGCCTACCTCGCCTCAAGCGCTTCGGACGCCCTGACCCGGCCTGCGGCGCCACCAACCCAACGCTGCGGCCCCGACGCGGGGGTCCCAGGTGGAGACCGCGGCCCTCACGCCTGAGCCCGCTACGCCAGGGGCGGGACCGAGCCCAGGTCACGCCTTTCGGGGGCCGCCCCTTCTCCGCGCGGAGACATCCTTTTGCGCGGCGCGGCCAATCCCAGCCCTAAGGCTGGAGGCTTAACCAATAAGCGACCCGTTCGAAAAGAGCCCGCCTCTCGTGCCGTCCTGGCCTATGGGAGGCCTGATCTTCTTGGGCCAACCTTCTTCCCTCGCCTTCCGCGCTCACGGGTCAGGTTCGCCCGTTTTGGGCGAGCCGGGTCCTGCGAGGGCTTGTTGTCTCGG
Organism: Cryptoprocta ferox; assembly: GCA_028646485.1. Classification (NCBI taxonomy): domain Eukaryota; kingdom Metazoa; phylum Chordata; class Mammalia; order Carnivora; family Eupleridae; genus Cryptoprocta; species Cryptoprocta ferox. The sequence continues at coordinate 77,632,536 of CM053576.1, read as the reverse complement.
AGCTGTGTGGAAAGGCGCTCTTTCCCTGCGTGTAGGGCGAACCCTGAGTCACGTGTTCATTCATTTTGCGCAGGGCACGCGGTTGTTTTTCTGGAGCGCCGCCGCGTGGGGGAGGCGGTCTCACGGTCTTTTACTGTGCGTGTTCGCATTAGTATCTGAACACGCAGGCGTGTGACCGAGGCCCAAGCAGGTGCCACCCAGCACCAGTGCGCGGGGTTGGGGGGGCGGTCTCCAGGACAAGGGGATGGTGACAGCATCAGCAGTGAGGTGGAACTTAACGCAGGCTCGGAAAGGATGGGAAGGGTGTGGATAAAGAGCCCGGAGACGCTTAGAGGCTCTGGGAGCAGCCAGGTCTGATGGGAAATCTGTGAAGTCCGAGGGGAAGTGAGAGCCTTACTGTGGAAGGCTATGATGCATGGCCCTTTCCACCATCACCCCCGTCAGCAGGGAGACCTAGATGACCCAGCTCCTTAGCGTCTACTGCCCAGCGGAATCTACGGGCAAAGAGGAACTACCACCTTGGGGTAGGAAAGGGGGTCACATTGTAACCCATAGACTTGTTCCTTCTTTCTGATCTTTTGCTACAGCAGCACTTTCGGTAATATGGGTTACATTGAATGCCTCACTAGTTTATAAAACAGCTCCGTAAATGTCTGAACCTCAGCTGTGGACAGCAGAATAAATTCCTTATCATGGAGCTCCTGGGCCGCAGGCAGTTTAGGACACAAAGACTCGTTGGGTTTTCCTGAACCTGCCCTGATAGCTACAGGTTTTGTCTGAACCAGGAGTCACGAACTTTTGACAGCAAAAGCAGAAACTAGCCCACAGATGGTTTTGTTTGGGCAGCACATTAATCTTACTTGCTTTTGGCTTTTAATAAAAATTTAAATCCCACGAGCACCACTTGTGTATTAATAACCAGCCACTTCACACATTTGTTACCTGCTTGAAATCAGAAGGCATTTGTGTTTGTGACCCTTGGTCTTCTCTGAATCACCTAAGACTCTGGGAGAGTCACCTAATCCTAGGGACTGAGACTCGGGTCTTTTCCAGCCAAGACACGCAGCTGGAAAGAGAACAGGGCTAAATCCAAATAGGCAACCAGGTCAAGGACACCAAAATCAAAATGAAGGGAATGTGAAAAAAATAATCATACTATGTGAACCCATTGGTATGACATGTCCAGAACAGGCAAATCTATTAGGGCAGAGAGTAGATAAATAGTTGCTCAGGCCAGAGGGAGTTAGGGGAATGGAAAGGGACCACTAAATGGATAATAGTTTTTTTTGGGGGGGATAACATGTTCTAAAATTGATTTTGATAGGGCGGCTGGATGGTTTAGTCAGTTAAGCATCATCAGACTCTTGATTTCAGCTCAGGTCATGACCTCACTGTTGTGAGATTGAGCCCTGCATCCGGCTCTGTGCTGAGCATGGAACCCTCTTAAGAGTCTCTCTCTCTCTTCTTCCTCTCTCTCTCTCTCTCTCTCTCTCTCTCTATCTCTCTCTCTCTCAATAAATAAATAAATAGATTTTGCTGATGATTGCACAACTTTGTGAATAAACTAAAAATCATGGAATTGTATGCTCTAAATGAATGAATTGTACAGAAGGTGAATTCTAGCCCAGTAAAGCTTTGGAAAAAAAAAAAAAACCCAAAAGGATACAGAAGTCAGCCTGAAAGGGTTTGTCAGTGGCCAAATTTGGGACAATTTATGCATCAAAAGGAATAATGCTAACTGATTACAATATAATAATTTTTTAAAAACATGAATTCATCATGACTCTAAAATGAAGAAACCGAGCATGAGAAAAAGAGGGAGCAAAAGTTCATCTTTACAGAGTGACACATGTAGAAGGAATGATAGATTAGACAATCAGCATTTGCAACCCCAAGTGTAGTACTTAAGCAAGTCAAGGATTACTCCTGGACACTGAAGGGCTAGGAGGAAGGTTTTTGGGGAGCAGGATGTTCAAGGACTCCCAGTACCATCCCACAGATGACTAAAGACTTGGGGAAGTTATGCATTTATAAAAGAGAAATCAAGCAGTCATTGAACATCACTAATAGTGATTTACCAGCATGTGCCACCTAAATATTCTGTCCAGAATTGTTTAACCTAAGTTCCTGCTTACAAAAACCACAGTGGACACAAGGAGAAGTTAAACACCACCATCAGCAGCAGGGCCTGGGCGGCTCAGTGGGTTAAGCACCTGACTCTGATTTCAGCTCAGGTCGTGATCTTAAAGTTCATGCTTAGGATTCTCTCTCTCCTCCGCTCTCTGCCCCTCCCCCACTTGCACACGTGCCTGTACACACACACTCTCTCTTGTCTATCTCTCAAAATAAATAAACTTAAAAAACACCAGGAGATAATCATCTGCAGAATATGGGGCATTCTACAAAACAACTGGCCTAGACTCTCCAAAAAACCTCAACAGTATGAAAACCCAGAAACAGATGGTATTGGGAAGAAGTGCTTTAGATATAGATAAAACAATCAAAAACAATATTGGGACCTTGACTAGATACTGGGGCAGAAAAAAAAAAAAGAGCTGTAAAAGATACTTCGGGGAAATTTGGGGAGAGGTGAGTTTGGGCTGATAACAGATATAGCACTAATGTTAAATAGTGTGATAACGTTGTGGTTAGGTAGGAAAATGTCCCCGTTCCTAGGAGATGCATGCTGAAGTAATTAGAGGTGAAATGTCTTGATAACTATAACTTATTTTTGGCTCTTTTACCAAAAAGTATGTATGTGTGTGTGTATATGTATACATGCACACAAACAGAGATCTATCCATATCTGCAGTTGACCTTTGAATAGGTTTGAACTGCATGCATCTGTTTATACACATAGACTTTTTTTGTGACACAGTACTGCATTTACAGTATTTCCCGTACTGTAAATATGTTTTCTCTTCCTTATGATTCTCTTAAATAACATTCTTTTCTCTAGCTTACTTTATTATAATACCATATAAAATATATATGGCATACAAAGTATGTGTTAATCAACTGCTTATGTTATCTTTAAGGCTTCTGATCAATGGTAGACTATTAGTTAAGTTTTGGGGGAGTCAAAGTTATACATGGAGGCGTACCTGGCTGGCTCAGCTGGTAGAGCATGCAACTCCTGATCTTAGGGTTACAAGTTCAAGCCCCATGTTGGGTGTAGGGATTCCTTAAAAACCAAGAAAAAAAGTTAAACATGGATTTTCAACTGTGGGGTGGATTTGGGGGATGGTGTCCCTAAGCCCCACCTTATTCATTGGTCAATTGTATACCTGTATCTGCAGCTATGGCTACGTAAAGGGGAGGAGGAGCAAATGTGGCAAAATGTTAACAATCCATGAATCTGTGGTTTTCAGTCTCTGAGATGGCACGCAGTGAGCCCTGCCCTTCCCTCCTACCATTCATACCCTTGTGTAATCCCTTTCCCTTGAGTGTGAGCTAGATAGGTTTAGTGATTGGCATCTAGCAAACAGCATGTGGGAGAGATGATGGGATGTCATTTGCGTGGCTTTCATCTTGGACATTCTGTCTCCCTCACTGACTGGCTCAGATGGAAGCCGGCTACTGTGAACTTCCCCATGGGAGAAGGGGGCCATGTGACAAGAACTAAGGGAGGCTCCAAGCCAATAGCTAGTGAGGAATGGAGACCCTCAGTCTAACAGCCTGTGGGGAGCTGAATCTGGCCACCCAGCGTGGGAGCGCGATTAGAAGCAGATGTCCCCCAAGACCTCTTCCACGTGAGACCGAAATCCTGTGAACACCCAAACTGCAGCCCGAGGGAGGCCCTGAGCCAGCGTGGGGCTGGGTTCCTGAGCCACAGAAGCTGCGGCACAATAAGCGTGTATTCCTCGACCCTGCTGTGTTTTGGGGTCCTTGCTTTCACAGCAGTAGATGGCGTGTTCACTAAATAAAGGGTATATCCCTTGCACCCTTTCACGGTTCCTGGAGATCTGCAGTGTTTCTCACCACTGGGACAGTTTGGCTTGCATGCTCTCTTGGCATGGCTGCTGCATGCTTTCTAAATGCTGCCACTGTTGATATTTGATGTGGCTGCAATTATTCCTCTTCTGATTCCGAGTGTCTGATTCAGTAGCAGGATCCGCATGTGCCCAAATTCCAGCTTCCAGGGTGCGGGGCAGAACATACCCGACGCTGTCAGCTTCCACAGCAGGTACTGTGACCTGTCTTCTCCCAGGGCTCAGGCAATAGGGGAGTCCCTTCAGATTGGGAGGTTATTCAGATGGTGGGTAGGCCAGAGACAAAGAAGAGGGGGGGAAGGGGAAAGAAAAGGCGAAAGGAAAAGAAAAAGGATGGAAGAGAGGGAGGAGAGAGAGCAAACATCTACTCCCCAATTGCTGGAAAGTTCACCTGCTGTAGGAGAAAGAACGCTTACAGAAATCCCGATGCCCTAATTTAAATGCATGGGTACTCACTAAGGTAACTCTACTATCTCCATCTCCACTTTTACTCTCCTGCCGTCTAAACTCCCTCTGTCAGCGTCTCCTTGAAGCCCCCAGAGAGATACTCTGAGTGGTTGGCCACCACGTAATAGAGGATGTTCTGGCTGGCCAGCACTTTCACTCCATGCTACCGAGAGGGTCCAGATTGGCCACTAGCTCGGATGCCCTTGTGACAGGTTTCCCTCTAGTCCTTTCATTTGCCTTTGAGATGGTACCAGACAGAATAACTTCTGCAGAGAAGCCCCTAAATGAGGGAGGCATTTTGAGGCTTCCAGAAGAGGACAATGTAGAGAGGAACATTGCTTGGCCTATACACTCCCATCTCGTGGGCAAGAATCAGGCATATGCAGAGCAAGCTGGCTCAGGGGAACAACAACAAGGTTGGTTTGGGACATGAAGTGAAGGGAGATGCGCTTTTCTCCATCAGCTAGAGACACGGAACTGAGATTCGGAAGGCAGGGCAGGAGATGAACATGCGGTAGTTGGTCATAGGGCTGAGAGAATTAAAGCTGCAAGCAGGAGAGAGATTTCCATAGGCATGCAAGAGACTGCAAAGATGGAAAAGCCAAGTGTAGTTGCTGTGATAATATCTGTTCTTTCAACCATCTTCACCAAAACTTCAGAAATTTGCATCTGGAATAAATGAGTGGGGTGAACGCGTTGATGCCCAGATTATGTCAGCATCTCCGTGCAGCCCACAGACGTCATAGCTAATATTCACCCTTTGACATTGCCTGCTCCAGCTTCTCAAAGTAGGATATTTTAAGACACTAATGTGGGATTTCCCCCCTAATTTTCTTCCTTCCTCCTCAAGCAGGTAGGGAGCTTTGTATTTGCTTTCCTCCAGGGAGATTTGTGGCTAGCTGAAAAAAGTTGCTTACAAAACATTTCCCTTCCTGGCTTTGTTTTCAAAAGCCTAAACACCCAGAGGTGATTTAGTGACCTGCAGGTGGAGGAGACAGAAGAGACAAGGGAATGACTCTGAGGGAGACCTGAGCCAGGGAGGCATTGGTGAACTTTCCCCAAGCAAGGGGTCCTCAGGCTGGGGACGGGGTCCAAGGTCCAGTGCCCGGCTCCCAGACAACACCCCTGGGAGGTGGCCAGACCTTGGAAAGGAAGAGCAAGTAAGAGCCCCACCAAATATCCATGTGTCCCCAAGGGTGGCATGTAAGCTAGTGAGATATCAGACCTGAAAGAACTAGGCAAACTGAGATAGTGGGGACCTCCACAGTAACAAAGGATGACCCACACTGTAGGGGCTTCCAAGGACCTCCCCAGGATGGCCTGGGGCACAGTTTCCTGTTGGTTTGGGGTTGAAATGAACTATTTTTTAAAGTTTAGTTATTTATTTTTGAGAGAGAAGAGAGAACGTATGAGTAAACATGGGGGAGGGGCAGAGAGGGAGAGAGAGAGAGAAAGAGAATCCCAAGGAGGCTCCACATTGTTAGCGACGAGCCCATTGAGGCTCTTGAACTCATGAACCTAAAGATCACGACCTGAGCCAACCAAGAGTTGGATGCTTAACCAACTGAGCCACCCAGGTGCCCTGAAATGAACTAATTTAGACAATTCTGTAATGGAGTTTTTAAAAAGTTGTAGAGGAAGAATATACCACAATAATAATACTGCCCCTGATGTGGGAAACAAAGACAGAAGGAAATGGCAGATAGAACTAAATTTCCTTACAACCTGCAGCCCATTGACAAATACTTGAGGCTGGCAGAGTAAATGTTTCTCCAGGAACTCCTTACTGTCTTAAAGTGAATGCTTTGCTAGAGGGAAAAACAACTTAGCTTGACAATAGCTAGGCCTCTAGTATCCTGTGACTCTTCTTTAGCATATGGAAATCTCACTGGAAACTTCCCCTGGACTTTACCTCCCCCAACCCCATAGTACAAAACCAGTCTCTCCTCACAGTCCTGGGGCAGCTCTTCCTGCCCATGGGCCCTGTCCCTGTGCTTCAATAAAATCACCTTTTTGCACCAAAGATGTCTTCAAGAATTCTTTCTTGGCCTCGGCTCTGGACTCCATAAACACCACTATCACCCCTAAAACCTCATCACCCCCACAGTCTTTGCGATGAGGGATCATAAGGCAAGCTGACAAGGCAGCCCACCCCACCCCCAGGTGGAATATATGTGATATTCCTCAGGCACTCCTGGCTGCCCAAGGACAAAGAAAGGAAAGAAACAAATGGTTAACTGATAGAGATCACAGTCATGCAAGACGTGAGTCACCATCAGTTTACAAACATCTTAGTAAATTACAAGAAAAAGGAAATCTTATCAATAGCCTAATCTCCACAAACCTGTAGACTCAGTTTCCTGGAGCCCCCAATATCACTGTCCCCTCCATAGTGATGTGGGAAACAAAGGCAACCCCCATGTTAATGCCTTACTAGAGGGAAAACTACCTTAGCTTGACAATGGCAAGGCCCCTGGCATCTTCTGAGTCCTCTTAGCCATGAAAGTCTTTCTGGGGGCCTCCCTTTTGCCTTTACCTCCCCCAACTCCATTGTATATAACCAGTCACTCTTCACAACCCCAGTGCAGCTTTTTCTGCCCATGGGTCCTGGCCCTGTGCTTAAATAGAATCACCTTTTTTGCGCCAAAGACATCTCAAGAATTCTTTCTTAGCCATCAGCTCCTAACCTCCACCATTCTAAAACCCCATCATTTGTGCATTTAGCTTTTTCTATACACACAGGATTCTTTTTTGTAGGTAGATTCACAGAAATAGAATTACTGATTGAAAGGGTATAGACATTGTTAAGGCTCTTGATACATGTCCCTGAATGTCCCCTGGAAGGGTTGTGCTCTTTCAAATTTAGATTTTAAAACGAGGACCTCTCTTCAGTGGGGTAGTGTGCCGGAGAGAGGCACACCTGTTAGGAGGCTCTTGCAGTATTTCGTGAGAGACAGGGAAGGGCCAAAGTAAGATGATGACAGTGGGAAGAGGAAAGGACAAGTTCCAGTGTCAGTTAGGAAGTGGTGTCAGTAAACCATCTTCACATGTGGGTGAAGGCAAGCGAGCAATCAAGAGCACCTCACTGATTTCCGGCTTCCAAATCTGAGTAGAAGAAAATCCTATCAACCAAGAGACCATGTGGCTTGATGGAAAGAGCCTGGTTGTCAACAGGTGACCTACTTCAAATCCTACTCCTTCACTAATTAATCATGTGGCCTTTGGCAAGTTATTGAAATTCTCTGAGCCCATCTGCCTAGATTTCTTCATTTGTGAAATGATCATGGTAACGTTTGTCAGTCTCTCAGGTTATTGTTGGATTAAATGTGAAAATTTTTTAAAGCACCTGGCCTATTGTGGCTTTGAAGAAATCAAAGAAAATGGATAATACTGATAGAAGAGGATGTAGAGACTTGGAGCATAAAGAATATAGGTGCTTTTGATGAGGGATAGAAGCAGAAAAATGTTTGCCTTTGACCCAGAAGGCCAGCCTAAAACCTGCGTAGTTCTGACAAGGATCAAATACCTACTGGTTGCTACATTTTTTTTAAAAGTAGGCTCCACGCCCAGTATGAGCCCAGCATGGGGCCTGAACCCACAACCCTGAGATCAAGAGCTGAGCTGAGATCAAGAGTCAGATGCTTAACCTACTGAGCCACCCAAATGTCCCTGGTTGCTATATTCTTAAAGGGTCTCATGACTGCCTGTACATCTCACCGATAGTTAATATCAAGCTGAATGATAAGCACCAGAGAACTCTTTTGAAAGTAGTTTTACGAGTAGAAATTTGAAGAAAACATTTATGATCTAATACTCCTTGCACATCCCCTCCCCCTAGAGCACTAAGCATATAACCACCAGCTTCATATAGTAAAAGTGCAGCTCTTTTGGCCAACAGGTCCTGTCCCTATGCTACTTAAACACACTAAGTTGCACCATACAACATCTCACAACAATTTGAGGCCAATTGTGTTTAAGATGCCTGCATGATATTTACTTTGGTATACTTGGGGGTTTTTTTCTTAAGTTTATTTATTTATTTTGAGAGTGTGTGTGTGTGCGTGCACATGTGAGTCGGGGAAGGGCAGAGAGAGGAGAGAGAGAATCCCAAGCAGGCTCCGTGCTGTCACCGCAGAGCCTGATGTGGGGCTTGAGTCACAACTGTGAGATCATTACCTGAGCCGAAATTAACAATTGGATGCTGAACCAACTGGGCCACACAGGCGCCCCCAGTATACTTTCCCTTTTTTAAGAGACCTGGAGGTATGAAGGGACTAGGAAAAAGGGGATGGTGATCCTGCTGCCCTTGGGGGAAACCAGAGGGCAGTGGTGCAGTTCTCAAGTACCACCACAAGGTGGAGTCTGTTTTGTCACAAAGAGTTTCATAGATTGTATACAGACTGGATGTGAGTGCGGTGTTCGTTCAGCAAAACATCTGCAGAGCATCTTCTCTATGCCGAGTCTGTCTTCTGGAAGCTCTTTGGCATGTATGGTGGGAGGGCAGTCAGTTTCTATTTACACCCTTGACCTGATCAGGAAAATTTTCCTTCCTGGATGGTCACTGCTATGTCTGTCCAGGTTCAGAGTCTACTGTAAAACTTAGTTCCCTAAGAGCTAAAAGTACTTTTCTATTTCTGAAAGTGTACTTAGAGAAAAAGGGAATATTAAATAGAACTCAAGAGATTTCCTGGGGCTTTTTACTAAATAAAGTTCTTCCCTACCCTCCTTTAAAAAACAAGAGAGAGAGAACATGGACACATTTGAACAGGGCAAATCTGACTAAAGGCACACATCTTTCCTGCAGACAGTGGTGGGGAACAAACATCTCTGCTATCTAGAGAACATAAGATGCCTTATTAATAGGAATTACACTATCAGCATTATTAACCTGACTGTAAGTTGAAAAAGCTGGATGTATGACTTACAATCCTAACAGCAACTTTATTTTTTAAATGTTTGAGAGAGAGAGAGAGAGAGAGAGAGAACACTCAGGTGGGACAGAGACAGAGGGAGATGGAGGATCCAAAGCAGGCCCTGCACTGACAGCAGAGAGCCCGAAGTTGGGCTCAAACTCATAAACTGGGAGATCATGACCTGAGCCGAAGTCAGATGCTCAACCGACTGAACCACCCAGGCATCCCCCCCAACAGCAACTTAGATTTAAATCCCATCATCCCTTTGGGGGGCTGTTTGGTAATTCTTCTCCCTCACCTGCATCAAACCCTGCAAGCCTCGTTATTTTTCTAGTCACTTTAAGTAAAAAGAAGTTATTGCTTTAAATCATAAACAGTCTTGGGGCACCTGTGTGGCTCAGTCACTTGAGCTTCCAACTCTTGATTTCGGCTCAGGTGGTGATCCCAGGGCTGTGGGATCGAGCCCCACACCAAGCTCTACGCTGAGCATGGAGCCTGCTTGGGATTCCCTTCTCTCCTTCTGCCCCCTCCCCTATTCATGCTCTTGCGGTCTCTCACTAACATAAAAAAAAAATCCCAAAGTCTCAGTTTAGCCATTACAATGTCAGCCCTAAGTAAGTCAGAACTCTCAGTTTGATGCAACATCTTCTCCCTCTCCCTACGAGGGCATGCTATGAGGTGTGGTGGGGGGGAGGGGAGGGAAGAAGTCACCAGTCTTCACGGGCTCCCAGCTCCAGTCCTCCCTCCTCCACCCCAGCATTCTCTGTCTTTAGACCTGTCAGATTACAGGAGGTAGGCGCTAGTGCTATAGTGGGATGGCTTCATGCTCTCCCAGCCCAGACACATATAAACAGATTTTTCTCATGGGGTCCTCTTCCAGGAACCTGATCACTGCTGGCTTCACTGGAGCCCTCTCGACCTGGGAATGTGGCAGAACATTTGCTCCCTCCACACGGTCTTTAAGAATCCACCTCAACCTTCTCCTTTCAGCTGAGGTTCCATTGCTGCTCCAGGTAGGCCTTTCAGTGGCTAAGACAACCCCAGGTCCATCTCTCTCTCATTGGGCTACCATGACGTCCATGAGGCACATTCTCATGCTCCATGCCCTGAGAAACTGGGCATGCAGGCCCAGCCATTCTCCTTCCAAAGTGGCTCATCAGCCAGTCTCTTGCCCTAGATTTCCTGAGAGAGGGCGAGACACTTATCGACTTGCCTCCACACCTGCAGAGGACACACATCGAGCTCTGTGAGGCCTTTGGTTGACGCCCCTCTCACTTACCCTGGGTGAAGGCAGGCACCACCCCACCCCATTAGTCGGGGTCCAGGCAGGACACAGAAACCCCGTCGATGATTTTAACTGAGAAAAGTTAACATGAGAGTCGTTAACCAAGTAGAACTGAAAGGCAAAAGGACACTAAGGTTTCACAGAGGTGGCATCTGCACGAAGCCACTACCACACCGAGGCCTAGGAGCACAAAGAGAAGTGGTTGGAATTATTTAATGTGGATGCTTGTTGAGGGGCCTCCCCAGCTGAAAGTCAGACCTCGTAGGAGGGGATGCCAGCCGGCTTGCACAGGATGCCCAAGGGGGTGTGATGAGCTACATTAGAGGGAGGTGGACAACTAAATTGCAATCAACGGACCCTAGTGGTATGAACTGTTGCTGCCATGGTGAAGAAACCTGCTAGGGTGGTGCGGACAGGAACAGTATGCAGTCAGGAAGGAAAAAGCCCTTCTTCCTCCAGGCTTGTGATCTCCTCTGCCGCCCTCTACTGGAAGAGCCTAAAACGAGCGGCTGGCAAAGGAGAGGCCCCACCCAGAATCCTGAAGCCTGGTGCAGAGGGTGGGTTTCAAGCTGAGGAACCACAGCTCAGTGACTGCCAACCGCCTTCTTTATTACTCAAAAGCAATGCTCCAGGAATTCTTCTCACCTCATTTCCAACCACCAGGACTCTGATAGCCTCGGTCTGGGTAATTTGTCTGATAGATCTCAGCTCTCTACTTTGAAATTCTTGCAAATTAATCTAACTCACAACTCACATTAGTATCCAAAATCTATTGTATGTTGGTGCCTCCATTGAAACTTCTAATTTAATAGCCATTACAATAATTAGAGTTAACATTTCATGGGCATTTACTATGTACCTGGTGCATTTACTATGTACCAGGCAGTGCTAAGAAATTCACATATTAATACTTCCCATTTAATCTCAACATGAGTTTTACTATCAAATACTTTTATTGGTATTCATGTACCTTTTTTTATCCTCATTTAATACATGAGGAAACTGAGGTGCATAGAGATTAACTTCCTAAGGCCATACAACTAGTAGGTGATAGAGCCAAAAGTTGAACTCAAATAGTCTGGTTCTACAGCTAACATTCTTTTCTTTTTTCTTGTGATGAGAACATTTTTTAAAATTAAAATTTTAAATTAAAATTTAAAAAATTTTAAGGTAATCTCTATGCGCAACATGGGGCTTGAACTCACTACCCTGAGATCAAGAGTTTCATGCTCTACCAACTAAGCCAGCCATGCACCTCTACAACCTGGATTCTTAACATTAGACTATGTTATGGACTAAATGTATGTGCCTCCCACCATTCATATGTTAGAACCCTAACCCACGGTGTGGCTATATTTGGAGTAATAAAGTAAAAAGATTAAATGAGATCACAGGGTAAGGCTCTAATCTGATAGGACTAGTGTCCATTTTTTTTCTTAAAGTTTATTTGAGAGATGGAGAAAGAACATGCATGTGAGTGAGGGAGAGGCAGAGAGAGAGAGGGAGAGAGAGAGAGAGAGAGAGAGAGAGAGAGAGAGAGAATCCCAAGTGGGCTCTACACTGGGGCTCGATCCCACAACTGTGAGATCATGACTGGGGTCAAAATCAAGAGTCACACTTAACCTACTGAGCCACCCAGGTGCCCTAGGATTAGTGTCCTTATAAGAGATTCCAGTGAGCTCTGTCTCCACGCTTGCATGGTGGAAGGACCTTGTGAATGCACAACATGCAGGTGGTTGGCTGTCTGCAATCCAGGAAGAGAATCCTTACCAGAAACCAAACTGACCAGTACTTGGAGCTTGGACTTTCCCATCTGCAAAACTGAGAAAATAAATTTCTGTTGTTTAAGCCACCTAATCTGTGATAGTTTGTTATAGCAGCCTGAGTAGACTAACACAGAATGATCATTGTATTAGGTAACTTGAATATCTTGGTTTCTAAGGGAATAATTGTATGGAAATAATGCATCAATGATAGTTCCCAACTAATTTCATTTCTCTTATATTTTGATGGTCAGACTTTCTTTTCAACCCCAGAAGTAAACAGTTGAATCACTACTAGGAGAAAGGTAGTGTGAAATGAGGTTTTGTCCAAACTCATATGACAGCCTGTTAGGAGCACCCAGCTTCTTCAGCATTAGGGATAGCTTTCAGGCAAGCTGATTTTGCAGTTGTTATTATAGTCAGGTGGGCAACCATTTGGTGCCTTTAGGAGGACACAATATGTGGGGATGGCTTAACCTGAGCAGAAGGAGCTGTTTAGCAGGGACCAGGATCAGATTCTCATGGCAGCCAAGAAGCCCTCAGTATAGCTCTGCAGCTGGGTCTCATCTAGCTCCTTTCTCCTACCCTGTAGTGACTAATTTTTCATGCTATCAAGTTATTCACAATTGCATGTATCAGCTCTAGTGGCCCTTCCCAAGAACCCCCTAAAAACCATAAAGAAAATAGTAATATAAGCACAATTCAACTTTTCACAGATCACCGTTGCCAATTGCAGGAGCTCCCAGATCCTCAACCTTGAAGCTCTAGGAGCTCCATTCTACAGACCCAGTTTACCTTTCCTGTATCTTCTAATACTTTTCTACTTGGCTTGTATGTTCCAGTTAACTGCCTACCCAAATATGGATCCCTAATCGTGCCCCCATTTTTCCACCTTTGCCTTGCTTATCCTGTTCCCTCTTTCTGGAAAGTTCTTTCTCTATCTCTGCTTATTGACAGCTCAATCACACTTAAAGACTTCTTACATCTATGAGGTTTCTTTATGTTTCAGGTAATACTCAAACAATAATCTATTAGCTCAGAGAACTGAGAAATAAAGAAGGATCTAGCTTCAAGTGATACCTGATCCAGCAACTCAGCACCACAAGTGATCTGGTTTTGCTCCATTTTCCTATTGTGCCTTTTGTAGTGTCAGCTTGTCTTCACACCCCCTCTTGCCCCTTGGGGCTCCCTCTCCCCTCTCCTGGCATCAGTAGGTATGCTCCATATCTTCCTTTTGCCTCTTCATGTCTTTCTATTCTTCTGCATGCTGTTCAGTGACCTTGGAGGCTAACTGGATTACATTGGTGCCCTCCCTTGCCCTCTGCCTTCCACTTGGGGTTGGCCAGTGTGGAGCACCAGGAGAGCTCAGGGGATGGTTGGGGTATTTTTTAAACATCTGTCTTTGTTGGGGGCACACCAGAGATTGCTGTCAGCCCTCACCTGTGACGTGACAGTCTCCATAGAGTTCTTGCTGTCTCTGTATTCCATTCACCACCCTCTGCAGGTCTAGAGTGGTAATAGCTCCAAGATACCACACTATTCTGGAGTTTTCCCTACACCTTGCTCATAACTGTGAATAGTCCCTGTGTGTATTTATATATATTTATTGGTCCTCAAATTGCCCAATTTAGCTGTGCCACCTGTTTCCTGCTAGGACCTTGATGGGCTTTCCCCTGCCACAGTAGTAAAATGGTTTGTAGCAGTCCCAAATCATACATCTTCACACCACACTGCTCAAGGGAAGGGAAATTCTCATTTAGCAATTTAAAAATTTTAAAGGGCACAGGTAGGGTGGCATGGGGGGCCATATGGACTAAGATACACCAATCAATTGCAGTGTGGACCTGACTTAGATCCTAATTCAAATAAACCTTTTAACAGTTACAACTTGTTTGGGAAGGCAAGTTAATGCTCAGGGATTGAGTAGGACTTTGCCAGCAATTTACAGTTAACCCTTGAACAACATAGGGGTTAGGGGCACCAAACTCCCATGTAAGTTGAAAATTCATGTATAACTTTGACTCCCCTGAAACTCAACCACTAATAGCCTACTATTGACTAAAGCCTTCCTGATAACAAACAATTAATACATTTTTGTATGTCATATGTATATAAATATACTGTATTCTTACAATAAGTAAGCTAAAGAAAATGTTAAGGAAGATAAAATACATTTACAGTACTGCATCAAAAAAAATCTGCATAGAAGTGGACCTGGACACTTCAAACCCATGTTGTTCAAGGTCAGCTGTGTTTAACACAGGTTCACTGTGGGAATTTCACAAGCCAATAGCATACAGGATAATCTCTCAAACCAGTAAAGAAATAACAACCTCCAAACCAATGATAGATTAATCCTATAATTGTTCCAGGCAAGGAAAGACGAAAGGAGTGAAGTCTAAATTTAATTGAGGTATATGATCATACTCAGGAGAGACGGTTTAACTAACCTAGAGCCGACGTCCAGCTGCCAGTGCAAAAATACAAATCTCCAGTTGCTACAGCACGTTGCTGGGGACGCTGGTGGGCTAGAGGAACTCTTACGGCTGCTGCTCAGCTTTCACGACTGGGGGAAAGAGTCGCCTTTACCGCAATCTTTACCAAGGCAGGAGCTAATTGCCCCAAGGTCTTCAGAGAGCTATTTAGAGCAGCAAAGTACAGGTGTGCTTAAACACTCTCTGATGGCCTCACAAACTCTCGGTATTTACAGTCTGTCTCCTTGCCATAGTTGTTTCTTATGTCTTTATTTATAAGCTTTATTTATAAGCTCAGCACTGAGCTCTGGAGCGCTTCTCAGTGAGAACAGAAGAGATGATGGTGTCTTGATGCAACTTACCTCAGTCTTACAGCAAAGCAACTTTACTTCTAAAAACAACTTGTTTTTGTCTTTGTCATAAGTAAGTGGATGAAAACTTCACGTAAGTCATAAACAAGTGGATGTGTAATCATAGCAGACAAATACACAATGTAACTTTATGAAGCAAATGGAAATTTGAACTGACCAGAGTTTGATTATATTAAAGAATTACTGTTAATTTTTTAGATATTATCATGGAATTTTGGGGATTCCTTTAAAGAGTCTCTTTACCTGTTAGGAATATATATTGAAATATTCATGGATAAAATTATATGATATCTGGGATTTGCTTCAAAATAATGCAAGAGGGGGGCACCTGGGTGGCTCAGGTGGGTAAGTGTCCAACACTTGATTTTAGCTCAGATCGTGATCTTATGGTTTGTGGGATCAAGCCCTGCATTGGGCTCTGTGCTAGCAGCACAGAGCCTGCTTCAGATTCTCTCTCTTCTCTCTCTCTCCCCCTTCTCTGCTCTCTCTCTCTCTCTCCCAAAATAAATAAACTTAAAAAAAGTAATCAGGAGGGAGATGTGGGTGGGTTTCGATGAAATGAGATTTATCAATGGGTCAACCAGTGGGTCAAAAATATGGAGGTTCTTTGTGCTATTCTATTACTTTTGTATGTATTAAAAAACCTTTTATTATGGGAAAATTTAAAGAAAGGAAAGAACCCAAGGTAACAACAACAAGTTAGCAATTCTTCCTCACTCCCTGTCCCATACATTCAGCTAGACTGGAGCCCATTAATGTGAAAAGATCCAAACTAATAGTCTATTTGGCCAGTGGAGATTCAGTTTTCAAACTCTTCTTTAACAGAACTTTCCAGGTACATTTACAACACGTTTACACTTAATTAACATCCTATTAATTCTAATGGAAATGAGATAGTCCAAATTTAGTTAATCATTTAGACAACTAGAGAAGACTCCTTGAAGTTACATCCTAATTATTTTGGTTAAACATTTTCTAAAATGTCTGTGTCATTTCCCAAAAAGAAATTGAATTACTAACAATTGTTTTCCTTTTTAATTTTATGACTCGTTATTATTAGGAAGGCTCAGACACTGAGCTGGCTGTCATCTAGCCTAGGGAGCTGTTTAATTACCTGGTGTTAATAGTGCTAATTCAGAAGCTCTGAGACTCTTCCTTCGTAGGTGGTGGTCCTCATGTCCTCCCTCCTCCTTGCAGCAGCCAGCTGGTCCGCACCCTGTCCCTGTTCCCTGTGATTATAATCCGCTCCTGCTGTCCCTTTTACATTCCTCACTGCAGCCTAATAGGGTGCCCAGTTCACAGTAGGCAGTCAATAACCGTTCATTGAATTGGATTAAACCCGGGAGGAATGGAAGGTTGCCAGAGGAAATCAAATAATTAAGCTTATTAAATCATTAACCTTAATTTTAGAGACATCACTTAAGCTGCTGAGTATAGTTTGGGAATTCATACCTGAGTTCCAAATGGTTGAGGTTGCCAGCTATCTGACTGCTAAGTTGAATAGGGGAGGGTATGGTTGGCTCTATTATATATTAAAATAGATGTTGCAGGCATGCATAATTGCTGCTAATTTGTACCACAGGAAGAACAAAAGTAACAAATTGGTAAAGAAATTCTATTTCTACTTCTAATATGAAGAATAGCCCTTGATTACCTTAAGTACAACCCCTGCTTTCATTGTAGGTACCAGTGTATGAAAATATGGTCTGTGAAATTCCACCAAGCTACTTATTGAAATTAAAACATATTTTTATAAAAGATGAAATATTTTGACTACAACAAGGAATTATGTGCAAAGGAAAACAACCCATAATCTTCATTTAATTGGTCTTACCTACTGAGATATTTGATCTGTATGCAATACTACTTAAGTATATCTTTAGTAGACAATTATTTCTCATTAAATATAGTTTTGCTCAGGCATAAAATTTTGGAGTCAACTTAGATTCCCCCAGTCTCATCTCACATCCAATTCATCCGTAAATCCTACTGACTCTACAATCCAGAATCCAGCCATCTCAACACCTCTAACTGCCACACCCCATCTGAGTCACAACTCCCCCTCTCCTGAGCTTTGTTCTAGCTTCTTATCTGTTCTGCTTCCACCATGGTCTGCTCTCCACACACAGCCGAAGGGGTTATTTATAAGACAGTCTTGTATCTCTTCCCTGCTTAGTTCCTTCCAGGGGCTCCCAAGACACATCAGTCTTTATCGTGATCTACTTGTCTAAACAACCTGGCTCCCGTCTGCCCTTCAAAACTCCTTTCCTTCATTCTCCTTCAACCACTCTGCTCCAATCACATAGATTTTCTTGCCACACACTGGATATAAGTTGAATGAATGAAATACAACAGTTGCTGAATGAATGGGTGCCACAATAATTATAATCGGTGACCATCAGTAGAATTGTTTTGCTAGCCTAGCTCAGTGAGATGCTCTTTTATCCAGTGGTTCTACACTGGTGGCTCTCAGACTTTACCTGGTATCAGAATTACTTGGGGGCTTATTAAAACTCAGATGGCTGGCCCCATCCCTAGTTTCTGATTCAGTGGGGCTGGGGTGGGCCTGAAAATCTGCATTTCTCATAAATTCCTCAGTAATGCTGCTGCTGATGGTCTAGGCACATACTTGGCCTAAATAGTCTAGCCTAGAAAGCCAATAGAACATTCTGAGCAGAAATTCAGCAAATATCCTGGTGTTCCTAACTGCTCTTTGGATGAAAAGATTAATTGTAGAAATGTATGGGGGTGGTGTGGGGAGGGGAAACCCTGGACCTCATTTTTTTGACACTTAGCCACAGGGTGGCCCCCTAGCTCCAGTAATGACTTCATTGGTCCCCAGTGAAAATGGCTTTGGTTATTTGGAGAAATTCCAAACCATTTCTTTTTAAAAAGAAAGAGAAGGGAAAAAAGAAGAAAAAGCAGAAAATCTAGCTGTAGGACCAGTAGTTTGCTGTTCACAAAAGAATGACACATGAGCGTCCTGGTGGCTTCCTTAGCAATGAGGAAGCTCTGTTGGAAGTCCCCAGCAACCCTCAGGAGGACATGACTCAGGGGAAAGTATGTTTGTAAGTGTGAGCAGATGTCAGAGCAGAAGGTGAAAGGAGATTTCATGGTAGCCAACAAGGGAGCAGCATACACAGGACAAGTGTTGAGCTCTTTGTAGCCCCTGCGGCCCTGCCCACAATAGACCCTGATTGGCCCCTCACGCCCCTTCAAACTCCTTGCTGCTGTGGTGAGAAGGGCACCTTTCCTTCAGCTGCTCTTCCCTGATGTCTTCACTTCACGCTCAGCCAGATAAGTAGGCCTGGGACCAGTAGGTGTGGGAGGAAAGGATGGAGGACTGAGGGCCTGGGGACCTCAGGAGGAGGGGCCCGGCTGGCAGCTAATGGGGCACGGTGGTGAGGGCCATCAGGGGGGCAGGACATGAGTAAGCTCATTGTACAACTCCTCCTTGCCCCCTGCACACCTGTTCCTTTGCTTGCCCTTCTTTGTAGACTGAAATCCGACTGATATGTTAATGGAGTCTTGAAAGCCCATCCAAGTGAGAATGTGCAAAAGTTAAAAATAGTCCTCCAAATTGCAAGGGGTTTCCACTCTCAGAAAGGTAAGCAAGACTGTCAAATTTCTAACGACACTTTGTCCATCAGACATGTTCTTCAATAGTTTTAGCATAGGTGCGGTGTGGTGGGTGGTGGCATCGGTGGAACTTCTGTTAGGACAGTTCTTACAGAACTCAGAACTCTTAACTGCATTGTTACTGACTACTAGCAGCCCATCTGCCTCCTTACCCTTGGAAATTCTGTGTGGCCGCACGAATACCACGTAATCAGGGCTGTTTTGCTTTTTGTAACTACAGTGGATTCTCTTGTCTGCAACGTGGAATCCTTACTCATAGATCACTCTATGCAGATCAAAGCTATCCAGCCTGGGCTCAAGGAGATGTGTTGTGATATCATTCTCTTCATATCCACTGAGGTTGTGACAAGTCTCCTGTTACCCTTTCTTCTAGTTACTGTTCACAGTTTCCATCTCTTCCTCTCATGTGCTCTGATGTTATCAGTCAGAGGGGTTCCAGAACTCCATACCTGACTGCTGTTTTTTGTCTGTTTCATTTGTTCCATGAAGGTGTTCATTTGGACATCCAGCCAAACACTCTTCTTTGGTACTTTTGTGGCACCAGCACTGTCGCTTGGATGTGCTTTGATAGCTATTGGGATGAGAACACAGGCACCATGGGGAAATAACCACATTGGCTTACATGACTCAAAATGAGACAATAAACGCAAGAGCTCATTGATCCAGAGCTTACAATAGGGCCTGCCATGAGAGCTCCTGCTGGCTGAGGATGAAGGATAATTCTCTAAATACTGGCTAACAGGTATTGTGAAAGAAAGAAAGAAAGAAAGAAAGAAAGAAAGAAAGAAAGGGAGAGAGAGAGAAAGGGAGAAAGAAAGGAAGAGAGAAAGAAAGGGAGAAAGAAAGGGAGAGAAAGAAAGGGAGAAAGAAAGAGAAAAAGAAGGAAAGAAAATCTGTGTTGACCCTATTCTTCAGTACTGTAATTCCTCGTGAATGCCACCATCAGCTTTGCATAGAACTAAATGTAGTATACTTTTACTGATTTTTTATTTTTAATTATTTTTTAATTTTTGAAAACATTTTAAAAACATTTATTTATTTTTGAGAGAAAGCACATGAGCAGGGAAGGGGCAGAGAAAGAGGGTGACAGAGGATCCGAGGCAGGATCTGCGCTGTCGGTGCAGAGCCCAATGTGGGGCTAGAGCTCTCAAACCGTGAGATCGTGACCTGAGCTGAAGTCAGATGCTTAACAGACTGGGTCCCCCAGGTACCCCAGTGTAGTATACTTTTATTGTACAAAGAGGTAGATGGTAGGAATGTTGAATATAGGTACTAAAAGCCACCTAGAGATGTTTCCTGTCAATAGCACTAACGAGATAGTGAAGGAAGGCACATTTGCTAAGAAAAGACATAAAGTGGCTAGTTCTGATTCTGATACCAAATTCCAGGGTGCCTGTGTGTATGTGTATGTGGGGTGGTTCCCTACACCACCAACCACTTCTCCAACACCAGCAAGGTGTCCTACAAATCACACCAGCAAGGTGTCCTATACTTCGCCTCAATTCTGACACCATCTACCTAGAGACAGCATCCAATACCATAGGTTAAGGGTTCAGTACCACAAGACTGCCTCGCTCTCCCCCCATTTCAGAATGCTAGTTGTAAGCCTAGGTTATTATCTGTGCTTCCGACCAATTGACAATAAATCAGATATTCCCAAGACCCCCTCCTTGCTAGAGGAGGTCACAGAACTCAGAAAAATATTTACTTACTAGATCACCAGTTTATAATAAAAGGATATAACTTAGGAACAGCTCAATGGAAGAGACGTATAGGGAAAGGTGTGAGGGAGGAGCACAGAGGCTCTGGTGTCCCCTCCAGGAGTGCCACGCCCCCAGAACCTCAAGTTCACCAACCCGAAAGCTCTCCAAAACTTGTACTTCTGGGCTTTTATGCAGGCTTCATTACATAGGCATGATTGATTAAATCTTTGTCCATGGGGGATCAATTCAACCTCCAGTGTCCTCTCTCCTCCTGGGAAATCAGGGGGAGGAACTGAAAGTTCATGACTGCTTCCCCTGACAGCCAGTCCCCATTCTTAGGCACTTTCCAAAAGTTACCTTATCAACATTAACTCAGTTGTGTTGGAAAGGGGCTTGGTTTACTTCTGTGAGTAACAAGATGCTTGGTTTACCTCTATGGCTCTGAAGTTATTTCAGGAATTGAGGACAAGAGACCAAATATTACGACAAAAGATGCTCTCATTGCTCTTACCACTCAGGAAATTCCAAGGTTTGGGGGAACTGTGAGCCAGGAACTGTGGACAAAGACTAAATATATATTCCTTATAAATCACAATATTGCACTAACCCAGTGGTTTGTAGCCTTGGCTGCATATCAAAATCACCTGAGACTTTTTTTAAAATTTATTTATTTTGAGAGAGACAGAGACAGCACAAGTGGGGGGAGGCAGAGAGAGAGGGACAGAGAATCCCAAGCAGGATCTGCACTGTCAGCACAGAGCCCGATGGGGGGCTCGAACCCATGAAACTGTGAGATCATTACCTGAGCCAAAACCAAGAGTCAGATGCTTAACGGACTGAGCCACCCAGGTACATGAAATATGTAAATAATCAGGCCCAAGCATAGACCAACTGAATCAGAATCCCTGTGGGTGGGGCTTAGACAGTTTCTTTTATTTATTTATTTTAATTTTTTTTTTTACATTTATTTTTGAGAAACAGAGGCAGAGCACAAGTGGGGGAGGGGCAGAGAGAGAATGAGACACAGAACCCGAAGGAGGCTCTAGGCTCTGAGCTGTCAGCACAGAGCCCGACACGGGGCTTGAACCCATGAAACCGTGAGATCATGACCTGAGCCAAAGTCGGACGCCCAACCAACTGAGCCACCCACGTGCCCCAGACAGTTTCTTTTAAAGCTCAGGTGATTCTAATAAGCCCTTGAGGTTGAGAACCACTGGGTAGGGCTTTCTACTTTGCCACATTTATCCTTGTGAATGTGACTTTTTCTTTTCTCTCCAGAGAGAGAAGGTGTCTGAGGATTTTAAGACGACATAATCACATAGGTTTTTCTACTAAGTAACATTTTTTAATAGGGGCCAGCTTCCTATTCAAAAACTGTCTGTCTTACACAGATCGGACCTATCTGGTGTGGATAGGGCCTAGACAAGGGCTGGAGGACCAGCAGGCAGGAATCATTGGAGGGCCATCTTAGAGTCTCCCTTAAAAATGCACCTTAGTTTGGGGTGCTTGGGTGGCTCAGTCGGTTGAGCGTCCAGCTTCAGCTCAGGTCATGATCTCATGGTTCGTGGGTTCGAGCCCTGCGTCATCTGTGCTGACAGCTCAGAGCCTGGAGATTGTCTTCAGATTCTGTGTCTCCCTCTCTCTCTGACCCTTCCCTGCTCATGCTGTCTCTCTCTCTCTCTCTCTCTCTCAAAAATAAGTAAAACATTTAAAAAAATGCACCTTAGTTTGTCTTCCAGCTAATAAAAATTTCAATAAGCCAAACAACAAACCTTGGACTACTGGTTTAGGATTGCGATGGCTGAGCCCTCTTTCCTGGGCTGAACATTACAGCACAGTTTACATGGCTTCTCGGTTTCCACCAAATGATACCAGGGACAAATGGGTTAGGAAAGCAGGAAAAAAAAATTTTTTTTTTCTTATTTGGAAATATTTTCTTCAGAGCAAGAGTTGGCAAACTTTTTCCATAAAGATCCAGATAGTAAGTTATTAGGCTTTTTGGGACAGGAGGCAAAATAAAGGATGCCATGTAGGTGCTTCCATGGCAGAAGAGAAAACTCCCACCCTGCCCTGCCCCAATTGCCTGCAGTGGGCCATCTCCAAGGTTGGATACACTTGCTGCCCTGCTGCCAGTAGCTGGAGACATTCTCCAGTCAAAGAGCCACTGGCCTGATGGGGAGGGGCTTGGTGGACAGTGGATTGGGTGGCTGCTAGACCCTGGAGTACGAGTCTGGTCATCTTAGCTTGGGCTGACCAGTGTGTCAGAAGGGAGGCAATTGCCAAGTTGCCAGTTCTTGGACCGGGATTCCACTGCTTGGTCCCTGACATGTAGGTGGTGAGCAGTGTGGGCTCTGGGCAGGGGCGAGGTGTGGTCACCGGTCCCTGGCACTTTTGCCTTCATGGGCCCTTCCTCCATAAAGACATATTAAAGATTATGTTTTATAACTGTGTATAAAGAAGACATAACACAGGCTTAGATTAGGTTCTTTCTTTCTGATTTTAAAATAAATTAAGATAGGCCCTGTGTGTACTGGGCCTACCTGGTAGATTAGCCCTGACTCTGGCGGAGGGAGCCACCGAGCTAGGTCTCCGTGGCCCACAGTGCTAGTCTGTTGGAGCAGTGCCTGAGGGCTGTACAAAGACAAGCAGTGGGTTGGATTTAAGCTGCGGGTCATGGTTAGCTGCCCTTTGCTCTAGATGGCCGAGACGCAGTTGGCTGAGAGAATTTCCAGTGGCCTGTAGGACACCTAAGAAAGGACATGATCACCCAAAGTGACTGGTAACCACTACAGAGAGTTAGATCTCCTGCCAGGTCCTGTCCGCCCCCCTCCCCCGCCTTTATTTTTTTTCTTAATGAAGTAGTACTCATTTATAGAAAGGTATGTGAAAGATATGTGTACAACTAAACGAGTTATTGCAAAGCAGACACCCATCTGACCAAGAGATAGAATATTGATGGGGCACCTGGGTGGCTCAGTTAATTAAGCATCTGACTTCGGCTCAGGTCATGATCTCGCAGTTTGTGTGTTCGAGCCCCGCATCGGGCTCTGTGGTGACAACTCAGAGCCTGGAGCCTGTTTTGGATTCTGTGTCTCCCTCTGTCTTTGCCCTTTCCCTGCTCATGCTCTGTTTCTCTCTGTCTCTCAAAAAATGAGTAAACATTAAAAAAATAATTTAAAAAAAGGAAATAGAATATTGCCAGCACTTCTAGAGGCCCCTCTTTCCCCCTTCCAATCACCACCCCCTCTCTCCACCTGCAGGAGGCTACTAATGCATCAATCATACATCAATTTTGTTGGTATAAATGTAATAATACCATATATGGCATTTCACTCTTTGGTCTCTGTCGTTTTTCAGTCCTGGCCATTGTTGTCCTTGTGTTTCTGGAAGGACTGAATGTAGTGGGCCACCACTTACAAGCTCCTGGGGCCACCTTTTTGTCTTGAGATTGATTGGTTCTCTTAGAGGGGCTTCGCTGGAGGTAAGTGGGGGCAGGGAGGGGTGCTGTGAATATCCAGCCAGCCGGCCCCAGGGTGCTCTGCCGACTAGAGAGATGAAGGTAAAATGATACTACAAGATGCTTAGCAACAGACCCAGATGCCTGTGACAGGAACACTAGCCATTGGGAAAACCAACCTGACTGCCAAAGTTGATGAAACAGGTCCCTCCAGACCTCAGCCTTATTGCCTCTGAGATTCATTTGCCTCCACTTATTAAAAAAGAATTTTTTTTACAGGGCATTCAATATGCTTTCAGCATAAGACAGTAGTTAAACTGCAACTCACCTCTAGAACACAGGACTGCCACGTATAACCTGGAAGTTGCACTAGCAACTCCAGGGAGCATTGTTTACATGGAATACAAGGCAACCACACAGTGCAGTGAGAAGAATGTTGATAGAACCAGTTGCCTGAATTCCGACCACATTTTAACTTAGCTTGTGGTCTAGGGCCTTCATTAGTTATACATATTTGGGGAGAGGTACTTTCAAATTAGTTAAGTGTTCCGGGTAGCCAGATACCCTTTTTGCTTTTTCTTCTTTTTTTTTTTTTTTTTTTTTTGACCAACACGCTAAAATGATTGCATCTGTATTTAATGATTAGGAAGATCTGACAGGATCTCCTTTGGGTGTGTGCGGGGAGAGTGGAGTATAGTGGGAATGTGGGCAGTGATTATGTTTTGAACATCAATTTTCTTTACCTGGGATGTATCTATGAAAGGAAACATCCCTGTCTATACAAAATGTCCAGAACAGGCAAATCCATAGAGACAGAAAGCAGATTAGTGAATGCCAGACGTCCTAGGTTTCTTTCTGGGGTGATGGAAGTGTTTTGGAATTAGAATGTGGTGATGGTTGCACGACTCTGTGAATATACTGAAACCCACTAAATCGTATACTTTAAAAGGATGAATTTTATGGTATGTGGACTAAATCTCGACAAAACTACTATATATTTTTTTAAAAGCAAAAAGATACTGAATCTTTACTGAGCTCAGGACACCTCTGAAACTATTTTTTCAGAGAAGGAATACTTCTGAGCTTTGGGCATGATACTCTTTTCCCCTAAAGACAGAGCCTGGGGACAGTTGTGCCCTAGAACCTGGTGCAAGTTCACCTGTTACAAACCACTAGAGGAATCCCAAAGGTATCACCTCAATCTTGTGTCTTGCTCCAAAGAATCCTACATCTCTTTAAAAATTCAGCCCAGTACTCTTTTATATATTGGTTTCTAAGACAAATAATTCAGGTTTGAGATTCTGATTTGAGAAATTCTAGGATACTCAGTTCCAATTCTCTGAAAAGACCAACAGCTAGTGAGGACTCAGGGTTGTCTTCCTTTGAAAGGGGAAGCTTTCTTTCAAATAACTTAAGATTCTCCCTCTTGCTGTGTACTCGCTCACTCGTCAATGGCCCCAAGTGAAGGGGACTGTAGGTCAAAGGCCCTGAGATTCAAGGCAGACCAGAGCCCTCATACCACAGCCTCGCTTTGCCTCCCCTGAGCTTGATGCATAGGGGTTGAGCTTGACCAGGAAAGCAAATTTCTGTTGGCGGCATATTCCCGGGAGCTGGTGGCATCCTGCCTTGCAACTTGGGAGGTTGTAGCTTGAGAGAGAAAGCATGAGTGGAGGGCTTCTTTTGTGAATAAGAGACATTTGACCGCATCCTGACAGATGTTTACAAGTCCTGGTCCCTTTTGAGCAGCTATCCAAATATTTTTAGAACACATGTTCAAAATGGGCATACTCCTGTACTACAGCCAGAGACCCACCAGTGAAGAGATCTTTCTGCCTCAAGAGAATAAGAGATCAAATGTGAATATGCCACTTGTTGGGCCCACACAGAAAGGGACACAGGCTGGTTGGGAACCTTTCTGGGCACTGTGGGTCTGACTTGAGAGCCAACACTGCCAAAGCACGTTCCATGTGTCAGGCACCTTTCTGAGCACTTTACATATATTAACTCCTCTTCACAGTAGCTTATGCCAGTGGTAAGAACATTATCCCCACTTAGAGGTGCCTGGGTGGCTCAGTTGGTTAACTGTCTGAGTTTGGTTCAGGTCATGATCTCACAGCTTGTGGGTTTGACCCCCACTTTGGGCTCTGTGCTGACAGCTCAGAGCCTGGAGCCTGCTTCAGGTTCTGTGTCTCTCTCTCTCTCTGTGCCCTTCCCCCACTTGCACTCCATTTCTCTCTCTTAAATAAATAATAAAACATTAAAAAACTTTAAAAGAAAAGATTATCCCCATTTTAAAGATAAGGAGGCTGAGGCATGGAGGGGTTATCGTGCCTGGGGTCACAGAGAAAGCAGACAGTGCACACTCCTCCTTGCTATGTCACTCATATCCTTCATCAATGCTGCTGGAAGCAGGCTCAGATGACCCAACAGATCAGCACACTTTCTGCTCCCCTGGGAAGAGGCAGCCTATGGAATTTCTCCTCTTGACCTGGCTATCTTGAAAAGCGGAAGCCCTGAGTACTAATCTCAACCGTCAAACAAGCTTCAAAACCAAGAAGCAAGACAGCTGCGCTCCAAGGTGGAAATCCAAATTGTCCTTAGTGCAGGCCCCATCAGGCCCTTGGTCTGCATAAACTCTGTTCTCATCCCTTTGGGCCTTGCCCAGAAATGAAGCCTGGTGTCTATGTGATACGAAGAGCTGGAAATGGCCAGGTCAGAACAGGACCGGTTTCTTCAGAGGCCCCAGGGTCTGGAAACGAAGGCTTCTAGTGTGAGCTTGTAGGATAATCTTTTATAAGAGGCTTCTAAATTCCCTAATTGTGCTGGAATGTGGTATCATTGAAAATGAGATGGCATAAAAGAATGGGCTGGGAGAGGTGTGGATGATGGTGGAGGCCTGGGCCAGTGTCTCATGGAGGGACTGTTGGTAATTCTCTGGACTGGGGCATTCTTTCAGCGCAGCTCATGGCTTACAGATGTTTAGTTAAGGCCTGTTGACCCAGTTGTTCAGACAAGACTTAATTTTATGGAGGTATGTGGCAAAACCACTCTCTTTTTCACGAGCCCGGCTAGTGTGGAACAGGGAGGCAGCTAGAAGTAGCCGGATGTTCACCTCCTGCAAGCCACATCAGTGACCGCCCTGCAGGCTTTTGCCCCCCCCTGAGCTAGTCAACCCTGCCTCAGGGGGTCAGGCTGGCTAAAAGCTGCTACAACAGAAATCAATTCAGTCCCCCTCAGGCGATGCCCCAGCGGAGCTCCACGGGTAAATAAATGCCACTTCAAAACGCAAGAAAGGAATAAAGGAACATGCAGATCCTAGTAGAAACACTGTATTCATTTTGAGGACTGCTATGTTTTAAGGCAAATGTCACACGTATAAAACAGAGATTAACAGTATTTGAACAGTATTTACGACAACATGTTAGAATAGTAGGGGAGACAGCTTCAGACAATGAGAAAGGGATTTTCCCTAGCCGGGTCACTCCTGCTCTGATTCCTCTTGTGGACTGAAAACCGGGGAGAAATTCGGTGCCCTCTTCCTCCCAGGGGAAGGAGGGCGATCATCGGGATTTCACACAGAAGCACCCTTCTCGGGGCCACAGCACTCTACCTACTGCAGATTCAGGACAGAGCATGTGCAAGTCACTGGATGGAGGGCTTTGATGTTTATGTTTTGTGAAATAATTCACTTTTAGAAACAGGAGAATCAGTTGGCAGAAGCCATAAAACTTGTGGTTAGTTCACCTCTATCCAAACTCAAACTTGCTTGGATTGGAGCTAAAACAATGTGTCGAACACATATGCACATAGGCATTCATGTGCACACGTAGCACATGGATATATGTGAGAGAAGGAGAGATAAGATCTATCGAAGGCAGAAAAATAGTGAATGTTCATTTGCGATTTGGGATCAAATGATGTGATTGTCTCCCCTTTAAAAACAGAAGGGGATCAGCAACCAGCCAGAGGGTAAAGGTTTCCAGGCACCTCTCAGCTCAGTTCCTGGTTACTCCTGGCTTCACAGGGGATGGGAGTGGCTTAGCCGGTTTAAAGAGATGTGGAGGGAGCGGGGCTTCCCACTAGCCGGGCCGCTCTGTGTACCATGGCTCTTCCCTGCTCCTTCCGCTCAGGCGCACACCCCCAGCTTTTAAACGCAGAAGCTTGAGTGTTGGCGTTCTGCATGCCCATTCTTAGCACAATGGGACACACATCCTAAGGTGTGTGTGTTCCCCTTCTGCAGGGCCTGGGTGACAGCAATGCCACGGCAACAGGGAAAACAAGAAAACAAAGGAAGCTGACAGTCCGGGAGCTGTTAGTGACCTGCTGTGAGTGGCAGAGCTGCTGCCTGGTCTTGGAGTCACACGGAAGTCAGGCACGCAGAAATGTGGTGGGAAGTGCGGGTAGCTGATTCAAGAACACTTGCATGACATCAGGAGGTGGCACTTGATGCTACCAAATAACCACAAAGAGAACAAGGGGCATGATAGAAGTTGCTAATGCACACGAGAACAAAGCCCCGCTTGTAAAAGCTGTCTTTACCACGAGAATGAGGCCTCTGTGGAGAAAGGCATCACTTAGGTAAAAAATAAGAAGAGCATAGGGGTGTCAGCACTTGATACCCAAGAACTGAAATGGCTGTTTTCATTGATTCACGAAGTTTGCCTCACCAAATCCCTCTGAGGTAGGTAAGAGGCAGGTGACATCAGCCCCATTTTACAAATGGGGTAAAGTGAGGCCCAGGACTTGCTGCAGGTCACACCATGGATACACAGCCACAGTGAAACAGCATTCTTGTGCCTTTCAGACTTCCCTCTCCCTGGCAACACCGGTCTTCTTAAGGAAGTCTCCTCACCTACATTCGAACCCAGTCAGCAGGCATCTGGAAGAATGCGGACCTTTGGCTTATAATTTAAACTTTGATGTACTGGCAGGAAAAAGAAACCAAGCCCACAGAAATCAGCCAAAGCTGGGGGTCTGGGGACCTGGGAATGGGGGTCCCCCACCCCAATTAATGAGTGGGTTTGTAGGTTTTTTTTTGTTTTTGTTTTGCTGCAGTGCAGCATTTTAGGGGTCTAGTTGAATTATAGTAATAGACCGATAAACCAACAAGGGTCCTGATGTGATGACCATGGAGGAAGAGACTCCTCTCTGCCTATTGCCAGATCGTAGTGGACGGGGATAAAGCTACAGTGCAGTCAGAGGCCAGGCCATGGAAGCAGCAAACTTCCCCATGGGCTGGGACGCAAATAAGGATGACTCTGTGTGTGTGTGTGTGTGTGTCCCCTTACAGGCTGCACACCCCTTCCTTTCTCTGACCTAGTGCCCCTGACCAGAGCCCCTACAGTGCTAACGCCATCTAGGGTATTTCTAACTTGACAAGGTGCAGCACCTCCAAGCCCCCCAGCACCCGGTGAATCAGAAGCCAGCCGCACCTCACAACAGTACAAAATCTCGACACCTTGAGTCCCAGCTCAGTGAATTCCAGCCAAGGGTAAGAATTTGGGAATTTTTCCAATTACTCCGGCTCATGAGGCAATGCAACAGATGACTGTAAACCCCCTGGGTTCACCCAGAAATCACCCAGTGCAGAGCTGACTGGGCGCAATGCAGAGTACGTGTGCACCATTCCACGCTTTGACTGCCAGGACCGGTGAGCCTGCGACGCGCCCAGCCAGGCAGCTGGAGGCCGCCTTTCCAAACAGAGCACACGTGGTGGCACCTGGATGCGAATCAAACCAAATGTCAGAGTGTCCTGGTCTTCGGTAACCAGTTCCCAAGGGGAAGCCCAATGCCTGTGCCGAGAGGTAATCCTCAAACTGGTGACTGGGCCAAAGCATTGCTCGGAGGATACAAGTCAGAGAGCGAGCACGGTGCGTGGCGGCCGCACTAACAGGCCGGGCACCGCAGCTGAAGCAAGCCCGAAGCGAGCACCGTCACAGAACTGACTCCTTGGATTCCAGTTCCGGGGCGCTGGCCGCAGGACCAGCAGGGTTCTGGTGTGTCATCAGGGGCGACGTCTCCTCCTCTGATTTGCAGTTGGGGACGGCCTCCACCTTCACCTCACTCAGTTCCTGCTCCCCCTTCTTCATCACCTTCTGATTTAGGTGGTGGAGAATGCCCGCACCCACGGCGTCCCCTTCCACGTTCACCACGGTGGTGGTGCGGTCCCTGCGGGGAAAAGACAAGGTAGGCCTTACACCGATGCGGCGGAGGCGGGGGCGGCCTCACAGCAGCCTGCAGGCCCTGCTGTTTCTGGGACAGCAGGCTACTAAGGGCACAGGCCTCACTTTACTCTAAACTGATTTTCTTTTTTTTTTTTTTTTTTTTAATTTTTCTTAACGTTTATTTATTTTTGAGAGACAGAGACAGAGTGTGAGCAGGGGAGGGGCCAAGAGAAAGGGAGACACAGAATCTGAAGCAGGCTCCAGGCTCTGAGCTGTCAGCACAGAGCCCAATGTGGGGCTTGAACTCATGAACCTTGAAATCATGACCTGAGCTCAAGTTGGATGCTCAACCGACTGAGCCACTCAGGTGCCCCAACTGATTTTCTTTCAGTATTTCTTATTTGATGAAAGTAACAGACGCTGATTGTGGAAAACCTGGAAGAAAGAGAAGTATAAAGAAGAAAACAAAAGCCGGCCAACCATCCTTCAAAACTCTGAGAGAGTCCAGTAACATTGGATCTGCTTCCTGCCAGTCATCTTTCTGGGTATTTTCTGAGGAATAGACACCATCATATGAAAATCACACATAACTGGGGTGGAGAGTATAGACGTGGTTTTGTATCCAGCTTCTCTCCCACTCACAGTACACTGTGGGAACGCCCCTTCTTTTTCTCACCTCAGCACTGTGTCTCTGCTGAATGTTAATCTTCGATGTATTCCATGGCAGTTGGCAAACACCACCTCACAGCACTGTCCTTTCCAGAACCTTGTCTTCCCATACATTAGCCCAATAACCATCCTCTCTCCTGGGGCTTAGAGCAAGTACAGTGCCCACTTGGAAGAGAGGGGGAAAGTGTGAACTTGCCTGATGGCCCTGGAGAAGCTGAGGGCTGTGGAAGCAGAGGCCACAGGGTGGTGGAGGGCTCACGTGACTTCAGGGCTCTACTTGGCAGCCCACCTGGTGCCCTATTTCCCTGTTCCTGACTAAGGGCCTCTTAAAGGCCTGCCTTCCCCCTGCAGAGGCAGCTTAGTGAGGAAACAGATGGGGCCTCTGACACTCCGCTCTGGCCCTGTCCCACTTACCAGCTCAGGGGCTGAGTTACATCTGATGAGCTATCAGGACAATGCGGGTTTCTGCTGCACATCTCACCCTCATTGTTCTGAGGAGCCATAAGGACTCTGAGAAGCTCCTTCAAATTTCCAGGGCTTACATGAAAGGCTGAAGACCACCATTCCCAACCACAATGGGCAGAGCCATATCCCCAGTGCCCGGCTCCAGTGTGTAGGTTCTATGCCATGCCTGGCTCTGGCTAGCCTTTCTTCACTAAGGTACTTGTTTACCACAAGCCTGGAATTCTTCTATGCACTGTGGAGTTGCTACCTCATTTAATCTTCAACACAGCTCTGATGTACATTGTATAATTATTTCCATCTGACAGGTGAGCACATCAAAGCACAGGACAGTTCCAATCACACCACTAATAAATGGCAATGCTGAGATGTGAACCCTGGGCTTTGAGGCTCATTTTCTTATCCATATGCTGCTACTGTCCAGCACCAGAACGTCAGATGAACTTCCCTATAAAACAAGTATTGTTTATACCTAAACAAGATATCACATGGCTCAAGGAATCAGCACTCGGAATCAACATTCACTGTCCTGTGCCTTTCGGGAGCCCTGGCAATGGTGGTCCGAATCACAATTCCTTCCTCGTATGACTTCTGCTGAGCCCAAGCCACTCACATCAGCTGGATTCATCTTCACTTCCCTCTCAGAAATCACTCCTTGGATGTGCCAGGCCAAGAGCGATCGTTCTCAAAGGCTTGCTGCCCCAATGGCTATGACTCCTTACAGCCAACAATCTCCACTAGCCCCTTGTGCCCCCTCAGCCTGCACGGGGGGCCCAGCCTGGGCCTTGGACCCTGCTTTCCTGGATGCTCTGACCAAGTTCTCAGTAATGACACTTCACAGTCATTCATGGGCTTTTGCCTCTCATTTTGTTACATTTTTCCTAGCTCTAAATTTTGTCTTGCCAGCTTAACTGTAGGCTCCTTCACAAGGCAGGGGGCCTGTTTGAAGTCTCTCCGCATGCCCAGGCCCTGCAGGGTGCCAAGCTCCCAGGGAAGTCAGCACAGACTTTCTTTTATTCAGTGCCCTTAGGACTTGCTACTTACACAATCCAGTCCACAGCCAGGATCAGAGAAAGGTCATGAGTGGGCAGCCCAATGGCCTCCAGGATAATGGCGATGGTGAGGACCCCCCCAGCGGGCACGCCAGCGGCTCCAACGCTGGAGGCTGTGGCTGTTACTCTAGGGGGTGGCAGAGAAGATTAGCCATTAACACAGAACATGGTGTGGGCACAGAGAAATGCAAACTATGGCAGCTATGGCTTAGAAACTGAAAACCACACAACCCGATTCTGCCGGCCGAGCCCTCGAGAGGTGATTCATGTCCTTCAAGTAATGAATTCACGCTGTTGTTTTCCTAATGAGACGTCCCCAAGTCATGGTGAGACTGGTATTCATGAGGTCTTCCGGAGGAAATCACACATGCGCCAAACCCCTCGAGTTTCGACCCAGGCCTACAGATGAAGAAAAGAATAGTGCACTTACAGAATCGTGAAAATCTGTCCTGCTTTCAACTCGATGTTGTTGAGCTGGGCGATGAACACGGCGGCCACACACTGGAAGATGGCCGCTCCGTCCATGTTCACAGTGGCCCCGATGGGGAGGATGAACCTGCTGATCCTCTTGTCCACACCGTTGTTCTCCTCAATGCACTTCATCATGGAGGGAAGGGTTGCTGAGCTGGAAATGGAAGAACAGCCAACCGTGAGAACAGTCCTTCCAGCCAGGCTAATAGATCACTCAGCTCAGACCCGGGAACAGAGCAATGAGCATCGCCCTAGTTTTTGGTTTCTCTCCCCTGAAATCAGAGAAGAGTCGGAATTGTTTCGATGTTTCTGTTGCAATGTGGGGTTTTGTCAATTCCCAAAGTATTCCAATTCTGACTGCCTAGATTTACCTGTTAGGTTATTTACCTGGATACACCTGTTCCAAACATTTCAAGAAACCACACGTTACCTCATGGAGCAAAATGTTCTTAAGAGAACAAAGAACTATTTATTCTATATGCACATCTCCTCTCTTGAATTTTCCCCCCAAAAAAGTAAAAGGCAAGCTATGATTTTTTTTTTTTTCCTTTTAGGCCAAGAAGTAGCAGTGGCTGTGAGTCTGGAGAGTAACTGTGTTCTTAGATAACTCGAAGGTCAAGCCCTGCTCTCTCCAGCCTGCTCCCAGGCTCCACAGAGGGCGGCGGGCACAGCTGAGAGGCAGATTTGTTTCTGTCTAAGCCAGAGAATTTACCTTCCTAATTCTTTTTACCTCTACTACTGTGTCATATAAATAGCCAGTCAGGATGGGAGGAAACATACAGTAGGGAGGCAAAAACCAAATGTATAAACGCAATGTGCTGCCAGCCTTTGAATGTTTTCTTTAACATATTTGGAAAGCCCAATTGTTTTGAAGGATTTCCAGTAATGACAAGGTGCGTCTTTTGTACTAAATTAGATAATCCCACAATATTGTGGACAACCCAGCCCTCACCATGATGCCTTGGTCTATTTTCTCATTCATGTATCCAGAAGTAGAACTGGGCAGCTGTCATTCTGGAAACTTCCCTGCAGTGCATTGTGAGTTAAGTGGTTGCCTTCTTTTACTCAGGCAAAGGTCTTACTAATTAGGGTGAGGACCCACAACCGGGTTAAATAATGATCCGAACTCTAAGCAGCAAGAAGAAGGAGGGAATGAGGCAATTCCTCATTTTGGCAATCCCAGAAACCTACTTCCATAAAAGCATGGAACTGGTAATTCAAAAAAACCAGAAAAGACCAATTTAGAGTTTTTAAGAAACTAAAATATGTCAAGGTGTTGGTTGTGCATCTACGAGCCGGGTCACCTGATTCCACAGTTATATGGCTCCGGGCAGCCAAGGCTGCCTGAAACCAACTCACCTGGAGCACGTGGCAAATGCTGTTGCAAACGGTGTGAGGAGGCCCAGAAGGAACCTGAATGGGTTTTTTCGTGTGAAAACAAAATAAATAAGTGGCAGAACAATTCCTCCATGAATAAAATGGCCCAATATAGATGTGAAGATATATTTTCCAAGGCTGGTCACCAGCACAATGATGTCTTTCATTTCCAAAATCTTGCTTCCCACCAGGAACATGATGCCCACAGGCACATACCTAGGACATGAGCATAAGGCACTTGTCAGTAAGAGTGATGTGATGACGGGGCTGGGAGATGCAGACCCTTCCTGATACACAACACAGGGGCTTTCAACTAAGTGGTCTTCATGTCGCCTTAGGCTAATCCTAGGGGCTCCTGACTGGCTCAGTAGGTAGAGCATGCAACTCTTAATCTCAGGGTAGTGAGTTCAAGCCCCACATTGAGTGTGGCACCTGCTTAAAAAAAAAAAAAAAAAAAAAAGAAGCTCTCCCTAGTATGATTCTGAGGAATAGAAAATGATGGGCCCATTTTATAGGCTGTGAAACTAAGTAAAATTAACATGATAAATCACCATGGATAATAGAGTCAGGACAAGAACCCAAATTTCTTTCCCCTTGGGTATATTATGTTCTTAACAGAGGGATGCTACCAACCACATGGGCTCCTAAGTAGAAAGCCAAGGAACTCCTCAAGATCAAAGCCTTTGGGACTGAGAACTTGACTTTCATCCTTGGTCAGGTTTGTTCTGAGAACTCAGAAACACAAAATACTAACACCTATTTTGCAGAATTGCTGTGATACAGAAATTGAGCCAAAGCTGGGACTTTTGTTAAGTTTTAAATTCCTTGTGGTTTGGGAAACATGATTCCGTGGGAAAAAGTCATTAACAATGACCCTCAGGGAACATTCCTCGAACGTGAAGATTTTTTTAATGGCAAGATGGGAAGAAAAAAGGGAAGAAATGAACTATGGGAGCTACAGAAAACAGAAGTCAGCTGTTTTTAAGTTAATATAAATTTAGGAAGAATTTTATAACCATTGACTTTGTAAGTAAGTTTCAATTACATAGATATAATGTCACATAGTTCAAATGTGAAAGAGTTCAAAAGGATGAACAAAGTCTCCCTCCCACCTCTGGGCCCCCCACCCCCACCCCGCCAAGTACTCAGTTTCCTTCCCTGGAGATAGCCAATGTCATTGGTTTCTTGTATTTTCTTTAAAGAGATAATCTAAGCAGTATTATTAATTTTAAATTCCATAGCAACTCATGAATGCATTGTCCTTTCAAAAAATTAAAACACAAATTAGGCCAAAATCTTCTTTAGGCACCATCCTCACACCAGGCCCCTCCTCAGAGAACTACTTTGCTTGCTATGCGTTTAGATAATTAGATATGTATTTAAGACTTCTTAAAATATTTTTAATTTTTTTGAGAGAGAAAGAGAGAGAGAAGAGGGGGAGGGGCAGATAGAGGGAGAGAATCCCAAGCTGGCTCTGCATTGTCAGCACAGAACTTGATGTGGGACTCAAACTCAAAAACCGTGAGATCATGAGCTGAGCCAAAATTAAGAGTTGGATGCTTAACTGACTTAACTGAGCCACCCCCAGGTAAGGCGTTCTAAACCCTAATTCTGGTGAGATGCACTTACTGGGCAACAGATCTCCACTGTGGTCAGACACAGAGCAGGCTCTGCCTTA
Organism: Cryptoprocta ferox; assembly: GCA_028646485.1. Lineage (NCBI taxonomy): Eukaryota > Metazoa > Chordata > Mammalia > Carnivora > Eupleridae > Cryptoprocta > Cryptoprocta ferox. The sequence goes on along the minus strand of CM053576.1, from coordinate 77,596,619 downwards.
CAGAACACTTGTTTATGTAACCAGTACATTGAACTGCAGGAATGACTATAAATTGCTTTCCAGATTGAAAAGGTCTTAATCTAAGAACATCACTTTCTTGTATAATTTCCTGGAATCTAAACTTTGAGAAGATTTTAGACTGAAAAAATAAGCTGGGAAAAGAACCTGACGTGTGATGAAAACACTTTTTCCTTTCTGAAAATATTTTTCTCCCCAGAACAACAACAGTCATATGAAGGGTCATGTTTACAAGGATAGAGTCAGACTCTGGAATTTTTGGTTGGGGAAGATAAACACCACCAGTGGGGGCTCTCGACTTGGCCTCCCATTCAATGATAAACTTCACTACCAAATTCCAGGCTTCTGTCCTAAAATCTGCCACTCCAATGCCATCTGAGAGAAGTTCTGGGATACTTAAGGGTTGACAATAAGGAAAATTCTTTGTGTATGAAGGGATAAACTAAGTTTCTCAACAATGTATGAGTAGAAGTTAAAACCCACAGAAGTTTGACTTGAGTAAAACAGCAAGCTAAAGCTTATAAGGGATAGGTGCCAGAATTGGTAGGATTTCTGGGAGGTCACTTTGAGAGATCTGGTCCAATTTTTACTTGTTAGCCAGAAATCAATCAAATGGTTTATAGTAAACAATTGCCCTTTTATTGATGTCACATAAAGAAACATTTATGTAAAAAGAGACCATTCCAAGTTTACATATACATGGGGTGAAAATCAATTTGTCCTCCATGCTGTGCAATATTATAGTAAGGGGCCCCTTTGAAGCCTCAAGTATATGGTTTTAAGATAAATAAGCCTTATGCAGCAGAGAGCAAATTTATGGAGTTGGTTGCCCCACAAGATTCTATGGGCATCCTATATGCCATTGCATAAACCCATAAATAAATCACCAGTGATGGAACCATAAGGGGTCACCATGGGTGCTGCAGAAGGCACAGGTAGCTATGGCACATGCCTGATTCTCTGAGATGCTAGACAAGAGGAGAAACCTCTCCACCTCCAACCACCCCCTCTATCAAGTCTGGCCTATGGTACATCAACCACAGATGGAGCACTGAGCCAGGCTGCCCCCGCAGGGGTGACCTTGGACAGTAGACTGCGACTCTTTTCTGGATGGCAGGGGGAATGAGAGGGAGACTAATGGGTGGGCCAAACTTACCACATAATCCATGACACCAGCACCATCGTCGCCTCATTGAAGGCGTTGAAGAAACGGATGAGCTCTTCTCCTTCGGAGCCGAGTTTCTTTAGGGCCACTCCTAACACCAGGGCAAAGAGGACCAATCCTAAAATGTTCATCCCTTCGATCTCGGTGCCAATGGGGATCTGTGGAATGAGAGGGGACAGAGGATCTAAGTTTACACCTGATGAGCGAGAATTCAAGTAGAGGTTAGACCATCACTTCAAAGGGATGCTTTTAGAAGGAGATCTGGTTAATATAACATTGTATGTCAACTATATTTCGATGATAAATATAAAAAAATAAATTAAAAAAATAAAAGAAGAGCTGGTTGGTGAAAAGTTTCTTCAGATTGAGAGTCAATGATTGTAACTGTGCCGCCCAAATGTCCACAAATCCTTTGTTGCTAGACTTGTGCAGTGGCCCTCCTAGCTGACAAATTTCACAAAAGATTTTCAGGATCAACATGGATATTTTCAGGACATTATTTCCTAAGTCACTGACTTAAAATATATAGATATACTGTGTTCCTTATTTTTTACCATAATGCTCAATCTCACTACTACAAGCATATATTGGAGTAATGTTTATTCCACCAAAACGCACCATGAAATTCTGAACAGGAAACCTATATCAGTATGGTAAAAATAGGAAGAGCATTTTTACCATAGATCTGAGTTCTAGTTTCAGGTCTGATACTAAATAACTTCTCAGACTTTCAGGTTCTTCATCTGCAAGATGAAGTAAATTGGACTAATTAGTAGCTTTCAACTTTTTTTTTTAAGTAGAAATTTTCCTCAATCAAAGAAAGACTGGGACAACTCAGAGCCCCTCAGCCCTCAGAAGCTGTATGTGTGTGTGGGGGGGGGGAGGGCAAAGTACCTCCTTCTTCCCATGACAGCTCTGTAGAAACACTGAATTATCCTCAAGGTCCCCTGTCCCTTCCAGCTCTATCATGAAGGCTGGGACCTCACCCAGTGTCCAGCCAAAAAATAGCCACTCCAAAAACATGTGTGAATGAATGATGGCAATAGTGAGTTAAGCTCCTAAGACAAGTTCTATGTGTAGAGGTAGGTTAAATCACCTATTAGTTATATTTCAGGATAGCAGAAGGGGTGTTATAAAATATTTTTTTGAAGAAAGGGGATTTTAGTTCCAATTCAATGAAATGGATTTACTAAAGATTCCAATCCTACAGATGCTGGCCTTTGGCCATGTTGGTAAATAACCTAAGGAGCAAACCTAATCTATGTTCTTTGGATAGTTCATTCAAACACCAGAGTTTTGAATCCTGCTGAAAAAAAGATGCATCACGTAAGCTCCTGCAATTAAAAACATTATTTGCTTTATAAGTCATTTGCCATAAGTGATCTTATAAAAAGCTTTACCTTTTCATGGGTTACATTTCCAGAGCTCGTGTTGTAGGTCACCTCTCTATAATCAGTTGCATACTAGGAACAAGAGAAAGAATAATCCACTGTTACTTCACAGGTGAAGACCAACCAGAGGAAGGGAGAAGACGGGGGGGGGGGGGGG
>CM053576.1:77396885-77593788 GCA_028646485.1 Cryptoprocta ferox | reverse complement strand
TGATATTTCAAACAGCTGACACTTTATATTACTTAGAGAACTTTGGTATTAATTCTATAATGTCAAAGTTCATAAAGGAAGGAGGGGCAGAGAGACAGGGAGACAGAGGATCCAAAGCAGGCTCTGCGCAGACAACAGTGAGCCTGGCACAGGGCTCTAACTCAAAAACCACAAGATCATGACTTGAGTCAAAGTCAGAAGCTCAACCGACTGAGCCACCCAGACACCCCTATTTTCATTCATATATTTATGCTCCACTTTGTTCCAGAACTTATTTGAGCTTGACTGCTTTTCAACATCTACTAATTTGCCTTGGCCTCTACTCTCCAAAGCAAAGGATGTGAGGCAAGATGGCATTTTCTGGCTAAGTCATCTGGGAGACTCACTTATCATAAGTGCAATAACTCTCCAAACTCTGGTCCTACAGTTGACTTCACATACTTCTGCCCAATGCACACAGGTGTCTCCCTGTGGCAGTATGCACTATCGAAGGGACTCTGTTATAAAACGCCTTTCCTGACCTCTTCTAAGGACACCTGGCTCTGAACTGTCACGAGGAGCCCATTAAGGTATACTGCTTTGTGCCTGCCTTTGATGAGGTCTGCTTTCTTTCAGCTTTGATTTATCAAGCTTTCAGACAGGCAGAGGTGTTCAGCTGTCCTGTGATTAAAGGTGACAGGGGAAACAAAACCCACCCTACACCTCCTGTGACCAGTACTGAAAACCTCATAAACCTTTTACTTTTTTCCTACCTCATATTATAAATACAAGCCACAGCTGTGTTTACACGTAGTTCTTTTAAAAAAAAAAAAAAGAGAGAGAGAGAGAAGGGCACCTGGGTGGCTCAGTCAGTTAAGCGTCCGACTCCTGATTTCGGTTCAGGTCATGATCTCACGATCCATGAGATCGAGCCCCACATTGGGCTGCACATTGACAGTGCAGAGCCTGCTTGGCATTCTCTCTCTTTCTCTCTCTCTCTCTGTCCCTCCCCAGTTCATGTGCAAGCTCTCTCTCCCTCTCAAAAATAAACAAATAAAGTTTAAAAATAAATAATATATATAGAGAAGGCTGTAAATAGAAACAGAAAAGTTTGCCTGGAAAAGGCAATGAGATTAGTCTATCTAATCTAGACCTTTATATTCCTTCTCCTCATAAAGCATGGCTATAGGGATGTTACTTGCAGTCTTGCAAACATTAGAGAAAAATAGAAACAATCTAAATGTCTATCAATAAGGGACTGACAGAATGAAATTATGATATGCTCATACAGTGGAATACAGTCATTAACATTATGCAGAAGGGTATTTATTGACATGAAAAATGTTTACCAGATGCTGCCTTAAAAACAGAGGTAAAAAACGAGATGTGTAGTATATGCACATACTACCAAAATGTGTAGTATACTTATTTTTATTTTTAAAATGTGTGTGTGCACATGCAGGGAAAAAAACGTATCTGAAGGATGTATACCAAAATGTTAATGGGTATCCCTAGGTAGTGGTTATGGGTGATTTTTAATTTCTTTCCTATTTTTGCACTTTATTTCTTATTTTTTGCATGAGCATGTATGACCTTTATAATCAGAAAAAAAGATTAAAATATATATATTTTTTAAAAATTATAAAATATTTAAGAGAGCCCCAAAATGTGATCTGGGGGTATTTCCCAGAAGACACGAAAAGATGATGGAACCAGGGGGATATTTTATAAAACCTTTCGCTTTTTTGTGGTTTGGTTTGGTTTGTTTGTTTTTTACTGCAAGGTCCCCTCTATAAAAATGTAGGCCAGCGTACCAAGTTTTGTTAAAATACTATCCCGCCCTGTCCCGCCTTACCTAACTCTACAGCAGAATTTATACACCACCCCCATCAAAGTTTCCCATTCTTAGCAAGCATCAAGCCTTACCGTGCGGAAAGTGGCAACCACAAGATTTGAGGGAAACAGGTTTCTGTTGGAAAAGAAAGCACTTTGTCAGTGTTCTTAAGATTCAGCGTTCAAAGTGTCTGCTCCAAGATGCCCATTCCTGACAGCACAAGGCACATTCTTCCCTTCTCTCCACCTCCAGAGGTTACTGCGGCCCCTGCTTGACTCAGGCACCCGACTGTGTCTTGGCTGCTGGACCACAATGATGCTCTGAGCGCACCAAGGCTTATGCTCATCTCCCTCCTGGTACTCCAGGAAAACCGTAGCGCTTTCCTCTCCCCAAGAAGTTAAGCCCTACTGCAGAGGATTTCAGCAAGAGTGGTACAGCTCACTGGTGAAATCCAAGGGAGGGTTTTCATTGTCAAAATATTTGGGGGGCATTCCTGCAACTGGGGGAGTGTGTATAGTGGAAGGTGCCAGGTCCCAGCCATTCATTCTACTGAGTGTGGCCCTCACACTGTCCAAATGTCCTATATGACATACCTGTAGGTGAAAACCTTATTTATAATTACCTCAGCCTAAACCAACCCCAAAACAAGGTACTTTTTTGCACAATTTGAACATACACTGACTTTTCTAGAAATGCAACTACTGTGTAAAATGTGGAATAATTCTTTGCTTTATTCAGAATGTTGCTAAAAATTGTTCCTCTTTCTGGAAAATCACATCATCAATGGCAAATTGTAGGATCTGAGTCCTTAATTACACACACCAGTATCAAGTACCAGCTTGCATTTATAGCTCTCATTCACAGTGAATGTAAACTGAGAAGTAAGCACCTAACCACTTTGTTTTAGGATTTTTATGTATTAAAACATATTATTTTTATTATAAATTACTCTCCTTTTATCTTTTTTATTACTGTTGAGTCATACTGATGCTTTGAAGTTAAGTGTGTAAGTAAATTCTATTTATGGATTTCATTTCAGGATGAAGGGTTTTATAAAATATTTGTCATAAAAGGAGGGCAAAAGGAATGATTAGGTTAAGCTAGAGTTTGAAACCAAAATCTATTCATGCAAACAGTTTTTACTGAGAGCCTCCTTTGGATCAGGCTCTATGCAGAATGCTGGTCTTGATACATAACAAAATCCCAGAGACACTTCCCTGGGATGTACCCCCTTCCTTTAAGAATAAGGCTAGAAGAGGAAAAGGCTCCAAATCATCCTTTACAATTTATGCCAAACTTATCCGGTAATTCTTTTTTTGTGTGTAATTTTTTTTCTTTTTTCTTTTTTTTTTTTTTTTTTTTTTTGAGAGAGAGAGAGAGAGAGAGAGAGAGACAGTGTGAGCAGGGGAGGGTCAGAGAGAGAGGGAGACACAGAACCTGAAGACAGCCTCCAGGTTCTGAGCTAGCTGTCAGCACAGAGCCTGACACGGGGCTTGAACCCACGAACCGCAAGATCATGACCTGAGCCAAAGCCCAACGCTCAACCGACTGTGCCACCCACGCACTCCACTTATCCAGTAATTCTGACTTCTGTGGTTGAGTTGTTTACCTAGCACTAGAATCTCTAGGCAACTATTTGCAGTGCATGTGGATTCAGAGGTAGGCAGGCCTGACTGCAACCCAGCTTGGCAAGCAGTCTAAGATAGGTTCCTTGTAGTCACATCTTGTGCAGTGCCCTTCCCTTGAATGTGGGTGGGGCCTAGCACTTCCTTCTAGCCAGTAGAATACAGCAAAGGTGATGGGATGTCATTATCAAGATTCGGTTACATAAAATCGTGGTTTCCTTCTCACTAGAAGACTTTCTTTACTGCAATTCATTCTTTATTAAAACTCATTGAACTGTTACACCTAAAATGGGTGCATTTTGTTGTCCTTAAATCATATCTCAAAATTGCTTAAAAGCTAAAAAAAAAAAAAAAAAGATACAGTGCTAACTGCAAAGAAGATTTTACAACCATAAAATACATACTTTCAATGGGATGACTGAACTTTCTACAGCTCAGCGCTCAGATACGAATCCCTGGGAAGGCACCCCCTGGGGGCAGTGAGATGGAGCTCACACACCCACAAAATCATCCTCCTTTCCCTTGGTCCCTCTGGTTGCCACAGAACATGCGCAGTCCCTCTTGCCCACACCAAGGGCAAGAAGTTGAGACTGTGGGGGTAAAGCAAACACTTCTCTGCACTCTTGACAGACTGTGCCTTTGGTGTTGTAGCTAAGTCATTGCCATACCGAAGGTCATTTAGGTTTTCTACATCATCTTCCAGGAGTTGTATAGTTTTGCGTATTTCATTTAGGTCTGTGACCCATTTTGAGCCAATTTTTGTGAATGGTGTGAGGTCTGTGTCGAGGTGTGGATGTCTAGCTGTTCCAGCACAATTTGTTGAAAAGATGACCTTTGTGCCATTGTATTGCCTCTACTTCTTTGTCAAAGATCAGTTGACTATATTTACATGGGCTCTCTATTCTGTCCCACTGATCTATTTGACTGTTCTTTTGCCAACACCACACTGTCTTGATTACTGTTGCTTTATGGTAAATCTTATAGTCAGGTAGTGTCAGCCCTCTGACTTTGATCTTGTCCTCTCTGCACCCTTCTCACCCCTCTTCCCTTTGGCTTTTAAACGCAGATGCTGCTGTGAACTATGGCTTCCTTACTCCTGAGCTCTCCTGCATTCAGGGATCAGCTGCTTGTCATGCAAGCATGTTTGCTCCTCAGAGCTTTGACTTCAGGCACTTTTCCTAACTCCTCACATTCATTCGATAACTCCATGTGGTTTCAAAATAAGAAACCTTTCAACTGAAAGAAATTTTACAGGTGGTCAAGTTCAGCCCCCTCATTTGGCACATGGAGACACCAAGAACCCAGAGACATTAAGTTGGTACATCTCCCACTCATGCTCCATCTAAACCAACACTAACCAATATGGTAGCTATGTGGTTACCAGACACTTGAAATATGGCTGGTGCTATAGAGAAGCTGAATTTTTCAAAATTTATTTACATTTAAACTAGTTAAATTTAAATAGCCACTTGTGGCTACTGTCTATCATACTGGACACTGTAGATTCAGAGTTTTGAGATCCAGAGTCTGGAAATAAGAAGGAACAATTGGTCTTCCCATGCTTTACCTCTGCACAGTACTCAATTTCACTGTGTGCTAGAGTCCTTCTAACCACTGAGCTCTTCATCTTATTCAAACTCTCAAAGATTTCCTTTTTCTGTTATTTGACCCTTAGAAATGTACTTAAAAATTACATAATACCTGATTTACATTAGACCAAAGTTTCTCTAACATGAGTAGGTCATGAAAGCAATTTATTATATTAACCAGCATTTTATAAACTATGTGATATATTAGACCAAATAGAAAATACCAGCATGTGGCACATTTAAAATGCTGTTTTGTGGAACTTGTGTTTCATGCTGTGGGGGTGGGGGGGGTGGAGTGGAGTGGAGAGAGGTGGAGGTGGATATGTAGGTACAGGTACCATAATTTAAAAAAGTCAAGTCTGTACTAAATTCAGAGAGCCAAGTCAGACCAAATCAGCAGAGAGTGAATGGACAAGCCTTTCCGGTGCTATAGGATCTCTGGCTACGCTACTTAAACCGAGAAACCGGTGTGGGCGGAGGCTGAACTGCCAGAGGGAGAACTTCCGTCAGTGGTAGCGGAGGCTCCCACAGCTCACACAGTGAAAAACTTCAAAACTGTTTCTTCTTTATACATCGGGTACCGTTTGCTCTTCTGATCCTATTTGTCCAGGGTGGTCTGCATTTCCCTGTGCTATATGAGAAGAATGGAAAACAATTTACTTTTGCTTAGGTATATTTTTTGTTCCAGAAATATTTCCTTTTATTTAAGTTCAAAAATTCTTTACCGAATTTATGAAAATTTCAAAGACTCTTTACAACAGGATATGGCACGGTATGTGCGCCTGCTAAATATTTATTATCCTTAGAGTTTATTGTTACAGAGTCCGTTAACAGGGACATGCCCCTTCAGATCTCGATACCCCCTACACGGCTGGGAGCAAAGGAACGGCTGGGGGTCGTGGGCTCACACTGTGGTGACAGTAGGGGGCGGGGGGGTTATCTACCCCCTTCTTAAGGCCCATATCCAGTTTTAGATTCCAGCTAGAAAGGTACTGCTGGGCCCCTGGGGTGGGGGGCTTTTGGGGAAAGGAGGCTAAGAACAGCACTAATTCTCTGTAGCAAGTAGTCTGAGACCTGTCCCTGAGGGGCTGGGACACTTGAGAATATTAGCAAGGCACTCCAATATTCATTCATTTAATACTCATAACAAGTGTGTAAGTAGTAGATACTATTATTGGCCTCATTTTATAGATAAGTAAACTTATCTTAGCACAGAGAGGCTAACTGACTTGTCCATACAGCTAGTAAGTGGTAGAACTGGATTCAAACCCAGGTAGTTGACTTCAGTGTCTGCTTAAAAAAAAATTTTTTTTTAATGTTTATTCTTGAGAGAGAGAGAGAGAGAGAGAGAGAGAGAGACCATGCACAAGCAGGGGAGGGGCAAAGAGAGAGGGAGGCACAGAATCTGAAGCAGGTTCCAGGCTCTGAGCTGGCAGCACAAAGCCTGACACGGGACTCAAACTCATAAATCACAAGATCATGACCTGAGCCAAAGTCAGACACTCAACCAACTGAGCCATCCAAACGCCCCTTCAGTGTCTGCTTTTAATCACCACCCACGTGGCCCCTCCGGGTGCTCTTTTCAGTCTCTCAACTATCCAGGTAGCCTCCTGGGTGGCAGAAGGAAAGATGTCAAGTTATAACCTTTTATTGTTTGTTTTTTTTTTAAATAACAAGCTGCCACCTTTCCCTTTAGTGACTAATTAGACTGAGAACTCTCCGTTAATTTGGATCATTGTTAGATTTGCTAAGAGTCTTCATCTTGCCTATGGAAGAGAGACATAGGGCATAGGTCAAACGACCTGCCATGGCCAACAGTTAAAAGAAATTATTCACTATTCACTCCCTTGACTGCAATCTCGGGGCTAATAATAGAGCTCAGTCTCTGATAGGTTTCTTTGCAGCTATTTAAGAAATGTGTTCTTTGCAGGCTGAGAGGCATCCTATTCACACCAGTCCTTGAGAAGGAAAGTAAGTCCCTTATGCCTCCCTCTGCGAAGGGAAAGGCTCGTAGCCTGTCCACTGTTGAGAAAATGAGCATGAGGAAGGAAAAAAAAAGCCTAGAAAACTGAGCAACAGGCAAAATCTCACTTGTGTTTACCAAGCACATGGCTGCACCCTGCTACACTTTTGCAAACGACATTGGCCCAGGGCCATTTTTCTGGCTGCCAGTGTAGACAGAGCCCTGGGCCCAGGAGCTGTTTCTACCTGCCACCTTTGCAGGTAAGCCTCTGGCTTTCCATTTGAAATCTACAAATTATAGCACCCAAAGGAACGTTAGAAGCCAGTTGTCTCAATCCTTTCCACTTACAGCTGAAGAAAATTGAGGTCAGCTTTGGAGATCACTAACATATAATGCAGGGAGGAACGAAACTGGAATGTCAGGGAGGATATGTGAAGATTTCTGCTCCCCTTTAGAATGGAAGGCTCTTCTGCATTTAGTTTTGACTCTTCCACATTCTCCAAATTTCCCATAGTGTTGATTCTATTAGTCCAAAACACAGTCAGTAACTGTTCACTTCTTTTTCTCCAAGCTTGTGTGGTTCCCAACACACTTAAAGACTACATTAGCTTCAAGTCGTCCCTCAGCTGCCCCCCTTGGTTTACTCTCATTTCTTTAAGACTATGAAAAGAGGGCCATCCCCTTAAGTTCACGTGAAACAAACAAAACCCCCAATGGCTCTGTTATACTGCTGCATTTATAACAAGAGCAAGCATATACTGGGCAAGCCCTGTTCTAAGAGCTTTACAGACATAACTCATTCAACCCTCAGAACAATCTTCTGAGGTAGGTACTTTCATGATGGCCATTATAAAGATGAGGAAGCTAAGACACAGAGGTTAGGGACGTGATCTAGGACTCATGATCAGTAAGTATTGCTAGGGACCGAGAAGTTCCATAATGACTGAGTTCCTGATAATCTGTTTCTGTCTCTTTGGTGCCAACACCATTTCATTTGGGATGAAAAGTCACAGCTCAATCACTTGGGTCACTCCCAGTTCTGAGAGTCCTGTACGGTTCTGGGGCCCCAGGAACAGGGCTCTGGGCTGCTCAGGAGGAGACTGGGACTTACCCACCTGCCAGTTGCTATCCACCAACTCTATCTTCTCAGCTCTCAAAGGGCCTGCTTCTAGCACCAGTGCCTCACACCCGCACCCCAGACCGTTATTTCTAATCCACTGTGTGTTGGAAAATCAAACCACTCTGTAATGGCATTCTGAAAATCTTCTAAAAGTTATCATGAATATCTATTAGCTTCATTTCTTTCAGGCTTTTAGTTCCATCTTGAGAAAAATTCGAAATCATGGCAGAGACACCCTGTGGGAGTCATGAGGCACTCGCCACCAGGAAAGATCAGCCTCGGCAGCAGCTGCACGAAGTCATCAGAGGCTTCTCTCACTCGTGTCTGGTACTTAAGTTCTGCGCACTTACCCTGTGAGGGCCTACTGGATAACTGAGGTGTGTTTGCTGGCAGTCTCGTTTCATTCACTGCCCACAGGCAGACGGGACCACGCCCTGCCTTTGCCAAGGAACATGCCCAGGGTCCCATAAAATCAGCATCTGTGGGGTTTCTTTGAAGGAAGCAAATTTAAAACTTTTACCCAGAGACTCAGGAAGCATTTAGACATGGCTCAGAACTCAGTTTCCTCTCACAAGCTGCTCAATGTCAAAGCCAAATCTGAGCAGCAGTAAACAGGCTTTTCTTTGCTGAAGGCTCAGATCCTCTGTTTAGGGGAAGTGGGCATCTTCATATTCTTACCTGAATCCTGTTTGGCCCAGAGCAAACATTTCTGAGATGGTCAGACTAGACCAGCAGCATGGCATCATTACTACGGCATATTGACTTGGGGGAGGGGAGAGTGGGAGAAACAGAGTCCTGAACTGTGGTACACAAGACCCATAGTTTTTCTTTTTCTTTCTTTCCTTTTTTTAAAAGATTTTTTTAAAAGTAATCTCTACACCCAACAGGGGGCTCGAACTCCCAACCCTGGGATCAAGAGTCACATGCTCCATTTAGTAAGCCAGCCTGGCACCCCGACTCACGGTTTTTCTAATCCCTCTTTTGATAAACCACCATGTGACCTTGAGCAAATCGCTTAATCTCGCTAGTCTCAGTTTCCTCAGTCGTAAAATAGGATCATACCACCTGCCCTACCTTTATCCGAGAGCTGCTGGATTAAATAAGGCTGGCTGTTGGAAGCATTATGAAATGCAATCTATTCCCAACAAGCCACGACAAAGGGTCTCTTAGTCCTTTCCTGCACCTGCAGCCCAAGTCACTGAAAAGTCCGCACCAAGACTGATCAATAAGCCATGATGCTCGGTCACCATTCGCTTCAGAAACAGCTGCTGTAGGGGCTTGGATCTAAAACTAGAAAACCATGATCAGGAAATAAAATGTCCCTTCTGGGATGGGTGGTAATAAAGTAACCGCTCACCTTAACTTGCCCCATTTTTTGGCCATTCTCCCTCTTTTGGAGAGAAAAGAATGCTACTGAGCCTCCCTATAGGATACCGCCAGCAGGTAGGGGCTGGGCATTCACACTCCCTTTCCTGGGCTACTGATCCCTGCAAGAAAGAATCCTTCACCCACCTAACCACCTTCCCTCCTGGGGAAAGCAGACTGATAGAATACTGAATGTAATGAGCCAAAGGCACTCTCAACCTCAGCAGACTTTGTTTTCAGTGCCCATTTAAAAGTCCCAAAACTTTAAGCATCTCTAAAGACTCCAAATATCAAGCTGCCAGATACCAGAGACTTTGATCACATCAAAGTCCTAATGGGCCACCTCCACATGCCCTTTTGGTAAGAAGTTTTGGTAAGAAGTTTTTGGTCCCTCTCATCAGAGGGTTTTTTCCCCCCCAATACAAGTCTTGGACTTTCTGTTGTTATAGTTTCAAATGAACACACTCTCTCTCTAAAGTGGCAGACAGTCATCACATTTTCCAGAGGGAGAAAAGGAAATAGCAGGAAGTCAAGTCACTTTGCCCGGGTTTGCTGTTTTTCACAGCCTCAGCAACGAGGAGCTTTGCCTCAGTGACTCAAGACAAAACACACCTCCAAGGCTCTGAATCTAGAATTATCGGAAACCTGGAGAAGAAGCCAGCTGAGCTCCTCACTCAGCTGAACCTGGCCAGGACAGTAAACGTCTCCAGGCTGCAGTTTTCCCATTGTGAGCTCTGGGCTAACAGAGAAACCAAGAGAGGCTGAGGCTTTGGATAATCCATAGAAACAACACTGCATCTCAAGGGATAAAATGCAACTTCTAAGAGTCACAAAAAGCAGGCAAAACTCCCTTCCCTCCAGAACTCACCCCTCCAGAAATAAAGCTCCTTGAACTTCACAATACTCTACAGTGGTCCTGGCTATGGGGTAGACAGCAGCCTGTCCGAAGCCCCGAGAAGAGTCAGGTTTCTGGGCAATGGGCCTCATACAACTAACCCCAGCCTTGTTATCCTTGGGTCCACTGACAACTCTTCAAAAATTGCCACCTTACTCTCAGCCAAAGGGCTGAAACAGGGACCCCAGAGATTACAGGTGAGGATGACCCTACAAGCACAATTTAACCAATGCTGCCAGTTTTCAGGCAATGTGCAGATAAAACAGGGTGAGGTATCCGCCTGATTGGAACGTTTTTACTGGTGAGGTCGGCCAGAGAGTTTAAGGAGTACAGTACTGGTGAGACAGCTGCCTCTTCCCTAACACACACTCCCACTCAAAGGTAGGGCTGGTTCTTGGCTATAAGATGCAGACGGTATTTTGATATCTAAAAAAAGAAAATGTTAAAAGTCCACCTGCAGCCAATTAAGAATGAACTCTTAGCAGTATATGAGGTTGATGTGTTTGTGAGTGTATGTGTCTATGAGTGTGTGTGTGTGTGTGCGTGTGTGTCTGAGCACGCGCGCGCTGGAGTGTATTTGAGAGCTGGCATCTCTCACTGTGCACTTGGCGAGGTGGGGGGAGCGTTACCTGGCCAGATCGAGGAAAGAGTCCACTGTCTCTTTGGGGACCGGAGGGGACCCCGAGTCTTCCAGCCCCAGGTCGCTGGACTGAAGGGTCTGCGCGCCAGACCCAGGCTTGATGATGAACGCCAAAGCGACGGCGAGCGCCGAGGCGCCAAGCGTGGTGAGGCCGAAGTAAGCTATGGCGATGCCGCCCAGGCGCCCGAGAGAGCTGGCGTCGAGAGAGGCGGCGCCCGACACCAGGCTGCAGACCACCAGCGGCAGGATGATCATGCGCAGCATGCGGAGCAGCATCTCGCCGGGGAAGGCCAGGTAAGCTACCTGTGTGCGGCTGAGGCCGAGCCCGCGCAGCGCCGCGCCCAGGCCGGCGCCCGCCACTACTCCGGACACGGTGAACAGCACCAGCGCGTGCCGCCGTAGGAAGCCGGCGCAGCGCCGCGCGCGTCCAGCCGCGGACCCGGGCGCGCCAGGCCCTGCCGCAGGCCCCGCCTGGGTGCTGTCAAGGTAGCCGTTGGTCTCGCTGCTCTTCTCCATGGCGCTGCCCGCGGCACCGAGCTGTTGGAGGCGGGGGGGACTTTGCTCTGGGATAAGACGGGGCTTTCAATGAACGGATCAGCAGAGCCGATGACGTCCGCCAGCTGTGTTCCGCGGTTTCTGGGAGGCGGCCCGCGGAGAGCTCCCGGCCTGTGTGCAGAAGCAGGTGTGGAGAGGGCCAGGAGAGGCGCGGGAGAGCGAGCTGGAGCACCGGCCTGAGTGGATCGCACCGCGCCCAGCCTTCCCACAGCGGTCGCGGGCTGGAGATGATGCAACGCGGGAGCCGCGAGAGGCGACGCAGATGGGAAGAACTAAGAGAGCTGGGAGCGGCCCGAGCCCGCCCCCTTCACACCCGCCGCTCCCCCCTCCGCGGCTTCGGCCAATCAGCGCCGGGAGCCGCCCCCGCGCGCCCCTCGCCCTGGCTGCCGGCGCGGGGGGAGGGGCGGCCGGGCGGGGGGCGCTGCTGAGGCCGCTGCTGAGGCCGCTGGGGCGCCGGCGGAGCTGGCCAATCCGGGCGCCGGCTGCCGCCTCCCGGCCCCGCTAACTGGGGCCCGCTCCGGGTGACCCCGGCGGAGCGCGGCCTGAGGGACGGCCGGGACTCGTTGGCACCTGCCGGAGCCGCTCGGGCCGGCCGGGGTCTGGGCCCTCGGGGTCAGAGGGCCCGGGAGAATGTGGAACGCAGCGGCGTTCCCTGTCCTGGGGACTGGGGGAGGGGAGGGGTTCCCTCCACAGTTGGTGCTTTCGCCCCCGCGCGGCCCGCGGTCTGTGGGAGAATCTGACAGCCTCTCTTGCAAAGGGGCTGCGCGCGGTAAGGGGGCCACGGACCGTTCTCCCGGCGCGTCCTCCTCCGGCTTAAAATCCCCTCCTCCAGGAGTTCTGTACGGTAAAGCACGCCGGGGTGTCCAGCGCAGGCCTGGCCCCGGGGCAGAAGATGGATGGGTGAATTAGAAAAGCCTTATCCCAAGTCCATTAAAGGCTCTAACAAAGATTCACCTTTGTTAGAGCCCCGGGTGGCCCCAAACCCAGCGCCCGGGTGTGTCACTGCGCGCGCTAGCGCTCTCCGAGGCATTGGGCTTAAAGCCTCGGGGATAGGCCCTGAATTAACCCGCAGCTGTCTGCGGTATATGCATATGCGCCGAAGACGCAAAACTCTCCTACAATCAACAGCTCCCTCAGCCTGACTTCCAGTTGCGTTTCTACCACGTAGTACACTAGCCACTAGATTTTAACCTCTCCATTCAAGGCTCCCAGCAGTCGCAGGAAAACTGTGCATATAGTGGTTTAGCCAGGCTGCAAAGATGGTTTCTTCATGTTAACATTCGATTCATTTCCTTTTTATTTTAACTTTTATTTAATAGCTGCTCTGGTCATGGCAGATATCAGAGAGACCTCTGCAGGGTCGTTTTACTGTGTCACATTTTTTAGTTTTTTATATTTTCTCATTCTGCTTTTGGAAGGAATTGTTCTTTTAAGACCAGTAGAAAGGAAATCTTCTTGCATGTGGCTAACCTGAGTTAAGGAGGAAAGCAATTTGCTATAATCTCTTGCTGAAAAGGAGTCTTCTTAAAACATGTCCTCACAGATATTTGTGCAAGTCAAAATGCCTCCCACAGGAACTTTAAGGAGCTGTCCAAATTTTGAGACACTGAGGATTCCCTTGATTGAAGCCAGCCAGCCAAACCATTGGCTGGACTTTGTAGGTTTTTTTGATGAAAGGAGGGAAGTGTGTGTCAGGTGACCAGCCAGACATATTTTTATGTTTTCAGAACAGTTTATTTGTCTCTGTGCCCTGAAGGATTTTCTCTAGACACACTATTTTGCCACCCAGCCCTTCCCTTTGTTTTGACTACCACGTTTATGCAAAGAATTCTCAAATCATGCTCCAGAAATGAATTTTCTTCTCTCTTTTTTTAAAATGTTTATTTATTTAATTTGAGAGAGAGTGCACGCACAGGAGGAGGTAGAGAGAGCGAACCCTGAGTACATCGTGGGGCTTGATCTCACGAACCATGAGATCATGACCTGAGCCAAAATCAAGAGTCAGACCCTTAACTGACTGAGCCACTCAGGTGCCCCAGAAATGAATTTTCAATTAGCCTGCTTTAATCTCCACCTGAATATCATGCAGGCATACCAACACAATATGTCCAAAACCAAACCCATGGCTGCATTCCTCAAGGCTACTCATCCTTCTGAATCCCCTACTTCTGTTACCCACATTCCTGCCCGCCCAGTCACCTCTGTTTGAAGCCTCAGAATGACCTTTGGTTCTTCCTTCTCTAGTGTTTCCTCTCATCTGATCAATTGCCAACTCCCACAGACACTCTTTTCGCAATATTTATCACATCCACCCCCGTTCCCGGCCCATCCATACCCACTGCTACCATTCTGGCTCTGTTCTCATTTCCTTGCTTCTTATCTTGACTATAAAAATGTTCTCCAAATTAGTCTTTCCACCTCCAATGCTCTTCTTGTTCCAGCCATCCTATATTTTGCCTTCCCCCAGACCAATCTTCCTAATGAATTATATACATGTTAGGATTAGTTCAGCCTCCATCCAGCAGGAAAAACAAAGAAGGAGAAATGTCCTCTCCCTTTAAGAACATCTCCTAAAAGTTGTTCACACGATATGCTTTATATTTCCTTGGCCAGAATTTAGTACATGACCTCACCTAGCTGCAAGAGAAGTTAAGAAATCTCTATTTTGCACAGGCATATCCCCAGTTAAAAACTGGTGCTCCTGATGAATAAATCACGAGGGTGAAAGGTATAGCATAGGGAATATAGAACAGTATGGTAATAGGTTTATGGTGACAGATGGTAGCTACACATGTGGGGCGCACAGCACAAGGTACAGCCTTGTCAAATCCCTGTGTCATATACTTGAAGCTAATGTAACACTGTGCGTCAAGTACACTTCCATAAATACATTTCTTTTAGGAATTAGTGCTTCTGTTACCAAAGTAGCAGGCAAGAACAGTATTCTAGAACCGCTCCTTCATACCACTTCTTGTTCAAAAGCTTGCAGGGGCTCCCACTGAATTAAGAATACCCTCTTCATCCTGGCATTCAAAACGTAGCACGATGTGGCCTTGGCTTACTCACCATCTACGCATGCTACAAAAACAGGGCTGTGTGCTTCTTCCACATTTTCTTGCCTCTCCATGCAGTCCCAGTTAACCTCTCTCGCAAAGCCTTTCTTAACCCCCTCGCTCCAACTGTGCTTGCTCTGTGTACCCCAGAGGTGTGTTAATAGTTAACCCTCAGTTGGGAGTGAGGAACTCCCTGCCCTGCTGGCACTTTCATTGGACCTAAGTGTGGGGTGGCCTTGTGTTTGAACTAGCAAAACCTCTCTTTAAGTAGGAGTTGGTGTCTTGGGGCTTCTTCCAGGGACTGGCTGCCCTGTAGCTTCTCTGCCCACATGTGAGGCAAACCCAAACAATAGGTATTCTGCTCCCAGCCTCCCCAACAGTTGGTAAAGGGCTTGACTTTCTGCTTTCTTTTCCTTTCCTTTTTCCCCCCTTAATTTCTCTCCTTCTGCTCTACCATTACATTTCGTTGGTCTTTTCATAATTTTACATGCCTCCTCCTTGTCAGTATGTAGCACAAAAATTATTGATTCCTGTATTTAGATACCTTCCCCTACAACACTTCATGTGTTTTCTATGGATTCTAGATATATAAGTACCGAATTACAAAATATCTTAAAAGTGGTCCAGTCTGATACCATTCACCATCACCACCACCACCACCATCTGATGCTTGAAACTCTCAATAGGTTGGAGTATTGTTCAGCAAGAATTTCCTCACTTCTTCCTCCCACTTGGATGGGAGTATATTTACTCACCTTTTAGAGTTTGAGCTTGATCATGTGACCTACTTGGCCAATGAAATAAGTGGATGTGAATCAAGCAGAGGCGTCAAAGTGTCTTATGGGGTTGCCCTTGGACTCCTGCTTTTGTGTGACTCAGCATGCCCAGGTAGATGTTGCCCCGTTAGCCCGGTATCAGAACAAAGATGAGAAATGTGTCTGAAGCCAGCCTGCAGCTGCCAACCCATCTGCCTTGCTGCCTAAAGTAGACATCCCAGGCCACCCACGGACCTATAAGTGACAAAAATAAATGCTGTTGTTAAAACCTACTGAGTCTTGGAGTCATGTGTTATGCTGTATCATTGTGGCAGTAGTTGAATAATATAAATCCTCTCTTCTACATCCGTTCCAATTATCTATTTTTATATAACAAGACACTCCAAAACATAGTGGCATAAAATTACAACCATTTTCTTATGCTCATGAGTTTGTAGGCCAGAAATTCAGATTAGTTCTCTGGCTGGGGTGGCATAATGACTGGAGCTGGCTGGGATAGCTCAACCAAGGCCATATTCCTGTGGCCTCACTCCTGGCTATCTGCTGGGATCCTTGGTTCTTTTCCACATTACATCAACTGAGGCTGGAATGTGTAAGATAGCTCTTTCATTAACACCTCTGGTGCCTGGGCTAGTGTGGCTGGAATGACTGGGGCTGGCTGGGGATCTGTCTCTCTTCTGTCTGTCTCTCTGTCTCTCAGTGTGGCTACCTTGGGCTTCCTCACAACATAGCGATCTCAGTGTAGTCAGACTTCTCACAGTGGTTGACTTCCCTCAGAGGGAGTGTTCTAAGAAATCTAGGTTAGAAGCCACAAGACTTCTTCTGGCCTAGCCTCAAAAGTTCCAGAACATCACTTCTTTCACACTTTGGTGGCCAAGAAAGTCACTAAGGCCTGTCCTGATTCAAGGGAGGAGAGTTAGGCTCTGCCTCTAAAAGGGAGAGTAGCAAAGAATTTGCTGTCATCTTTGATCCACAGTGACCTCCTTAACGCTCATATGTGCATGCATTCTAGAACAGTGCTGCACACATAGGTCACTATTCCCAATAATGCCCTCGCTCTGACGTCTCTTTGGACATCTCTGTTCGAAAGTTCTTTTGGGATCATTTAGTCATGTTCTTAAAACCATGACTGCATCATCCTTCATCCATCATGAAGAAGAATTTGTTTCCCTCACTAAGAGCAACACTATGGATTTTTTACTTATGAAGTGGTAAGAATGGTGGTTTTCTTACATTGTCAAAGTGACTGTTTTTCACTCCCAATATACTTACGTATTGGTGAATCATTTGTATTATACACACTTGCAGGCTTCTGCTAGTAAAGAGATAATCTCAGTTCGAATTTCACATCTGATGCCAGTTCAGTATTTTCCACATTATTTCACCAGAATGATAACAGCATCACTAGAATCACACAGCAGGAATTATTATCTGCCACGAATGGACTGAAAAAGGAAAATGTATCACTCACAGACAAATTTGGATTCTAGAGTACTTCTTTACCTTTACAGAGAGATACTAGATAGTTTAACAATTATAACTAATAATTCTATTTAAAAAGTTAAACTTTAGTCTAATTTTTTCCATGTCAGCAAAACACAGCTTTGTAGAAGATGCAAGGTGATTTTTTAAAAAAAGAATATTTGCTTTTCAAATAGATCAGATTACTTAACCAACAAAGCAAGCAATGTGAAAATCCAAAATAATGAATAATATACTTTTCTTCTGTGGTGGATATCTTAGTGTGCTATGACATTGTGGAACCAAAGTACTGGTGACTTTGTAATCCTTCCTCAAGGCTCCCCTTAGTATCATCTCTATCTACAAAAAAAGAAGGAAAAGGAAAAACGGGATCATAAAAATGCTCCTAGAACCAAAAGTTCATGCTCAGACTCAGATAAACACAGTGAGTCAACACTAAAAGGGAATTTGGTCAGAGTGGGAGTAAAAGGTAGGATGAAACAGAGATGTTTCTATGGTTTTAGAGAATAGCTAAAGCTATGTTAACTCACATGTTCTTCTTAAACAGAACAGTGAAATAAAAGCATCAGAAGAAATGAGTTACAAGATGGGAATATAAGTTAGTTCAATGTCTGTGTTTTGTGGACAAAGTTTCTAAGGGGAGGGATTTAATTCAATGATACAATCAGATGTCTGCTGAGTTGCTGACTGAATATAAATCACTCTGCAAGGTCCATAGAGTGAAACACAAGAAAAAGGAGTATGGGTTACTTGGGGACCTGATCAAAATGCATATTCCTGAGCCTGGAGGATGGCCTAGGAGCCTGCATTTCAACAAGGCAATCCTCCTCTCCCACCCCATGATTTAATAAAAAAGTATTTACAAGGGAATTGAATTAACAGAGTTTAGAATGAAAGAGAAATTCAAGAAAAGATCTAAGGCTAGGCTTTCAAAGCCTAAACCAAGTCCTTCTTACTGAGTATGGATCTTCCTTGACTTATAGGGTTACATCCTGAAATTGAAAATACTGTAAGTTGAAAATGCATTACAATACCAAAACTACGGCCCATAATAGCTATGGGCTAAGCTATGTACACTAAGCCTACGTGTACTCAGAACATTTGCATTAACCTACAGCTGGGCAAAATCACCTATCCATGTCATCGATTGAATACTGTACTGAAGGTGAAAAAAAATAGAATGATTGCATAGGCACAGAATGATTGTTAAGTGTATTGGCTGTTGACCCTCTTGATTGTGTGGTTGACTGGGAGCTGGGGCTGCCACTGCCCTAGCGTCACGAGAGAGGGTCTTACTGCATTGCTAGCCCAGCAAAGGATCCACATTTAAAATTTGAAGTACTATTTCTACTGAATGCATATCAGTTTCACACTATGGTAAAGTAAAAAAATAATAAGTTGAACCATCATAAGCCACACCATTTGTACAATGCTAAGAAGAGAAGTAGGCGGGATTAGAGGGGAGGGTAGAAAACGGATATCAATTAGAATGGGTTATGTTCTCCCAAGAACTTATTAAGCCAGGCCCTAGAATTCTCTGAGGTCTGTTTGGGAAAAAGTGGTGGACTTTTGAAAAGATAACTAACCTTACCAGTAGAACTCAATGGTCCCCAAACTTGACTCTCAACAGAGTCATCTAGAAAGAGTTTAGAAAGGATAGATTCCAGGGTTGGAGCCTGGGGTATTTTTGTAGCTCTGGGGTAGGACCTATGCATCTATATTATTTTTTATTCTTCCAGTTAACAGACTAATCAGATAGAACAACCAAATCAAATGGAATCTAAATTAAAAGAAAAGAAAAGCATAATTTTGAGACCATTAGGGAAATTTCATGTATGTCAAACCTAATACTGAGTTTCTTAGATGTGGCAGCTATGTTCTGGATGAAAAGGACAATGGCCTCATTCTTGGGAGAGTGAGAAGTATTTAGGGATAGTGTCATGGTGTCTGCATGCCATTCTCAGGTGGCTTGGCAAAGGGCAAGTATGTGTATGTATACAGAGAGCCAGGCAGTGAGGGAGGCAAGATGTTAATGGCTGATAAAACTAGGTGAGGAGTATATGGATGTTAACTGTTTTGCTCTTTAAAAAAAAAAACAAAAACTTTTTGGGTTATTTATTTTTGAGAGAAAGAGAGAGAGAGAGCGAGCAAGTGAGCAGGGGAGGAGCAGGGAGACAGGGAGACACAGAATCTGAAGCAGCTTCCAGGATCCCAGTTGTCAGCACGGAGCCTGACGCGGGGCCCGAACCCACAAGTGTGACATCATGACCTGAGCTGAAGTCGGACGCTCAACTGACTGAGCCACCCAGGCACCCAACTGTTTTGTTCTTGAGACTTTATGTCAGGCTAAAAGATTTTCAAAATTATAAAACATTAGTTATTTTTATAAGAGAGCATAAATGATGGGGGAGGGGTAGTGCATGGGATAGGAAGGCTCTCATTCTTGATTTTGTTGCACAAGAGATTGGAGTACCATTACTGGAAGGTATGGGTGACAAAAGCTTGAAGCAGTGAGAGAGAGAGGTCACTGTGGGCTACACTGAGGTTCTCCACTCATTTTCTTCTAGGACACACATGACAAATGATGCTTACACTCAATGCCCACAGCTACCGGTGAACCTAGGCTTAGATGTAATTCCTAGCTACTGACCTGTAACACAACAGATTTTCCTCCTACTTAAGAAAGAATGTTGGCCTGCAAGTAGGTGATGTTATCATATGGATAACTTTGAGTTCATTCAAATTTATTGCTTTATTTTTTATTTTTTTGAGTTTATTTATTTATTTTGAGAGAGAAATAGAATGTGCACACATAGAGCAGGAGAGGAGCAGAGAGAGAGGGAGAGAGAGAGAATCCCAAGCAGGCTCCATGCTGTGAGCACAGAGCCCACTGCGGGGCTCAAACTCATGAACCGTGAGATCATGACCTCAGCCAAAATCAAGAGTCAGAGACTCAATGGACTGAGCCACCCAAGTGCCCTTTATTCAAATTTATTTTTAAAATAATAATGCCCAGACTTCTCTATTTTTGTATAGAAGGGGTTTGAAAATTCAACCAGTCACTGTAATGCACAAAGAAAACTTAGATTATTTGTTATCTGTAGTGGATCTAATTTTTGTCATGGGCAGTCATAGCACTGGGTCATCGAGGGGAGGAGAAAATGGCTTTAACTTGACAGTGAATGTAATGGAAGTTTTTCTCCAGTTTAAATAGCTTCATGTGGATAACTGAGAGTCTCTTGGTAAGTACTCAGCATTTCAGACTTCCTCTCTATCAGGTTACTCTGCAATGATGTGGTTATAGAAAATTGTAAGAGAGGTTTTACTTTTTTTATAAACTGATAAAGAGTGGTGCTTTAATAATAAGGAAAATGCATGGATATGGTAGTAGATTATGCAAATAGCCCCACTCTTCACCTCTCCCTGTATCCTAATTTTTTGTTTTCTTACTTACCTACTTTGGATCCTTACTTTGCAAGTCCTCTAACTCAGTCTGGGCTCAACTGTATGATTTTCTTTAGCCAATTGGTATAGCTGACCCAAGGCAAGCAGAGGTTTGAAATAGGCTTACACATTAGGCTTTCCTTTTGTGCCGTGCCAGCACCATCACATGCCTACTGGGGGATAGGAGACACATGGAGCACAGCTGAGTCCTCAGTCATCATAGCGGAGGTCATCCTAGATCAACTACCTGACAGACTACTCCAATATGGAAGTGAACCCAGCCAATCAGCAGAGCTGTCTAGTTGCCTATGCCCGCCACTCTGAGAAATGAAAGCAATAAACACAACCATTGTGTGCCATGGAGGTTTTGTGGTTCTTTGTTACAGTGTTAGTCCAGATCCTCTAAGAAGCAGATGCCAAGATAGAATAAAATGTACAAGGATGTTATTCAGGGAATAACAATGGGAGAGAAAATAGGGAGGGAACTGCAAGCTAGGACAACGGTCAGAAGGCAATGCAAGTCTGACCCAGATGAAGGAAAGAGGGAAGGAAAGTTGGGTAGAAATGTCTGCCATGGAGTCTAAAGAAAGTTCAACAAGGCTATTGGGGAGCTCAGCCAAAGTCAGCTGTCAGCGGAGTCTTGAGCCTCCCAGAAACAGGTCTGCCTTAGACTCTCCTCTACATACAGCCATTGGCTGGGAGAAACCTGTGGGAAGCATGGCCTTGGCACAAAATTGGCAGTGGATTTTAGAGCACACTAATTGGCCAGCTAGACTCATAAATCTGCAAGGTGTTTCTTTCATCATTGCCAAAGCTACGTAGCATTATTGTGGTGAGATTTAACAGACAGAGGCATCGAGAATCTACTTACTTGTAGAAGAGCAGTTCTTAACACGGCTGATATTTCCTCCTGGGGGAGTTTTGGAAATGAATGGGGGCATTTCTTGGCTGTCATCATGATTGAGGGGGTGCTACTGGCATTTAGTGGGCATTGGCCAAAGATGCTTGATGTCCTGTAAATCCCTGGACCATTCTGTACAAAAAATCATCCTGTGTTCTTCACAAAGTTTCAATGTCCTATATGATATTCAGAAGGGGGAATAATCTGTTTAAAATGAACTGAGCCACTGGGGCACCTAGGTGGTTCAGTCAGTTGAGTGTCTGACTTCAGCTCAGGTCCCATGGTCTCGCAGTTCATGAGTTCGAGCCTCATGTTGGGCTCTGTGCTAATGAACAGCTCAGAGCCCGGAGCCTGCTTCAGATTCTGTATCTTCCTCTCTTGCTCCCCCTCCCCTGCTCATGCTCTGTCTCTCTCCATCTCTCAAAAATAAATAAATATTAAAAAAAAAATTTAAATGAACTGACCCAAGAACCTAACACTGTTTTAGATAGAAGCATCAATTTTTTTTTGCCCGATACAAATATGCACTGTGTTTCTATGATTATAATTATTGTGGACATTGAAGAAAGATTGCTCCGTTTCAAATGTTACTGTGTTGGTGACCCATATTAGGAAATCATGCCACCAAGCAACATTACTTGCAGTATTTGAATTGCCAATACGATGCTCCTGAGACAGTCTACATTTATGTGCAATGTGCAAACATTTGGTTATTTCATTATATACCCTGTGGGATCATTCCCAGGTATTTATTCACAATAAAATATATATTATCTCATTACATTGATTTTCTTGAAATTATGTGGTAGGTAAGCTATTTATTTTTAAACTTCATTTTTGAATGAAAGAAAGTGCTATGTCTGACAGGGTTAAGAGCACTCCTATAGAATGAGGGTCAAAAAGCTATATACGGATTATAAAAGTAAAGGGAAATGTACAGCCGTGTTCATAGCAGCGTTATTCACAATAGCCAAAAAGGTAGAAGCAATCCAAATATCGGTTGACAGATGAATGAATAAACAAAATGTGGAGTATTAAAACACATAACAGCATATTAAAAAGCCTTAAGAGGTGCCTGGCTGGCTCAGCTGGAAGAGCATGTGGCTCTTGATCTCTGGGTCATGAGTTCAAGCCCCACGTTGGGTGTAGAGATTACTTAAAACCAAAATCTTTAAAAAAAGAAGGGGGGAAGGAAATTCTGACACATGCTACAACATAGATGGACCCCGAAGATATTATGCTAAGTGAAATAAGCCCAGTCACAAAAGGACAAATGTTGGACTAATACCAATAGCAGTTACCTAGAGTAGGCAAATTCACAGACAGGAAATAGAATGGTGGTTTGCCATTGGCTGAGGAGAGGGGTAAGGTGGATTGTGAGTTATTGTTTAATGGGTACAGAGTTTCAGTTTTGCAAGATGAAAAGAGTTCTGGAGATGAGTTGCACAACAGTATGAATATACTTAACACTACTAAACTTAACAACGATTAAAATGGTAAATTTTATATTATGTATATTTTACCGCAATGAAAAAGAGAGAAAGGCAATGTAATTCCAGCCCAGGTCAGACTCTAAGAAAAATAGAAATGGATACTAGTGTGTGATAATAGTGCCCATTAATGTTAGATTGATATTTAAATAACAGTGTCATATAAATGTGTGTATATATATATATTTGATCTCATATTAAAATTGATTAGACTTAAGACATGTGGAGAACTGGTAACTCAGGAAATATTGTACCCCAGAACAAGATTTTTAAAAATGGATTTACAAAAAGATTTTAAAATATTTAAAAAACTGGAAGAAGTTGGAGTTTAACTGGAAAGCCCTGGCGACCTCCCGACCTTCGAGCTGTTTATCTAGCTATTGCTGCCCTCCCCCGGCCCACCCTTCTCTGCTCCGGGATGTTGGGGCTGAGCCACATTTCCCACATTTCCCACATTCCCTTGCCAGCCAGCTTCCTGTGGTTCTGGGAGGCACTGGTGGGGCAAGAGAAGGGGGAGGAGGGCTTCTTTCCTGCTCCTACCTCCTGCTGGGAGATGACTGACCGCAGCAGACAGCTCCAGCTTCTAGCTTCTTTCTGCAGTCCCCAGGCTCGCACAGCCCCTCAGAGGGGCCAGCGCCTGCCAGCCACATCTTCCGCAGCAGCTAAAGCTCCCGCAGCCCCGCCCCTCATGGAGAACCAAGCGCGCACCTGCAGAGGTCTAGGCGTCAGCTCTGCAGAGCCCTCCTCCGAAGCCTTGGTTTCCAGAAATACCACCTCTTCCCATTTGCTCCCCAGCCCAGTGGTAGCTGCTAGATTATTAATCTCTGGTTTACCTCAGCATTCTTTTTTTTTCCCCTTTCACTACCCGTCCCCCCAAACCCCCCAACTTCCTAACGCTTTTGTCATCAACTGCCTATATTATATTTCATCTGATGGAAATTCCTAGTGTGATTTCTTTTTTTAAAAAATTTTATGTTTATTTATTTATTTTGAGAGAGAGTGGGAGAGAGGGAGAAGGGGAGAGAGAGAGAAAGCGAGCACAAGCCGGGGAGGGGGAGAGAAAGAATTCCAAGCAGGCTCCCTACTGCCAGTATGGAGCCCAAAGGGGGCTGGAACCCATGAACCGTCAGATCATGACCTGAGCTGAAATGGAGAGTTGGATGCTTAACCAACTGAGCCACCCAGGTGCCGCCTTCTTCTTCTTCTTCTTCTTCTTCTTCTTCTTCTTCTTCTTCTTCTTCTTTTAATGTTTTTCTTTCTGAGAGAGAGAGAGAGAGAGAGAGAGAGAACACGCAAGCGTGAGTGGGGGAGGGGCAGAGAGAGAGGGAGACAGAGGATCAGAAGCAGGCTCTGCACTGACAGCAGAGAGTCCGATGGAGGGCTTGAACTCACAAACTGTGAGATCATGATCTGAGCTGAAGTCATACCCTTAACCGACTGAGCCACCCAGGCGCCCCCCACCCCCCAGTGTGATTTCTGTTTTCCTGCCCGCATCCTGACTGACGAAATCTTTGAAAGATATACCACATCCATCTGTCAGTAACAAGATCTGAGAGTGATGTTGCCTCCTCCTGTGTTCCTAGGGAACGATCTGGTATGGATCCCTATAGCAGCAAGATTTTGGTCTCTAATATTTTCTACTAAAAGGAACCAGGGTTCCTTGGAGAGTGGCTGACTCTAGGACTCCATTTGGAGCAGAAAACAGAAATGAGTTAGAAAGTCTCACTGTTGTGAAGAAGCAAAAATGTTTGCAGAGATTTCTGGGACTTCCATTGACCAAACTGTAACAACTCGAGCATTGAAAAAAAATCTGTGCAAAACAAGAGTACATAATGATACTCAAAGGAAACAACTGAAATATAGTACATTCAAGGAAAAGGCAGTTATGAGTTCCAAATAGTGTTTGCAGAAAATGCTCTTTATGCTAGTGCAAACCATACACACGTCAGAGTCAGATTTGGTTAGCACCTAAGCACCACCAGGAACATCCAGGAAGTAGCAATTCAGCTTAGCCCAAAAACTACTTGCTTGCGACAAGATCACCCTGGAAAGAGAACTTTGATCCTGTGTTTCAGTTCCAAATCATAATTCATGTATTTGGTAATTCAACCAATTATTTCAGTAAATATTTATCAGGTGGCTATTAATTGTAGGCACTATTCTAGTGTCTGGGGATGCAGCCATGAAGAAAAACAATCACACAAAAACATCTGTTTTCATGAAGCTTACATTTGAGCTAGGAGAGGTCAGTAGGCAATAAGCCTAATAAAGAAGGAGACCGGGGGCACCTGGGTGGCTCAGTAGGTTAAGCGTCCGACTTCGGCTTGGGTCATGATCTCACGGTTTGTGGGTTTGAGCCCCTCGTCGGACTCCGTGCTGACAGCTCAGAGCCTGGAGCCTGCTTCAGAGTCTGTGTCTTCCTCTCTCTGCCCCTCCCCTGCTCTCTCTCTCTCTCTCTCTCTCTCTCTCTCTCAAAAATAATA
Source organism: Cryptoprocta ferox (assembly GCA_028646485.1). Lineage (NCBI taxonomy): Eukaryota > Metazoa > Chordata > Mammalia > Carnivora > Eupleridae > Cryptoprocta > Cryptoprocta ferox. The sequence continues at coordinate 77,568,594 of CM053576.1, read as the reverse complement.
AATACACATTTAAAAAATTTAAAACAATAAAATAAAGGAGACTACACACATAGATTAGAGGGTAGTAAACGTTGTGGAACAAAGTGAAAAGATCAGGAGATCCAGAGGTGGGCAGTATGCAGTTTGAAATTGGAAGACCTCATTGCGAACGTGAGATTTTAGCAAAAACTGGAGGAGAAGAGGAAATTAACCAAGTGGGTATCTGGAAAGAACATTCCAGGCATGGAGAATAGCATGGCAAGAGCCCTAACTCAGGAATGTGCGGGTGTGTTCAAGGAACAGCAAGGAGGCCAGTGTGACTGGAGTGAAATGAATAAGGGAGAGAGAGACAGGAGCTGTGGTCGGGGAGGTGTTGAGAGAACTGCCCAGGCAGGGCCTTGTGGGGCATTACGCTGACTTTGGCTTTTACTGTGAGTGAGATGGAGAGCTGCTGCGGGGCTTCGGGGCATGATTCAGCTGATTTAAAATATCTGCTATGTTAAGAATAAGACTGTCAGGCATCTAGAATAGAAGCAGTGAGCTTTGCTGGGAGACTATTGTAATTATCCAAGTATGAGGTGATGGTGGCTTAGGTCAGGGCAGTGGCACAGGAGCTGGTGAGAAATGGTTCCAATCTGAATGTATTTTGAAGGGAGGCCCACACATATTTGCTAATGGATTGGACATAGGATGTGAGAGAAAGGGAAGAGACAGGGATGACTCTGAGTTTCTGGCCTAAGCAATTAGATAGATGAAACGACATCTACCTGCGGTGGGATGATTGAGAACAGCAGGATTTTTAGGGAAGAAGATAAGAAATTCAGGTGTAAGGCGCCTGGGTGGCTCAGTCGGTGAGCATCCAACTTTGGCTCAGGTCATGATCTCAAGGTTTATGAGTTCCAGGCCCGCTTTGGGCTCTGTGCTGACAGTTCAGAGTCTGGAGCCTGCTTTGGATTCTGTCTTCCTCTCTCTCTGCTCTTCCCCTGCTTGCATTCTATCAAAAATAAACATTAAAAAAATAAAAGAAATTCAGTTGTAGACCTGTTAAGTTTGAAATATCTATCTAGATATCCCAGTGAAGCTGTTGAGTCAGTATCTACAGTTCAGGAGAGAGGTGTGGACTGATAAATATTAGTCGGGGAGGGAGGGGCAAGACAAGGCTTCAGTGGCAAACAATTGCACTCTTACTAGATTAACACAACAAAAGTCGATTTCTTATGCGAAGGGCTCTGCTCCTTATCATTTTCACTGCAGAATTCAGACTAATAGAGGCTCCACTGCCTGGACTGTTATTGTGGGAAGAGGGAAAAAAGAGCTGGGGAGTCTCACACCAGCAATGAAATCCTTTCACATGGAGTGGCCCATAACTCCCAGTCATGTTTCCTTGGCCAAGATAAGTCCCGTGGCCACAGTTCACCTCAAAGAGGTGAGAAAGTACAATTCTCTTGTGTTCCTGGAAAAAGAAGAACCAGAAATATGGGTCAGCAACATGAATGCCTACTGGAGCAGAAGGCACACAATAGGGAGTCACTGGCATGTACATGACATTTGAAGCCATAGGACTGGGTGAGATGGCCAGGAAGTGAGTGCAGATACAGAAAACGAGAAGTCCAAGGGCTGAGCCCTGGGGTGGGGGTGGGAAGGGTCACCAGTTCAGAGCCCATTAACTCCAGTCAATATAACAAGACTTTAATGGCAATCTCCTTTGGTTTCATGAGTAATGTGTTACTATGGTAATGAATCAAGAACACTGATAATTTAGTGTAAATTTTGCTTAAATAAGTACAATGCCAAGTTTTAAAATTTTTGTGCTACTTGTCTGTGATTGGTTGGTTTGTTTAGGTGCCTTAAAATGATTAAAGTAAATCTGATTTATTTATTAAATTTGTAAATCTGCTTCAATTTATGAGTCACTTAAGTAATTAGGAAGATATTACTTTTTAGATTTATTATCTGCTGTTTGGTGTTAGAAGTTCTTGGGAGAATCAGATATGTTACATTTGTGACTGTGATTTGAAATCTCTAAAGGAATTTAAGGAATCAGGTTTGTAAATGTGTCCGATCTTTAGGGAAACATGGATCTTTCAAATGTATAAACTCATTGAGAATAAATCAAACAGAAAGGGCAAGTTAGTGTTTTTCATTTTAACACAAAAATTGCTGGATTTATAAATAAATAAAATCTGCATGTTGGGCTAAGAGGGTTTAGAAAAAAATAGATTTATAGGTTTATTAGCTAATACAATATTTATGAAAACATGAGTAACATCTAGTGTTTTTTTCAAAACACAATAACACCCGTGGATGCTAAAAACCCAACCAACCCTCCTCCTCCTTCCAGTGCCCCTCATGGTGGCATGGAGGGCACCTAGGCGATCCTGTGGTGATACAGGAGCTTTGGGGCATGTACCCTTCCATCACTGAGGGTTGTCTGGGAAGGAACGTCCAATCCCTCCCACCAATTCCCAGCTGCCACTATTTTGATTGGCCTATCCTCCATCTTGATGGGTATGTGTCTTTTCTAATGGTTTGGACTGACTATTCAACGTTCAATCCCTCCCACCTATTCCCAGCTGCCACTATTTTGATTGGCCTATCCTCCATCTTGATGGGTATGTGTCTTTTCTAATGGTTTGGACTGACTATTCAACGTTTTGAATATTGTTCATTATTTTGGATCATGGTCAAATTCCATGCCATTTCCTTTGGTCTCAAAATCACCACTGGCTGAAGTTCTTTATCCTGACCTACATCTCCTTTAGATAGCTAACTCTCCCAGCACCCCCAAATCTGCTCATGGACATGTGGGGACTTCTGGATCCCCGGCACGTCTGGGAGAAGTGGACCAACAGTGAGATCTCTTTGGCCAGGACTCTGCTTTATTTATCCACCGATTCCCAGCAAGTTGCTCAGGGCACTGTAGACTCTACTGTACAGTATAGGGCCATGTTGTGCAGTGTAGCAACATGGAGTAGTGGTTTGTTGATGAGTAGCTATCATGGAGTATGGTGGTTTGTTGAACAGTGTAGAAGTATGGAGTTCTGGTTTGTTAGGTGGTAAAGCATATGGAGTGAGGAGTCAGACTGTTTCTATCTTTCCTGGCTACTTACTAGCTATTGATCTTGGGCGAGTTACTTAAACTTCTTGTGCCACATATACTCATCTAGAAATTAGAGCTAACAACGGCAAAGTGTTCCTGAAACTTACGTGAGCTATATACATAAAATAATTAGCAAAGCTCCTGTTACATTGCAAAATGCTTAATAAATATTGCCTAAAATAATAATTGTATAACATAATTTTATTACTATTTTGTGTGGTCTAGTTCAGTTACTTGAACTAAATAATGTATTCGAATAGAGAGGAGGGGAAAACAACACTCCAACTCCTAAATCCATCCAAGGAAAACAAATTTCAACTCTTGTCTGATTATTGCAAGAAAGAATCCAACAAAACCTTGCAGTGTAACAGAAGGGCAGGGTAGACATCTTCTGATGAACCTGTCAAATCTAATTCCTGTTCCCTTTTTTCCTTTCCTTGTATTCTGGCCTAGCTTTTCTGGACTCCTATTGCTTCTAAGAGTGCTGGGGAGTGAGTCACCCTCAGGAAGGCACTTGCAGAAGAGAGGAGGTTGAAAATCCAAGCTGTACCATGAAAGGTCATCTTCAGTGAACAGGAAGAGGCCTGGGCACTTGGCCCTGCTTGGCAGCTGACCTTGGCCCTTGGCAAGCCTCCCCCATGGGTTTTTGCATGCTGTAAGAGTGGGAAAGTCATCGTGACTCCTCTCCACCCTGTATCTCCTCCCAAGCTCAGGGCCAGTGTGAAGGTCACACATCTCTCTTTTGAATCATCTCCATGTTTAGGCTGCCCAAATCCAAGCTAACTGGGGACACTGGCTATTATAAACTGGAACCAGATCTTCATCTTGATGTGAAAGGCACAAGGTTCCATTTAGCAGTATATGAGGAATGTTAAATTTGCATAGGAGTCAAGGTTAACAGCAACAGTGGTAAGTCATATTGGTAATACATACCTTTAGTGTGATGTGATGAAGATGGCACTTTACTTGTATGGTTTTCCTTCCTGAAATCCATAATCCCTGTCTAATCACAAGGAGAATATCAGTCAAATCCCTAAAGAGGGGCAACCTACAAAATACATGACCGGTACTCACATCCGCCAGGGTCATCAAAAACAATGAAAGTCTGAGACACTGTCACAGCCAAGACGAGCTTAAAGAGACCTGGTGACTAAATGTAGTGTGGCATCCTGGATGGGATCTTGAACAGAAAGGGACATTAGGTAAAAATGAAGGGAATCTGAATATAGTGTCAGTACTGGTTTATTAATTGTGACAAATGTACCATACTCAAGGAAGATGTTAAAAACAGGAGAAAGTGGGTGTGGGTATATGGGAACTCTGTATGATCATCACAGTCTTTTCTATACATCTAAAACTATTCTAAAATTAAAAGTTTTTTTTTAATTCTGCATAGGAGAGGTCTGCAATGCAACACCTTAGCTTGTTAGCTATGAAAATAGGATGCTGCCACTTTGAAGCCCTACTGTGTGTAGCGTTAGGGATTGGAGAGACTGGTAGATAAAATGGGCCTGACCCACCCTTGCAGAGTTTACAGCCCAGCAGGGAAGGGCTTTGTATACTTTTGCATTGTTGGAATTTCTTGCAATGAACATGAGCTACTTGCATAACCTGATTTTTTTATGAATAAAAAAATGCAATGGAAAGCTGAATCAAAGGGACAATTAGCATTCATAACTCCTTATGAATGTTAACCTGGATTTCCTAGACCACACCAACTCCTATTCTTGGGCTTTTTTAAAAAGTTTTTTAAATTTTTTAGTAATTTCTACAGCCAACATGGGGACCGACCTCACACCCCCAAGATCAAGAGTTGCACTCTTTCCACTGAGCCAGCCAGGTATCCCTTGGGCTGTGATTTTTAAACTTAGGTTAAACTAGAGATCTTATCAGTTTAGGATAGAGTTGCTCAAACTTACTTCACCTTGAATATATTAAAAATGATAATGTATTGATAGAACACCGGCAGACATGGGTCTGCTGTAACGCAAGCTGGTATTAAAGAAGGCAGGGGTCAAGGTCTCACAAAAGAGTTTCCGTAAGGAAAAAAATTCAAGCAAAACATCTTTTTATTTTTCATGTTTTTATAAAACTTTAAAACATTATTATTATTATTATTATTATTTTACTTTAGAGAAAGAGAGAGAGCATGCACAAGCAGGGGAGAAGGGCAGAGGGAGACAGAATCCCAAGTAGGCTCCATGCCCAGCACGGAGCCGGACGTGGGGCTCGATCCCACAACCCTGAAATCATGACCCAAGCTGAAATCAAGAGTCAGATGCTCAACTGATTGAATCACCCAGGTGCCCTTTATAAAACTTTTAAAATAGTTTTAATACATGTTGTGTCCTATTTGTGTTTTAAATGTTTATGTATTTTGTATCTTTTATATATTTGTGTTTTATATATTGTATGTCTTTTAAAAATCACCTTTCTTTTGGAAACAGCCTTGCTGTGGCTGAGAGGTCTATCGGATGTAGCCTCCAGCCTATGCTTTCAGTGCAGCATGCTTTAAAAAGTCCCACCTTGGCCAGGTACATTGGAGCAAAGGTGGAAAGGATGTGAGCTATACGTTGTGTGATATTTGTGTCCTCTTAAATTAGGCTACTCCAAATAGTATTCATTGTTTCATCTTGGGTAACAAACATCTAGATTTTTTTTTCTTTTAGAAAGTTGAGGCTCAGTTTGCTTATCTTCATTTTAAAGTAGTCTAAATTGGCATTTGGTTCAGATACCATTTAAAACCCCAAGACCCTTCTTTGCATTTAAAGCTGTCTTCTTTTGGTCATAGATCAAATTTAAACATGCTAATGTTGTATACTTTTTTTAAATATCAAATAAGCATTGTTTACTATCGTGAATGTATGCTGAAATTATGTGACCAGGTATGACATTTGTGGAAATCAATCAATGATGTACATGGGTGAGCATACAAAAGGATTGCATTTGCCTGCATATAACAGGAATCTGACAATGGTTTAACTGAATAGGTTTTTCCCCCCATAACAAGAAATCTGGAGGTGAGCAGACCAGAATAGGACACCGACTCTATGATGTCATGAAAGAACCCAACATTGTCTAGTTCCTTGGGTCACTATCCTTAGCATGTGACTTTTGTCCTCATGGTCACAAGTTGGCTGCTGCAGCTCCAGTTGTCAAGTCTGTCTGTGTCTCAGGCAGGAGAAAGGACAAGGACAAAAGTTGCAAAGAAGCTGAGTCTTTCCGTTTCATCAGGAAAACATCCTGCTGGAAGCCCCTTCAGTAGATACACCTTACACCTCACTGCCCCAAACTCTGTTACATGACTGCCACTAACTGTGAAGGAGCTCAGAAAAATCAAGTCTCATGACCCAGGCACCCTGGACAAAACCAGGGTTCTACTGGTAAGGAAGGCAGGTAGAATGCACGTTGTCCAGGCAATTTCAGGGTATGCAACCATGAGCTTACAAGTCATTTGGTAAATGCTACCCCTGCCTCAAGGCACAGAACAAATGTCCTGCAGGGATTGCTCCAGGGAATGACTTCATTTTTAAGTATAAAAATAATAACTGTTATGAAAATAACACACATTCATTGTAAAAAACAACAACAACACACATTTATGTCTTAGCTAACACAAGCTCCCTCTCCTAGATAACTGTTAACATCCTTTCCCCTCCTCTTCCTTAGTCTTTATCTCGGAAGGGATAGTCTAGTCGGTGGCTCTAGGAGAAAGTTCTGGGCATGCTGGCCCCAGCCCATTCCCCTTTTAGGATGGGCCTGTGTTCTGGCTGACGTCTCTTCTGTGCATATAAAGCTTTCGCCCAGCTGGGCCCCAGACTGGGGAGTGTGTCTCATTCAGAGGTTAAGCCTTCATAAACCCACTGGCCACAGACTTTAGTCATGTTATCTTAACAGCTCTACAGATAACAAGAGTGATATTTTCATTTCCATCAGACAGACTCCTATGTCTGTGTCTCAAATTGTTCAAAACTCAGGAGGGAGGGAAAAAAAACGGATATTATTTCTTTGACTTCCTAAAGCCCTAATAATCTTTATCTATGTGTCAGAATTTTTCCCATCCTTTAAGGCCCATATGAAATGCCATCCCTAGTCCCCCTCCTCCTGAAAGCAGACGTAACCTGTCCTTGGTCCAGCCTCTCCATGTCCTTCCTTGCCTTGCTTTTGGTCACTTGCCAAATTTGCCTTGAGAATTTGCTGTATACTTACATCTCACTGCTACTTAGCATAGGTTAGTCTCCACTTTAATGGCTGGGCTTTAAGACAACCTAAACTTCCTTTTGACGTTTTAACTGATGCTCCTAAACTAAGGGTTATATGCTAAATTCAGACTCTTATGCATCATCAGCTGAGACAAAGGAACACCTCCAGCTATCAGACAGTGGAGTCACTTGCCATCTAACTGCTCTGTTCTGCAGTTTTATCATTTTTTTCAATGTGACAGTTTGGGGGCAATTATTTAAATATTTTATTATATTGGCAAATATTTTATTATGTTTGCAGTCGTTATTTTATAAAACAAATGTAAAGTGGACAATGAAAATGTTCATCCTGGTGATCAAGAATAAAGAGCTCACACTTGATTCAGTTAAGGCAAACGTGGAAATCATTAGACATGCTGAATGCTAGGAGTAGTTGACCTCAATTTAGATATTTGTTCTATTTATGGTAGTTGACTTTTGTAGTTAACTGTGAAGAAAAAGAGCAAAACGAAAACAAAAACAAAAACAAAACAAAAACCCCACATATACCATGCTGTATTAGTCAGGGTTCTCCAGAGAAATTGGGCATGTTTGTACCACTCCTGGATTGATTGGATCAGGGGAGATCACCTGACCCAGGAGACGCCAATCAGCTTCCCTTTCTTCAGAATATGAAGCTGGGAGTGAGAGACTGCAAGTTCCTCAATGTGCGAGTATAGCATGAGGAGGGAACTTGGGAGCCATGGAGAGAGGAGGGCAGAGAGCATATTCCATTCAGTGAGCCAGAGAGACAGAGAAACCAAGCTGTAGAGAGCATGCGGGTGAAACAGAATCACAGACAAATGCTGAGACAAAGAGTCTCAATGGCCGTTCAGCTCCTGATTCTATTCCTTCCCGAGACCTCTTAGCATTCCTGCCCTTGGGGTCTGCAATATACCCCTGCATCCTTACAATTTTCCTTTTTTGCAACCAGAGAGTCTTAACTAAACACCTGGAATAATACATACAAAACCAAGAAAGCCAATGACTCACCATATTCTTTTTTTGTTGTGGTAAAATATATATAACATAAAGTTGACCATTTGAGCCATTTTTAAGTGTACAGTTCTGTGGCATTAAGTACATTCACACTGTTCTGCAACTGCTATCCATTGCCAGATATTCTTGCCATTTTCCTAATCAGGGTCCTTCATGATGCAAGGACCGATTGTTGTAGTTTATGAGCACGAGCTAAGGTGGTGCTATATTCAGCACTGTGAGATGGCTTTTGGGTCCCTAATTTCAATCTATTGTCAGGGGACTTGCTTCTTCCTCATAATTTTAGAGTTTAGAAAATGGTTACTCGAGGGTTCCATTTAAAAATTTTGGCTATTTGGGGCACCTAAGTGGCTCAGTCTGTTAAGAGTTTGACTCTTGATTTCAGCTCAGGTCATGATCTCATGGTCATGAGATCAAGCCCCGCCTGAAGATCCATGCCCAGAGAGCTTGAGATTCTCTCTCTCCCTCTCCCTCTGCCCCTCCCCTGCTCTCTCTCTCTCTTAAAATCTTTTTTTTTTTTTTGGTTGTTTGATAAAATTTGCTGACAATTGCTTTGATTTCATATCCTTTTGCTAAACATCACAAATAGCTTTACAGCTAGATCTACATTCATATGATCCCCATTTTACATCACAACTTCCCCCAATGAGTTTATACACAGTCCCTTAATATAAATAAATATTGAAATTATTTGTTAAAGATCCAAAATTAATGCATAGAATGCACAAAAATAAATTGTACACATGTTAGATGGGATATGTGCATGGCTACATTTGTGTCCCTTATGTTTTCACCTCTTGCAATGTACTTTATCACTTCTAAACTTTTCTTCTTCTAAGTTATGGGGAGTTTTAGGCCTTTAAGGCTAAAATTCACAGGCTTTTCAACTTTCTTACAAGACAGGTTCACAAGATGTATGAACAATATGGGCATGAGAGGTGCTTCTGCTACTAAGAGCTGAGATGTGTCTATAGCACAGCCTCTATCTGGGATTCCAGAAACCTCAATGTTGTTGTCAGAGCAACAACAATTCTCTAAGGAATGATTTTTTATTCACGTAGTGAATTTTGAGTAAAAATGTTGCCTCATTTTTGCAGCAAACATTTGGAGAGTGAGAGTTTAGATGATGCTGGGTATGTAATGATGGAGAGAAACAATGGTCTCCCTCTTTGAGAAAAACTTCTCCATTGGATAGATGGATGCTGGCCTCAATTCTGGACCTGCCATGTACAGTGGGCTGTTTTTAGGGGCTAAATAACTCTTACTCCTGGGAAGGATTATGGACACTCTCAACCCATTTGTTCACAGAATTCTGGCTGTTATGACGCACTGGTCTCATTTCAGATGGAAACATCCCAAGTGTGTCCTCCCACAGGTCCACAGGGAAATGTTGGGCAAGGATTTTATCTTTAATCTTCACTTGGGTGCTTAAATAAGGAACAGGGAGCAGAAAGAAGTTAATTCACTAAATCGTTACAGAGGCCAGTAGTGTCTGAGTGTGGGAGGACAGAGATGATTAAGACTTGGGACACTGACCTCTGAGGGCTTACAGTTTAGAGGAGTCATAACAGAAATTCTGAAAACTCAAGTCTTTTGTCTCCTGGGAAGGCTGACCTCACCACATAATGTCTCTCATGTATTATGTGTTAAACCATAACTATGATTTAATGCATAATCACTATAAATAATCATTATAGAGAATATGTTGCATTTTTTGCCAAAACAAAACAAAACAAAAACTCTTGTGCTCACTGCTTCCCATAAGAAGCTGCATAGGGAGGGAGTCCTTACCCTGACACTGCTGCTTCAGGTGACCTCTGGGGGTAAGGGACTCTGTATGTGTGTTGCGGGGGGGTGGGGGGAGGGAGGATGGGCAGGGTCTGCCCATTCCAAATATGGAGTCTCGGGTCTGGGTGGAGGCCTTTCTCTCCTTTCTGGGGTGGAAAACCTATGAGGTACTGTGCAAACAGATGGATTTAGCAGCTTCTCCCGAAAAAGAAGTCAATGGTGTCGTTTAAGGCTCACTGAGGGATAAATGATACCCACGTACCCATGTTTCCACCTGTCTTCCCCCCGCCCCCCATGGCTATGTCCTGGAAGTAGCAACTTCTCTTGCCTCATGGGGCAATTAATAGGCCTTGGTCTTCTAAAGCACAGGCACGTAAAACTCCTAGAATAAAACATATGGAGTAAGCTCCTTGATATTGGTCTTGGTGATGATTTTCTGATCTGACTCCAAAAGCAAGGGAAACAGAAGCAAAAATAAACAAATGGAACTACATCAAATTAAAAAGCTTCTGCACAGAGAGGAAATAGTCAACAAAACAAAAGGGCAACCTACTGAATGAGGAAGATTTGCAAGTGATATATCTGATAAGGAGTTAATATGCTAAATATATAAAGAACTCATACAATTCAATAACAAAACAAACAACAAACAATCTGATTAAAAAATGGGCAGAGGATCTGAATAGACATTTTCCCAAAGAATTTATATAGACCACCAACAGGCACATGAAAAGATGCTCAACATCCCTAAGCATCAGGGAAATGCAAATCAAAACCACAATGAGATACCACCTTATACCTGTGAGAATGGCTATAATCAAAAAGACAAGAAATAACAAGTGTTGGTGAGAATGTGAAAAAAAAGGGAGCCCTCCCACACTATTGGTGGGAATGTAAAATGGTGCAGCTATGTGGAAAACAGTATGGAGTTCCCTCAAAAATTAAAAATAGAATATCATATGATCCAGTAGTTCCATTACTGGATATCTATCCAAAGAAAATGAAAACACTAATTAGGAAAGATGTATGCTCCTCTATGTTCATTGTGGAATTATTTACAATAGCCAAGATATGGAGACAACATAATCAAACTAAGTGCCCATCAATGGAAGAATGAGTAAAGAAGATGTGGTACACACACACACACACACACACATGCACATGCACGTGAGTGAGCACAATGGAATAGGACTCAGCCATAAAAAAGAATGAAATCTTGCCATTTGTGACAACATGGATGAGTCTTGAGGGTATGAGTGCTAAAATAAGTCCAACAAAGAAAGACAAATACTACCTGATTTCACTTATGAATGAAATATAAAATATAAAACAAACAAAACAAAACAAAACAGAACCCAGACACATGTATACAGAGAACAGATTAGTGGTGGTCAGAGGAGAGTGGTGTTGGGAGAAAAATGTGTGAAAGAGATCAAGAAGTGCAAACTTCCAGCTCTAAAATAAATAAGTCATGGGATTGTAATGTCTAGAACAGGGAATATAGTCAATCATATTGTATTAACCTTGTAAGGTGCAGATGGTAACTAAACTTATTGCGGTGACCGGTTTACAACATTTACAAATGTTGAATAACACTGTTGTACACCTGATTACAATAGTTCAATTATACCTCAATAATTTTTTGATAAAATTTAAACACAAACATAAAACCCCAAAGGTACCCACTAAAGAGCTCATGAAATGTTAAATAATTAGGTAATTGTTAAATGGTTTGTATCAGTGGTTCCTAGACCTTAGCATGCATCTAAGTCTCCCGGAGGTCTTGATAAAGCTCAGATAGCTGGACCCTATCCCAGAATTTCTGACTTAGTAGGTTTAGTTTGGGGTCTGAATATTTGCCTCTTTAAGTTCCCACAGGATGCTGATGCTTGCTGGTCTGCAACCACACTTTTAGGAACCACTGATTTATATTACTTGGAGCCTCTTTGTGGATTGTTTATAAGTGTTTGAGTGTTTAAGTGATTGAGAGGATATTGGTTGGGGTTTTTAGTTAGGTGGGGAATGCATTATTATTTTCCCCATTTTAATTAATGCAATATAGATACTGGATATCCTAAAATCTCCAGCATATTTTTAGGAACAGAGCAGATTCAGATAATCTGTTCTGCTCATGCTGCCAACTTGAGACCACCTGGGGAGTTTGTTGGGAGCCACCTTCTGGCCCAGCAGGCCCACATTCGGGACTGGATGCCTTCTGAAGGGTAGGCCTTGCTGGGGGAGAAGAGCAGCCCTAAAGGGACTTCAGCCCTGTGAGGAAAGGAAACAAAAGCCCCTGCATTCTGCTGCAAGGCTAAAAAGCCCTTTCATTGCTAATGAAAACAATTTGGAGAACTTGGCTGGGAGCCTGGAGCTGGAGAAACCAGAGCCATGGGTAAATTATTAAGTGCCCTGTAAAAGCCCCACTGGGCAATTGAGGGAGCCCCAGGCTTGGCTATTGGATGGCATCAATGGAAGAGACTGAATGGCCACCAGGCTCTCTGTGGGGCCTTGAGGAGGTGTCGGTATCCCAGCCTGGATAAGGGCTGCAGGTCGGTGTCGTTTGGGGTGCCAAATGGGGATGTAAACATTTTGGAGAAATGGAGCATGATAGGCAGTGTTTCTTTGACCAAGGAGTCAGGAAGCCTTACCTGTCTTACTGCAGGATCATTTTTCCAAATTCACCACTGCTTCCTCAGTCAGGTCTGGAAATTCAGCTTTCTTCTTGGTATTTCAATCAGAAGATCCATACATTTGAGTTTTTTCCAGCCCACGAGAGGAGATTGATAGAGGTTCTAGGAAGTGAGATCTGGGCCTTTCCACCTCTGTGTGTGTTTCTTTAAAGGTTGCAATGTTCATGCTAATGCTTCTTGTGTTTATTAGTTCTTGGTCTGCCCATTGGGGAAATGGGACCAGGAATACCTGTCCTATCCATTGACATGAAGGTGTTATAGAAATCAATTCATTTGAAAGATGAATGAATGAATTATTGGAATAATGACAAAGAGTGGAAGTCTTTGTGTTTTGAGATCATTTGCAAAGGGTTCTGAACTCCACAAGGGCGAGGGTTTCTCTGATTTTTCACTGATGTCCCCAGCTCTTAGTACAATGACTGACACATCGTAGGCACTCAAAAACATTGTTGAATGAATGAATGGGAAAAAGGAAAAACAGAGCCATAGAATTTAATAACGGGATGGCTCTTACAGTCTAGGTCAGATCCCGATTTGCAAGCCCAAGCAAGGTTTATACTTTTCCTCACACCACTGTAGGCGCAGGAGTCGAACCCCGGGCAGGTGTCCACCATGCAGCAACTCCGGCCTCTCGTTCATGTTCTCTCCCTGCTTGGCATTTTGAAAACAAATAACTTAAGCTCTAATTATCGGTTCTTTATTTTGGCAAGGAAAAAAAAAAACATTCCAGTCCAACTCTGAACATAACGTGTCTGGTCCTATTCACTTATAAAAAGTGAAGAAAAAAAAAACTTGGAAATTTTCTTGGCATTCTGTGTTCTCATTCCAGGTTCCCTGAGGGGTCAAAAAACACATATCATCTGTGAACCCTTTCTCAGTCACAACTAAAGCCAGCTTGGCCTCCCAAAGCTTCTCCCACATCTCGAACCCACCGGCGGGTCAGCTTCTGACTAGGACAATCTGGGTGACAGTCCTTAATTGGAAAGGGCTGGAGAGGTCTTGTGGTCCCTTCATTACAGAGGTTCCACGGCTTGGCATGGTCACCCAGCTGGCCAGAGGCAGACCCTCTTCATGTCCCAGCCCAAGGACGCTTTATGGAAAGGAAACTGCTCATCAACTGCCCTAGATGGCCTTCAGACCACAGGGCCTGCCATGAGAGGGGTATGGGTGGTGAAACTGGCCGGCTGTGGGTTAACGGCTGGGGAAGTTGCATGCCTTCACCCACAGCCTCTGACCGCTCTTCCTCTCCCGGCTGCAACATCTGTTTATATGGCTGCCCCTGGCTGTCCTGAACCTTCCCTGGATCTTCCCTCAGCATCGGAGCCCTTCTGTGTGTTTGTGCGAGCAGAGGAAAGGTGCAGAAAGATGCTTGTCACCTGTTAACAGTGGCTACCTTGAGTGGTGGGATTGGAGGGGGCAGATGGAGATGATGAACTTTTCTGGTACCCACCTCTGTGTTGCCTGACTTGTTACAACCGGCATCTACTACACATGCAATTTTTAAAATCCAATAAATTAAAAAAAATAGTTGTAAAAGGATGCATACAGTATGATATCATGTATATAAAATCCAAAGCTATAAAAAACATACTATGCATTGTTTATGGGGTTATACCTAGGTAGTAAAAGACCCAAACCTGCCCAAACACTGCATATTCGTTGGGAAGAGCTGTTACAGAAGAGGGTGTAGTGGGGCGGAGAGAGACCAATTTGAGCCATGACATTCTTTTTCCCTTAAAAAAAAAAAAAAAAAGAACCTCAAAGCAAATATGGCAAAAGGTTAATGTTCATTGGAGTGGGTGATGGGTACTTGGGTGACTAACAGTACTTTCCACAATTTTTCCTACATTTGAAATACTTCATAAGCTAAAAGATTAGCTGCAAGAAAGAGAGGAAAGGACTGAGTATACCTTATTTGTAATGTATCATCTCAGCAACTCCCTGTCCGTTGTCCGGATAGAAGAAAGCAGAGAAGGAAAAAGGGAGGGAGGAAGGAAGAATCACTGTGAGTTTGGGAGAGCTAGTCTGCTTTTCCTTATTCTTTGTCTTAGTTACCTCGGACCACTGTACCCAAATACCATAGACTGGTGGCTTAAACAACAAATATTTCTTTCTCACAGTTCTAGAGGCTGGGAAGTTCAAAATCAAGGTGGCAGCAGAATCTGTGTGGGGTGAGGGTCCTCTTGGTTTGCAGAGAGCCACCAACCTGTTGCATCCTCTCCTTTAAGGGTACTAATCCCACCATCAGGGCTCTACCCTCCTGACACCATCTAAATGTAATCACCTCCAAAGGCCTCACCTCCAAACACCATCACATTGGGGGCTGGGCCTTCAGCACATGACTTCTGTGGTACACAGATGTTCAGTCCGTAGTATTCTTCCCCTGTTTTTTTGGTAATAAACGAGAGAGAGAGAGAGAGAGAGAGAGAGGCAAAATTGGGGCATCTGGGTGGCTCAGTTGGTTAAGCATCTGACTCTTGATATCTTGCTATCTTTTGATATCAGCTCAGGTCATGATCTCACTATCGTGGAATCGAGCCCTGTTTTGGGCTCCATGCTGAGCATGGAGCCTGCTTAAAAGTCTCTCTCTGTTTCTCTCTCTCTCTCTCTCTGCCCCTCCCCGACTCTCTCTCTCTCTCTCTCTCTCTCTCTCTCAATAAATAAATAAATAAACTTTAAAAGAAGAGAGAGGCAAAATTAATGTATTCTGGATAAATGGATGGATGGAAGGACAGAAGGAAGGATGGATGGATGGGTGACTAAACAACCTAATGAACTGATGGTTTCTGGGTTCTGGGTGCAGGTTGGAATCTGCCTTCATCACAGAGGCTCGCCGAGGCCATCCCCTGCAGCTATGGGACTCCTCACTGCTCGCTTCTGAATGTGATACAAGGCATTCATGAAGCCTGGCCCC
The DNA here is from genome assembly GCA_028646485.1 of Cryptoprocta ferox. NCBI lineage: Eukaryota > Metazoa > Chordata > Mammalia > Carnivora > Eupleridae > Cryptoprocta > Cryptoprocta ferox. The sequence goes on along the minus strand of CM053576.1, from coordinate 77,552,883 downwards.
TTGCACTTTTGCCCGTCAACCTACAAGCACCTACATGTGCTACTAAGCAGTGAGAACACAGAGCACCTACCACCAATTATCCCCCTTGTGCCACAGGGTGAATATTCCTGGCATCCTTCCCCAGTTCCCAAGTTGAGACCTGCAGGTGCAGGTATGGGGCTCCAAGGGGACACTGGCTCACCTGCTTTCAGGGGATGGGAATAAATTGTGTGGCTATTCCATATACGCTACCTCAAAGTTTTTTCTTAAAAAAAAAAATAGTGGGCTTGGCAAGTGTTCTTCATTTTACCCCTTTACTTCGAGGGTATAACCTGGATCTGGGGAGCTAAAGACCTGGCTGGGGCCCCAGCTAAGAGGATGTCTCCTGGCTGAAAGAACAGAGCATAGCTCACCCATCAGCCAGCACAGGTATGTACTAGAAGCCAGCCTGAGGGGGAGGGGCCCAGGCTACCAGGGCAGCTTATATTCTCGGAGCTCTTATTATGCTCCAAGTGCTATGCACAGTCAGCACTTAATTCTTGCACCAGCTTTGAGTTAGGTGAGTGTCGTGGCTGGGATGTCAGGTATGCATAAGGGATGTGTTGGGAACGAACGTGCTGAGATGGGGCTGGGCTGGGCTGGAGAGGACCAGATGTCATGCCGAGGATCCGTCGCGAGTGACAGCGTTATCAGAGGCTTTGCATAGGACAGTGGCATAACCTGACTTGATTTTGGGGAAGGTCACTCTGGCTTCAGGGTGAAGAATGGAGCGGAGGTGGCAGGAAGGGAAGCTGAAAGGCGTGACTGGGGGAGGGGGGAGGTTGCTGCTGCAGTTGGGCATGAGTAAGGGTGGGTGGGACTAGTGCCGGGCCTTGGGCAAGAACAGGGAGGCTGGCTCTCAGGTCTGCAGGGGAAGCAGCATGAGCATCACCCGGGAAGGGAGCCAGACAGGAGGCAGCAGACAGATGTGAGCAAGAAACTGCATATGGGGTCTTGCTCGGCCTTGGGATCGCGGGCAAGTCACAGCATCTCCCTGGGACTCAGTTTTCTCTTCTGTGAAACTATGGCGCTGGATGTAGCCTCTCCCGCTGCAATGACTCTCAGGTCTTTTGTACCATGGTCCATCGCCTGACACCACCAGGAGCGCCAGAAGAACTGCCAAAGGGGCAGGAGTGGTGGGCACACAGGAGCCACAGCCAGGAGATGGCAATACTAAGGCAAGGGGGAAGCCGGCACCGCCAAGGCTCCCCAGCATGGCCAGGACTCCGCAGTCACAGCTGAGGGGCTCCAGGCAGGTGCCGGCAGCGCTGGGCCAGGACCACATCCTCTCTTCACAGAGCTGCTTTCACAGCGCCGTGTTTTCTCAGGCCGGTGGTGCCAGGCCTCTGATCAAATGGCTTTTGCAATCCTCACTGTCAGGTTTAAGCTTGGGCTAGGGAGCCGGATCGAGTGAACGGTAAGATGGCTTCAACATCACTCCAGCCCTCTAGCTCGGTATCCTTGTAGGTAGGGGCTGGGGTGGGTCTCCTAAAGCTCCCAGTGACTTTGCCCTACAGGCGGCTGGTTAGGAATCCCCCCTTGGAGACTCCACATGGAGCTGGGCTCTCCCTGCCTTGGAGCTGAGGTCCTTCTAAGTTTTTCAGGCCCTGCCTTGTGTTAGAAATGGGAGAGGCTCTTGAATGCCTTGGCTAAGTCCCTGGCCTGGCAGGATTCAAAGCCCGACCACATCTTCTGCATTTTTAGCTATATCACCATGGTAAGTGACTTAAACTCTCCGTACCTCAGTGCCCTCATGTCTGCAGAGAAAGTGTGGTGGGTGAGCCCATTGTGGCCCTCTACAGTGGGGACAATAATGCTACCTACTTAGCTCTTAGGAATATCAAGTGAGAAAATACCCATAAAACATTGAGCACAGAGGCAGGCACACTGTGAATGCCCAATTAACTGATAGCTCTTACCCCACTTCCACTGGCCGTCAGTGCTTACTGAGTGCCCGTGCTGCACCAGGCTTGGGGGGTACAGTGCCAACATATGGAGGGAACAGCACGTGCAAAGGCTGGCTGAAGGGGAACAGGGCATTACAGCAAGTAATTCAATATGGCAAGTGGGTTAGTCTGGGTCCTCTGAGAAGCAGAAGCCAAGAAGAGGTTAGACATGCAACGGGTCTGATCGAGAAGCCTTGGCTGGGAGTAGCTCAGGGGACATGTGGCATTGGTGTGAACGCACCAAAGCTTCCAGAAGGAAGTTCACTCCTCTGCCTGCAGCAGCATATCTCCTCTGCCTGCAGCAGCATATCTCAACAATGCAATGATGGCCCAACAAGCAGAGAGGGCAAGGGAGGAAGTGGGGAGACGTGTGAGTCTGGAGAGCAGAGTAGGGGCTAGATAAGAGAGATCAAAAAGAGTTTGGCTTTACCCTGGAGGCAGCCAGTGCCAAAGTATGGTTTCGTGCAGGGGGAGGAGAAGGACCTCACCTGCAGGTCAGAAGAATTACTTTGGTCACAGTGTAGAAAATGAAAATCAAAACCCATTGCCAGTCTAGAAGCAGTACTCCAGGCCCCTAAGGTTTAGCAGGTGTGTAGCATTTGACAGATTGGCTTTCTTTCACTTAGTAATACACATCCAAGCTTCCTCCATAGATTTTCCTGGCTTGATGGCTCCATTCTTCTTAGAACCAAATAATATTCCACTATCTGGATGTGCTATGGTTTATCCGTTCATCTCTTGAAGGACATCTTGGCTGCTTCCAAGTTTGGGGAATTATGAGTAAAGCCGTTCTAACTATGTGTGTCCAAGTTTTTGCGTGGATGGATGCTTTCAACTCATTTGACTAAATACCAAGGAGCCGATCTCTGGATCATATGGTCAGTATATTCTTAGCTTTGTAAGAAACCTCCAAACTGTCTTCCAAGGCATCTGTACTATTTAGCAATCCCACCAGCAGTGAATGAGAGTATCTATTGCTCCACATCCTTGCCAGCAACTGGTATTGTCAGTGTTTGGGATTTTAGCCATTCTAATGGGTATGTAGTGGTATCTCGCTGTTGTTTTATTTTGCAAGTCTCTAATGATCATGGTCCCTTTATGAAATTAAATTTATAGTATACCTCTCAACTATTTCAGGTGTTTGCTTTACCTTGTCTGCTGGGATTCTTCTTGTTTTATATAGAATCTCTTTTCAAGAGTATATTTTATTTTGCTTACTATTAATCTAGCTGTTTTCAAAATATCTACTTAAATTATTTTCCAAACGTATAAGAAAAGTTTGTGTACTTGTTAAGTACAAGACTTCCCTCTTCTGTGCCTCTCAATATCACTCCTGGAAAAGTGGATGTGACAGGGTGGGAGGCATATCTGGGAAGATGCTTGGGAGGACCTCTGATGTAAATGATCTCTGATAAAATGCTAAGTCAAAACAGAAAAAGTAGTTACCACTTTGGGTGGGTGGCTATTCCCCTCACTCCTCCCTGAAACATTGTTAGTAAACTGCAAAAGTCACATTTGAAAATATTGAGACTCTTGCCTTATTTCAATAAAAATTAGGAAATGACAAGTGAAACCAGCCCAGACAGGTAAGTGACTTCAAAGGCCACAACACCCGGTTTGCACTGGGTAGACAAGGACCCGGCTGCAGGCTCCCAGCTGGGCCGTGTGACTTGTCTCTATATGTTTAATTCTGAGCTCTGAGACCTTGTGGTTTTGAGATAAACAAACACAAGGCTGACCTTAGGTCAGAACCTCCTGCCTTGCCAAGTCCTTACTTAGCTTTCAGGACTGGCAAACAGGTCAACCACTGCAAGAGTTAAATGGTGAACCGGGCCAGGAGAATTGACCTGGTTCAAATATTGGCAGGAATGGTGCCGGGGGCTGGGCTAAGGTTGTCTGCCCTCCGTTTCTCACTGATCCATCCAACACGCAGCACTGGACCATTAAAGGTCTTGAGAGCACTGTGTAGGGTTTTGCTCCCCACTTGCACACAGCAGGGCATGATCAATATTTGTTAACTGACAGTGAAAAGAAGGCAGAGATGAGGCATGAGTCCTTGACCCCACCCCTTAGCCCTGCGCTGTGTGGCTGTTCAATAACCTGGTGGAAAGTGCTGCGCTCTGAGACCTTTCGGTCTGAAGGTAAACACAAGGCAGACCCTAGGGGTGCCGGGGCTCTGGGTTTCTCTCCAGAAAGACACAAGTCTCTGGCAGCTGTGGAGACAAGCCACCATATTTTATAACTGGGCATTACAGGGAGATTAGAGGCAGCGGCCACTGGAAAGGCTTTGAGAACAAAATCAGTACAGGCCCTGCCAGCCGAGATTTCAGAGCAAGTTTCAGCTGTGTGTGGGTGCTGAACTGGAGAGCTGAGAGGGGCCCCAGCTGCCTTGCAAGGAAGGGGAGGCTGTTGGCAAAATCCACTTAGTAGCCACTCAGGGTAGCTTCCACAAGAGAAGAAATCTCATCTTTCTTAGATCTGAGGTCAATGGCCTCGACAAGAAGTAAGGGACAAGATTCAAATAGAACAGCAGTACAATTACTAATCATACTGAGTGGCTACTGATTACCAGGCATTTGTATATTAATCTTTACAACAAGCCTGTGAATCCAATAGGGGAGGGTCGTATGACTTGCCCAAGGTTATCCAGCTGGTAAAGCTGAGAGTTGTGATTCCAGCCCTGCTGCCCCAATGCAGATGCATATAGAGCCGGGCTCCTTCTGCGATGCAGCTCCCAACAAGGACAAGAGCATGATTTAGACTCTGTATCAAGGAAAGAGAGCATATCTTAGGTTCTCAAGAACAGATTTATTTTTTTAAGTTTATTTACTTATTTTGAAAGAGGGAGAGAGAGTGTGTGCAGGGGAGGGGCAGAGAGAGGGGGAGAGAGAGAATCGCAAGCAGGCTCTGCACTGTGAGCTCAGAGCCCAACTTGGGGCTCAATTTCACGAACTGTGAATCATCATCTGAGCTGAAATCAAGAGTCGGACGCTTAACTAATTCAGCCACCCAGGTGCCCCTCAAAGAACAGATTTAAAATATTCTGCTGTTAGTAAGAATTTTCTTTCTCACCTTAGAAGACTGGCATTGGCTCTATCCATTCTGACCACGATCGGCCCCTGCCCTGCTCATCAGGCTTCTTCAGAGACACTCCTACCCCATCCCCAAGTCTGGAGAGAGGTTTGTGCCTCCTTCCCTATAGTACAATGACTATCATCCCTACAGAGAATCTAATAAAGCAGGAGATGGGTATTTAATTCTAAATTTTCCTTAAGGATTTCCTGATTTGGCTTCCCAGTCTAATTTCTCCCCAGACTGGTGGCACAAGAATAGCATAATCACTTATGTAACCTAGAAAATAGTGCAATAGTTTTCAATTACACCAAATTGTATATTGGAGTTAAGATTCATTTCTCCAAGACCCTCACAACACTGCACAAAAGAGGAGCTGCGGAACCATATGTATGGTATAATCCCGTTTCTGTGGAGCTAAAAGCTCTAAATCAGTTCACGTGTACTTGTAGGAATTAATCTGAGAGGATGCTTAGTAAACAGCTAACGATGGTTAGGCTCAAGGCTCTGTGTCATATTTGTGTAAAGAGCCCTTATACTTTTTCCTTCCCACACTTCTTTATCATTTCAGACATTTATAACAATATAAATCATTATTTTAAAATTGATTATTCAATTTTCATACAGTCAGTAAAATTCACTCTTTTGGGTGTAAAGTTCTACAAAGTCTGATTGTGTAATGACCACCACAATCAGAGTATAGTTCTGTCACCTAAAAAAAAAATCCCTTTACAGTCAATCCCCTCTCTCTCCTAATCCTCTAATCTTTGGAACCAGTGAGTTGTTCTTCATCACTATAGTTTTGCCTTTTCCTGAATGCCATATAAATGCAATCTTACCGTATGTAGCCTTTTGAGTCTGGCTTTTTTCACTCCATCTCATTATTTTGAGATTCATTTATGTTGTTGCATGTATTGGGAGTTCATTCCTTTATTGTTGAGCAGTTTTCCATTGTATGATATATGCACTTTATTCATTCACTCCTTGGAAAACATTTGGCTTGTTCATAGTTATGAACAAGCTATACGCAACCACATAACATGGTTATGAAGCAGCTATATATATTCATGTACAGGTTTTTAAATGAACAATTTATTTTGGGTAAATATCTAGGAATAGGATTGCTGGGTCATATCCTAAGTGTATATATATACTTTTTTTTTTTTTTTTGAGAGAGAGAGAGAGAGAGAGCACAAATGGGGAGGAATAGAGAGAGCCCAAGCAGCCTCTGCACCATCAGAATGGAGCCTGATGCAGGGCTCGAGCTCACAAACTATGAAATCATGACCTGAGCTCCTGAGCTGAAACCAAGAGTCGGATGCTCAACCGACTCAGCTACCCCCAGACACCCCCTAAGTGTATATTTAACTTTCTTAGAAATTGTCAAACTGCTTTCCAAAACAAAATAATATATGAGAGTCCCAGCAGCCCTGCATTGTCTCCAGGACTTGAACTAGATATGGTAGGTGTTTTTGATTGTAGCCATTTTGATAAATATGTGGTAATACCTCACCATGGTTTTAATCTGCATTTCCCTACTGACTAATAGTGTTGAGCATTGTTTCATGTGCTTAATTTCCCTGGCATCTTTCTTTGGTATAGTACCTGTTCACATATTTTACATATTGTCTTGTTGTTGAGTTGCATTACTATTTTTAAGAATTTTTTCCGTGTATAATTGACCTACAATAAACTGCATATATTTAAAATGTACAGTTGTTAAATTTGATATAAACATACATCCGTGAAGCCATCACCACAATCCAGATAATGAATTTATCCATTACCCTCAAGAGTTTTATACCCCCTTATAATTCTTCCATTACATTCCTGCCACCACCCCATCCCAGGCAGCCAGCGATCTGCTCCCTATCACCATGGATTAGTTTGCATTTTATAGAATTTCACATAAATGGAATCATGCAGTATGTACCCTTTTAGTCTGGCTTCTTTAGCTCGGCATAATTGTTTCAAGATCCATCCATGTCAAATGTCATTGTGTGTGTCCATACTTCATTCCTTTTTATTGCTAAGAGTATTTCATCGACTCAGTACGCCTTAGTTTGTTTATTCATTCGCTCATTGATAGACATTTGGGTTGTTTTCAGTCTTTGCCATTACAAATAAAGCTGCTATGAACATTCATGGCCAAGTCTTTGTCTGGGCATAGTTTTTCATTTACCTTAGGTAAATATTGTAAACTCCTAGGGGTGGAATGGCTGAGACATATAGGAGGTGTATATTTAATACTTCAACAAAATGCTAAACTGCTTTCAAAGTAGTTACCCCATTTTACATTGCTATGTTAACTACTAAAAGTAACTTTTTAAAAATGATTTTTCCAGTGTTTATTGATCCCTATGTGCAAATTATATAAGCTTTCCTCAGTCACAGAATTTGGGGTGGGAGTTGGGGGAGAGCTTAGTTCTTCCTCAAAATAAAGGGAAAGAATTGGGGGTGTGTGGGGGGTAGGGTCCCTAGGTGGAACCAGGAATCTTGGCCCTTGTGGCAGAAACACAGAAATTTAAAAGACCTAGGGACTGGGTACCATTAATGGATTGGGAAGAACACAAATGTCTCCTATGGGATTTTATGGCCCTTGTGGGGCATGGGCTATGCTATATAGAGACCTCTTTTTTTTTAATTTTAAAATGTTTATTTATTCTTGAGAGAGAGAGAGACAGACAGACAGACAGAAAGACAGACAGACACAGCATCTGCAGCAGGCTCCAGGCTCTGAGCTGTCAGCACAGAGCCCGATGTGTGGCTCAAACCCATGAACCACAAGATCATGGCCTGAGCTGCAGCTGGATGCTTAACCAACTGAACCATCCAGGTGCCCCTAAGGAGCCCCTCTTCCATCTTTCACTGTGAAATCTCCAGCCAAGTCTGTATGGCTCACCAACACTTCTGCGTGAGTGGATTCTGTGGACCAGTGTTTCCTAAACTTCAGATAAACATCTCTTCTATAACATATTATTTTTCTCTAAATCAATTCAATTTTACCAAATTCATTTCATGTTCATCTCAATCCTAAAAAGATAATTATTTTTTTTAAAGTTTATTTTGAGAAAGAGGGAGAGAGTGCGAGCTCAGGCAGGAGGGGCAGAGAAAGGGGGGAGAGAGAGAGGGAGAGGGAGAGAGAGAGAGAGAGAGAAAATCCCAAGCAGTCTCTGTGCTTCCAGCACAGAGCCTGACACAGGGCTCAATCTCACCAACAATGAGATCATGGCCCGAGCTGAAATCAAGAGTCAGATGTTCAACCAATTGAGCTACACCGGCGCCCCATGAAAGAGAACTATTTTTAAAACTATCTAAAGTAGATACATTAGCCTCTGAACTCCATCACTGATCTCATGGGCCACCAGAACTCACTACACACTCTGGGAAATGCTGTCTTCGCGTGTAGGGGAGGTTAAAAAACCCTTTCCTCTACCTCTTAGGATTAGTAGTTGCACCCTTTCACAGGGGACACAATCACACTGATAACAGGCAGATTAAATGGGAGAAATGTTTATTTGGGGGTCCCTGGGTGGCTCAGTTGGTTCGTCCGACTCTTGGTTTGGTTCAGGTCATGATCTTGGGGTTTCATGAGTTCGAGCCCTGCATCGGGCTCTGCACTGACAGCATGGATCCTTCTTGGGATCCTCTCTCTCCCTCCCCTACTTCTCTCTCTCTCTCTCTCAAAATAAATAAACTTAAAAAAAATAGGAGAAAGGTTTATTTTGCATACATATAGGGAAGTCTTACAGAAAAAAGTGAAAAATTCAAACACATGATTAGAGCTGGGAAGCTACATACCATTTTAACTAAGGATGATAAATTGGGGCAGGGGTTGGCTTCTAGGGATATAAATTGTGGGAAGGTAAATACACAGGGGAAATTATTGGAAGATAAGAGTTACTGTCTTACAGACTAAAGGTGCAGACTCCATTCATAAGAGACTTCTCTCTGGCAATTCAGAGTAGGAGAAGAGACCCCTTTACAGATGGAAACTGGCTCTTAAGGACCTCAGAGGAAGGACTCAGGTTCTTTTCCTAGAACTCCCCCTCCAGTGACAAGTGCCCCAATCACCACCAACAACCATTGAGGGCCCATCTGATTTGTCTGCATTCCCTCTGAAAAGTCTAATGCTCCCATTACAATTTAGGTTCCTGCCATTTCCACCTATTTATAGGGTGACCGTGCCTTGGACTGGTGACACCAGGCAGAGAGTGGTCTCTGCAGGGTTTGTCCCCAAAGTGGGGTTAAGTGAGCTTTGAGGGTCTTAATCAACCCCGGGGAACAGGTCAAGGATTATAAGCTGGGAGCCTTGCAGGGAAAGGAGGGACACCATCACCTGGGAATGAACTCTGGCTCCCTGCTCCCCAGCCATCCTTCCAGTCCACGCTGGGTTTTTGACTAACAAGCACCCTGAGGGAGGTGAGGGCACTATGGGGTGGGACAAGGAGGGAGGGAGTGGTGGGGGGGGGTGGATTTGGAGTAACTTCCTTCGGAGTAACATCCTTCTTTTGAACTGGGATTATATAATGTGTTCCATATGAGATTTTCAGAAGTTTCGTGTTTCTCAAAGGGCTGTCCCTGGATCAGCAGAGGCAGCAACACCTGGGAACTTGTTTGAAATGCAAATGATCAGGCCACCCAAGCCTTTGTACAAAATTGGAAACTGGAGATGGAGCCCATTAGCCCCAGTCTCTCTCTCTCCCCCCCACTTTTCCCACCCCCCCCAACCCCTAACACACACACACTTGACTGGCAAAAAGCCATAGCTTGAATCTGTGGATACAGAAGCCCCGGTCGTGGAGAAGCGGATTTAGGAAATCCTAAAGCTCCCCCCGCCCCCCCACTAGCTCTCCAACAGAAGCTGCCAGCTTCCAATAAGACTTTCACACAGTTCTTATTCAACTCTTTGGGCCGACCTTACTTTTGCATTCCAACGGGGCACAAAGCTGAGGCCTGTTTTCCCATTATCTGTCAGATGAATGCTTGGATTGGTGTCCCAGTGGCGCAGTCGTGCTCGGTAATCTGAAATAGAGACCTGGAAATCGCAGGGCAATTTATTGGCTTCCTGCGCGAGGAGCCTGCTAGAAGCCTGTTGAAGAAGGGACGTTGGTGACATAGCACCACCCTGTGACGGTGAGGAGAAGAGCCACTTTTGGCCATGCAGTCTGCACTGGGCTTAGGGTTGGCAGGGACCTTGAATCTCATCAAATCCAAACATAACAGCCATTTAAAGAGCATTTACTATGTACTAGGCATCAGGACCACTGCTCTTTGTTGTTACAGCCTCAGATTTTCCTATGCAGTAGATAAGACCACGCAGGTAACAAGAGAGCCAGACTAGGAGTCCCTGGAGTCTATAAAGGCCACAGGAGCACTGCCCTGTCCTTGTAGCCACCTACTCGGTGGGGAGGCCTCCTTATAGCCATGCTTTTCAAGTTCACATGTGAAGACAGCACCTGGGGATCCTGTTAAAATGCAAACTCTGATTCAGCAGATCTGGGTAGATACAAGATCCTGCATTTCTAAGGGTTCCCAGGTGATACCAATCCAGTGTTGTTGCCCACACTGAAAGCCAAGACCTTGAGCAGTGCTGTCTGATAGAACTTTCTGTGATGAAGCAAATGTTCTAACTCTGTGTTGTCTGACACATTGGCCACTAGCCACGCATGGCTACTGAGCACTTGAAATGTGGCAACTGCAACCAAGAAGCGAACATTTAATTTTAATTAATTTCAATGGATTTAAATTTAAGAAGGCACCTGTGGCTAGTGTCTCTCATACTGGACAGAGCAGTGTCCCTCATGAGGGGGGCTCAGGCTGGCTTTGAGATGGCTTGTCATTGAAGAGCCACAATTCCATGGCAGGTTAAAGCAGGACTATATCAATCAACAGATTTTTAGAGTCATGAAAGATTAATATACCCCAACCTTTCCATTTTATGTATGAGGAAACTGAGGCCCAGAGAGGCAAAGTGACTTGTCCCAGAGCCACAGAGTTAACATAGCATTCTTTCCACCACTCATGCTTCCTTCTAGGCCCACTGGCCTTCAAAAGAAAAATGTATGTTCCTTGTTTTAAAATTTTTTATGTTTTTATTTATTATTGAGATAGAGAAACAGAGCATGAGTGGGGGAAGGGCAGAGAGCAAGGGAGACACAGAATCTGAAGCAGGCTCCAGGCTCTGAGCTGTCAGCAGAGCCTGATGCGGGCTCGAACCCACGAACCGTGAGATCATGACCTGAGCCGAAGTCAGACACTTAACCAACTGAACCACCCAGGCACCCCTGTTCCTTGTTTTAGGAACTCCTCTGTGAATACAATGGCATAGCTAATAGACTGGAATCCAATGTTATTATTACTTTATATAATGTATGAATCAGCTAACCAAGTTTAAAAGTTATCCAACTTCCCAAGGAAATGAACTGAATTTCAGCTATATCATATTTATATTTCTAGACCTGGGTTACATAAAAAGAATTCTCCCCTTTCGTGGGATGTTTTGCAAGACGAGGGTCCCTGGCCAAACCAAAATTAAAGGCAGTTCCTGTCCGAGACCCACTGGCGTAGCTGGTGCCTTTGTACCTGGAGATGTGTCCGACTTTAGCTGGTACATGTGTGCTGGGCACCAGTGATGACAAGATGACTGAACAGACTGTCCTTTATCACACTGGAACGAAAGATTTCCTTGACTGATCATTTAAAAAATATTTTTTTTCTGGGGGCACCTGGGTGGCTCAGTTGGTTAAGTGTCAGAATTTTGATTTCAGCTCAGGTCACGATCTCACGGTTGTGAGATCGAGACCCAGGTTAGGCTCCCGCTGAGCATAGAGCCTGCTTGAGATTCTCTCCCTCTCTCCCTGTCCCTCCCCCCGCTTGTGTGCTCACACAACCCCCCCAAAAAATAAAAATTTTAAAAATTAAAAAAACTTTTCTGGTTGTTAAGCAATATATGTATGCTATATAGAAATAAAATATTGCACCAAAAGTATTTGTATTAGTTATCTTTTGCTGCATAACAGATGACTTCCAGAACCTAGCAGCTTTAACCAACAAACATTTGTTACCTCGATTAGCAGGAGTGGCTTAGCCCCATGGTTCTGATGCAGGGGCTCCTGAGAGGTGGCAGTCAAGAGTCTTCCAGGGCTGCCATTGACAAGCTCCGCACTGTCAGCAAGGAGCCCTATGCTGGGCTTGAACTCACCAACTGTGAGATCATGACCTGAGCCGAAGCCAAGAGTCGGACACTTAGCCAAGTGAACGACCCAGGCACCACTCTTTTTTTTTTTTTTCCTTGAAAGCTTAGCATTTCTAGGAGTTTGTAGTAGGAAAAGTTTCAAATCATCCAGTTCCCACAGTGCTGGTAGTTCCGTTTTTCCAGTATTGTAACATTGTAATACTACTTCTTCCTTTTGAAAAACTTAAGCCCAATGAAGAGATTATGTGTCCTGAAGGGGGCAGGAGGGAGAGCGGTCTTGAGGTGGGAGAGAGAGTTAGGGATAAAGGAAGAAAGGAAAGGCGAATGAGGGAGAAGGAAGGTGGCAAGACTTCAGAGGTGATGCCTCAGCTGGGGGGTGGGGGGGGCGTGCCTCTAAAGGAAGGAGTATTCAGGTCACCAAGAGATCTGTGCGCAGGTCAGACACTACAGCCCACAGCGGCTGAGCGGGCAAGGGAAGGCTGTCAGTGGGTCCTGGGCTTATATACAACCCCGAATCACAGGAGTACACTGGCTGCTATGGACCAGAAACGCCAGCACAACTGTGGTGTTGTGGAGCCCTGATTTCCACCAGGACCAGTGATGGTTCAGAGGCAGAATGAAGTTTATTAAAGAGAAATAAAGGAATTAAACATTTCTTGCTCATATAGTTTACAGGCTAGGATTCATACCTGCCCCCCCACACTATTTTTTAAAACTGTAGCCTGTTAGTCACATTTGCTGTATCCTGATTTTTTTCACTTAGCTTATATTGTGGATATGATGCAAGGTCATTATCTATCCTTCCCAACCATGTCCACAAAATATCCCATCACGTAGAGTGTCACTCATCATGACTTGTCCTGCTTCACTGGCTGGGAGTGCAAAGTGCATCACGTCTTGAAGACCCCATGCCCCATGGACGTTATCAGAACTCTCTTCCCTTCCCAGAAGCCCTCAGCTCTGTCATAACCCATAATAACCCTCTCTCCCTCTACCTGTGCCTTCCCGCTGCACCCCCACCTCTCCTCAGCCCAGCAGGCCAGTCCAGTTCTGGTAACTCTTACCTGGAGGCAAGAGAGCAAGTCACTCTCTCCTCCCAGGGAGTCAGATGCATCTTGGCCTTAAGTGGCCACAAGATGTCACCCACAGCTTGGCAGGTAGGTGCATTTCCTGTCTCCAGGGACTGCAGTGATCCAGGTTGTTTTGTCAACCTTAAAATGGAGCTATTAGTTACCAAGTCCAGGTTTCATGAGAATTTGGTGGGAATAAAAAGGATTAAAAGTATCATAGGAATTACTAAAGCTGACCACCTATACTCTCATTCTCCCCCTTCTGGAAACTTAGTGGAATTGCACTTCCCCAGCCTCCTGATGAAGCCCTGTGAGTTTTGGTGGTTAGGGAAGTGAGTGGAAGTGCCCTGTGTGGGTCTGCCAAGTGGCCGACTCTATAAACTAATTCACGATTTGTCCCATCTTCTCTCTTACTGCCATGGCTGCTGTCACCATTCCAAATGGTGTCTACTCCATCAGCATGGGACTGTCGTGGAGAGCCCCCAGCCACCCAAGATGGGTGTGTAGAATTACTATAAAATAAAACTTTGTTGCTTTAAGCACTGAGATTTGGGCATTGTTTGTTATCACAACATAACTTAACCTAACCTGACTGATTAAACTTTTTAAAAAGAATGAACACAGGGGTGCCTGGGTGGCTTAGTTGGTTAAGCATCCAACTTTGCCTCAGGTCATGATCTCACAGTCTGTGAGTTCGAGCCCCGTGTCTGGCTGTGTGCTGACAGCCTGGAGTCTGCTTCGGATTCTGTGTGTGAGTATGTGTCTCTCTCTGCCCTCCCCTGCTCGCACTCTGTCTCTCTGTCTCTCTCTCAAAAATAAATAAACATTAAAAAATTAAAAAAAAGAATGAATACACTCAAGGTTATAAAGTCTTATTATTAACAGAAGGGAAGAAAGTATGGACGGAGTTGGGACCTTTACATGGGTCTTCTCCATTCCTGATTCCCTGACGGGGGTACAGTGGCCTTAAGTCAGGACAGCTTCAATGCCTGGAAATTGCACAGAATACTTTCCTTTCTACTCTTGGGTAAGTCCAGGTAACTATTTTTGGCACATTCTGCCAGGACTCCATCTTGCCTATAAAATTTTATGGTCCTGGTGGAGAACTGAGTTCCCTATCCTGCCATGGAAACCTTAGACAACTTGGGAGTTTTCAAGAGCAAGATGGCAGACTGAGTTCCAGAAGGGCTCAGGTGGGCAACATAAAGAAGATGGAATTCTTGCAAAAGTGAATATCACAAGTTTTTCTACTGTCGCACACTGAGGATAAAGGCAAGGCCTGCGTATTCATCAGGCACAGTAAGTATGGTGCCTAATGGATGTGTGCTCAGGGCTCAGGACACTCTTAGGGGCTTATAAAAATGCATTAATTGCTTTTCTAAATTAGGAGAAAAAGAGGAAATTTTAAGTTGGGCAAAATGTTTTAACATACAATACTAAAAGGATCACCTTGATGACAACTCAGTAATAAAATATACTTTTTACCATTTTTTATGGATGGAGGGGCTCACAAAGGCAAAAGTGCCTGGGACCCACAAAAATATCATACTGTAGCCCTGGAGAAAGGATTTTATAACTGACATCAATCTGGATTACAATGCACTTTTTTTTAAGTTTATTTATTTATTTTGAGTGGTGGGGTGGAGAGCGAGAGAGGGAGAGAATCTCAAGCAGACTCCACACTGTCAGAGCAGTGCCTGATGCAGGGCTCGAACTTATGAACCATGAGATCATGATTTGAGCCGAAATCAAGAGTCAGATGCTTAATTGACCGAGCCACACAGGCGTCCCACGGTGCGCTTCTTGGAGATGAGTATGGACATGGCATTGCCTTTTCCTTTATGAGTATGCTCAGATTTCCCTAGTTACAACAAACTGGCTCTGTCTTTTCCCCTTTACATTCCTATCAGGACCCCCAGAAAGCTATAGCTGCTAGAGGAAAGGGCTGTGGATCAAAGCAATGCACATGGACACAGCAGATTCCTCAGCTTGCTTCCCATGCTTGTGTTTTCCCTTCAGCCTCTGATTTGAGGAGGTCAGCAGGTCCCAGGGAAGTCTATTCCTTACCTAACTCCAAGATGCCACACAGCACCTACACTAACCCCATCTGCCTCACAGGGATGATCACCCCTGCGATCATCAATCCAATCCAGCTGGAGTGAGTCTCAGAACTTCTGCCAGAAAATATGAGATGCAAACATTCTTCCCTGGAAGGCATGGTGTGCAAAGGTGAATCTGAATTCCTACATCATTTGCCATCATGATCAAAGCCAAAGGAAATGTCAGAAAACCTGAGCCAGAGCCTTGATCAACCACACTTGAGCCCTACCACTCGATTTTATTTTAGTTACACAGACCTGTAAATTCCCTTTTATTGTTAAAACCAGGTTGGATTAGGTTTTCTGCTATTTTCATCCAGCCTTACTGAAACTAAAGGTACTGTTATCATTCCCAGGTTATACATTAGGAACAGAGGGCTAAGTCACTTGCTCAAAGTCACAGTCCAGATTCATCTTAACATGTGCTTTGCATTAATATCAAATGCTGCATTTTTACAGATTGCACATATTTTATCTGCAAATGTCCAAGCGTGTGTTACCTTGTAAACACTGTAAGTATGAACTGATATAAACAGAAAGGAATCACTGCATATAAGACTTTTGTCCTACTTTTGTTCTACTGTATGATGCCTTTAAAGAACTACCCCACTCTGAAAAAGCACCCCCATCACCCATGTATCAGGAATTTGAAAGGGGTACGCTCCCTCCTCCCATTTGGCCTGCCCAACCCTCCTCCCACCTACTCTTGGTTGCCAACCACATTGCCTTTTCACCATGTACACCTTCACCTCCTTCCTTTCCATCTCTCTCAGCATGCTTTTGAGTGCTTTGGCTCAGCACATTTCAGGACAATTGTGCCTCTTGTGGTTTGACCTGACTCCTCTGACTTCACCTTCCCATGCACGGTCTTCTCAAGGAGACCACCCAACCACTAATACGGCCCCCCTTCAAGTAACGGATCTGTGTAATATTCTCCTCTCTTTCTCCAAAAGACTTTTGCAAGCGCTCATGGCATATGGACAACAAACCCAGGGAGGAAATTGAGATGATGGATGTGGACAACTCCTTTGAAAATAGACTGAGAAAGAGAAAATGGAGATTGGGCTGTACTTGGAGGGAACATGGTGCGGGCTGGTGGAAGATGCTAGTTGTATCCCAGTGTCCACCTTCCTTTCTCCTATGGTAATAGAGCTTCTGTGTTTAGGTGGGTACCCAGAATAATGGCTCCAGCCTTCCTTGCAGCTAGGTGTGGCCCTGTTACTAAGTTCTGGCCCATTGGGATGTGAGTGGAAGTTACACCCTTATAAGGAAGGGCTTCCTGTCCTCCCTGTAGCTCCTTCCCCATTCTGCTGACAGGAATGTGAGTTATCACTGGCCTTGCAGACAGAAGCCACACCCTGAGAATGGTAGAGCAAGGAGACTGAAGAGGCTGAGGTCCTTGACACTGAGGTGACTGCCGCCCTGCCAGCCCTGGGCTACGTTAGCCTAGAGGCTGATGTGAGAGACAAATAAACTTTCATCGTTTAAGCTTCCATTATTGTGGGTTTTTATAGCAGTCAAATCTACTTCCTAATTAATACAGGTGGAAAGAAGCGTTTTTTAGTTGTTTGTTTTTAGTGACTTTTGAACATGTTCAGTCGGAAGAAGCCAAAGAGAATGAGGTTGAAAACAGTGACCCAGGATGATGGTTAAGTGCACGGGTCTGGAGGAGGCAGGAGGAAGGGGGTTCCAGAACCCAGCTGGAAGCGCCCAGGTGGCCTTGGTGGTGGGAGGGACACTACTCTACTTGGAAAAGGGAATGGCAGAGGGAGGATCTAGAGCAGGAGACTTGAAATGTGGCAGCACAAAGTTGAGGTGGTTCCTTCCTAATGGCTTCTATTTTCTCAACGAAGCAAGTGGTAAGGTCTTCTGTGGGACGAGAAGCGAAAAAGTCGGGCTGAGAGAGTTTATGTAAGTGTTCAGAGGTGGGGGAGGAGGCTTCGTGTCGTCTGCATAGCTGTTTGTGTTTGTTGTCCAAAATCATGGAGCTAAAAACCAGACACTGACAATTTCACTCGCTCTGTCAGGTACCACCCAGGGCCATCTCTGAAGAAGACTGGAGAATAAAGTTTTTGTTATGATTTATATTCTTAGAAATAAGAAGATAAAAGAGGTTGACAGCCTTATCCAGTGTATCCAATTCATCCAAAAGTTTCAAGCCAAAATGTATTCATTGCCTGCAGTGATTAAATTAAAATTTGGTCCAAATTACAAAAAGATCCATTTTGATGAGAATATAGGGATACTGGGACCCAAATAAAACACATAGGTGTGGTCATTTCAGACGCCATGCTAAGCTTTTCACATGATACAGCTCCTAATCTTGTGAAATGGGTATTTTTATCCTTATTTCATAGATGAGAAAACTGAAGCCCAGAATGATTAAGTCATTGGCTCTAAATCATGCAGCTAGTAAAGGGAGGGCCAGAATTTGAATAAGGTCAATCTGACTCCAAAACTTTGCCCTTAACCACTGTCTACTGCTTTCTGTTGGCCCAGGAGAACTAACCCTCCTCTGCTAGGATCCAAGTGTCAGTCCTGAAATTTTGCTACCCTTCTAGAAAGCTATGGAGTCTTTATGGAAACAGAACTTCTAGAGGTCAGCTTTATATGACCAACCAAGAAATCAGGTTAGGCACACCCTCCACTCCATCTCTGGCTCCACCCACAGCCTGGCTCCTGGGCCTCTTGATCCCAGCAGTCTCAGGACAGGGAGCAGAAAACAGCTCCAGAAGAAAAAATCAGGCCCAGAAGCTATCACTAGGTCTCCGACCTGGAATCATTTACAAGATAATGAAATTGCAGTTAATACAACCAGCTGGCTGGTTGCCTTCAAACTGGGACTTGGTTTTTCTGCAGCTTCTTGTCATATTCCTGGCAGGAAGTTGACTTCTCCGTAATCAGATTGCAGAGGTCACAGGGGCTCTTCTGAAACAGGAAACAAGCTCTTTTCAGCATTCATTCTATTTATTGCACATTTTAGCAGATTAAGCACTTAGGGTTGGGATTTGAAAAATATTTACTCTTTGGGCCAAAGGAATATCTTAATAAAGTTAACTTCTTTGTATAAAGCTTCTTCAAACCCCGACTAATTAATTCCTGCAGAAGCAGCACGTGGCTCTCAATTACTGGCAGCCCCTCCCCCTACCTGGAGGAGGAGACAGCCAGAACCAGACAGGGTCCCCAAACACCCACTTTCAACTGAAGCAGCACACAGATGGGTTTGTTGGTGCCATTTCACATGGAAATCCAGATTTCTTACTCCTTTTGAACAAGTGGGCAATGTGGCAACATTGGGTGTGGATTCTTAGAGCACCTGCTGCCTTCTGAAGGTCAAGGTCCACATTCTGTTGTGTCAAAGTCGCCAGCACTCCTATTGTCTTATACATGCCCACTGTACCTATTTGTGTTACCTGCCTGTCCCTGATTTGAATTAGCTCCCCCTTTCTTTTTTGTTTTTAATGTTTATTTATTTTCGAGAGACAGAGAGAGAGAGGGAGGGAGAGCAGAGAGAGAAAGAGAGAGAGAATCTCAAGCAGACTCCACACAGTCACCGCAGAGCCCAAAGCAGTACTCGAACTCTCAAACCGTGAGATCATGACCTGAGCCGAAATCAAGAGTCAGATGCTTAACCGACTGGGCCACCCTGGTGCCCCCAGGTTCTACTGAAGCTTCTCTTACACCACCCTGACAGAGAGCAAGATCCTGGAAGACAAGAGTCACATCCATCTTGTTTCCCGCCCAGCGCTGGCATTAAGCATGGGTTCCCAGTAAACACGGACTGAAAGACTAAAGGAATAAGCGGGTAGATATCCATTGTGTGTGCCTAGCGTGTGCCAGGAGTGGTGCTGGGCACCAAAGAGCCACAAGGTAGGTATGAGACATATATCATAGTGAAAGAGATAAATAGATTACATAGGGCACGCATGTGTGTGCGTGTGAGTGTGTGTCGCCTTCTGAGCAAACATGAATAAACAGTCAGGACGCCTTTGCCTGCCCTGCAAAAGCCACAGCAGGGTGACAGCTTGCCTGGCCGCTCTCAGGAAAGAGGCACAAGCACAGTCCCTTGTCAGTGGAATGTCCAGTCCTATATAGTAATCAAAACTTGGCATTTGATTTGGCTTATGTTTTTCTTTTTTCTTTTCTTTTTTAAATTTTTTAAGTGTTTTTTTATTTTGAGAAAGAAAGAGACAGAGTGTGACCGGGGTAGAGACGGGGGTCACTGAGAAAGGGAGACACAGAATCTGAAGCAGGCTCCAGGCTCTGAGCTATCAGAACAGAGCCTGACGTGGGGGTTGAACCCATGAACTTTGAGATCGTGACCGGAGCCAAAGTCAGATGCTTAACAGACTGAGCCACC
The DNA here is from genome assembly GCA_028646485.1 of Cryptoprocta ferox. Lineage (NCBI taxonomy): Eukaryota > Metazoa > Chordata > Mammalia > Carnivora > Eupleridae > Cryptoprocta > Cryptoprocta ferox. Next base: position 77,533,120 of record CM053576.1, on the reverse strand, counting down.
CAGGCGCCCTTGGCTTACATTTTCTTCCATCTCCCTGCCTGCCTGAGAAGGGAGCTGAGGTGGCTTTTTGTCCCTCCCCACCCACTCTTCTCACCAGTAGGCAGACAAGGTCCATGGACACAGAAAGAAAGAAAGGGCAAAATCCGAGGTGGTGCCCTCATCTTCAAACATCGGGGTCCTCTGGATGGCAGGTTGGTAAAGGTGACTCTCGTGCTCACTTGTGTTACTCAGAGATCCCCCAAACTAGGGACTTGCCTGTAGTTCCCAGGACTCTGCCACATTGTGTCCATGCAGAGTCACCTCCCACTTCCTCACAGCCCCCTACCACCCAGACCACATTGGGTAAGATTTAAGATGTCCCCACAATGCCTGCCCTGGAGACTTTCCTTGGTCCAGAAGAAACAGTGACACTCCACTCTCCACTTGCTCTGCCCAGGCCACCTTAGTTCTCTCAGACAGGCATGCATCTTGCCCTGGTCCACAGAGGCTCCCAACCATAGAGAGCCCACATCAAGCCCTCAAACAGCCACTGAAGCCCAGTCTCTCTGAGCTCAAGGGGAAGGAGGTGACACCCTCATATAATCTCACCTTCCTCCCCTCTAGGCTTACAGCACAGCCTTCTCCCAAGAAACCTTCCAGGGGAAATCCAAAGGTCTTGAAACCTGAATTCTGCATTTGATGATCTCCTAAACTCGCTTTAGGGTTTGATATCTCTCTAACAAAAATTATGAAAAACAAAGAAGAAAGAGCCCCATTTAACACTCTGTTCTAGTAAATGATAGGTGCCTTAGAGGGACACAGAGAAACAGTCCTATGGGAGTTTAAAGGGGAAGACAATTTTTTCCATTTAGGGAAAGAACCCAAAAAGACTGACTGGCGGAGATGACCTATGAACTGAGCCATGGATGTGTGGAGGTCAAGGATGAAGGTATCTCAGGCAAAGAAATCAGCAATAGAGAAGACACAGGGCCAGGAATTGTGCCTTATCAATAGTGTTTTAGGGACACAGATCATATGGGGGACACCATACCTGCTAAGCCTCTTAAGGAGAGTTGATGGGGCAAGTAGAAGAGCTAAGCTCCTGTAACCACCCACTGTTGCGTCCTGGGTCGGGAGGTGACTCCAGGCCAGCTCTCAGGGGAGGGGACTTGTGAATCAGGGGACTGGAGTGCACACTATCTCTGGCAGGCCTGACGCATGTCCGTGATTTACTGCAAAGGGCAAAGGCACACGACAGCTACGTTCATGGTGAAAGGAAAATTTAACCACAATGAGATTGCACCTTTCATCTTCAGAATGGCTGCAAAGAAAAGCGGTAGAACTTAGCAAGTGCTGGCAAGGATGTGGGGCAATCAGGACTCTCATGCACTGCTGGCAGGAATGTAAAAGGGCGTCGCCCCGGTGGAACAGTCTGGCAGCTTCTCAAACAGTTAAACATAAGGTTACCATATGACCCAGCAATCCCACTCGATGGGAGCACTGAAAACATACATTCACACAAAAACTTGCCCGTGAACGTTCACAGCCACATTGTTAATAGCCGAAACGTGGAAACAGCCCAAATGTCCATGAACAGATGATTAGATAAACAGAATGTGATATATCCAGACAGCAGGCTCTTATTTAGCCATAAAAAGGAACAAGGTACCGATACATACTACAACATGGATGAATCTTGGGAATATTGGAAGCAAAAGAAGAGAGTCACAAAAGACTACGTATCATATGATCCCATCGATATGCAGTGTTCAGAATAGGCATATCTACAGAGGCAGAGAGTAGATCCGCGGTTGCCAGGGGCTGGGTTGGGGGCTGGCTGGGTGGCAATGGGGAGTGACCTGCTAATAGCTATGGGGTTTCTTCCTGGGAAGATGAAAATATTCTGGAATTTTTTTTAATGTTTTATTTATTTTTTGAGAGAGAGAGAGAGAGCGAGACAGCATGAGCGGGGGCGGGGGGGGGGGGTCAGAGAGAGAGGGAGACACAGAATCCGAAGCAGGCTCCAGGCTCTCAGCTAGCTGTCAGCACAGAGCCCGACGCAGGGCTCGAACCCACGAACCGCGAGATCATGACCTGAGCCAAAGTCGGATGTTTAACCGACTGAGCCACCCAGGCACCCCGAAAATATTCTGGAATTAGATAGCGGTGATGGTTGAACAACATTCTGAACACACTAAAAACCACTGCCTTGTATGCTTTAACGTGGTAATTTCATGTTACAAGCATTATATTGCAATAAAAAAATCATTTAAAAAAAAGAACCGATTGACTTCTCCCTCCACACTCTTGTGGGATAATAAAAATGTAATGGGTCGCCCATCAAATGAAAAACACTGATGTGAACAGACCTCTTTGACAGGGGCGGTATAAAAGCTGAGCTTTTAAAATTCACATTCTGTGTGATCTACAAGGACCTCCTGAAAGTGGTGTTTGTTTCCATTTCCTTACCTCCAGTCACTTGCCATATTTTGATAATGTTCTAAATTACAGGACCCAAAACTGGTCTTTAATTACAGAGTGCTTTAATAGGGCTTGCTGGCAAATACCATAGAATTAAGGGAGCCACTAATGAAATACAGCATCGTTTTATCTGTTCTCTGGTGGCAGCTTTTAAAATGCAATTAGTAGTATGCAAGATATTTATTTAGGATTTTATCTCATGTATCATTCCATCTCCAAATGAGTGCTGTACTTCCAGCTGCTTTTTACTCCTTCATATGAGTATTTTCTCATTTTTGATCCATTCATTTCTTCCCTCTTAGACTCCAGGGAGCCTGAATGTCAGCAGCCTGGAGGGCTGATTAAAGGAAGTAAACGTCTTAAAGGTTTTTGCCCATCCCATTCCCTGCTCTTCCCGGGTGCGGATGGAGGGAGGAATGGACACGAGGAATCAAGCCGAATCTTTGCAGGGTACCCAACCATTAAGTACAGGAAAGCTGCACAGCCTCTGGGTGAGGTATAACATGTCATCGACAGGCCAGGACCCTCCCCTTGATCCCAGCTCTAGACACACATCCTGTGCGGACCACTCCCTTCTCTCAGAGGGGGCCAGACACTTCCACGGCTCTCCAGTGCCACCTCAAATGCCCACTAAAGTGTCATATCCTCTGTAAAACTCCCTCAACCCACCTCCCGCCCCCCCCCCAAAAAAAAACAGACTCTATTCCTTTTGGGATACCTTTGTCCATATTCGGCAACACTTGCCTTGGTCCACTGCTTGGCAATCAGCAGCAGGGCCGCTCGAGGACAAAGTGATGATCTGATCTCATCTTTGTATGCCCCAGTGCCACACGCAGCATGCCATACACAGGAAACGCTCGACAAATATTTGCTAATGAAATCATTTCAAGTCTTTCCTATGCAAAAGAGCCATCCATGAATCATTGTCTCTTAAACCTGTGATCCTCCCGAAGATACTGGATTTATCTGGCCTGTGGCTTGTGGCTAGGCTGCCTCAGAGCAAACAGGGACATTGATCAGTTTCACGAGGTGAGCACGTGTGCCAAGAACGGTGAGGGGTGCAGCAGACATGACGGAGAACAAGATAACATGGTCATAGCAGAGCCCACCTCACCAGGGCTGTCTATGCGAGGGTGTTTCTGTGGAAACCAACAACGGACTGAGTTTTATATCAGCCATGACCTGGCAAAACAAATGAAAGCACTCTTAGAAGGGGGAGTCCACGGGGCAAGCAGAGCCTGGGTGGTGCCAACTCTTGACTTTGGCTCAGGTCGTGATCCCAGGGTTGTGGGATCAAGCCCCGCATCAGACTCCGTGCTGGGCCTGGAGCATGCTTGGGATTCTCTCTCTCCCTCTGCACCTCTCCCCTACTCATGTGCATGCTCTCTCTCAAAAATAAAAATTAAAATTAAAATTAAATAAAAGTTTAAAAAAGTGGGAGCCCAAGGGACACAAAAGTCTATGTATGAGAAATAAAAGCTCTTCTCTGTTACCAGTTTAGTAGAAATGGGGTGAAGAGTGGGTCTTTTATTTATGTATTTGTTTTTTTATTTTTTAGAGATTCTTTTTTTAAATGTTTATTTACTTACTTTTGAGAGAGAGAGAGAGTGTGTGTGTGTGTGTGTGTGAGTGGAGGAGGGGCAGAAAGAGACGGAGACAGAGAGACGGAGACAGAGAGAGAATCCAGAGCAGATTCTAGAAACCCGATGTGGGGCTCAAACTCACAAACTGTGAGATCATGGCCTGAGCCAAAGTCGGATGCTTAACCTACTGAGCCACCCAGGCACCCTGGGTGGGTCTTTTAGATAGCCATTGACTTTGGAATCTATGTGTCTGTGTGTTTGGGGAGCTATCAGTGTGACTTTGTATAGGTCTGAAGGGGAAGGCAGCCCCCATCTGACATTTGGGGTTACTAAAATAGTAACATAGGTATGAAGTGCCTTGCTCAAGTGTATTCACTTAGCAAATCAAACCCACTGTGATGATGGTGATGAAGAAGATGATGAGGTGGTGGTGTTGACACAAACACACACACACACACAAACACACACACACAGCTGTATCCTGCTCCTCCCCCTCCCCACCCCCCCCCACCCCGCATTCAGTAGTCTTGGGCAGGATCGGGCCCTTAGTTGTCTATACTGAGGGATGCTCTAGGACAGCTCTGTGTTCCTGAAAGGATGTTGTTGAGGACACTGCTTAGCACCATATGTTGACAAGAGAAGCCACGATGGAGAAGTATATCCCTATATGTGCAGATGAGAACTGATGGACTCCAGGGCACAGACTTGTAATATTGGTGCTTTCCAAGGAGATGGAGCACCATGGGTGGCTCTCTCTTTTCTCTCCTCTTCCTGGATGACCACGGTAGAGGCTGGCCCTGCCCTCTGAGCAGGCTCACCCGTGCCCTCCTTTCTATGTGGCGCTCTCCCTTCCTGCTGGCGGCAGGCTCAAGCTGTGGTTCCCGGGCAGCCCAGGCGGATCAGTCCCTGCATGGCACAGCAGGAGGAAGCCTGCAGCCTTTCCTAGTGGCCCTGCTGGGGTTTCCTGGGGTCAGGTTTCATTGATCACAGGGGCAAAATCAGAGACTCCACGAGGCTGACTCTACAATCCTGTGATAAGGATCCAGGCTGCTTAATCACAAGCCACCTAGGCATTAGCTGACTTAGGGAAGTAGAGCTGGCCCAGGAATTCAACTCTAGCTTCCTAGAGGGCTCTGCATTGGAGGTGGGAGTTCAGGGCCCAGAAAACAGTACTATATTACCTGGTGTTTCTCATCTGAACCTTCTGGGTGCATACATTCCTTGGGAGATTCATGGGGACAAGCTGCTTGGGTTCAAATCTCATTTCCTAGCTGGTTGTATGGCATTACAAGTAAGAGGAAATTACTTAACCTCTCGGTGCCTCAGTTTCCTGAGGCATACCCATACCATGCCATGAAGTTCCCTTTCAGCCTGAGCCAAACGAGACCATGTGCCCATTCCCAACCAAAAAATCTCTTGTGGTATGCCATGCACTGAATGTTTCCATTCCCTGCCCCCGGTGGGAAATGAGTCCATTACTACAAACACATGTTGAAACCATGCTAAGCAGATACCACTGGTTTTATTTTAATAATACTCAACTCTGAAAAATATGAGAGCTAACCATCAACCTTAAAGCTCCCCACTGTCCTTGATGATGGATCTGGGACTAGAGGTGCCCATGGCAATGACCTCATGGTAATGGGAAGTAAGAGCAAAATGCTGGAGTATGGATGAGGGAGAGGGCAGGAGACAATGGGCCTGCTGCCCCCCGAGATGGACTTTGGATGGATGGAATGGGAAAATGTAAGAAACTGTTGCTATAGCATCTTCTATGCCCTGGTGTGTTCTCAATCTTCTCCTTGTTCTCTTTCTGAAAATGGACTTAGCCACCAAAGGAACTGAAAGCAGGGACTCCAACAATTATTTGTTTACCCATGTTCACAGCAGCATTATTCACGGCAGCCAAAAGGTCCATCTATGGACGAATAGATAAACAAAATGTGGTACATACACATAGTGGAATATTATTTAGCCTTAAAACAGAATGACATTGTGACACATGCTTCCCACACACTTTAAAGATATTCTTAGTGAAATAAACCAGACACAAAAGAACAAATATTGTATGATTCCATTTATATAAGACTCCTATATAGCCACTTTGTACAGACAGAAAGTAGAATGGTGGTTGATGGGGGCTGGGGTGGGGGTACAGAATGGGGAGTTATGTGCAGAGTTCCAGAATACGGATGATCAAGAAGTTCCGAAGATGGATGGTGGTGACAGTCGTACAACAAAGTGAATGTGCTTCATGCCACTGAAATGTACCATCAAAAAAATGTTACAATGGTAAATTTTATGTTATAAAATTTATAACATAAAATAAAGTGCTTGGTTCATCTTCCAGCACTGAGGGGCACATCAGAGGGGTAAAAGGAATATCTGGACAAAACACATTTTTAGTGATCCTGTTGGGGAAGAAAAATTTTTCTCTACCTTTCAAGGTTTTTTTGTTTTGTTTTTTTTTTTTTTTTTTGGCTGGACTATGAAGTAAATTGACATGAGACAAATTAACAGGAGAAAATCAAGTTTAAGTACATACTAAAGGGCTCCATAGGAATATGAGGCCCACAGGCAGTCAAGCAATGGAGGCTTATATGGCACCCGGGGCTAAGGAGAAAGGGGTAGAGGTCTGGGACTACAAAGGGAAGGAAAACCATTCACAGGAAGATGAAAAATAGTAAATGTTTGGGAAACAAATGTTTGTGGGGCCATACCAAAACAGTGGGACACAGAGAGGGATTTTAACAAACCGACTTTGCTAAGTCCCTCCCTGTCCCCCACCCCTGGTTCATACAATGCTGTGCTTTTCTATGGTGATAGCTCCCTTCCTGGAGGTGGTCCTCCTCTAAATTGTTCTAGGCAATTAGAGAAAGGTCAAAGCTTCTTCCTGAGTCTTCTGTTTCTTAAAAATATTCAGCCTAGGTGTGCCTGGGTGGCTCAGTCGGTTAAGCATTTGACCTCAGCTCAGGTCATGATCTCAAGGTTTCCAAGTTCGAGCCTTGTGTCAAGCTCTGTGTTAACAGCTCAGAGCCTGGAGCCTGCTTCAGATTCTGTGTCTCCCTCTCTCTTTGCCCCTCCCCAGCTTGCACTCTGTCTCCTTCTCTCAAAAAATAAATAAACAACAACAATAACAACAATAATCACATGCCTAAAATAATGCACATGCCAAGGAAACACATTTTGGGGGTGGCAAATTTTGCTCCCCTACCATCCCATGATGATGATTAGGGTGCCGATGAGTAGGAGACTCAGGCCTCCCATGGACAAAGCGCATGAGAGCCTGCCCCTCCCATCCTACAACCAATACGCCCTTGCCTATCCGCAGGCTCTCAGTGAGGTGAGGTTTCTAATTCCGTTCTCTGTGGGGCGGGCCCTCAGAGGGAGGAGAGGTGGAGAGGGGAATTTCCTTCTGCCAGGCAGGAAAGTAGTGTGAGGAAACAGAATGGAAAATGTCTCCTTCAGACCTCGTTTTAGAGAGTTGTCCCCTTTCCACCTCATATTGCCAGAAGGATGATGGAACAGCTGTCACCAGTTGGGTCTGACTCATTAGTTTATCATCTCTCCCACTCCTCTCCCTAACCCCCTCCCTCCAAACCCACCCACCCCGAAAATGCCTAAGCACAGTTGACTATTTTAAGAACTGAATTCCCTGTCGGCATGGCAACTTCCCGGCTGTATCTCTTGTCATAGCTGCCTGAATGGAAGAAAAGCCACCTATCACCAGGGCTCCAGCCAGCCTGCAGCAGAGATGTTTCGTGGATCAGACATGGCCAGAGGTGGACATCTAGTGCAGTTTACATATTCTCTTTATGTGTTTGCTTGTTTTACAGCCGTTTAGCGATGTAAAAACCATCCCTTAGCGAACTGGTCACACAAAAACAGGCTCCCGGCCAGAATTGGCCGTGGATCCCAGTTTACCCAACCCCTGTTGTGGGACAAGAGCAACAGGTGTTCACACTTGCTGGGTTTCTCATTGTGGACGTTTGAAGGATTTTGAAGGGTGAGTGGGCTACGTGGGGAAAAGACAGGAGAGGGTTACGGAAGAAGGACAGTGTGATTAATTGATTTCAAAACATTTCCCCCAAATATCTACATTTTATTATATTTTAAAGGTTTATCTATATCCTTGTGTTTCAAAATTAAGACTACGCCATCGTTACCATATTCCAAATAAGGATTGAAGTTTATAATTAGTTCCTTTTGTAGAAAATGATATTTATTTCATCACCTCTCCTCGTTCTTCACAAAGGCCAAATTTTCTTCAGATATATTGAAAGAGCGTTTTCAATGATTTTCTTTTTTGCCTGAAATTTTTTTAGAAAAAAAAATTTTTTTTTAATTTACTTTAGGGGCACCTGGCTGGCTCAAGTCAGTAGAGCATGCGACTCTTGATCTCAGGGTTGTGAGTTCCAGCCCCATGTTGGGCATAGAGATTACTTAAAACACACATACACATACACTTTTAATTTACTTTGAAATTTTTTGTTCATTGTAGGAAATTTTAGGCACACTGAAAAAGAATAATAAAATGAATTCTCATGCTCTCATGTACCTGACATGACTGGTTTATTCTCTTAAAATATGGATTAGATGGGGGAAAACAGTTTGCAAATATATTTGAATGGAATCCAGTTCTAGGCCATGTCCAAAAGTGATTGGTGAGGGGAGGGGTAGGAGGAACATCTGTAGGAAAGAAAAGGGGATCACTCTTTGATGGTTACCATGGAAACCACTAGGTTAAAATGGTTGAGTTTGTTTATGGGGCAGTGAGGTTTCTCCTCATGGACTTGGGGTCAGAGCTGCAAGAGAAAAATCCTTGTGCCGGTCCATGAGGATATCTCGCTGTCTCTGGAACTCCCTTCCACCCTCCAATGCTGTTCATGCTGTTCTCAGTTTGAGAATATTTTCGTTCCATTCCAAATTTCTAGGGTTTGCTTAAAAGAGAAACAGTTTTGTGTTTCTGTCCTCAATTTTAGGGCTTAGTTTTCGTATTGAGTAAGCCAAAGTGTTCATTGCATACTCACTTTGAGGAGTTCTGAGATTTGATAGCAGACGCTTGGGGTCCTATTTACAATAGTGGGTGGGTACCTCCCTCCCTGGAAGAAAGCCCTATAGTAGAAGGGCTGCGGGAGGTCTTAGGGTATTGACCCCCACACTAGAATGCAGGAAACACAACCGTGCTCCTCAGAAGAGCAGGGAACCCAGACTAAACCGATGAGATTGAGAGGCTCTGGATTTACTTACCCTTTCCGGAAGGAACTTGACCCCAACGTAGAATATCCATCATTCGCCAATGCCCAGGGCAGCTTTAAGACATCAGATTATTTACTATGGGGCGTACCAGTAGGAAGTGGAACTTCGGCACCATGCTCCTTGGACTTGGGTCCAAACCGCAGCATCTATTATTTCTACCGTGACATACTGTCTCTGTCACCTACTAATGGGTTGGTGGCGAAACCGAACACACATGACAAGCACCCATAAACGGCAGGCACAGAGACAGAGGCAGGCTGGGCTTACTCATCCAGGGGTAAACATGAGCAGAGGGACAGACAGAAGGCCGCCAAAAACCGAGACAGGTCCTCGCAGTGACGGACCCCCATTGCTGGGATGCCTAGACGATTGAGATCTTGCCCCAGTGCGCGCATCTGGCAGCTGCAGAGGGAAAAGGCTGCGCAGTCGAGGCACGGCCACCGGGGGGCGCGCGGGCCCGGGATCTCGAGAACTCCAGGCTGCGGGAGGGAAAGGGGCGGGAGGGCTTGGCTCCAAACACTCCCTGCGGGGTGTTAGTGAGCAAACTGCAAGGACAGGTACCTCCTGGGCAGCTGCTTTCCCTGTCCGTATCTCCCCACAAAATCAGAAGTTCCTTAAGGGTAGTGACCGTGTTTTCTTCCCTTGCTTCCCCAACTGCACAAGTCCCTTGCCCTCATCATCGGTTTGCTGAGCAGAGTCGAAGGATGCCGTCTCACTCTGGAAGGCGAGAAGCGGGGGCCAAGAGGAGGGACGCGAAGGCCCTTGGGGGAGCTTTGAGGCAGCTTTTCTGGAAAGAAATGAGAGATGATAGGTTGTCACCGGGTGGAGCCCAATCATTGGCGGAGGCGCGCGGGGTAGGGGGGTGAGAGGGGGGAGCTTTACGCTCGAAAACTTTGGGGGTGGAGCCTACAAGACAATGAACAATTTGGGGGAAGAATTAAGTCGACGACTCTCAAACTTCTTGATCTCAGGACTCCTTTATACTCTTAAACATTATTGAGGACCTCAAAAGAACCTTTTATTTATGTGGGGTCTACCTCCCCAAATTTACCATATTAGAAATTAAAACTGGAAATCTAAAAACACGTACTTTTGACTTAGAATTACAATAATAAACCTACCTCATTAACATAATTTTTAAACTAACTGTATTTTCCACAACAAAAAAAAAATTGTTAGTGGGAAGTGTGGCACCATTTTACATTCCTGCAAAATTTTTAAATGTTTAGCTTAATAAAAGACAGATGGAGCCTCATATCTGTTTTTGGACTCACTCTGTTGTGATAATCAGACTGAATTTTCCCAAAGCACATAGCTTCATATGTTTATGAGAAGACGAGAGGGGAAAAGGCAAATAACATTTTATTATGAAAATAGTTTTGACCTTGTGGACCCCCTGCCCAATTTTGACATTAAATAGAATGTTAACTGAGTACGGTGTTATTTTAGGGTAAGAATTGAAAGACTTTTTCTAAAACAAAGGTTGCCTTCTATGAGGGCTGAGGCCTGAGGCCAGGCTGCCTTGAACCTCCCCCACTGGCAAAGATGTGGCCTCCATGGCCAGTGATAGCAGAAAGGAGGGCCTCAGCTGGTGCAGATGCATGCCTGTTATATGTTCCCCGGCATCCTGGGGGTGGGAGAAGTCTATTACAGCTGACTTGTTACTGCCGGCTCTTTGAGTTGCAGCTGGCCCTGCAAGAGGGGCCAGACTCCCTCTCTTGAGGCCAAAAGCATAAGAGAAAGTTGATGCTCCTTGGGGATGGTCTTCTTTTTCTGACTCAATCTGCTGATTTTGAACCCATTTCATGGCTTCTTATCAATTCAAAAAGATTTCAAAACAATGCCCCACTCACCTCACACCCGTTAGAATAGCTGTCATCAAAAAAATAGGGATATGGAATCACTATATTGTACACCTGAAACTCATATTACACTGTATGTTAACTCACTGGAATTTAAATAAAAACTGTTAAAAAAAAGATAAGAGATAATAAGTGTTGGCAGAGGATGTGGAGAAAAGGGAACGCTTGTGCACTGTTGGTGGGATGTAAATGGGTGCAGCCACCATGGAAAATAGCATGGAGGTTCTTCAAAAAATTAGAAGTAGAATGACCACATGATCCAGTAATCCCACCCCTGGGTATGTATTCAAAGGAAATGAAAACAGGATCTCAAAGAAATATCTGCATTCCCATGTTTATTGCAGCATTATTCACAACAGCCAAGACATGGAAACAACCTAAGTTTCTATATATCTATATCTATACACACACGCACACACACACACACACACACACATATACACACACACTGGGATATTATTCAGCCATAAGAAAGAAGGAAATCCTAGCATTTGCCACCTGGTTGGACCTTGAGGGTATTATGCTAAGTGAAACAAGTCAGACAGAGAAAGGCAAATACTGTATGATATCACTTGTATTTGTGAGATCTAAAAAAGCCAAATGCATATAAATGGGAGAATGGTGGTAACCAGGAGCTAGGGGGTGGGGGGAATGGGGAGATGTTGGTCAAAGGGAACAAACTTTCAGGCATAAGATGAATAAGTTCTGGGGATCTAATGTACAGCATGGTGATTATAGTTAATAATACTGTATTGTATACTTGAAAGTTGCTAAGAGAGTAGATCTTAAGTGTTCTTGCCACAAAAAAGAGATGATAATTATGAGACGTAATGGAGGTGTTAGCTAATGCTATGGTAGCATTACATGTATCAGTGTATCAAATCAACACGTACACCTTGTTTTAAACGTTTATTTATTCTTGAGAGGGTGGGAGGGGCAGAGAGAAAGGAAGAGAGAGGATCCCAAGCAGGCTTTGCATTGTCAGCGCAGAGCCTGACCCTGAACTTGAACCCACGAACCACAAGATCATGACCTGAGCCGAAATCAAGAGTCGGATGCTTAACCAAATGAGCCACCCAGGTGCCCCAACTCATTGTACACTTACATGTCAATTACATCTCAGAAAAGCTGGGGGGTGGGAATAACAGGATGGCTCCAACACCTCTATGCCCCCAGACCTGCTCTGGGGGTCTGTGCACAGCACCCCAGTCTGAAAGAATAGGCAATGTGGGGACACTTGCAGCATGAGGTTACAAATGAGGAAAGTTTCTTTCCAGTTAATACCCTCCAAGGATACCCAGCTTGAGTGATTATCCTTATCATTTGTGGAATGGCCTACAAATCCTGATTCCTGGTCTCACCTCAGATCAACCAAGGAAGAGGCTGATTTTAAACTTCCAGTCCCACTCCCCACCCTCCTCTAGCCCCGCCTACCAACTCCAAAGACCCTCTGCCCTTAGGCACCTTGAAACCACTTGGAGCATGCATGGGTTTAAATTTTTGAATTCTCCAGGCCTAATCCCTAGAAAGCCTAGAACTCAAGTTTAAATAGATCTGGGATGGGCCCTCGAACACTTTCTAAACCTGCAGTCAGTTCATGCTGATGTAAATGACCCAGGACCACCCTTTTCCTCCAGGGTTATTATAGCCAGTGTGTTACTGTCTGTGTGTCACAGAGATTTTAGGCCCCAACTCAGAATCGCCCTCTGCTCATTTCCTTATCCTGTGAACAATCACACCCTTTCCTGAAGGGGGTGGGGGTGGGGGTGGGGGTGGGGTATCTAAATTTAAATTCCAAGGTTTACAAGTCTTATCTGATGCAGGTGACAATCTTCCTCCCCAGTCCCAGAACTATACCTTCCAAGAAGATCCCAGTCTTCTCAAACTCCATCTGGGCTCCTGCCTGAGCATTGCCTATGCCCACATTTCCTGGCATGCACACCGCCCTCCGCCCTTCTCTAATCTAGGTGTGGGTCAGTGCGTTTGAAGATGGATACGTGTCCATCTTTCAGAAAAGCCGAGTTAAAGATGCAGCAGGGGTGAAAATGCAGATTTAAGACCTCAGCTTTCTTTATACCTGGAGCCCTGCTTCTCCTTCCCCTCCAGTTCTGTAGAGGATATTTTAGTCCCATCATCACCGAAGAAGCTGCTTCTCCCTCTCCACCCACTCCCTCCCGGGGCCATTGGTTGGGAATGGCTTCCTGTCTGCTGGCTCACAGATTTTCCTAACAGGACTCCTGGCCCCCTAGGGATGGTCCGTGGGTCCCTGGACTCTGCTCTGAAACCAGCTCTCCCCTTCCTCTGCTTTGTTTCTAGATTCACATTTACTCTGCGTGGCACGCATTTGTGAACATTAACTCATTTCATCAGTTCCTTAAAGCATCAAGTTGTGATGAGTGGATTTTTTTTTCCAGTTGTGTCTAAATGCATACAAACACACACTTAGTAATGGAAATGGTTGTGTGGTGCCCAGTCTCATTCATTTTGTGCTGTCGTCTGAACTCCATGGGAACATCAACAAAATCTGGAGTTCTTCACAGTCAGCTCTGGAAGACTCGATTCTGGGAGAGACACGGCAAAAATGATGAGTGTGCACAGAGCAGGGCTGTCTCCCAATTCTGGACACCCACGTTGCTCCCACGCTGATTACATCTGAATTTCTGGGGGTGGGCTTATGCTTCCCAGGTGATCATAACTGGCAGCCAGGTTGGGAAACACCACCCTACTCCCCCCCCCCCCCCCCCGGAGACATCTTCCCTTCTGTACTAATGGGTTTGTCACCAGCCTGACCCCAAGACCTGACCTTTAACTGCTTACCTGCTTGTACCCACTGACTTTTGTCCCACATTTTTCCTTGAGTTCTTCTTCTTCTTCTTCTTTTTTTCTTGAGAAAGAGAGAGCTTGAGTGACTGAGGGGCAGAGAGAGAGGGAAAGAGAGAATCCCACAGGGGGCAGAGAGACAGGGAGAGAGAGAGAATCCTGAAGTGGGGCTTGAGCTCACCCAATGCGGGGCTCAAACTCATGAATCATGAGACCATGATCTGAGCAGAAGTGGGAGGCTTAACCCACTGAGCCACCCAGGCGCCCCTCTAGCATATCTCTTAACTCAGGCAAAAGACCCCACGGGCATAGCATCCCATGTTAAAAATCATGGAAATGAAAACTACCCCAATAACAATTGCTCAAACAATCCCAGCCACCTGTATTACCCAGATCAGTTTGACTTAACCCCCCCATTCACACCTGCACAGATGGACCTTGAAGGGACTCTTAGTGTGACTGACAGTTATCTTTATCTCATTAAAATACTAAAATCTTCACCCAAGGAGGAGCACAAGCCTCATTTACATAACATACAACGTAGGGGCAGGCATGTTTCCTTAAGGCACCTGGCACCACCTCTAACATACAAGGACAAGGTTCCCCTTTCCAAATGTTCATCCTAACCTTAAATAAAAGGAACCCATCACTTTTGCTTGGGGAGTCAAGGCTTTGGGACTTATTCTCTGTGATCTTCTTATTTGCTGCAAATAAAATCCCCTTTGTAGGACAACTCCACCGGGTGTAGTTTCTGTCTGGGGCTCACCCAGGAGTGAGCTCATGTTATTTCAGTTACAGGTTGACTTGGTTCGGAAGTCATCCAGAAGTTCGTTTCACCCAAGGAGAAAAACCTATCAGAATGAAGTCCTCAAGGGAGTTCAGGACATAACACCCCAAAATATTCTGCTTTGGTATATTGATTATTTTGCGCTGAAGGCACTTGAAAAACAGCAGATGCAGGGAGAGGCTCTCTCTGAACTCCCTGCATCTGTCCTAAAGACAGATCCCCTGAAAGGAACTCCATTGTCATCAACCCCCAACCCGGCGGTTTCACCAACCAGGGAAGACTGGCTCCTGTCACAGGAGAGGAGACTAGAAGGCCACACCACACCCAGACTTTGTCACACACCATCATACTTCGCATCGGTCCTTCTAAGGGCCCATCCATCTTTCCCCCAAGTCATTTACTCTCCCCTAAGGGACCTGCATCTCCACCCCCTTCTTTATTAAGATGGTATACAAGCTCTCAAATCTCATCTCTTTTTTAGGTGTTCACTTTTTTTTCCCTTTGTGATGCCCTTGTCAGTGCAATATTAAAAATCAATAAATTTGTATAACTTTTCTCCTGTTAATTGCCTACTGTCAATTTATCTCACAGACCCAGCTATTGAAGCTAGAAGGGTAGAAGGAAAGTCTTTCCTACGTCCTCATTCATTCTTTCTTTCATCGGGTATGTACTAAGCACCTAGCATGCCAAGTCCTATGCTGAGTATTAGAGATACTAGGTTGAAGGTGAAATAAATATAGGTCAGGCCTTAGGAGGTATAGTGGAGGGACTGGACATTAAACCAGCATCTGCAAAGAGATCTCACCATGTCCCCCTGGATCCTGGCCCATCCTAGTAGACTGAGGGAGGGAGGGCTTTTGAAGGATATTTTTGGGAAAAAAGTATTCATCCATGGAAATTTCTCAGCACCTATGGGAAGGGCAATTTCAGGGACAACACAGGTTCTGTGATCCGTCAGTACTAATGTTTTTAAAGCACAGGCTCTTCATTTCTTCATATTAGGCTTTGTATGCTCTGCTATATAGATCTTCCTCTACTTAAGATGGGATTAAGTCCTGACAAACCCATCATAAATTGAAAATATGGTAAAGCAAAAATGTGTGTTATATATCTAACCTAGCTAACATCACAACTTAGCCTCGCCGACCTTAACTGTGGGTAGAACATTTACATGAGCCTATAGTTGGGTAAAAATCACCTAACACAAAGCCCATTTTTTTGTTAAAAAAATTTTTTTTAACGTTTATTCATTCTTTGAGAGACAGAGAGAGACAGAATGCAATTGGGGGAGGGGCAGAGAGAGAGGGACACAGAATCTAAAACAGGCTCCAGGCTCTGAACTGTCAGCACACAGCCTGATGCAGGGCTCAAACTCGCAAACCACGAGATGGTGACCTGAGCCTAAGTTGGTCGCTTAACCAATTGAGCCACCCGGGCGCCCCAACAAAGTCTATTTTATAATAAAGTGTTGAGCATCTCATGCAATTTATTGAATACTGAACCGAAAGTGAAAAATTCATGGTGGGATGGGTGCAGAATAGTGGTGTGTCAGCTTTGACCCTCGTGGTCACATGGCTGACTGGGCTGTGGCAGAGAATTGTGCAGAATATCTCCAGCCTGAGAAAAGATGCAGATTCAAAGTTCCAAGTATGGTTTCAACTGAACGTGTATCATTTTTGCACCATCATAAAGTCAAAAGTTTCCAAGTTGAACCATCATAAGTAGGGGACCATCTGTACTCCCATCTTAAGGACAAGGAAACTGATATGTAGAAAGATGAATTCGCTTGTCTAAATCCCTCAGAAAGAAGAGCTGGATGCAAACCTTAGGTCTGTATCATACAGAGTGCTCCTTGTAAGAGCTAATCTATGCCAGCTCTACTGAAGGCGCTGGTAAAAACTGACAAGGCTGTGTCACTAGCCTCTCAGTGGCATCCTGTAAAACACCAGGTGCCACCACGAGCAGAGGCACCAGCTGAGGGCTGCTGGTGTCAGCAGTGGTGCAAGGGGCTTCAGAGCCACTGTGGAAGGTGGTGCTGGTGGCCTCAGCGGTCATGGTGGGCAGCCAGCCGTCACTTGGTGGCATAGTAGCTGACATTTACTGAGCACTTACGATGTGCCAGATACCACCTAAGTGCTTAGTATGGATTAATTTTTTTCCTATTTACAATTCCCATTTTTACAAGATTAGGACACCGAGGCCCAGAAAGGTAAGAGAAGCTCACTAGGTTATGTGTCTGATAAATATGGCACTGGCCCGTGCAGCCAGCATGTTCACTGATGGGCTTGTGTACTTCAGAACCGTGCATGCTGCCTGTCCCAGATGCCTTCAAGGGATGTAATAGCTTGAAGTGTGCTTCGTTGACTGGTAGTGCACCCCCAGGAAAGAAGAGGGCAGGTGTGACAGATTGCAACAGTGCCTTCAGGACTCTGCACCTCCTTCCTTCGGGAGATGAAGTCCACTTCCCAACCCCTTGCGTTTGCTTGGCCTCAGGATTTGCACCGACCAAGAGAATATGGCGGAAGCCAGTGGGTACCAGTTCCAAGCCTAGGCCTCAAGAAGTCGTGTAGCTTCTGCTCTCCCCGCCCTTGGAGCCCTGCCGCCACAGGAAGGAGCTTGGGAAGGCTAGCCTGCTGGCTGAGAGGTGCATGGCCCAGTCACCCTCTCAGTCCAGCTGAGCCTGCTAACCCCCAGATGTGTGAGTGAGGCAGTCCTAAACGATCCAGTGACCTGCCAGCTCACCACAGACACATGAGCAAGCCCAGCAGGCCTGTCTAGAAACTACCCAACAGACCCACAGAATCATGAGTAAGTACAAGTTTCTTGTTCTAAGCCACTGGGTGGCTTGTTATGTAGCAAGAAATACCTCAAGGAGAAGGAAGATACGGAGTTGGAGGAATTCCCACCAGGCAGAATGAATAAGTAGAAACCCTTCAGGCAGGGCAAAGAGATTCAGAGGAAGATGCGGGGGGAGAAGCTGCCTGGGTCCCTCAGGATCCAGCACCCTCACCTCTTCTCACTTCCACCAGCTGGAGGAATGGCAGTACTTTTCTAGAGAGAAACGACAAGATAGTGGGTGAAGAAGCTGTCAGCTGACTTTGGGAAGACAATCCCCAACTAGGCAGAGGCGGTTGCCACTCCACAGATACAGTGGTGTTGCATGTGGGCAGAGGGCGGACTTGAGACAGCCCCTACCACCATGGAAGGGCTCCGGCCACTCCCACTGGGATCGCAGGGATCCAGACAGTGAGCTGTGGGAGCCTCAACTCAAACAGCAGCTGTGTGAGGAATGGAAAGAGGGGAGAAATGTTTAGGACATACCCTGGAGCCAACTGAAATGGGGGGAATGGCCACTGGGGGGAGGGGCGGCCTAAAATGACACTGCTGTTCAGAGTACAAAAGGAAGCCCCCAACAAACAGAACAGATGGAAAGATGAAAGGATAATTACTAAATATCATCACCGTACAAAACGCACATATTGTGGCATAACCAAGTCTTCTTGGTTTTGACATTGTAACTTTTTGACATAGCCTGCCATCTGCTCTTGCATTGAAGGATCACCCTTCCTTGACGGATTTGATTTTTAAAAGAATCAAAGCCTGCGGGTAAAGCGGAGATTCTGTATTGGTAGAATTTCAGGCAGCCATTGAAAGTGGAGCAAGGTTTTTCTTTTACGTGGGCTCTTTCCCTGGGCTTTTGGCCTCAGTGCCAGCCACAGAACCACAAAAGGGGACCTCGGCCTCCGACTCTTTCAAGCCCCGTCTTCCAGAGTTGCCTCTGTGTTTCCCGGACTTGGGGGAGAGCTCTGTCCCCACCCCCGCTCCCGCTCCGGAGCGTGGGGGTAGAGGACGGCCGAGCCCCCGCGCGGCCACCAGAGGGCGCTGCGCAGTCGCCGGGCGCGCCGAGGCCGCCTGGGCGTGTGGCCTGGCGTGGGCATTTTTGTGTTGTTTAAATGCCAGCGTTTACTGCTCACTCTTTTCCCAAACATGTTTCTAATTTACCCGGTATTTCTTCTACGTGAAAAACTTTAGAAGAAGAAAAAAAATTCACGCTTAACTTTAGTTCCAGGGTGGGCAAAGGGGTTGGACACTAAATGCAGTTTGGTTCCAGAAACCTCCTGGGACTGGAGTCCCAGGACCTCCAGTCCTGGGACTGGGGCCGAGCAGCCAGCAAGGGCTCCCCAGACGCTACCCCTGGGTTAGGACAGAGGCACACTGAAACCAGCACACCGCACCCAGCCCCTGGAAATGCTCTTGCTAACACCCAGCAAGTCCGAAGGCTTTCCACTCCAGAGGAGGGTCCGTTTCGGGCGGGTTCTGGAGCTGGTGGCCGCGGCCGGGCGGAGGGGCCACGCGGCGCCCCGAACTCCCGCGGTGCTATGGGCCCGGTGCGGCGCTTCAGGGGAGCGGGGCGCGCGGCCGGCCCCCACCCCCGAGTTTCCGCGGGGGCGGGGGGCACAGCGGGCGCTCTGGGGCTGCAGTGCGGGCGCAAGGGAAAGTCGGGGAGGCACAGGGCAGGGGCTCCATGACGAGAGCAGAAGGGGCGTCCTGTCTGATGGGGGTGGCGGGGCCGGTTCCTTGGGCTCGGGTGGAAGCTAACAAGCCTGACCACCACAAACAGAAGGCGTGGGCGAAAAGACCCAAAGACCTTTTTGATTGCTTAGAGGTCTTGGGCAGAGAAAGCTCCTAATCCCTGGGGTGGCAGCTGGGGGTGAGGTTCTGGGGGGAGTGTCTGATTGGCGGCTAGGTTCTGTTTTTTCAGACCAGAAAAAAAAAAAAAATTCCCTGTCCCCTGGGGAGATTTCTCAGTCACTTTTCTCCTGCAGGAAGCTGCTTCTTGTTGGAGCCTCCTGGGATTGGCAGAGTTAAAATCCTTTAACCCAGGATGCCTTGGGCCTTTTGTTCAGCTCTGACAATGGAATTGGGTAGAGGGGGCTGGGAAGGCAAGTAGCTGGGTCCGGGTGTATCCATGGGGTGGGGGGTCTGGTAAAGCTGTGTGCAGTCACTGGGTGAAAAAAACAATTTAGTCCTGCGTGTGTGTGTGTGTGTGTTGGGGGGAGGCTGTAAGGGAGCCCAAGACACGG
The DNA here is from genome assembly GCA_028646485.1 of Cryptoprocta ferox. Taxonomy (NCBI): domain Eukaryota; kingdom Metazoa; phylum Chordata; class Mammalia; order Carnivora; family Eupleridae; genus Cryptoprocta; species Cryptoprocta ferox. The sequence continues at coordinate 77,513,265 of CM053576.1, read as the reverse complement.
GGCACCAGCTCCTTAACACGTGTGTATGAGTGCCTGCTGCATGCTCAACACACCCTTAATTACTCAGGGAGACCTTCCTAAGCTGGGAACTCAATATTGGTCCCTAAAAGGTTGGGTAATGGGTTTTTCTTGCATCTGAAATCCAAGGGAAGGGATCTCTGGCTCCCCTGGGCTCCCAGATTCTTTTAGATGTCTTTGTCTTCTAAAATTCTGTGCTCCCACAGGACAGCACTTAGTTAAGGACACTCAGAAATGCATACTCTTCAACCATATTAATCATCCCCAAACTGTTGCTCTGAATATATCATGTCCTCAGTTCAGAGTCCTGAGCAGCCCCCACTACTTCAAGGGGCTTGGAGTGATTGTGTTTAAGCCCTCTCACCATGCAGACTTTTCTTCCCCAGATCCCCACATGCATTCTCCCCTGAAGCCTGCCTGGCCCCTCATGGTCCCTTGGGCTTGTCCATGGCGCTGCTTTATTTAGAAAGGGAAGGTCTCTTTGAGGAGGTGACTTTTGAGGCCTTATGGATGGGAGGAGGCAGCCACGTGAAGATGTGGGGAAGAGTGCTCCAGGCAGGAGGGATAGTGAGGGCAAAAGCCCTGAGGCAGAAATTCACTTGTTGTGTTCAAGAGACACTATGGAGGCCACTGTCTGGGGGGTGGGGGGGGTATTGTGAACAGGAGATTTGAGGGGCTCAGGGGACATAGGCAGCGACTAGATCATCAGTCCTCATGGGCCAAGGTAAGGAGTGTGAGTTTTATTTTGATTGCAATGGGAAGCCTTTGGAGCCTTAGCTGGGAGTGAAGAGATTTCATTTATCCTTTAGAAAGATCACTCTCGCTGCTTTGCAGACCGTAGTCTAGGAGCCGAGGAGAACAGTTAAGATGCGATTGCAGAAGTCCTGGCAAGAAGAGATAAAACCAAGGTGGTGGCTTTAGAGATGGTGAGATGCAGTACTGGTTTCTGGAACAATTTTGGAGGTGTAGTAGGTAGGATTTACTGATAATCTGACCTACGACAGAAAAGAGGAGTTGAGGATGACACCTCCATTTTTAGGCTAACTGGATGGAAGGGATGCCCATGTTGGGGGTAAGAGATGGGTCAGTAGTTCTGTTTTGATAGGCTCTGCCAAGACCTATCAGACATCAGCTGGACAAATGGAGGCAGGTCTGGGTCTGGAATTCATGAGTGTCTTGCCTTCAGACTTAAATTTGAGAATAAGCCTGCAGATGGTATTCAAAGCTGTGGTTTGGGTAATCCCACTTAGGGAAAGAGTAAAGACAGAAGAGAGAGGGCTGACACAGAAGCCATGCCCACATTTAAGGCTCTGGTAGAGGGAAAGCAGTAAAGAAGACTAGGAAGAACAACCTGTGAAGTTGGGAGGAAAACCAAAAGATTGTGACTCTAAGGAAACTCAGCCAAGGAAGTATGGCAAGAAGGAGGCTATATTGGTCTGTTATTGCTGGGTAACAAACAGCCACAAAAAAATCTCAGTGGTGTATAACAGTAAATATTTCTTTTACTTATGCATTGTGGGTCATCTGGAGGTCAGCTGGATGTAGCTGACCTTGGCTGGGCAGCTCTGGGCTGCACTTGGGTACGAGTCTGTTCTATATACATGTTCCTTATCATCCTTGTATCAGCAGGGTGGTTAGGGCAGGTTTTTTTCCCATGGTAATGACATTGGCACAGGTAGGCAAGTGGAAACACAAGATGCCTCCTAAGGCCAAGGCTTAGAACAGGCATCATGTCACTTCCTCCTATATTCCTGTGGCCCACACAGGGTTACACAGCCAGGCCCAAAGTCAAGGAGCCAGAAAGTACACTCTGCCTCTAGTAGGGGGGTGGGAGGTGGAGACTGCAATATCACATAGAAATACGGATGCAGGGAAGAGTGACAAGAATTAGGTGGTTAAAATACCACTGGGAGATTTGGTGAGACAAGCGCCATGAACTGGCCACTAGTCTAGTCAAGGTGTGGGTCACTGGCACTCTTAGTAAGAGCCATTGCACCAGAATGGAAGGGATAAAAGCCCAGGTGGAGTGGGTGGAGGTGAGAACGGAAGGTGGGGGAGAGGACTGTCAGTCTAGAGACAACTCTCTCAGGAACATCTGCTCCGCAAAGGAGTAGCCAGCAGGAGACATGAGGCTAAGTCTAATATGTTTTTTAAGTTAGGGAATTAAGTCCTGTTTGACTTTGATGGGAAGGATCTAGTAGAGAGGAAGAGGTGGGGTGCACCAAGGAGAGGGAATACTTGTGTGGTGAAAGGGGAAGGGGCCCAGGGCTCAGATGGAGGGGCTGGACCCAGATGGGTGCAGAGAACACAGAGCTGCAGACACTCTGGTAGCTTTGGTGGCAGCAAGATCACACAGTTGGTCTGACGGTATCTATTTTGTCTCTGAAGGAGTCTGAGGTCAGATATGGAGAGCGAAAGAGGAAGGGTGGTGAAAATATGCAGAGAGAGGAGAAAGTGTGAAGTTGTTGCACTGTGGAGAGGGAAAAGGAATTTTCTAAGAAACTGTAGTAGGATTGTCCAGCAGTTCAAATGCCTATTTGAAATTTATGGCTATAAATTTGAAGTGAGTCCATCCAGAGCAGCTGGGGAATTTTCCTCAGCGGTGCGCAACTGCTCGGTTGCAGGTGTGAAGTAAACAGTTTGATTTAAGCACAGTTGGGTTTTCGCCAGGTGAACACGATGGAGAGAGACCAGTGTAAGGAAGTTAAGGCTGTTTGCAAGGGAGATTTTGTGTGCTGGATTGTGCAATCAGCTGGCTGAGAAGTGAAGACCTGAGGGGAGACACATAATGAAGGAACAGTAGCACAGTGGGTTGGAGGTCTCAGGTGGAGCCAAAAGACTGCAGGGGATGAGCTGGGGGACTGACGGGGGGGGGGGGTCTTGGAATCTGAGATTTGGGGCATAGTATAGACATTCATGGTTCCAAGGTCCAAGGTATGACCAGAATGCTAGGGCAGGAGAAGATACACTGCTAGGGCTAAGGCAGTCAAGGGGCTTAGGGGCCAAGGTGTTGGGGGGATCATCAGCACTGAAGCTGTGGTCACCAAGAATGATGACAGAGCTTGGTGCGAAAATCATCAGGGAACAGAGAAAGTGGCCAGGAGGATGATAAGGTGACGCTAGCTAGAAGTGGTGGGTAGTAAACTCGGATGACAGGCAGTCCAAAGGAGCTGGGGTTTCCAAGGCAGAGAAAATAGATTGGAAGTTTTCATGGTGAGTGAGGACCTCTTGAAGTGCAAGGTCTGGGGGAGAAAAGAATCTCTCTTGGAGAGAGCTGTGGGGACAGCTGTGCCCTCAGGGGACAGACAGGCTCCAGGAAGAAGGCGGTGAGGGTCCTAGTCTTGGAGATCTAGAGTAGAGGATGGGGTATGATTTGGGAGGGCAGGGAGGGGAGGAGGGTGTTGGGGGGGGGGGTGTTCAGCAGTGAGGGGTAGAGCTTGGGGCTGGGATAAGTGGGCGTGAAGCGCCATGGGTTTGCTCTCCCTGGCCGGAGGGAGGTGTCAGGGCACCCACTCCTGGCCCCTTTGTGGAAGGTTCCCAGATTACGCTGGGGGAGAGGGGAGAGGCAGGAGTTGGGAACAGACTTCCTTTTCCAGGAACCCCCTTAACTTTGGTTGCTGGTGATTTTCACTTAGGCCTTATCATCTACTTCCAGATGTCTTTAGTGTTCTTCTGTGGATTTATTTCCTCAATGAGTCACAAGTTCGGATGGTAGGAACCCCATCGGATGGTAGGAACCCCATGTGCCACTTTGCACCACTCAAGTCCAGCACAGCACCTGACATGAAGTGGGAGCTTCTCAAATGTTTGTTGATTGAGTTGGATACAATGCGGTAATGTTTCTCTTTAAGGCCAAGAGTGGGGCCCGTTGTCTGGAAGCGGCGGTAGGATGGGGGGGGTGTCCTTCTGCCCGGGGGAGGGGGGGGCACGCCACCCCCACCGGCCAGCTGCCGCGCAGCCGCCCCTCTCCCTGCCCCTCCCCCGCAGCCGGCAGGGTGAGTAACCCGACGCCTGGGCCCGCTGCCCCTCCCGACCCAGCTCCCGGTGGCCAATGGCCGCGTCCAGAGCCTCCGCGGGGAGTCGCGGGGCCCCGGCGGCCGGCGCCGTGCGGCCGGGCTGGAGCTGGGGCACCCGTAGGCAAAGGGCTGCCCGTCTGCGACTCGAGCGGCCAGGCTCAGCCCCCCGCCTGGGCTCTCCGCCCTCCCGGTTCTGCCCTGGCAGCCTGGCCCCAACCCCTCCCGCTGTCGGCCCCAGGCCTGGAGGCCAAAGGGACCCGACACTCAGCGCAGACTGTGGCACCCAGCGGACCAAGTCGGGCTCCTCGCCCTCTTTGCCCCCTCCCCCCAGCCTAACGGGTCGGGACACTTGGCTTGTAGGCCCCTCTCAGGACCAGCCAAAGGACCTTGGGCAGCCACGGAATCTCTGAGCCTCAGTTTCCTCATCTGTAGTTGAGGCAAGTGCTTATCCACCTCTCCGTGGGGTGGTGTGAGGACCCAACCAGTGAGGGGCGTGAAAGTCCTCCTACATTAGCCAGAGGAAGGGCCAAACCCAAGTCACTGTGAAGTGTCACCACCTGCCCTGCAGCAATGGGAACGGCAGCTCCTCCTACTCTCCATTCCGGCTCCACCCACCATCCTGGGAATTCCCTGGGTTCAAAGGAAGAGCCCAACACCCCTTTCCTTAACACCCCAGGCACTGGCATTTCCTGCAGCCCGTCTCTCCCGATGCAGAAGTCAGCTGGTTGGGTTTAGCAGCCCTGGGAGAGGGGAGCTGGCCATATAGGCTGTGCTGGCAGGACGGAGCACAGTCAGGGCACCTCTCCAACTATTTCATCTCTTATATACTTACGAGAGTGTAAGAAGTGTAAAGAGGAAACCCTCCCCAACAACCGCTTTTTCCTCCTCAAAAAATTAAAACTGCACACTCCTGACAATTACTGTCTGTAGGCTACAAATATTCATGTGTCTAATCGAAACCTTCGATCATGGTACCCAAAAGAAAGACAATGGAGAGCTCAGGAAATACATTACAATCTGGAAGAAGAGAAAGAGGGGAAGTCTTTGTCAAGGGTCAATTATTTTAACACTCATAGCCTCCCCACACCCCCAAAGTAGCAGAGTGTGGGTTGCCAGTGGTGATGGGGACACACATGTGGGGGTCCCCTGAGTTCTTGGTTTCTGTGTCTGTGTCCTGAACAGGCTCCCAGGTGGCTCCTGGAACCTGCAGAAGGGGTTCACACTTTCTCTGCACTGGGCTGGTAACCCTCGGGCACCTTGCCTGGGGCACAATGTCAGAGTGATAAACTGTTCTCTCTTTCTTGGGACTTGGGACTCCAGGGCCAGACAGCCCCATCAGGCCCGCTAGATGAATCCAAAAGCAGGAAGTGCCCGGGAAGTGCAAGAGGGGGTCCTTAAGCAGGAAGAGAGAGAAGTGCCCAGCAGCCCAGGCCTGATGTTCTGCAGGCTTCCTGAACTCATTTGCTTCCAGACCTTTGCAGCCTTGCCAAGCTGTGTGTGAAAGATCAGAACAGCTGGAAATTTTTATCAGGAAAGCACCAGGTGCTGAACAGGTCTCAGTCTGACTTACTTAGGGGCTGGGGCCATTTGAGTTGGCATTCTCGCCTTAGCCAACAGGCAGTAATTGCTCGCTCTTGGAAGACAGTCTACCCCTGCGCCTGTGCAGGGGCAGCAGTAAACCCAGGACACAGTGCTTGGGATGGAAACTAGGAGCCTCCTCCCTTCCAAGCGCCAGTTAGATGATACAAAAGGCCTCCTCTGCTGGCCAAGGAGAAGGGGATGGGCTGACCAGGGAGGGCCTGGACTGTCACCCAGTCATAGCCAGGCGGCTACAAATGAAACACAGGCCTAGAAGGCTCAGACAGGCACTCAATCTTTCCCAGAGCCAAGAAATCCTGGCTAGAAACTTGACTACGGAGCAAGGAAAGGCACCGGGAAATACTTGAAACCAGGCGAGACCCCTGGTGATGTTGGACTCTTGACAAACAAGGAGCTGAGCCAAATCTTCCCCCACCCCTCCCCGCCTGGCCCAAACACAAAAGCTGAGCTGGCCAGAGAGGACTCAGGGGAGGTGGTGGAGGAGCTGGGGAGGGACCCAGCAGGAAGAGGAAAGCAGGCAGCAGGGGTAATTTTTACCCTGCTCAGCCCTCAGAGTTCTCATACAGCAAGTCTGCAGGGCAGGAAGTTCCCTGGTGGCTTTGCACAAAGCCAAGGTCACTCAGAACCTCTGAAAGTTCCCATAAGGGGCTTCAGAAACTCCAACGTGGCAGTGTGGAGTCCCAAACACACAGTAGCCAGGCTGCGTGGGTCAGCTTTTATTTGAAGAAGGGGTTTGTAGGGGCAGCTGCTGAGGGAGGGCAGCACCCCCACCCCCAGCCCCAGGCTGTGGAGGGACAGACCTGAGCGCTCAGAACAGACTCAGCTCTTGGGTTGGGGTGGGTGGGGGTGGCACTCAGCTTGCTTTATTTTAAATGAATATGCACGGTAGCGTGTTATGAGTAAAATCTATAAACCTAAGGAATCCTATTGTTCACATTTCTTGTAATGTGTGAAGGGGGTTACTTTTTAAAAGTTCTAAAATTAAAGAAAAAAAGAAATCATCCTATGTTTGAAGATAGATCCAGGGTCTCAATTTTCTTTTTCCTTTGCTAAATTTTTAAAGAAGAAAAAATAATAAAAAGAAATATGCTATAGTATGAAGACTTCATGGTTTTTTAAATTAAAAAAGCTGCTTTCTGAATATGAAAGTAGATCATGCTCTATAAAAAGAAATTCAGACAAAAGGTATAAAAAAGGCAGCAGAAAATCAACTATAATCCCACCACCCAATGATAGATAGCCCAGATAACATTTTTGTGTATTTTTTCCCTATTTTCTATATGTGACCTATGTTTTTACAAGAGCTAAAATGATTGACATAAGAATGGCCATAGCCATCTTCCTCCCTCAGCCCTGGACCTTGGGCAGAGATGCTTTGGAGAAAGAGTTGGGCCTTGGCACCCTGTGAGTGGGGGAGAGGGGAGGTCTTCCATGAAAGATGGCAAGGGGCCCAACTGAAGTCTCCTTGGAGGGATACTTTTGCTACCCAGCACCCTTCCCTTCAGGGAATCACCGTTTCCCCATTCCACAGTAACTCACTTAGCCCATATTCTTTGGTGGTGCTGACCTCACACCATTGTCCCCTACCCCATCCTGGCCTGGAGCCACATCAGTCAGAGGTCTCCATACTCTGATCAGGGTGATTGGTCCAAGGACAGACACATGACCTCTCTTGCAGGCTAAGCATCGAGTGACATCAGAACTAGCCGTGGCCCCCTCCTCCCACCAGGTGAGGGCTGCTGAGATGCACACAGAACTGAGAGACAGAGACCAAACCTTGACAGCATCACTGAGTCCCACTACCAAGCATGTCTGAAGCCAGCAGGCTCCATCCTGGACTTTTCACTTACATTAGCTCAGACATTCCTTTTTTCCCATTAGATTTTATTTTCTAAGCATTGGCTTTTTTTTTTTTTTTATTGAGGGTTTTTTTTCGCAAAACTTAAAATTAACTATGAACCGTTTTAAAGTGTGTGGTTCAGTGGCACTGAATACATTCACAGTGTGGTGTAGCCATTGCTTCTATCCAGTTCCAAGACATTTTCATCACCCCAAAAGGAAACCCCATGCCCATCAAGCAATCACTTCCTCTTCTGTCCTTCCTCTCGACCCCTGGCAACCACTACTTTGCTTTCTGTCTCTACGGCTTTACCTGCTCTGGAAGTTTTATATAATGGAATCACACAGTGGGTGACCCTTTGTGTCTGGTTTCTTTCACTTAGCACGATGTTTTCAGGGTTTATCCATGTTGTAGAATGTTTAAGGATTTCACTCCTTTTTAGGGCTGAATAATATTCCACCCTATGAATATACCTATCAGATTTTGTTTGTTTATTCTTATGGACATTTGAATTGGTTCTACCTTTTGGCTAGTATAAATAATGGTGCTGTGAACATTCATTTATAAGTATTTGTTGGAATACCTGTTTTCTAATTTTTTTTTTTAATTTATTTTTGAGAGACAGAGAGAGACAGGGCGAGCAGAGGGGGGTCAGAGAGAGAGGGAGACACAGAATCCAAAGCAGGCTTGAGGCTCTGAGCTAGCTGTCAGCACAGAGCCCGACACGGGGCTCGAACCCACAAACTGTGAGATCATGACCTGAGCCGAAGCCGGACGCCCAACTGACTGAGCCACCTAGGCGCGCCCCGGAATACCTGTTTTCAACTCTTTTGGGTATATAACTGTGAGTGGAATTGCTGGGTCATATGGTGATTCATGTCCATGCCTTCCTTTTCTAGATTAATGTGAATTGTGTTTCTTTCCTGGGCAACCAGCATGGCCAAAGCAGCCATAGCAAGTGTTCTACCTGGAGGGAGTGGGCAACTGGAGATATAGGAGACAACAGAGAGGAAATCCGTTCTCAAGTGGGAGAGTGACATGAGAAAGTACTTTCTGGGCAAGCGGCAGGGCATACTGTGTGGGAGACCCACAGAGAAGAGGAATCTTATGGCAGCTGCTTCAGCAATCCAGTCTGTGAGAGGAAATGCCTCCTCCTTCCTCTATTCGTGCCTCTTCCCCTTCCTGCCAACGCCTGCCCACTGTGCAGGAAGGAGCCAACAAGGAGCAGTCTGGGTGGGAGAGAACACATTTTCCCTTTAAACAAGAAGGGTCTGTTTCACTGTGTACCTCCCACAGCTCTGCCGGGGATTGATTTCTCCATTGTGATGAGCCACAGGTCAGCCCTTGAGACCACACCTGGGGTGGCCAGCCACCTTCAGATATGTCCACTCTGCCTGGGACTCCAGGTAGAGTGAAGCCTCTGACCCAGCTTAGAAGAGAAACCACTGGGGCCTCTGCTCCTGTTCCTTCAGTTCCATGGACCACCACGTTCCACACTCCTGATGTTATCAGTCCCTCCGGGGACTTGTTTGCCATACGGGATCCATGCTTCTGCTCACTCTCATTCCCGTGTGTGGAGATTCTCTTCAGAGTCAGTCTCACCCCCACTGTGGGAAGTCCTACAGGTAGATGGTGATTCTACTGGTTTCTCTTCATGTTGGGCACCCTCTGCGGGCGCCAGGCTGAGAAAACACCTGGGCGATGGGTGAAGAGTTGCCGGGCAGGAACATGCGGTGGCAGGGCTCTGGAAATATCACTAACTCAAGGCTCCTGTCCCTGTGGAGCATGCAGCTCAGTGGAGGGAGACAGACATGTGCCCAGAGGGGGTGGGTGGCACCTTAGAGGGGCGCTGACAAAATTACAGCAGTAGGGAAATTTGATTTTAGAACCGTCCTACTAAATCTTTATTTACTTCGTATTTTCCTCAGATAATTATTTACTTAATTGTATTAACAATCAATATATATTGAGATTTAATAAAAGTACTAATTTCACCTAGTTTAGGAGCTGAGCTCTTCTGCTAACAGCCAGCATCAGGTTGGCAGCCAGGTAAGGGAGTCATGTTGGAAGTAGGACCTTCAGCCCCTGTCAAGCCTTCAGGTGACTGTGGCTCCAGCTAGTGTCTTGACTAAAACTTCACAAGAGACCCTGAACCAGGACTGTTAAGCTAGGGTACTCCTGAGTTTCTTTCTGATCCACAGAAACTGTGGAGATAATAAATGCCTGTTGCTGTTTGAAGCACTTAAGTTTTGAGATAATTCCTTACATGGCCATAGAGAACTATTGCACAATGTTTGCTGTTGCTATTTTCTGGGGTCGGTACCCTGGCGGAGAAGCTGGGAAAGGAGGTGTTCTGACTCAGGTGTGCTGGGAACAGTGTTAAAGCTGAGAACACCTTGCTTCCAGGTTGTGTATAATGTGATGGGCTAAGGACCATCTGGGCAAGTTTCAAAGCTTCTTTTGAAAGGAAAAGTTTCACACCGATCTGAAGTGTACTTTCGAAGCCAAAGGTTTCACAGAGGAGATGCCTAAGCTGACAGACGTTGTTCACAGATGACCCCAAGCGCTCTGGTGACAAATGTCAAAGCAAGATTTTCTGGGGCTGTTGACCTAATGCAGTTCCCACGGTTAGAAACTGATTGAGCACTTTCATCACAAAAAGCAGTCCCCACCACAGATTCATTTGAGTCGGTGTTTCCAGCACGTGGAAGTTTAGCCCTTCCCATGAAAACACCGTGAAAACCTCTGCAGGATTTCCCAGCGAAACTGGCTTCCCTCCCTTCCCTCCCTGTCACCAGGAGCTGGACAGAGCTCTGGGGCACATGACAACCACATTTCATCAGCTCCCGTGAGCTCATGTCCAAGAAGTCCCCACCCTCTCCCCTCTCAGTACCGGAGATTCTGGGAAATCAGCTCTATTTTCAGCCTCCAGGTTTCCTTGTTATTAGGAGCACTGAGCTCCTCGGAAACAAGTGGCCGCAGGGGAGCTGAAAGAAAGGAAGATGAAGCGAGACCCACACAGCCTCTGAAGGAGACAGTTTTCAATTTCAACCTGAAAACTCCGGAAACCTTTGTGGAGAATTCTTTTAGCTGCCGCCCCTTGGGGACATCAACTGTATTTGGGGTTAGGTTTGGTAAGAGTTTTCTCAGCGAATGACTGGTCAGCCAATTTGAGCTTCCTTCCTTGAAAGAAGTTTGATATAGAACATTTCAAAAGAGAGTCTTACCACTTCTACACCTTTTGCTGCTTATTCCTTTCTTCTCTGGCTTTGTTGCTTAGAAACAGACCTTAAATTCAGCAACATCAACCTCCCCATGGCTGTAAAGGGAAGCAGTTGAGAAATGACCATTTTTCAGTTTCCCCCGTCCTTTGGGAAAAAAGAACACTGAACTTGAGTCTGAACTTTTTAGGGACCCAGGGGCTTACAAATCTTTCTTCCTCCAGCAGAGGCCCATAGACAGTAAAGGAAACAAATCCAGCCAACTGGCTATTTAAAAGCCTTCACTTAGCATTTGATGAAGGATGCCATTTGGATTAACCATTAAAATTGACTTCCAATTCCCAATAGAAATTGAACGTACCACCCAGGCACAGCACGCAGGGTGAAAGAAGACACCAACAATGAAAAAGTGAAAGCTTGGTTTCCTAGAAAAAACCACAGTTTGGGGCACCGGGGTGGTCCCAGATTGAGCATCCGACTTCAGCTCAGGTCATAACCTTGCGTTCACGAGTCCTGTGTCGGACTCTGTGCTGACAGCTCAGAACCCGGTGCCTGCTTCAGATTCTGCGTCTCCCTCTCTTTGACCCTTACCCTGCTCTTGCTATGTCTGTCTCTCCCTCTCTCTCAAAAGAAGGTAAACATTAAAAAATTTAAAAAAAACAAGAACCACTATTTGGATATTGGCCTTCCCAATAGGATAGGAGGATAGGAGGTCTCCTCCGCAGTTTACTTGGCCTCCACTCGTGTCCTTCTTTGAGTGGACAATATCAGTGCCAGAGCCAAAAGGTAAATGGTATGTGAATAAGGTGTCCCTAGCAGCAACTTTAGACAAGGCTGGCAATGTAAGAAAAGCAAAAATGAAATCAAAGTAAAATACTGCCAATGCTTCTATTGCAATTTGCATTACATTACCCATAATGATTTGTAATTTTACATTTAAAGCTATTATCTTTTGGCAGACACCTTGACTTTAAATAAGTGTCTGTTACCCCAAGGGGCTGAGGCAAACTGTGCCTAGCATCCCACGGTAAGATCCAGAATGAGGATATCCATGCAGGAGTGCGGCTACCCGGGCAGGAGCAGCACCAGCCTGAGGCCGTGTCTTCCCCTTTGGCATGAGGCCGCCCTTGCTTGGCACTTACCACGGTCACTGCTTTGGTGACTGTCATCCTGCCAAAGGCTTTAAGCTACCACCTTTCATCTACTCCCACTTCTTTCTGCATAGAGACTATCAAGTATCTTACATTCTTCCTTTCGTGCCCTAGGACTGTCTGATAAGTGCACCAAAGGATCATCTCTTGGTCTCTGACATCTAGGAACCTGCATATGCTTAAAAACAGCAAGAAAGCTCCCAAAAGAATGGCTTACAGAATGAGAAGTTGGATGGATTCCAACTGGAGTGCCACTTTCCTAACCCCACACACCTTTAAGTGACAAGAGACTAAGGAGGGATAGGGGGTTATCACAGAACATTCCAGTCCTTTTGTCAGAGTCTGAAAGCCCCTTGGAGCAAATGACTCTACAGAAATTCAATCAGAATGGAATAGGCAGAAGCAAACTGAGGGGCAGGCTGGGAGCTTTTTCTGCCCCCAAAACATTCTACACACCGATAGGTACTAATATAGTAAAAAGAAATAGGACAAAGACATAAAGTACATAGCCAGTGGCTGGTACATAGTAAGTATATCAGTTAGCTCTTTCTGTTTAACCATCCAGAACTTAGTGGCTTAAAATGACAACCATTTTTTAGCTCATGATTCTGCAGTTTGGCGTATTTAGGCTGGCTCACTCACTCTCTGCAGTCAGCTAGTCTAGGATGGGCTCAGTTGGGATAGCTCCTCTGCATAGCATGGCGCCTCTTTCTCGGACAGGCTAACCCAGCCCATTCATACCAGTTTCCGAAAGAGAAGTAGACACGTTCTCCTGAGGCCTAGACTGGGAACTGAACACATAATACCCACTGCATTGTCCTGGGCACAGCAAGTCACTAGCACAGCCTGAATTCAAAGAGTGGACAAAGAGGCTGTTGCTATTGGGGGAAAGAGCTGAGAAGTCCTCTTGCAAAGTGGTGCTTACAAAGGGAGTGAAGAAAGGTTGTGGGCACTTTTGCAATCTACTACTGTTAGACACCAGTACATTCTGTGAGTGTGTAGAGTTTTCCTACCATTTCCAAAAGGAAAGACATTGACTTGTCAGTTGCCAAGCCTAGGATGAAAAGATACTTAAAAAAGCAAGACCATCAGACTGATAAAGAAGGTCGTCAAAGGGCAACAACCTTGTTCATGTGCTGGTTTCCCCTAAAGCCAACAACCCCCAGGCCCAGGGTACCTTCTCTGATCCAGCCTCACTTCCCCTTCCCCTTGATGGGACAAACTGTGTGGGCCTTACCCAAGTCCAGAGGCCTGGCTTCAAGACACGAGTGTGTGGTTAAGGAGACTTTCTCCATCTTCGGCTCCCCATCTAGCAATCCTATTTCCGTGTTTTCTGCTGTCTTCTTGGAGTCATTTCAGTCTCTCTGGCAAGAATGGATTCTCTACTCTGTGAGTTAGAGGTTCGTCATCTTGATCTGAAATGTTTATGTCCCCCTTACTTGAGAGTGAGTAACATATGGCCAGGGTCTGTGAGATCATCCTGTTTCTCAAATTGGCGAGATATTTGGAGACAAGTGTGAAGAAACCCAGGCTCGGTCTCAATGTGTACTGACTGGCTTCTGTCACATTCTCAGGTGAGACAAATCTGTCTAGTGAGTTCCCTTCAGGAGTGAGAAAGGTATACACCTCTTCCTTCTGATTCCCACCACCAGTGTTATTACACACACATGTACAATGCACTCATAGAACTGCATTGTTCTGTTTCTTCAGCAGAGCCGATACTGTTGCTTCTTGTCTTTATCCTCAACTGTCTTTTTCATCACCGTTTCTAGCTCAGGGTGAGCATGGGACATCACAGTGACCTGCGAGATGGAGGCAAAGTCAGCCAAGTGAGACTTCTGGAAAAGCTTGTTTCCCTGACTTAAAACAAAAACAGAAACAAAAGGACCCATGAGCCCTTTGTCCTTCCTCCTTCTTCCTGCCTGAAGCGTTGTTTTCAGGCCAGGAATTGCAGCAGCCATATTGTGACCATGAGGACTAAAGTCATGAGCTGAGGATGGTAGAGCAAAATTACAGAAGAGGCCTGGGTATCTGCTGACTTATTTCAGCAGCTGCGGCAGCCCTAGGGTTAAACAAGTTAGTGTAAGTCAACGTTGGTTGGATTTTCTTCTTATTTGTAGCCAAACAAACTCTTTACTGTTACAGACAGGATCTTTACTGGTTTCAAAGGAAAGTGGATTCACAGAAATATAACTGAGGGAGCGGAGTATTTCTAAGGAAGTCCCAGAAATATATCCATCAGAGAAATCATTGTCCATTTCAGGCTTCAAGTTTCTACTATAACTTGCCTGGAAGGGAAATAAATCGGTATCAAGGAGGGTTAGGATGCCATCCCCTGAAACCTACTATTATATTTTATTAAATCTCTGATGCCATCAGTTGTAAAGTGTGGCAACATTTTTTGATTACTGTAGAAGAAAAAATGTTCTTAAGACCACCACTAATCATAAGACGCATGTATTCTGATTTCAGAAATTTTAAAATGTTGGAGCATCCTAGCATCAGTGAAATATGGCATATATTTGCTTCTTTGGTGATTGCCTGCTGTCTTCATTAGAGCTGACTTGCTCTGTGCTGAGTCCTCCATACCTGGAATTGGGCCAAGCACAGGACAGGGTCCATAAATATCTGTTGTGGAATGAATCAGAGATCAAGTCCCTGCCTTTCCAATAACTTCTCATGTCACCCTGGCTGAACAAAGGATTTCCCTTTGTGCCTCGTTTCATCATAATGTAGTTTAACTGAACCTCACCAGAACAGGAGAAATAAAAAGCTCCACAGAAATGGAAAGTGGACCCACACTCTGCATCACCATGGCGATGCCTCCCAGCACCTCCGCTGGATGCAGAAAGGCCTCATTCTCCATCATCGCTAGAAACCCCACTTTCCCCAGAGCCCGATTCCTTCTAAGGTTCTGGGATTAACCCTTTCCAGTCAAGACTTTCCCAACCCTCTGGGTTACTCAGTGGGCTCCCTGCAAATGGACAAGGTGCCAAGGAAATAGGCAAGGGTGTTCCAGCAGAGACATGGAGCTTTGTAGCTTTCCTGAATTTCTCCAGGAAGTCAACATGCAAGGGTGTTGTTGACCCAAAATATTTGTAAGTAACATCAGCCTGCATCTGTCCGAGGCATAGTCTTGCCCAGTCCAAATCACTGAGCTGAGGAGGAGGAGGCACCCTTCCTGCACCTTATTCAGAAATAGTAAAGATAATAGTAATAACTTACACACAGCGAGTGACAAACCCATTGTATATGTCTCCTCATTTAAACTTCAACAAAAACTTGTGGGATAAGAAAGATCACTATCCCCTTTTTTACAGGAAGGGAAATTGAGGCACAGTAAGTGGCACAGCCTGGCTTTGAACTCAGAGTCTGTGCTCATTACCATTATGCTCTATTGCTTTGTAACTGCCTTCCACTGGGTACCTAGGTCACGCTAGGCTTTGAGCATGGCACCAAGGCACAGACAGGAATAAAGCCCAGTACTTGCTCTGAAAATATTCATGCTCCAGTAGAGAAGACAGACCTGCTGACAGAACCTAGCAGAGGTGGGTACACAAAGGCTCACAGGGACACAAAAGAAAGAGAGAAAGGACTGGGCCTGGGGGCAATCAAGGAAGGCTTCACAGAGGAGGTGGCTCTGAGCAGGGCATTGAAGAGAAAGTAGGAGTTTGTTCAGTAGGCAAAGGAAGGTCAGAGGATCCCAGGGAGAAGCTTCTTGAAGAGCTGGATCTGGGGAAAAGGAGGAGACAGAAGTCAGGGGTGAAAATTAGGGAAAGGGCTCCATGGGGAAAGAGTTTCCCTGCCTTGGTCTGGGAGCCTGGGAAAGATGTAGTCAGCAGAGGAACACGGTTGTCTTGCATTTGGGAAAGAGCATTCAAGTAGCTGCACAGTGGGTGATTGTGGGAGAAGAGAGAACTGCGTCAGAGTGGACTGTGAATTTTATGTTCCGTGAATGACACTGTAAGATGAGACGAGAAGGGTGGGCAGACACGTAGACCAATTCTGGCTTCAAGTAGAGAAGGGGATGGACATCCATGCCCACAAAACTCTCACACACGCTGGGTAGGCCTTCCATATGTTCACATGGAATGACGAGGGTTTCTGGCAAGATCCCTCTTCCCAATTCTAAAACGCCACCATCTCTCTCTCTCTCTGATGCCTGAAATCCCACCACCAGAAACTACTTCTCTGGGTTAAACACCGATCTTTCTTTTTCAGAGTTTTCTTGTTTTTTCCAAAGTGGTTCTTTTACTTATTTTTTAAATTTCCAAAGTGGCATACTTTCCTACAGAAAAAGAAAACTTAAAAACATACTGAAGATGTCCTATGTTTCCTTCCTGACTGTGGCTGAGATTCTGAGTGTTCTCAATATCTATCTATCCTTGTTTCTTTTTTCAGTGGCAGAACTTGGATTATATTCTGGATGGCAGTGTGTCTTGCTAAAACAAAAACAAAAACAAAAAACCCTCCATTTCCTAGACTTTTTTTTTTTTTCAGCCAGGTGTGACTATGTGACTAGATTCTGGCAATGATGTAAGCAGGAGTGTTTTGTGGGACTCCTGGAAAGGCTGCTTAAAGGGAGTTGACTCAGCAGGAAGTGGGAGAGAGCTTGAGTCTTTCTTTTCTTCCTTCTAGCCTGTAACCCAATGTGATGTGATGACTGGTGCTTCAGCAGCTATCTTGGATCATGAGGTAAATTTGAGGATGGAAGCCACATACCAAGATAGTGATCAAGAGGCCATACTATACCAGTCCCTGGACTGCTCAACTCTTAGATAAGAAAGAAATACATTTCCATTTTTTAAGCTGCTTTTATTTTAGAGCACACATGCAGCTGAACCAAATTCTGTATGACACATCAACTATGCTGTCTTTTAGAGAAACTGACTGGCCCAATTGGAATCACATATGGGCTGTATGAAGCCAGATCCTCCCTCTCAGGAGTTAGGAATTAGGTTAGAAAAACTCTAGTTAGTCGGTGTTGAGGCTTGACATAGAAAGTCACACAGTCATGAGGTTCTGAGGCCACCATTTTAGGGCAGCCACTGTGGGGCCATGTGCTGACAATTGCATGAAAAAAGATGTCTGCTGAGAGGAAAGACTGCAGTAGACACAGGCAGGAGAGATGAGAGACCATGGACCCTGCAGAATGAGACAGTTGAAGAGGGTAGCTACCTGAGAATTTTTCTGTTCCCTTGAGGTCATAACTGTACTATCTGCAACCAGGTTTCCTATTAATGAGCCTTTTCTTTTAAACCTAAGTCAGTTTGAGAGTGCCAGGTTGGCTCAGTTGGTTGAGCATCTGGCTCTTGATTTTGGCTCAGGTCACAATCCAGGGGTCATGAATTCAAGCCCCGCGGCACTGACAACGTGGAGCCTGCTTGGGATTCTCTCTCTTCTTCTCCCTCTGCCCTTCCCCCATGTTCTCTCTCTCTCTCTCTCTCTCTCTCTCAAATAAATAGACTTAAAAAAATTCTCTCCCACTCACACGCTAAGATAAAAAGAAAAAAATAAAAGATAAAAAAAATGAATGTAAGCCAATTTGAGCAAGTTTCTGTTTCTTGCAATTAACAGACACCTAACACAACCCTACCAACTGACCTGTAATTTCCTTAACTTTCTAAGTTCCCTTTTAAAATGCAAGTGCTCCTGAGGAAGTAATGCCCACTTCGCTAACACTTTAGAACAAATGACTTTTGTCATCTTCCTGAGTGGAGGAAGTGAAGCAGGAGGCAGGCAGGCACCAGGAGCGTCAGGTGACCAGATGCTCGAGGGGTGGGCCATATCTGCGCAAAGGCAGGGACAGATCTGGTTGCCGTCACGGTTGTGCTTCGGCTCAGCCCTGCATCCAGAGCTCTCTCCCTGCCTTCAGGTCTGCAGGAGTTGGCTATAAAACTCCTGGAGAGGGCTGTTCCAAAGCACAGGGGTAAAATACAGAAGATAAAGAATTAGCCGGAAGTCTGATCTCTTCAGACTGGATCTGCAGCCCATACCTAATTCTGCAGATATTCAAGACTCTTAAATTTTGCTCCATCTATAAAGAGCATGGAGTTTCTTTATTTTGTTGCACCAAAACCTTGCCATCCCATGATTTAGTCATTTCTCCCACCTTCTCATATCCCAGGTGATGAACTGTTAATTAACAAGAAAAAAAAAATCAGCATTCTTAGTTACCTACCAAAACAAGTGGCTTTTTTAATGGCTGGCTTTCCGGACGGCTGTCGAAAACACCTACACCCCCAAAGAACCTCCCATAGCAAGTGCCAAAGCCACACTTTAATTTACTTGAACTTATTTATACCCTTTCTCATTCCACAAGGGATCTGAGGGGGCTGTCAACTTGCCGTGTCATCAGATCATTACTCCAAACCTATAATGAACACTGGCTATGTGCAGAGGGCCAGAACTATAACAATGGCAAACACGAATCAAACGCTGACTGTAGGCAAGCACTGTGCTCGGTGATTAACTCATTTGGTCTGGGAGAGGTACTTCCGTGTTTCACTGACTCGACATTACTATCAATTGAGTTGGGTCATTATGCACCGCTAAGAAAGAAAAAAAAACCCTGTCAATTAACTCGAAGATGCCATACAAGTCAGGATATGGGAGATTGTGCTGTCAAAACAGAACCCGAAGTTCAAGGCTAAAGAAGAAAGGCTTATGTTCCTCTCTCCCCTTAAATGCCCATGGGCCCCACATTGTCTCACCATGGGACCCAGGCCCATGGCACAGCCTCTATCTGGAAATTTGCTTCCTTTTTTTTTTTTTTTTAAGTTTATTTATTTTGAGAGAAAGAGCACTCAGCAAGCAGGGGAAGGGCAGAGAGAGACAGAGATAGAGAAAGAGAATCCCAAGCAAGCTCCTCACGGTCAGCACAAGCCTGATGCGAGACTTGAATTCACAAACAGTGAGATCATGACCTGAACCGGAATCAGGAGTTGGAGGCTTAACCGACTGAGCCACCCAAAAGCCCCGCTAGCTGCCTTTTAAAGCTTGAACGAGGATGTGTCACTTCCCTACACACTCCATTGGCCAGAGCAAGTCACGTGGCCACTCCCCCCACCCCCACCCCCCAGCTCAGCAGATGTGATGCCTGCTCCGGTAGGGAGGGGCATCGCAGGAAACAGGAATACAATTCCTTACTTCTGTATCGAATGGAAGACATATCCTTCCATATCCCAGTTTCAGGGATATTAAAAGGTAAAAAACTATACATCCTGGATTGATGAAAAACGAAACTACCATACCCAGTATACAGGTGAGGAAAGGAGGCTCAGGTGAGTCACATAATGAACTTGAGAACTTGGAGTGAAAGAGCTGAGGGTTCAGCCCAGGTATCACCAACCCCACCTTTAACCCGTTGCCAGTGACCCTCATGAAGGTGCAGGATCTGTCTCAGGTGCTGGGGAAGGCTTGGGTGCCCCTAAATTACTCTCTGTGTATTAATCTCTTTCTTTAAAAAAACCAAAAAAACAAATAAACTCTTTTCTTCAAATGTATTGAGCTAGCACTGTGCTAGGTACAACACTGAGGAATAAGTCTCTACTTCCCTTAATCAAAATGTCCCAGGTCAGCCAAGGGTCAAAAGAAAGATTCACAGAGGTCAGCTGTTAGCTGTGGAAAGAAAGTCATGCACTCAGAGGCTAAGATACACGTGACCCCTTCCAACCAGAGGGCTGGCCCTGACCCTGGTAACTCATCCCATAAAGAGATGACTATTTACTCTAGGCAGAGGCCTGGTGGGTGTGGGTCGAGTGCCAGGAAGCCAGTGAGCTGGCCATTGGAATGTGAGTGTGGGTGGGGTGGGGGGGAAGTGGCCACCGGCTTCCACTGAGTCACAGAGGATTGAGTCGGGGAGGGCGGCTGGCCCCACTGGTGCCGCAGGAAGAAGCAAGGTCGGAAGAGTCAGAGGTTGGGTGGGGCAGGGAGGCAGGCTGTCTCAGGCCCCAGCAGATCCCAGAGGTGGCTGGCAAGCAGGCCGTTGATCAGACATTACCCAGGGAACACCACCCAGGATCCAGCTGGTGACCCAGAAGGCTCCTTCTGGGATGTAAATCAGGGTTGCCGCGACAGCACCCAGAACCTTGCCTTTGTCTGGTTTGAAATTCACAAGTCGCTGGCGAGGGTGTCCAGTGCAGATTCTGAAAAGTAAAGATTTAGGGTCCATCAGCTGCAGATCTCAACCATGAGCAAGCTTTGAGAGACATTTTAAAAATGGGAACTAAGAAAGCTGAGGGTTAGAAGCAAGCCGAAAGACTAGAATGGTTGGAGGGGATGTGGGCAAAATACGAAAATGAAAGAACGCCAGCTATAGGATGGACTGCTGGTTGGTCACGGTGTAACGTGAGTGTGCAGTCCCCGCTCTGCTTTATAAAGTGGAAAAGGATTACCGTGGAGAGAGGAAGTATATGCCGGTCAGACAGCTGCCGGCCTCCTGCAGCGCTCAGAGGTCTGGGCCCTGCCTCCACCAGCAGAAACCCAAGCTCCCCTCGCTGGGACCCCCGGAAAGAGGCTTCGCTCCTGCCCTCTCCCCAGCGGGCCCTCAGCCTCCACATCACCCTTCCAGACCCACCCTCTGGCCTGTCTGGGCACTATCCTTGGTCCCGTCACTCTAGAGCCTTCTTTCTCATTCTCCTCCTCACCTGGGCTGCTGACTCTCCTCTCCATCCTTCAAGGTCAGCCTCCTGAATCACTCCAGCCCTCACTGAACAGTGCTGTGTCCACTCCTGGGGCTCCTTTGGCTACAAGCATGGGCACCTGGCTTGCACTAGCCAAAGTTTGGGAAAGCACATAACTAGGGAAAGAAAAAACGTTTTCCTCAGCCTTCTTAGGGCCCCCTGGCTGCATATGAAAATTAAACTGACAAAGACAGGTTAACAGGAGAAAAGCATACTGATTTATTTCATCTAAGTCTTTTGTGACACAGGAGCCTTCATAAGGAAATGAAGACCTGAAAACCTGAAGAGTGGACAGCCATGGAGGAATAAGATAAAGGAGTAGGGGAGTAGGAGGTAATGGTAGTAAACTAGGGGGAAACTTAGTAAGGCCTCTTTGTGGGGTTCTTCTTGGCATCCCTTTGTCTTCAGAGAAAAGGATGCTTCTTTTGGGGTGCTGGGGTGGCTCAGTCGGTTGAGCCTCCGACTCTTGATTTCGGCTTAGGTCATGATCTCATGGTATGTGAGTTTGAGCCCTGAATCAGGCTCTGTGCTGACAGTGTGGAGCCTGCTTGGGATTCTCTCTCTCCCCAGCCCCTCTCTCTGCCCCTCCCCCACCATGATCTCTGTCTGTCTCTCTCTCTCAAAATAAATAAATTTTAAAAAATGACACCCCTTTCCTCTGGGTATAGTGGGGGCACCTTGCACATGAGGTTTTTATGATTTGTGTGAGGGAAGAGGCTCTGCGGTGGGGAGAGGGCCACTTCTGCTTTTTTCTCCCTCACTCCTTCAGCCTAAAATATTCAATATGCCAAGATGCCACATTTTGGGGTAGCATGTCCTTCCCATCATAACCAATCTGAGGAAACTTCCAAGCTAGGTCCTCTGGCCTCGGGGTGGAGGTTGGGGGTGGGGAGGATGTTGGTCAGCTAGAGACTTAAACTCCATCTGTCTGTCTGCCCCTGCCTGGTGCTTCCCTCACGTTTTTTCCTTTAGGTTCCTTTCCTCCTGTCAAGCTGGCAGTCACCTAAGCCTGGAACATGGCCTTGCTGCTCCATTTTTCCCCTTTACATCCTCAAAACCAGAGAAGCGACCTCTTTCTGTACTGCCCGGTGGTGCCCACCCCAGCGGCTGGGGCTGTGAAGGCTTTGAAGAGAATGGGAGGCGCTCGGTGCTGGGAAGAGGGGCAGTCTGAACCGCACAGATCATTGCTGTCATATCTGCGAAGGGTTGCAGGTGTTGAGGCCTCACCTGCTCTGCGAACTCCTTGTGGGGCCTCTTGCCTGTGCTTGCCCCTCTGTCCCCCAGTGAGCGGCTCTCGGTAAATGTTTGCTCACTGGACTGTCAACAACAACAAGCCTGGCCGGGACCACTGATCACTAAGATGAGACCTCACCGGGAATCGGGAATCGTAGAGTAGATCCAGGATCCTCAGGGTCTTCCTCGCTCTTTGTAAATCCAAAATCATCACAGGGGACCCGGACCACCTCCTGCTGCGTTGCCTCCATTAAGAATAAAGAGTGCCTCTTCTGGCCCCACTCCTCCTCCCACTCCCCGCAGGGCCCAGAAAGGCTGCTTTCGAAGAGAGGTCTCTGTGGGCCATTCCAAGGATCCCTGTTCATTTCCCTCCCACCAAAGAAAGATCCCAACCTTAAGGGCTGGTATAAAAACGGCCAGCGAGGGGTGTGGCAGCAGGCACAGTCCCTGTAGCAGAGATGATATCAAAGTGTATTATAGAAGGCAGTCAAGGGTTATAATTTGTCATTTAACACATCTGTTTGAGAAGTGATCATTTCGGTGGCTTTCAGCTTTGTAATTGCTCCATTTCCCACCCCGACCTCCCAGGGCTGCCCAGCAGTGCCTCCTTGGTTCACAGCCAGCCTCTCCTCCCCACCTTCCTCAGCCCTGTCTCCTGAGAGCTTGTCTGCAGATTCAGAAAGCAAGGCGGGCTGCACTCACTCCTCAGTCTATGAGCATTTATTGATTCATCTGTCAGTCGATAAGTACTTAGTGAGCATGTGTTGTGTGTATCAGTCATTGTGCTGGGGGCTAAGAGGACCCCTGAGAAGTGTAAAATTGGACCCACTCTCCAGGAGCTATGTCTACACAGGGAGATCCCTGAAGACACATGATACTGGACTGGATGGTCTTAAAGGTTCTTCGGGGCACTAATATTATGTGGTTATAGACTAAGTGATTAGGTTTGGGCCAGGCTCATGATGGATGGTAGGGTCTGGCTACCTGTTAGAAGGTGGGTGGGTGGGGGGTTGTTATACTCCAAGGACTGGGGAAGGCAAGGAAATGAGAAAGTACAAAGTGTGTTCTAGGCTCAGGGGGTTGACATGCTTGGATAGAGGATTTTTATGAAGAAATGACAGAAGGTTTACTACAAAACCGGTCAAAGCTGGTGAGTACGTAATGTATCTCAGACAGAAGAGAGACAGAATTTGAGCAGGTGGAAAACTACAGTTGAATTGCTTGTACAATGGCGTTCAGACCCCACTTGCCCACCACTGCTCTCTGATGCACACAGCTGGCTTTGCCCTCAGCAGCCACCTCTTCCCTCTTTCTTTTTCACAGAACTCTTGGGATCCCAGACTTTAAGTGCTAAAACTGCAACCACCCTGGGTAGACTGGGATGGTGGCTGACCCTGGCAGGGGCTGTTGAAGTTGTTGGGGAAAGCACCCAAACACGAGGCCATTGGCCATTCCAACACACAGTCTCTAACCCCTGCAGGAGGTTCCCGGGGTTTGGCAGTCCTATTACTCGGTCTGGCTAGCCTGACACCATTTGCCCCCTTCTCCACAGTGCTGGTTGCAATCTTCACTCTGGCTCTCGAATTGCCTGTGGGGTTCCCACTGCACTCCCTTTGAGGCTGATTTCCAATTTCACAGAGAAAAGAGAGATTGTTGGTCATAAACCCCTCATCATCCTGCACCCTCAGAATGCATCTCCTTTCCTGCTGCTGGAAAAAGCCTTTGTCCATCTCAGTGCATTCATCAGAAACCCAGAGGCCACCCCCCCTTCCCTCTGCACCCAGCTAGAGCGATCACCCTTGCTCCCTCTCCCTCCAAGTCTCATTTGCTGGCTTTCCAGTCAGCCTGGCCTCTGCCTCGCCCTTGCTCTTGCCAAGATCTCAAAGGACCCATTACGGGGCTCCTCTCAGGCCGCAGCTGGCTGTTCACTGCCCTCCTGCTGACCAACCCCTCCTTGAGGCCTGCCCTCCTCCCTTGATCGCACCCCGTCCCGGTTCAGTCTGTTTAGGGCTTCTCTTTCTTTGCACTGGAAACATTGGTCTTTCCTTCGCTCCTCAATTGTATTCGCTTCTGTTGGATAATTCCATCTATAAATATGGTTTCAACTATTATCAAATCCTGACAACTCTTCCATCTGTAGCTCAGGCCAGGGCTTGTTTTCCATGCCTGGTCCTTGGTGTGCTGTGAAGTCATCAGCGTGATTGTTAAGGTCTGTGATTTTGGAGTCAGATCGAGATTTGAGTCCTGGCTCTACCGCTTATCGGCTGTGTGACTTTGGTCAGGCGTGTAAGCGCTCTGTGCTTCAGTTTTCTCAGCTGTAAACCAGAGATCATAATATACTAACCTTATGGGGCTGTTGAGAAGATTAAATGAGATTATGTAGAAGGCTTAATATAATGTCTGGCTCATAGTAGCAATCAATGCAGTTATTTTTATAGCATTCAGTTGCCTATTAGTCTTTTTTTCTTTTTTTTTGAGTGTGTGTTTCCTGAACTACCAGGCACTAAGCAATTGAAGTCCTTTAATCATTTAAAAAAAAATGTAAAGCCCCATGGGGGTGGGTGCTGTAGTCTCTCTACAGGCAAAGAAACTGAGGCTGAGAGACAAAGCGTCTTGTGTCAGGTCACAGCTCAGCAAAGGCCAAGCTGGGCTTTGAACAGACGGATGCCAAACTCCTTCTTCTCAGCCGCTTCAATGACCCCATCTCTCAACGTCTTCAAATCAGCACTCAGTTTCTTTTCCGTGTCTCACACTTGCCCTTCCGCTTAGAGTCCTGTTTTGCCAGAAGGATGTAGCATTTATTCTGTCAGCAAAAATCCACTCTCTCGGGAAAGAAGGGTGTGGAGGGGGAAGTGGGGCTAGTCTGCCCTCTCCCTCTACAGCCCCACCCCCTCCATCCCATCAGGACCCCTAGGCTCTTCTCTCTGTTTACTGCCCTAGCCCTCCCGGGGCCCCTCCAGGTCTTTCACAGGGGTACTTCCTAAAGCCCCCTGCCAGAGTCAGCACCTAGAAGGGCGTCAGTAAATGACTGCGAAGGATCCCTGGCTGACCTTAGCCTTGCCCCCAAACCCACCCTTTGCTCTGCTGCCATGGTCACATTGCTAACACCTAACTGTGTTCATTTCGTTCTCCTAAGGGTCCTGAATGCCTCCCTCCATTTCCCCAGGACAAAAACGGAGATTCAGGAAAAAGAGAAATCCTGTGTGAAAGGTTCTGGGGCCCCTTGGAGGAAAGAGGATTGTCAAAATTTGAGTCTCTGAGCCTGTGGCCTGAGGCAAGATCCATCCTCCCACAGATGCTGGGTTTAAGAACCCAAAGTTGTGTCTAGGTCCATCTTATTTCTCTCTGCTGCCTCCCAGGCCGCCACTAGCTGTCCCCATCACCCCAGGAGGGGTCAGTAGCGAGCAAAAGGTGTTGCCATAGGATGGGACCGGTGATCTCGCTTGTGGGCTTCCTCTCCAGGTCCCCGGGCACAAGTCCGAAGAAAACACTCTGGCCACACAACTGGTCTTTTATTAGCATCTTTTCTGGCAGTCTCAGGGAGAATTTAGGGCTGGAGCGACTGGAAACTAGATTCTTTTTCCCCTTCTCTGGTTTGGCTCCTCCTACCACTTGCTCTGGCGGCCAGGAGACTCTACGGCTGGGAGGAAGGGCTGCGGACTTTGTTTGCTGGCCCAGCCCGGGGCGCAAGACACAGAACGGCGGGAGGGCTGTCGCGTTAATTGCTCCTTGGGCATTCCGCCTCCGGCGAGCCCCGCCCCCCGGGTGACTCACACTTTTTCCTGCCCGGCAGCCCTGGGGGCCCACTGAGGAACCTCTGGGGCCATGCGGTGCGCGTGACCTTTAGGTGGCACGTTGCCCTGGGCATCCCCAAGGTGGTGCGTGGCTGGCCCGGGTGTGCAGCCTCTCTGAGCCTTTGGATGTCTCTCATTCCGCATGTGCCACGTGGAGAGCCAGTGCGGCCAGCCCACCCTGGGGGAAAAACACCGAATCTGGAGTAGGAAGAGAGAGGATGCGCGGTCTCGCTCTGCAGCCACTCTCTGGAAAACCATGTGAAAAAGGGAAAGAGATCTTCTCAGCCAGTTAATCAGATTGCTGCAGAATTGGTCAGGGGCCCTAAACTGTTAAAGGGTGGTGGGAGGGAGTGGGTAAAAATACCAAACAAAGGAGGAACCCAAAGATAGTATCTTACTTGCCATTCACCACAGGGCAGTGACTGACCTGGTGGGGCAGTGAATCAGTCAGTCTGTGGGCTGCCTCTTAGGTTCTTGCCAGAAGTCCTTGGGCTAGTTTAAGATTTATGAACATCAGCTTCTTACTCCCCGGAATTCTAGAACTTTTGAACTAGAGAAACCCGAGGGCATCCATAGTTGTCAGTTCTCATTGAATGAAGGGACCTAGAGTTGGGTGACTTGATCCAGGCCATGCTGGTCCTGCCGTTAGTTAATGATGAGTCACACCTAGAACCCAAGTCCCCAACTCTCTTTACACCTATTGTCAAATGAGCATCTGCTCCCAGCCTGACCTGCTGGGTGGAGGGAATGGTGGGGAGATGGTGGGTAGGGTGTACACTACAAGGAACTGATATTAGCGAACCATTAATCAAATGAATGGGGTCTCCCCTGGGTTAGAAACTTCATGTAGAAACAGTTTTGTGTTGCAGTGGAAAACGGAATCATCCGTAGGAATCATCTATAGCACACCCTCCAGGGTTATGAGGTTCAAGCCCTTTTCTCTGCCTTTAAGCTATTTTGCAACTCAGTAATTGTAGGTAGTTGATAAGTGTGTAAATTCTGTCGTATCAGGTAGAGATTCCACTTCTTCCCACCCCCACCACGTTGGCAGGGAAAAAAAACCCACTTCTGTCTTCATTTGCAATTCATCTCAACATTCCCTTACTCCATGTAAATTTGTGCTGTTTTGACTTTTCCTTTGAGCCAGTTATAACATCTATCTGCCTGGTTCTGTCATATCATTTGAGCAAAATAAATTCTGTAACACGTGTTCATTTTTGAATATTTTTACAGAAGTCACGATTTTACCTTATAACCGTGTCACACCTCACCCGTGAGGCGCAGCGGTCCCACTGTGTGCTGTGGTGAGAAGCTGCTGGATGGGTCTGTTTCTCTGTCCAAATGAATCCAGCCTGAGCTACTCTTCTCTGGGTTTGCCTGGGGGGGTGAGGGGGAGGGACGGTGTGTCCTGGGATGGCAAAGAGGCTGATCTGGGCCCTACATCCCCACTCACTGGTGTTCCTCTTCTGACACTGTATCCAAAAACTATGTCAGAGAGAAAGTCATACCTAATTCTGAGTACATGAAGCTGGCTTGGAGGAGAGGCAGAGGACCAGTCCCTGGGAGCAAGGCTTTCGTGGGACAGGGAGATAGCCAGGCTAGGAGCCTCTTTGGGTCATCTTTCCTGGGTTTGAATTCTCTTCTTTTTGCTCATGGGTTGTTAGAACACTGAAGATAACAAAAGTTCTTGCTTACTCTACTAAAAAGAGAGGGGGAAAAGGAGAAAGAGATGGGAGGAAATGAGGTAACAAATGGAAACCGGAAGAAATGGGAGAGAGAGGGAAAAAAAAAAAAAAACAAAGGGCAAGGTACAGAGACTTCCCATCATGATTCCCTGGGCTACACAAAATGACCCAAGGATGCAGCATTAAATAAATAACAGTGCCCAGATTATCCCTTTGACACTTCTGATTATGTGAAGGAGAAAGCCTCAGTTTGTGCTAGTCTGTCTTCAACCCCTCTCTTAACATTTCCTATCTCATCTCTGAATCAACGGTGGGCAGGCCTCCGGCTCGGCTCGGTGCCTCCAGTCCACCAACAGTATCCAGCTAGAATTTCATACTATTGCTGCTGTTTTCATTGTGTTTGCCTTATTATTTTATAATTTCCTCCTGTGAGGAATACTGATTTTTCACTGATGGAAAGCTTCTTGTAAAAGTAAGTTTTACACGTTTTTAAAAGGGAGTCAAGAGGGAAAAAAACCCATCAGTCAATGTCAAAAAATTTTAAGTGAATTGAGGCTATGCAAAAGTCACGAGGTGGCACAAAATGACTGGAATTTCGGACTGAAGAAAAGGGAAGAAGACGAAGAAAAGAGCAAGAAAACAGCATGAATAAGAGAAGTGAAATTGCTGGCAGTGGGAGGGGAATGGGGGGGGAGGGTGGCCGGGGATACCAGCGGGCAGCAGATGGGAGGGAGACAGGGGAGAGCCAAAGGGCATGGGAGGGGGTCCTGCTTTTATGTTTGGGGTCAAGGTAAAGATGGTGTGTCTTAGATGTGTCCCGACTGCTTAGGAGACTCTGGGAAGTTATTCAGGAAGACTGTAAGTGGTTTAGGGTGATTCTGACCTTCAAGAAAGGGAAGAGAAGGGGGGTCCCTGCCGTGGGCTGCCCTGCAAATGAACCCTACACTCTCCTTCTGCCATTAAACAGCTACTTGAGTAGACATCACTTCATTTTTCCTTTCTTCATTGGTATTCATTAGATATTTTAAAATGTCTAATTGCAAGAACTCATTTCAAGAAGCTTGAATTTGCATGCCGTGGCATGAAATTTGTGTCCAGTAACTCTGAGTCTGTCAGCTTCCCTACTTAATTTAGAGATATGCTGGTTGGTGCAAGGTTTCTGGTGCCAAAAAATCTTTCATTTCTGAAGTCTTCTAGCCAAGCTCAATGAAAAATACAGCCATAAATACTCATTCCAACGACTCCCCAGGCCATAGTCACAAAGCTTTTACACTGCATTTACTCAGGGCTCCCCAGCCAAAATTATCTCGCTCATTTTTCTCCATCGTCCTTGGAAATGTCTGTGTCCCCCCCCCCACCTGCCTTACTGTGTACCCCCTTTTCTTGCAGGCCATGTGTCTACATGCCAGGTTGAAGCAGTGGGCCCTGATTTCCTGCAGCAATAAGCCTCTGACTCTCGGACTTACCAGAGGTGATGCTCTGGCCAGAGGCACTGGAGGCTGAAGCCTTAGTTTCTGGCTTTTGCTGTGGGAGGCCCTTGTCACTGGGGTTCAGATATCCAAGAAAGAGCTGATGAGTCCCTGGGTGGTGGCCTGCAGGGTAGATTTGCCAAGCTGATCTGTATGGAGAAAGGGGAGAGGGAGGTCTCAGAAGGATGTAGGAGGACAGATGGGAGTTCACAAATTATAATGCTCCCCTCTCCCACCCCATGGATTGCCCTAGAACTCCTGGAGTTCACTTAGTTTACATAGGCTGCTTCCAAAGGCCAGTCATGGACCGGGTCACCAGCCAACCCGCACAAGGATAGGCTTGTGTTCCTCAGTGCTGGCTACATATTAGAACTAACTGGGGAGCTTTAGAAATACTGATGCCTGAGCCCTGCCTCAGACCATTTAAGTCTAGAATTTCTGAGGGGTAAGCTTGGCCATTGGTATTTTTTTTTAATTGAGATATAATGTAAATAAGAGCAAAGTGCACACATTTTAAGTATATAGCTTCATGAATTTTTGCCCCTGGGCAACTACTACTGAGATCAATATTCAAGATGTGAAAGCTTCTAGTCCCTCCAAAAGCTCCTTTCTTCAAATATCAAATATTAAACCAATCAAATCAGGAGCAGGGGCAGCCAGCACTTCTCTTGAACTTTCTAGTCTTCCCACTGTGGGGGTAGGAGAGGAAAAAAATTCTTCCCTCTTCACATCTCAAGTTCACTGGCTGGAACTCTATAAATTAGACTAACAAAAGATAGAATAATGAGAGAAAAAGAAACAGAAGTTCATTTTTAAAAAATTTTTTGGTATATTTTGAGAGTGAGCAAGTGAGAGAGAGTGTGAGTTGGGGAGGAGCAGAGACAGAGGTAGAGAGAGAGAATCCCAAGCAGGCTCCTGGCTGTCAGCACAGAGCTGGACTCAGGGCTAGATCCCATGAACCCTGAGATCATGACGTGAGGCTGAACCAACTGAGAAACCCAGGCGCCCCAGAACTTTATTAACCTGTGCATCATGCATACACCTGCAGTATTTGGAGACCAACAAAAGAACAAAATAACAATGTATTTTTTTTTATTTTAGAGAGAGAGCAGGCATGAGCACAGGAGAGGGACAGAGGAAAAGAAAGAGACACTCTTTTTTTAAGTGTATTTATTATTTATTTTGAGGGTGCAAGCGGGGGAGAGGCAGAGAGAGAGGGAGAGAAAATCCCAAGCAGGCTGCTTGCTGTAAGCGCAGATCCCGGTGCAGGACTCGGTCTCACTAGTTGTGAGATCACGACTTGAGCTGAAGTCGGATGGACACTTAACTGACTGAGCCACCCAGGCGGCGCCCCAAGAAAGAGAGAATCTTAAGCAGGCTTCTTGCTTACCTTGGAGCCGACCTCACAACTGCCAGATCGTGACCTGAGCCGAAATTAAGACTCTGTCACTTAACTGACTGAGCCACCCAGGTGCCCCTTTAAAAAAGAGACAAGAAGAAGGAAAAGGACTTTGAACTTCTAAGGGCATATTGATGGAAGCAAATACCTGGGGAAACTACTGGAAGCTAAAGGCTAGTATCAGCAAGTTCTGTGATGTAGATTCCTCTGGGCTCACGAGCTTCTAGAGTAGCGTCCAGTGATGGACTTCTGTCCTTCCTAACAGAGAGGGGGAGTAGGGACACCTTTACAAATGCATATCCTGCTTTTCTACGCAAACGGGGAGGACAGAGAGCCTTTCCTGTATCTGCTTCTTCTCAATTGTCTTTAGCTCAAAATAGTCTTCATGCGGAAGTGGCATAATTTGGGGAGGTGTATTCTGCTCCCCTTCACAGGAGACCCATGGTGAGTGCTCTATGTCCTCCTCTTGGTCCCTTGGGTTGGTGTGAGGGGAAGGGGAATGCCCAGGACTCCAGGGCCTGTCTCTCCCGTGTGTCTCACTACTAACATTTAGAAGAATGGCTTGAAGAGGAGTGCCCGAGGCATTCAGAAAAGCAGAATTCTGATGGGGTTTTTTGCCTTCTTTGTTTGTTTTTAGGGCCTCAGGCCTGCCTGGAAGGTGTTTCTGTTTTTTCCATTTAACCAGTTCTGCCCAGAAGGTTCAGCACCTTTTTTTAAAAAAGCTGTTTTTGTCCCCTACTTTTAAATTTCCATATTACCTCTCTGGAGCTCCTGGGTGGCTAAGTGGGTGACTCTTGGTTTGGACTCCAGATGTGGGTTCTAGCCCCGTGTCGAGCTCCATGTTGGTCTCTGTGCTGACAATGCAGAACCTGCTTTGGATTCTCTGTCTCTCCCTCTCTCTGCTCCTCCTGCACTCGCACTCTGTCTCTCTCTAACTTTAAAAAATAAAAAATATATATGAAGTCCCACATGGCTTCTCTGATATTGTTTTTCTGTGTAGGCATGATAAAATATACATAACATAAAATTTACCATTTTAACCATTTTTAAGTGTACAGTTCAGTGGTATTAAATACATTCCCACATTGCACAAAACATCACCACTGACTATCTTCCAGAACTTGTACAGCATCCCAAACTGACATTTGGTACCTACAAAGTTATAACTCCCCTCCCCCCAGCCTCTGGCAACCACCATTCTACTCTCTGTCTCTGTGGATTGGCCAACTCTAGGTACCTCATGTAAGTGGAATCCCACAGCATTTATTTGTCCTTTTGTGACTGGCTTATTTCACTTAGCGTGATGTCCTTAAGGTGCATCCATGTTGTAGCATGTTACACACTTTCCTTCCTTAGAGAGGCTGAATACTATTGCATTGTATGGATATGCCACATTTTGTTCATCCATTCATCTGGGACGTTGATTGTTTCCACCAGTTGGTTATCATGAATAATGCCATGATGAGTGTCAGGGCACAAATAGCTGGGAAGAGTTTCTGCATGCATACTTTCGGACACTCTTTGGCTGACTCAGACATGCTGCAGGGCTAAAACTCTCTGGTCTGGAGGCTTGTCATGTCCCTATTCTCAAACTCAGGCTTCCTCATAGAGCAGGTGGAGAAGCCAGGAGGTGGCAGGACCAGGCAAGCCCTCGCACCATAGGGCTTCTGATCGATCCCTGGTCACATCCAGTGTGGCCTTCTTGGAGGTGGGCTCCTGTTCTATTCAGCCTCCTCAGCATCCCCCCCAAGCTCCAGAAAGTCCTGAACCTATTTTGCAAGTTGGCCCTCCTCCTTTCCTTGAGGTCAGTTCTGCATATGAAGGGTGGTAAGAGGACTTTATCTTCCAAAAAAGATCCTGATTGCACCCTTTCTTCCAGAGCAGCCTTACCATGAACATGACCAAGAGGGGCCACTCCAAGTATCTTCCTAGAACAAAAAAAAAATCTGCTTCATGATGACTTCCTGCCTCTGCCAAGCCCCGGAAGCAGCTGGCAGCCCTTAAATTGCTGCTTCAGGGGCTAAAAAAAAATATCAGCTTTGCTTAGCCAAGCACCCACTATATTCACTGACCTGCCAGGTGACAGACAGGATCCGGCCTCAGGTCTGAACTGCACAGCGAGCATCGGTGTGCAGGGGCCACTGTGCCTTGTGGGCTGGGGAGAGGCCCATCTCACTCTGCCCCAAAGGGTATCTGGTGTGGTAAGGACCTCCGGGGTTGAAGGTGGTAAGCTGGTATCTCCGGGGCTGGCAGCCTGGGGTCAGGGCTCTTAGCTGGGACCTTGGCCTCCTCACAGCCTCTGGCAGGAGCTGCAATGCCAGCCCTTGCCTTGGCTTCAAGAGCCAGGACAGTGAGTTCACATGCTCCTTAGGGGCCTCCTAAAATCGGCACCACAGGAAGCCAAAGTTCTGGGTTATGCAAGTGGGGACCTAAGCCAAGGAAAGTTGAGTTTTTACTGCTAATGGGGATCCCCTTAGGGCTTTTAGGGGCCTTGGAAAATTCTCATTCACCTGGATAATCCTCAAATTCCAATCAATAAATGTCGAGACTGATCTTTCGAGAAGTAGTTTCAAATCTTCCCATTCCCCAGAACTACACTCAGTCTAGTTTGAGATTCATACTCCCCAACTCTCCCTGCTCTGGGGGTGCTGCTATAGAGCAAAATGGTCAGGATTCTGAAAGCGAGGCCAGTGTCTAGAGGCAGGGTGCACATGACCATGCATTGTAAGGCCTGGAACAAGGAACTAGCCTTATCAAGACTTCCCAACCTTCTGGTTTTCATAAAGCAGTTCTTGCCTGAGGATGAAACTGAGAAACAGCAAGAGCCCAGCAAACTAGGTCTGCCTGCTGGTGGCCAGAACTAGTCAGGCATTTCTGGGGCCACCACCTTCTCTAGGGCTTATTGCGGTCAAGGTCTTCCCTAATAAGGGTCATTTAGCAAGTCAGCAGTGACTGCCTTCTTTTCATCAAAGCAGGAGCTGGAGCCCAGAAGAGGGAGGCAGGGATGGGGTCTGGTCAACCCCAGGCAAGAATGAGGTCATAAAGATTTACAAGTTCTTTATAATCATCTTCCCCATGATAGGCTCTGCTCCCCAACAAGTTTCAAGGAAGCACCAGTTTTGTGCAAGTCACACTTGTATGCCTCGAGTGATAGAGACAGAGATAAGACAAGAAATTTGCCATCTGGTAGAGGAGAGAATCAGGCATACAAGGAAAGGAATCAATGCCCCAGATAAAGTGTAGGAGAGGAAAGACTTTCCCTCTACCCTCCTAGCTTCAATAGCTGGGTCTACAAGATAAATTGACAAAAGGCATATTAACAGGAGAAAAGATATACAAATTTATTAATTTTTAATATTACATGGATAAGGACATCACAGAGGGTGAAAAAAGCAAATGTCTAAAAAAGAGATGAGATTTGATAGCTTGCATACCATCTTAATAGAGAAGGGGGTGGAGATGCAGGTCCCTTAGGGGAGAGTAAATGACTTGGGGGAAAGATGGATGGGCCCTTAGAAGGACAGATGGGAAGTATGACAGTGTGTGACAAAGTCTGTCTGGATGTGGTATGGCCTTCTAGTCTCCTTTCCTGTGACAGGAGCCAGTCTTCCCTGGTTGGTGAAACTCCCGGGTTGGGGGTTGATGACAATGGAGTTCCTTTCAGGGGATCTGTCTTTAGGACAGATGCGGGGAGTTCAGAGAGAGCCTCTCCCTGCATCTGCTGTTTTTCAAGTGTCTTCAGTGCAAAATAATATACCAGAGCAGCATATTTTTGAACTCCTTCAAAACCATGAGTAGAAAGAGTTCTGTTCACAAAAGAAGTAATCCTCATGCTGTGTGGGATGTTTTCCTGTTAAGGTTGTGGCATTGTTTTTATACAAGTTTGGTATTCTTTTTTTTTTTAAGTTTATTTATTTTGTGTGAGAAAGAGCATGTGGGTGCATGAGTGGGGGAGGGGCAGAGAAAAAGGGAGAGAGAGAATCCCAAGTAGGCTCCATCCTATCAGCACAGAATCTGACATGGGGCTGTGCAGTCTTAGAAACTGTGAGATCTTAACCTGAGCCAAAATCAAGAGTTAGACACATAACTGACTGAGCCACCCAGGCACCCCGTGGTATTCTTTTAAATAATGGCAGAACCTCACAAAATTGTATTAAGGTCAGATGTGTGCTAAGTACTCTGAATGCATTAATTTGTTTAGTTGATATAACAACCCTAAGAGGATAGTACTATTATTTATTTGTTTGTTTGTTTGTTTGTTTTTAAGTAGACTTCACACTGAGTGGGGATTCCAGTGCTGGACTTCAACTCAAGAGATCAAGACCTGAGCTGAGACCAAGAGTTGGATGCTTAACTGACTGAGCCACCAAGGTGCCCCAAGTACTATTATTATTATAATCTCCACTTCACAGATAAGGTTAAATGCTGTTTAGAGGTATAAAATACTAATCTGGGGTGGTCCGCCTGCTAAGAAGAGGAGCCAGAACTTTAGCCCAGTTTGGTACAACTCTAGAGCTGGGGTTGTAGATGCGATGTTGCGCTGGGTGTCCAGATGCGTCAATGGGCATATTGGAGGGAGCTCCCAAGAAATGGGGGCTGATTGATTTTGGTGTTAGTACTATCCAACCTATGGTCTTAAGTCAATACTGTGCCTCCAAGGCTTCAGTTTCCTTCTCACCTACTTTAATGATTGAACCAGATGACTACAAATGTGCCTTCTGTTTACAAAAATTCTCTCAATCTAGAATTTTTAAGTTCTTACAATGAAACCATGTTCACTCTCCTAAATGCCTAAATCCCAAAGAACATTTAGGAGGCAAGCAAGCTATTATTATATTTACCCACTCCTGGACTTCTGGGAAGGCTACTAAAAAGACCGAATACAGCAAAAGAGTAGAGAGTGGGGGTTCAGAGGTAGGGAGCCACAATCACATTTGAAAGAAGCTCAAAAGAAAGCAGGCAAAAACCTCTTTGACCTTGACCACAGCAAATTCTTACTCAACATGTCTCTGGAGACAAGGGAAACAAAAGCAAAAATGAACTATTGGGACCTCATGAAAATAAAAAGCTTCTGCACAGCAAAGGAAACAATCAGCAAAACTAAAAGGCAACCGACAGAGTAGGAGAAGATATTTGCCAAGGACTTATCAGATAAAGGGTTAGTATCCAAAATCTATAAAGAACTTATCAAACTCAACACCTGAAAAACAAATAATTTAGTGAAGAAATGGGCAAAAGACATGAATAGACACTTCTCCAAAGAAGACATCTGGATGGCCAACTGACACATGAAAAAATGCTCAACATCACTCATCATCAGGGAAATACAAATCAAAACCACAACGAGATACCACCTCACACCTGTCAGAATGGCTAACATTAACAATTCAGTCAACAACAGATGTTGGCAAGGATGTGGAGAAGGAGGAAACATTTTGCACTGCTTGTGGGAATGCAAACTGGAACAGCCACTCTGGAAAACAGTATGGAGGTTCCTCAAAAAATTAAACACTATGACGCAGCAATTGCACTACTAGGTATTTATCCAAGTGATACAGGTATGCTCTTTCAAAGGGACACATGCACCCCAATGTTTATAGCAGCACTATCAACAATAGACAAAGTATGGAAAGAGCCCAAATGTCCATCGATGGATGAATGGATAAAGAAGATGTGGTATACACACACACACACACACACACACACACACACACAACGGAGTATTACTCAGCAATCAAAAAGAATAAAATCTTGCCATTTGCAACTACGTGGATGGAACTAGAGGGTATTATGCTAAGCGAAATTAGTCAGTCAGAGAAAGACAAATATCATATGACTTCATTCATATGGGGACTTTAAGATACAAAAAAGATGAATATAAGGGAAGGGAAGCAAAATAATATAAAAACAGGGAGGGGGACAAAACATAAGAGACTCTTAAATACAGAGAACAAACTGAGGGTTGCTGGAGGGATTGTGTGTGTGTGTGTGGGGGGGGGTGATGGGATAAATGGGTAAGGGGCATTAAGTAATCTACTCCTGAAATCATTGTTGCACTATAGCTAACTACCTAAATAAATTATTTAAAAAAAAAGAAAGGAAGAAAGAAAGAAAAATACCCTTCCTCTAACATTTATACAGTGTGCATTAGAGTTGACTGCTATGTCAAACAGTCATGATGTTTCAATGGCTTAACCCAAGGAAAGTTTATTTCTCCTTTAGGAGTAGTCCAACCCAAGTGCCCTTCTTCAGTAGCTCTCCTCCAAGTGGCTTCTCAGAAACCCAGGCTCTAACTGTTTCCTAGGTCCTCAGAGTTCTTTGGTTCCAGTTATTGAGGATCACATAAAAAGCTTTTAGGGAACAAGAAACAGCATCTTATTTCTATCCCATTCCTTGGCCACAATTGGTCACAAGATCCCATCCATCCACCTTCCCAAGAGAATTGGGAAATATAGTCTCACTGTGTGTCCTAAGGATTTTGATGACTGATTTTGATGACTACATACTAGTTTCTACAGAAGACCATATGTAGTCAGGTCAATCTGTTAAAAAACAAGAGGAAATTTACCCTACCAGTCATAGAAGCTCTTCATTGCTGCTCTCTCTGTGTTGTTGATGGCCCATCTTCCCACCATGACTGGTCATAGTGCTAACTTGAGTGTCCCTCAGCAAGAATAAAGTGACCTCTCCTTTCCCTCTTTGGTTCTCTAAGAGAAAGTAACAGGACTTCCTTTTTCTTCCTTCCTTCTTTTTTTTTTAATTTTTTAAACATTTATTCATTTTTGAGAGATAGAGTGTGAGTGGGGAGGGGCAGAGAGAGAGGGAGACACAGAATCCAAAGCAGTCTCCAGGCTCTGAGCTGTCAGCACAGAGCCTGACGCAGGGCTTGAATTCACGAGCGGTGAGATCATGACCTGAGCCAAAGTCTGACACTTAACCGACTGAGCCACCCAGGCACCCCTCTTCTTCTTTCTTTTTTGAGGAAAAGCAGACTACCACATGCAGCACCTCATTTGGATATGTCTGGAGTCTTAGAAGCCTGACTACCATATGTTCTTCTACAAATGAACCTTGAATGCTTGTTTGGAGATTCTAGTAGGGGATTGTAACTACTCATACATGCTTGACCTAAGAACGGTCCTCCTCTGTGGGTGAAGGTTATCCTCTTCGACTAAGTGTGCAGCTTCAGGTGGGAACACACAGAGAGGTGAGGGAGGAAGGTGATATCCACCTAGCCAGCCAGATCAGCTGAATCAACCCTGGCAATCAATGGAATGACAAATGTCTCAGCCAGATCGCCCTCACATCTGGTAACAGGCCTTTCTTAAAGTGTATAATAGGACTTTCTTCAGTATCTTGTCATGAGATCAAAGGTAATAACAGTAACTAGCATTTATTGAGCACATATTATATAACCAGGCACTTACATCATTATCTTAGGATGGGGGCAAATCTCAAGGTCTGGATGAAATATGTAGAATTGAGTAATATATTTTAATTTGCTTTTTCTATGAATGGCTTTCTTCTTTTTTTAATGTTTATTTATTTACTTTGAGAGAGAGTGTGTGTGTGTGTATGAGAGTACATGCAAGCAGGAGAAGGGCAGAGAGAGAGGGAGAGAGAGAAAATCCTAAGCAGGCTCCACAGAGACTGATTTGGGGCTCAATTCCATAAACCTTGAGATCATGACCTGAGCTGAAATCAAGAGTTGAGTGCTTAACTGACTGAGCCACCCAGGAGCCCCTAAAGGGCTTTAACTTCCATTTTTAATGCCCATTCTTCTGGGTGGCAGAAACTTAATTCCAGTTGATTTTGGCTCCTGCTCTATTCCAGGTTTTGTCTGAGTTTCCAGGTAATGGCAAGTAGCTGGGATTGGATGTCCTGGTGTTCACCCATCCACAGTGGCATCTGCCATTATATCCTGTCAAGTGACAGAACTAAAACAATTTGAGTTTGATGTCCTTTATTCAAGGGAAAATAATCCACAGACCAGGGGAGTAGTGCCTCACAGGCAGTGGAGCACTGTTCCCAAGGGCGTTTGGGCAAGAGTGAGTTTTATAGGGCATTAGAAGAGGCAATGTGGAAACAGGGCATGATTGATGAGGGTTTCCTTGTAAGTCTAACAGGTCCTGTTTCCTAGGGTAAGGTGAGCTCGCTAAAGCTGAGTTGGAGGATTGTGACTGGTGTACGTTAGGTTTCCTTGACAGATGTTTTTCCTAAGCACAGGCTGGCTTGGATTTAGATTTGTGACATGAGCCTCCATTTTGTGGGTCCCGATATACAAATTAACTTTATCAATCCCAACTGCCAGACTTGATATCCCAGCAGGCCCCTGCCTGGGTTACTCCTTCGCTCCACACCTCCAAGTCATGGTTCTCTCTGTTACCTCAAAACTACCTCCTACTTCACCAAGAACAAGCCACAGTTTCCGGCTTCTGGAGAGAGCCTAACACTCCCACCTCCCGGATCAGCCCTTCTGCCTGACAAATTCTGCTCCCTGGAGCCTCCCTCCCCGCCCCCACGGTAAGCCTCTTTCTCAGGGATTTACCATCAATGGTTTGCCTCCCCTTGGCTTCTCTCCTCCCTTCTACAGCCTTGATAATCTTTATATGCCTAGCTCTCTGTTTTTCCATGTTTAATATTTATGCCACAAACGATGCTCCCATCATTCAAGGGTTAACTTTGGCAGTTCAAAAGGCCTCCTTCTTACCACTCCTAAGTAGTTTTGTGGCTTTTCTGCCTTATCACTCCTCCCTTGAGGCAATAAAAGCTAGCTGACTTCAAGGCGATAAGGAAAGACTACACACTGAATCAGGAGGAGGGCAAGGGACACTAGGAAATAAATACACAGTTTAAAAAACATTTGTGAATTTGTCAAAATAGTTTCCTGTCCCAATTGCATTGAAGTCTCAATGACCGCTCTCTGAGACAGCTGCCATTACTACCTCTATTTGATCCACAAAGACACTAAGCTGTATTCTTAAGATCTACTTTGCCAGGATACTTTTTGGTGTTTGGTGGATGAAAGAGGTTATTATCATTTCGAATTGGTAGAAAGTTAGGAGAAAGGCCATTTACAAGACATTCACAGTTATTACTTTTAAGCGCCAACACAAACTGATAGGAAATCTTATCTAATGGAGACAAGTCTTAGACTCTCTTTAACAAATACCTAAGGCACACTTGAAAATTGTAAAGAAGCCTATTATTTGGAATGGATAAAACAAAAGGTTTGAGAAGTATCCTCTTAATTAAGTTAAATTCCTTCTAGCAATCTCTTCTAATGATTTGCTTATTAGGAAAATCCTTTTATTTACCAACAGTGTGAATGTAAAGTTTGCTTAATCATTCAATAAATATTGATTGAGGCCTTTTTCGAGGCTGAGGCCAGGCAGTAATTAGGTTTTAAACTCTTCACTTTGCAGCATTGAGATTCTCTAAGCTGCCTCCTCCCCTCAGCTTTAAAATCTTTTTTCAAAAATTTAACAGCAAGGTTTCTTCATTCAACGAATACTGGAAGCACAAGGCTTTGCACCAGAGGGGGCTCTGGGAGTCTCACAGAGGAGGTGGAGGGCAGGAAAGAGGTGCTTAGAAACACGGAAGAGACGATGGCTGGCGTGGCGCAGGCACCAATGAGATGTCTGAGGAGTGAACAAACACTGCTGTGGTTCACAGAGGAATAGAAGGAATGGAAGAGCCCTCTGGGGACACCACCTCTGTTTTCTGTAGATGCCTTCCTCCTGACCTGTCTTGACTGAACCTCGGTGCCCCAGGATGACTGGGCTTTTCTTATACCCCAGTGAAACCCATCACACGTTGGTATCATAGTGCTAGACAGCGCCACAGAAGAATCTGGAGAAGCAGGGACACGACAGCAGAGATGAACCAAAGAGAAGTTCGCAGCTGGATGTTTGGAAAGGGGGCAGGTCATGGTAGGGACAGTAGCCAAGGTTAGGTAGCAGGGGAATGTGGCTGGGGCTCTCGCTTCTAAAAGAAACCATGGTAAAGGGTTGTTTTTGAAGCAAACAGACCTTTGCCCCGGATTCCAAATAGCACTTATTAAAGAACCTCCAGAGAACTCCTAACCTACATGTCCAGGTTCAACGAGGGCTCACCATCTTACCGTGGAAGAATCAGCAGTCTCAGAAGGAGGGACACCTGGCGCCTCTGAAGCTTTGCAGGCGTTTTGTTTAATGGTTGCAAAGGCACTCACCTTTTATTAGGAAAGACAGCGGCTTCCTGTGGGTAGTGGGAAGACTGGAGCCCTTCTTAGGAGAGCTTGGTACAGCCAACACTGGCATCCTTAACAACAGGTATCTAAGTGATGTTGATATTGCCACCAACTGCCTTTTCAAATACCAGAATCAGTAATGGCCATTTCCAGTAGCTGGGAAGGTTTGCAATTAAGCCTGTAGGTGAGTATAAAGGAAGGAGTCAGGTGACCTGAATTTAAATCCTGGCTTCACCGCTTTCTAAGTATGGTAGATTAAGGATGGCTGCAAATTCTTTTCACTCCTCCTCCCATTAAGAGATGGAGTCCAGGGGCACCTGGGTGGATCAGTTGGTTAAGCAGCAGGATCTCACGGTTTGGGGGGATCGAGCCCTGAGTCCGGCTCTGCAGTGACAGCCTGGAGCCTGCTTCAGATTCTATGTCTTTCTCTCTCTCTGCACCTCCCCCCTCCCCCAATAAATAAATATTTTAAAAAGAGAGAGAGAAAGAGAGAGAGAGAGAGAGAGAGAGAGAGAGAGAGATGGAGTCCAGGGGCCTGGGTTGCTCAGTTAAGCATCTGACTTCAGCTCAATTCATGATCTTACCATTAGTGAGTTTGAGCCCTGCATCCGGCTGTCAGCATAGAGCCCACTTTGGATCCTCTGTCCCCTTCGCTCTCTGCCCCTCCCCCACTCAACGAGAGCGCGCGAGTTTTCTCTCTCTCTACCTGTCTCTCTCAAAAATAAATAAACATTTAAAAATTTAAAAAAAAAAAAAAGGGAGATGGCGTCCATTCCTCATCTTCCTTACCTAGGCCTGGCCTCTGATTCACTTTGGCTAAGAACCTGCAGTAGAAGTAGTATTAAGGCCAGCGCTAGAGGAGACTTGCGACCTCTGCCCGGGGTTCTCAGGATCCTTGCTCTCAGGACAGTCCCTCTCGGAGAGGCTACCTCTGACACGCTGAGCGACAGCTCTGGCTTTCATTCACTTAACAAGGTGTACGGGACGTCCAGCTCCGTGGAGCCTTCGGGTAACAGCAGCTTCGGCCACATCTCACTGTAGATGCATGAGCCCCAAGTGAGAACCACGCGGCCACCTGCAGAGAACCAGAAGCAAAGATAGTAAAGCGCTGCTTAGGCCCCGGGGGTGTGTACAGAGTATGACCTCAGGGGCGACCCTTAACCGCTCGGAGGTTTAGTTTCCTTCTGTAAAGTGGGTAAAGGAGCAGTGTCTACTTTCTAGTTGTTGTCACCTGAGTGTAATAATAGTGGAAGTGGGGAGCACAGTGCCCAGCACCCAGTAGGACCTTCAATAAATGCCAGGCTTTCACCGCCCCGCCCCGGCTTCTCCTGGAGGTTATATATCCCAGGTGTGAGTGAATCTTGGCTGCCGCTCCCAACTTCCCAGGCAAACACCCAACTTCCCTCAAAGGGAATGCCTACGATCAAATTTGAATATGGGGTTGGAGAGAACTTGCTTTTTTTTCTTTCTGGGGCAATCTGTGACCCCCTTAGGAAAAACATCGCCACCTTGGAGGAGGAAAATTGTATGTTTTTAAAAATTTCTCCTCCATTTAAGGATCGAGAGATTAAGTTTTCGTCTCCTTTTTTTTTTTTTTTTTTTTTTTTTTTGTTTGTTTTAACGAGAAATGAGCTTGCTCACGCTGAAAAGTACCGGCATGAAATAAAACAACTCCCCTTCTGTTTCACAGCCAGCAGGTTTTCTTCAACACCCCAGCCCTGGAGAGCTGTAGACTGCACAGCAGGCAGACTTGGTTGAACAGATGAACAACTGTGGCTTAATCTGTTTGGGGAAAAGAAAAAAAAAAGAGTCCTGAAGCAATTGATAAAGAGGCTGAGAGGCTGAGGTCAGTGTGAAGGAAGAGTAAATGAGGCCAGATTGGGGAACATTGAAACCTAAGCCTCTTTCACCGCGCCCCCTCCATCCTGAATCGGGTGTGTGAGTAACAGGATGAATCTGCTGGGAAAGGGACTGAGAGTCTCCTGAATTGCCTGAGTTTGTTATGTTTTCATTATTATTCAAAATTATTTTATTTATGTCCTTTATTCATTTAATTTACTACTCAAAGGTTTGTTGTTGTTTTTTTGAAAACCGTATCAGAGTATAACAGAAAAGTACCTGAATCTTAAGTACAGGCAAATGAGCATTCATAGACCGAACACATCATCGTGTAACCAGCACATGGGTCAAGAACGGAATATTAGCGGTACTCCAAGAGCCCCCCACAGAGGGACTCACTCTCCTGACTTATAACCTCATTATTTTCAGTAGCTCATACACATTCATTTATGCTCTTCTAGAGACATTCCACACATATACAAGAGTAGGGATGTTATTTACACAAATGTAGTAAAAATGTCTTTTGTGCACCATGTAGCATATTATACACAATGATCTGCCTCTGGATTTTTTCACATTTATCTTGGTGATCATTCCATATCACTACATAGAAAGCAGCTAAGTTTCTTTAGTGGTCACATAGTATTCCATTGCCTGAATGTACTACAATTTAATTTTGTTAAAAGGCAAAGAAGGGCGCCTGGGTGGCTCAGTCGGTTAAGCATCCGACTTCAGCTCAGGTCATGATCTCCCAGTTGGTGGGTTCGAGCCCTGTGTTGGACTGTGTGCTGACAGCTCAGAGCCTGGAGCCTGTTTCAGATTCTGTGTCTCCCTCTCTCTCTGCCCCTCCCCTGCTCACTCTCTGTCTGTGTCTCTCTCAAAATAAAGATATAAAAAAAATTTTTTTAAAAAGCAAAGAGGTTGTGTTCAACCGTTTTTGGAGCCGGTCTTTTTTTTTTTTTTAAGCATTCTTGAGGTATCTTTGTTGTCCTTTAGATTGAAGGTGGCAACCAGGGGCTGCTCTCCGGAAGCCTTAAAAATACTGCTACTAGTTCTTCCTCATTTGGGAACCGTGTTGGGTGTGGTGCCACCTGGGGTGGTCACCTATTTTATTGCCTTGTCCTGTTAGGACTCAGTTGTTCCATGTTTGAATACGTATCCAGGAAGTGGAAATAATGTCCCTGACACCCCCACTTCCTTTTCTGGCAAATCAGTGTCCGGTGAACGAATCCAACTGCTTTCAGCCATCCCCTTCCTTCAGCCAGCTGCTTACCCAGCATTGTCCTGGCTGAAACCTGCAGGTTTGGGAAGAAGGGCCTTAAGAGCTCTTCCAGACAGGACTAGTTGGAGGAACTACCATTCTTTTTGATTGAACCAAGTCCTCCCTTTCTGCCTGCCTTTTCCTTCTGTGGGTCTTTTCATCCCTTGGCTCCCATCTCGGCCCCCGTCTCTGGACCCTCCCTGTTCTGACCTCGGCTCTCAGAATCATTCAGACTTGGTGTGAGTTCAAGTAGGTGCCTACTTCTTTCTCCTCTGAGTATTCACTCTTTAAATTTCTTACCTACCATATTTATAGAACAAAAGTCTTTGTCTCCTTAAGGCCTTTTGATTCCCTGAGAGGAGGAACAGTTATATATTTGGGAGTCAGGGCTATCTCCTCATCTCCCTTCTTCACTACCAGAATCAAGCCTGTCCTTTCCCAGCCCTGAGGGGACGGACAGGAAGGGGCAGGCATGGCTGGGTCAGGACCTCAGGGTGAGGTAGGAGTTACCTATAGCAGAGGGGAAATGCCACCAGCTTTTAAGAAGAGTGCCAAGGCTGAGCTATAGAAACACGTCATCCTCCGAAGGCAGGGTCACAGGCAAGGACCAGGTCAGGGAGGGAGCAGCTCTGGTTCAGGGTAGGAGGGAAGTCCTGGGGGGGTGGTAACACCAGTAGGTAAGGATCACTGGCTTTGGAACTGGCAGCCACACCTTCTCTGAGCCTCAGAGAAGTCAGTAACAGTGATCGCCTTGTAGAGTTGTAATAAAGATGAAATGAGTTGATATATAGCCATGGTAAGCGCTCTATAAATGTTAGCTCTAATTATTATATGAGGTGGCCCAGACACAGTGGCCCCAGTGCTGATTACCAGTGGCCAGATTAGCTCTGTCCCTACTCCATTTCTCCCCCTGTGACCTCGCCAAGCAGACAGCTCAGCCTCTCCCTGCCTGAGCCAGTTCTGGGTCTCTGCATTCTCTTTCATGCCCCTTCCTCATGTCTGCTCCCTCCACCAGGAAGCCCTCATTCTTTGCTCTTCTTCATCACAGCCTGTCCCTCCTTTCATGGGGGGAAAAAAACCTATGGCAACCCCAGGAA
Organism: Cryptoprocta ferox; assembly: GCA_028646485.1. Lineage (NCBI taxonomy): Eukaryota > Metazoa > Chordata > Mammalia > Carnivora > Eupleridae > Cryptoprocta > Cryptoprocta ferox. Next base: position 77,468,728 of record CM053576.1, on the reverse strand, counting down.
AAGGAAACCGCTTCTTCTCCCAGTGTTTTTGTTTCTTGTTTGCCTCTTAATCTTTGCATTGTTCAGTCTCCTTCCAAACTCCCAGCTCCAGGGTCTCCCTGCCACTGCCTGCCCCTCCCCCATATCCTGTGCCCTGAGGACAGTCTGGTGGGAGAGGAGAGGACTCACAATCCTGACACTTGGGGATTCTCCTGAGATCAATGATGGCCAACACATCTCTCCCTATTGGCACCCATGTCTGTGCAGGAAGATAAGAACAACAGCCCTGAACAATTTACCCATGAGGACCTGCGACACACCCTGCACTGTTCCAGGCACTTCACAGTTTACCCTTTTATTTAATTCTTACAGCAGCCCTCAGATCTGAGTACTAGAACCATTCTGTAGATTCTCAAACTGAGGCTCAGAGCAGGTACATAGCAAGGTTTCATACCTGCTAAGTAGTCGAAATGGGATTTGAACCTAGGTCTGCTTGACGTCAGAGCTCAGTAGAACTTCTGATAGTAATAACATTTTACATTCTGGTTTGTATTGGGATCAACTAGCCCAGAAAGTGGTGTTTTCTCCTTTTGAACATGACATGCACAATGGATTAGCTGAGGATTGCAAGCTTTGTCTTGTCCAAACAGATTTGATTTTGAAATAGCCAGATTGTAGATATTCAAAAGTAGTTTTGCCAAGAGTCACATGGGTGCATTTGTTTTCCCAAACTTCTGAAATACATTCCTCTGTAATAAATCTCGCTGAGGAGAGCAGGTATTAGAGAAGATGGTGTCCCAGGGCTCCCCACCTCCAGGGACCACCTCATCAGGATAGAGGCACGTCACAGAAGGCACAGACAGGAAAACCAGTGGATAGAAAAGGGTGCCTCATCATGTGGGCTTCTAATATGGCTGGAGAGTTGTACTCAAAGTGAGCAATGCTCATCTTCATGGTTAGCTTAGAACGCTAGCATTCAAAGGCATCCTTCATCGCTCCCAAAGGGTCAGAGATTTGTGAAATGTCTAAGTGGAGTTTTAGTCTTACCTTTGACCTGAAGTCTTTCCTACCTGTTTCCCTCAAGGTGTGAACTAGTCCCCCTCTGGATTTTTGCCTGACGCTCTCATTTGAGCATGGTCTGTCTGATGACATCCCTAGTTTTCTAGGATTAAATAGAGGGACTGCTCTGGATTGAACAGTGTTCCCACAAAATTCATGTCTACCGAACAACCTCAGCATGTGACATTATTTGGAAATAAGGTCTTTGCAGATGAAATTAGTTAAGATAAGGTCATCCTGAATTTGGGTGGGTGCTGAATCCCATGACTGATGTTTCCTTAAGAGAAAGAAGAGGGAGAATCACACACGGACACAGGTGACGAAGAAGGCCACGTGCTGACAGAGGCAGAGATTGGGGTGATGCATCTCCAAGCCAAGAAACACCAAGGATGGCCGGGACCACTGGAAGCCAGAAGAGGCAAGGGACGCTTCTCCCTGGAGCCTTCAGGGCAAGCGTGGCCTGCTGACATGTTGATTTTGGACTGCTAGCCTCCAGAACTATGAGAGAATCAATTTATGTTTTTTGCAGTCACCTGTTTGTGGTAATTGGTTCTGGCAGTTCTAGGAAACCAGTACAGGATCTCATTTGGCTCTTTAAATAAAAAGCTTCTTTTATTATGAACATGTCCATAGGCTTTGTCTTGTTTTTAAACAAAGCTCACTGGGCCTCAATTTTCTCACCCTAAAGACTGTTTGTTAGTCAGCTACGGCTGCATGAAAACTACCCTATAACTCAGAGGAACAAACCAATGAGCAGGCATCACCAGGCTCACAGGTCCATGGGGTGGCTGGGTGGCTCTGTTCCACACACCTCTTGCTCTTTGAGGACCACAGGCCTCCTGGGCATCTTCTTAAGGCAATGGTGGAAGCCCATGTAGGGAAGTCCCACTCTGTAAGCACGTGCAAAGCCTCTGCATGTGTCTCATCTGCTAACATCCCATTGGCCAAAACAAGTCAGAAGGCCAAGCCCAACATCAGTGGTATGAGAGTACCCTCTGCTCACAGCGAGAGGGGAAAAGCAGTGAACACAATAATCCCAACTATCAACAGATGGCTTAATACCTGCAGCTATAGACTGAAGGCCTGTATTCCCCCAGAATTCATTTGTTGAAACCTAATTCCCATTTGGAGGTGAGGCCTTTGGGAAGCAGAGCCCTCATGCCCTTATAAAAGGGGCCCCAAGAGACCCCCAGAGAGCTCCCTTCTGTTATGTAAGGACTGAGCAAAATGATAGCCATCTATGAACAAGGAAGCCAGTCCTCATCAGACACAGAACCTGCCAGTGACTTGATGTTGGACTTCCCAGCCTCCAGGAATGAGAGAAATAAGTGTGTGTGTTTATAAGTATCAGTCTGTGGTATTTTTTGTCACAGCAGCCCAAATGGGCAAGGACACCCATTTTATAGGATTATCAAGTCGTTTCTGTATGTATAACTAAATTGGTATGATGAAGAATCAACTTTTATTGAATGCTTATTGTGTGGTAGACACTGTTCTAAGTGCTTTACAAGAGTTTGGTTATCTATTGAACAAAAATACCCGAAACAAACAACAACAACAAAAAAAAAAAACCAAACTTTAAAACTTAGTGACTTAACTTGTTGGGATGAGCACTGGGTGTTGTAAGGAAGCCAGTTTAACAATAAATATTATTTAAAAAATAAATAAAATTTAGTGACTTAAAAGGACAACATTTCTCACAGTTCTGAGGCAGGCTCAGTTGGAAGGTTCTGCTCCACAAGTGTCAGCTGGGGTCATTTACTCAGGTGTGTTCAGTTGGTGGCTGGGCGGGGCTAGAAGGACCCACAAGGCTTCGCTTTCATATCTAGCACCGTGGTGCGCCTCCATCTGGCTAGCTTGAGCTTCCTCACGGCATGGTGATGTGCCATAATGGACCTCTACGCAACATCTGACTTTAGAGGGATGAAATTAGAAACTGCAGATCCCTGAAGGTCCCCCTTTAGATATTGCACAGCACAATTCTGCCCAATTTCATTGCTTTGTGTTCGTTTCCTATGGCAGCTGCAAAAAATTACCAGAAATTTCGTGGCTTAAAAGAACACAAATACATTACCTTGTAGTTCTGGAAGTGAGAACCTTAAAATGGGACTCATTGGGCTAAATCCAAGATCTCAGCAGAGCTGCGTTCCTTGCTGGGGACTTTGGAGGAAAATCCATTTTCTTGCCCTTTCTGTTTTCTAAAGGATGCCTGCATTATTTGGCTTGTGCCTCCTTCCATCTTCAAAGCCAACAGCGGCTAACCCTACACTATGACTCTCCTGCTTCTCCCTTGTCTCCTAAGGACCCCTGTGATTTCATTAGGCTAGGTGGGCAACCCACGATACTCTCCCTACCTCAAGGTCAGCTGATTAGAAATTTTGATGCCACCTGCAACTTTAATTCTCCTTTGCCATATAACATGAAATAGTCATAGGTTCTGAGGACTGGGACACAGACATCTTTGGGGGGCCATTATTCTGCCGATCACATGGTTAAAATTAGAGACAGGGACAGTCGAGGCTCAAGGGGAAGGGACATAGACTATTTGACAGGGGGAATAACCAAGCTTCTGTGGCTCTTTTTAACCAACAACAATATGCATTAACTCATGCAATTCTCAGAACAGCCCCACGAGGTGGGTACTAGAATTATTCACATTTGAAAGTAGAAAAGGGAGAACAGAGGTGTTAATTACTGGCTAAGTTTAGCCAGCTGGTAAGCAGGAGAGCTGGGTCTTCAATCCAGGCCGTTTGGCAGTGAGACCAGAGCACTGTTGTGCCTGGCATTCCTGGCGCTCAGCAGATGTTTGTTTTCTCCTTCTCTGTTGATCCCATTTTCTCAGACTTTTAAGAGGCTGAGAATCCCCTATAGTTCATGATACACACGCATCTCTCACACATACACTCACACGCACAAAAGGGCTATGGTAATGTCCCCTTAATAATCAGGGTGATGGAATGATACCTATTTAAATAAATATAAATTTAGTGTTGATTTTCCAATCATGTTCTGACTGGTTATTAGTTTTCTTGTGATTCCTCTCTTCCTGGATTCTGACTTGTCCATGGAACTGCCACCCAACCAGGCTCTGAGCTGTCAGCACAGAACCCCACTTGGGACGTGAACTCACGAGCCATGAGATCATGACCTGAGCTGAAGTTGGACGCCTAACTGACTGAGCCACCCGGGTGCCCCTCCATATTCTTGACTTGTTGACTGAAACTCAGTTCTGGCTGCTACTCCCTATTCTCAGATATTGTCTTAGTAATACGTGGGTCCCTTCCCCTCTCTGGTGTGGCACCAACCCCAGTGTTTCCCAGCCCCACCTCAAGCCCAGACTAGTCTCCCAGAGCAAACCTTTGCTCTGCTTTGGCTGGAACTTCCCATAGTGCAGGTCCCAGAATCAGAAGTTATGGGGCTATGTCCAGAGTGAGTGAAGCCAGAAGCATCTAAAATCGGCATCTTAGTGGGTACCTGGCTCAGTCAATAGAGCATGTGACTCTTGATCTTGGGGTCATGAATTCAAGCACCATGTTGGGTGGGGTCATGAGTTCAAACTCCATGATGGGTGTAGAGCTTACTTAATAAAAAAAAGAGGGGAGAGGAATGCCCCAGCATCATCTTGTCTGAATACATTCAAATTTAGTTGGGTTTGTAATCAATGTGTGTGGAGTACTATGTATCATGTGTGTGATGCATTAGCCTAAATAATCACTTGATTTGCGCCAAGTTCTCTACCTCCTACCCCAGAACCTGGAAGAAGAAGAGCCTGGTGTCAAGACAGTCTGGCAGACAGAAGTGAATGCATGCCTTGTAAATAGAGTCATGCTTTTGGATTCATTCACTTGTTAGACAAATATTTATTAAGTCCTTGCTATGAATCAGTCACTGTGCTAGGCATAGAGAACAAAAATGAATAAATTGGATGGTCCTACCACCCAATGGAGTCCACAGTTAATTACAATTATTATCCACATTTTCTACCTGGGCATGTAAAGTCTAAAGATGTTAACCAGTATGTATGTCTATCAGTAAGGCAAGGTGTTTTCCCCTGAAATTATCATTCAGAAAAGAGGCAAGTGTTTTATCTTTGGGTCTATAAAGGAATAACACACTCCTCTGTGTTCTCTTTACTACTCTTACTCAATACTTCTGTCATTTCTGGTCACCAGATGTATGGGTTTTCCACACATCAAGCTATTGTGACACCAGCTGGGTATCCTACAATTTAACTCAATTCTATCTACTGGAGATAGATCTCATGGGGTAAGGGCTCAGTCCCATGAGACTGTCCCCTTCCCACTCATCTCAATGCAGATGCCAATCACAAGTCCAGCTTGTCACCTGGGCTTCTGACCAACTGGTTATACACCAGAGATTCCTTTGATTGATTTGTTAGAGCACCTCCCAGAACTCAGGAAAATACTCTGCTTACTACATTACCAGGTGATTATAAAAGGATGTAACTCAGGAACAGGGAAATGGAAGAGACGCATAGGGCAAGGTACAGGGGAAGGAATGCAGTGCTTCCCTGCATCTCTTGGCATACCTTTCTCATGGCCTCTCCACGCGTTCACCAACTAGGAAGATCTCTGAACCATGTCCTTTTTGGGTTTTTATTGAGGCTTCATTACGTAGGCAAGGCTGATGAAATCATTGGCTATTGGCAATCAATTCAACCTCCATCTCCTCTGCCCTCTCCAGAGGTCACGCAGGTCGGGGAAGAGGGGTGGGACTGGTTTGTTCCCCCAGCAACCAGCCCCCATCCTAAGGTCATCCTGGGACTTTCCAAAAATCACCTCATTAATGTAGACCCAGCTGTGGTTGAAGGGGCTTTTTTTAGGAATAACAAAAGACACCTGTTTCTCCTTTACTCCTGTTATCACTTAGGAAATTCCAAGGGTTTTAGGAGATCTGTACCAGAAGTGGGGACAAAGACCAAATCTACATCCATATCTATCTATCTTAATATAAATCACAATATCATAGGATCCTTATAGTGTCTCACATGTTGCACCAATGTTTTCTAAATTAAAAAAAATATTTTTAATGTTTATTTATTTTTGAAAGAGTATGAGCACAGGATGGGCAGAGAAAGAGGGAGACACGGAATCCAAAACAGGCTCCAGGCTCCGAGCTGTCAGCACAGAATCCAATGCAGGGCTCAAACTCACGAATCCTGGGATCATGACCTGAGCCAAAGTCGGATGCTTAACCGACTGAGGCACCCAGGTGCCCCTTTCTAAATTTCTTTATATTTAACAACCATATTACAGATTGAGGAAGATCTTAGCCTAACATGCTCTTAATTCATGCTAGTTTTGGAAGTTTGGGGAGATGACTGACTTAGTGCAAAAGAAGGTGAAGAAATGTAACACCCATTTTTTAGTTATTCCTGGGGATGTGACTTCACATTTGCAATGCTGGAAGTTGTCATAAACAAACCTTTTATGATCATTTTAAAAAGCAGAACAGTGAGTAGTTGTGTCAGAGAGACCAGTGAAAACATGAGCTGGCCAATGCTATGCGAATGGGTACTTTGTAGTTTGGGATAAAATTTCCAGTGACAACATCCCATGCAGGGTCCAAGAGAGTCCCCAACAATCCAGATGGAAGTGAGAGTGAATGCCTAATAAATGGCTCTAGGGACAATGAGGACACTGATGGCCAAGAGGTGCATGAAGAGTTGGAGCATGGATTTGTTTCATGGAATAGAGTGGGAAAAAAGTGATACTTACAAATTAACTTTTTATAAATTAATTAATTGTATAAATGATATTACATATGTATAATAATTCATAAGTTGAATAAGCATATCACAATTTTATCTATGTCACTAAAAATTTTCTGTACTCAAGTTGACCAAAACACTATGGGAGGATTTCCCCTTTGGGAAGTTTAGGTCTGCCTTATATTTGGTGCCAACTTCTCTTTGGGCACATGTGGGATCTTTCTCCAAAGTGAAACAAGTTGGAGGGCAGAGCCAGATGGGTCAGACCCACCCATGTGTTTGCCTTAGTTCTCCAGTCGGACCAAACTTCATAAAATCCAAGACGCTGGTCCCTGGCCCCATTGTCCATCTACTTCATTCCATTTCAACTCAGAGTATTTATTGAGCACCTACTACAATGGAGGATTCATTTTTCAAATGTGTGAATCACTTTCAGCATTGAACTAAGAGAAAAGACTGACTTTTAATTGAAGATTGAGAAAAAGGACTAATTTGACTAAGAACAGCTCTAGATTTGGGTTTTGTAGGCCATTCTCCCTGTTAAGCAACATGAGTTCTAATCTTCCCTGCTCTCTTGCTTACTTCCTGAGAAGCCTGTAACCTCAACCCCAGTAGGACAGCCTGCAAGGAACAAATCAGCATGCAATTTCCTTTTGTTGCCTTTAAAATAATAAACAAACTTCATTAGTTTTTGGGGGGAACAGGATTTTATTTTTTAATTTATTCTCTGCAGTGTCATATAAATTTTCTCTATGAGCATGGGCTGTCATTAATAAGAACAAAAAAAATCTAAAATATTCATTTTCGAAAACATACAACTCTTAGGCTACACAATTCCAATTTCACCTTCCAGATTTGCATTGGGCCCACCTCACATTTAAACTCTTTCCCTCAGGATACCTGGGGGGCTCAGTCGGTTGAGCCTTGGTTTCAGCTCGGGTCATGATATCAATGGGTTTGTGAGCCCGCCTCAGGCTCTGTGCTGACAGCATGGAGCCTGCTTGGGATTCTCTCTCTCCCTCTCTCTCTGCCCCTTCCCTGCTCAGCATACTCTCTCTCTCTCTCAAGAATAAATATATAAACTTAAAAAAATAAACTATTTCCTTCCAATTAATCCAGGCTAAGAGAACCAAACGCCCGCCTGTGGGAAATACACTCAGGGTTCCCCTCTTCGGGGATCTGCTTGCCACCCAAGCCCACCTTCCCCCAAGATGCCAAGAATATGTGAAGGAAAAGGAACAGAAAGGTGCTCCAAAGAGCTTGAACTCTATGTTGTGTATGTGTATGTGTGTGTATGTGTGTGAGTTCAACATTATTATGTCTCTCTGAGACTTTCCTTTAAGGCCACATTCTTACACATTTGTCAAGTTCTTAAAAGTTCTGTGAAATAGAGTACAAGACCCCGTGTGACTCAGAGCAAGCTGTGTACCCTCTCTGAGCTTGAGTTTGCTCATCCGTAGAATGACTGGTTGGATCCAAAAGGAGAGGAAAAAGAGCATGGCCTGAGGTGACAGACAGGACTGGATTCAAATCCTTACTACTGATTGCTAGGCAAGAAGTTGAGCCTTGGTTTCTTCATTTGAAAGCAGGCTTCTTGTGGAGATTAAATATAATGTATACTCTATACTGTGTAATATATACTGGTACATCCTCTATGCTAAAAAAATGGTAGCAATGGTTTTTATGATAATTACTACTACTACATATGTGAAAGGGCCTATTTCTCTTAAAATGAAACCATAAAGCACAAGACTGTCAGCTCAACTGTACAAGCTGTGCACTGCACAACTCCAGGGTGCCATCCACATGGCATACAATGTCTGGCGGTACCCTGAGAAAGCTCCATACAAAGTTTAAATGTGACTTTTATTAAGAATAATAGAGAGGAGGAGTCAGTTAAATGTCCAACTTCAGCTCAGGTCATGGTCTCATGGTTTGTGAGTTCAAGTCCTACATGGGGCTCTGCACTGACAGTGCAGAGCCTGCTTGGGATTCTCTTTCCCTCCCTCTCTCTCTTCCCTCCCCCACCTCTCAAAATAAATAAATTAATTAAAAAAAAGAATAATAGAGAGGCAATACAGGGCTTTTATTGTTATGGTAGGTACAGCTGAGGCCCCCTAAATTAATAAAATAGGTAATAAGAACACTCCCTTTTTAAAAAAGTACTGGACCTTCTGGCAAGGACAGGTTAAACAGAAAACCAAATCACCAAAAATCAGAGTTCTGCCTTTCTGAGTTTATCAACTATATTTAACTATATATAGTTGAGTCACTGAACTATATTTAAATTTTTTATGTTATTATATATGTATGTATATTGTATATTATATATTATATATGTATATAATATATATAATATATATTATACATATATATATAAAGAGAGAGAGAGAGAGAGCATGAGTAGGGGAGAGGGGCAGAAGGAGAGAGATCGAATCTCAAGCAGTCTCCATGGCTCCACGCTCAGTGAGGAGCCTGGTGCAGGGCTCGATCCCAGGACTTTGGGATCATGACCTAAGCTGAAATCATCAAGAGCCAGACATTTAACCAACTGAGCCGTGTGGGTGCCCCATCAGTCACTCATCTTTAAGTGATTTGTTCTACGTGTCAGTAGTGAAGGACACTAGGGAGAGAGTTGCTCCTAGGCATTTCCTAGTCATTCTCGGCATTTCCCTTCTCAATCTGGTGAAGGGCCCCAGTGTACTTGATATGGCCTTCCTACAGTTAGGAAGACTGGAAAAGTTCAAAGGAGAGGTGCTATCTGCCCTGCTCCTCACAGTGGAGCAAGGTAAATGCTGAAAACGGGTAAGCCTCTGTCCTACCAAGGGTCTCAGAGGTCTCTCTAGCAGAATGGGACCAGCATAGATGTAGTGGAAAAGAGATTGGCTTGAGTTATTTTCAAGTTTCTTTTAAGGTCTTTTAAGCTCTGTTTGCTTTAGATTTTTTCTCTCTCTTTCTCCCTCTGCCCTTTTTACCCTCTCAAGCTCTCTCTCTAAAGTTGAAAGAAAGAAAGAAAGAAAGAAAGAACGAACGAAAGAAAGAAAGAAAGAAAGAAGGAGGGAAGATATTTAATAGAACTATAGTGAAAGCTTTGGTTTTCTGACCTTCTATTAACTGGAAATATCCAGTTTACTACCCATCTACTCTCCATGAGATTAACTGCTCTTCCTAGAGATGACCCAAGGCACTGAAAGATTCTAAAGTCCTGAAGTCCTGGTCCTCTGAGAAAATCTGAGTTCCAAGGCACCACAATGGGGTGTGAAGCATACATTACTGCACGCAAAGTCTTCAAATGATCACGCTTTATCAATCCAAGTAATTGATTAACTTGAACATCCCATTCCCTGAGCATGTCCGATAACAAACATTTCTTGTATTTGGTGGTGAGGCTCAACCGTGAGAGACATAGCATGGAGGGAGAAAATTTGCTCCTTCCATAGCTCAGGTAAACCTTCACGTCAAATAAATCTCTCCAGGGCCGATTTCAGATGAATGATGTTCAAGATGAAACAAAGTGATGAGCCTACATGGAAACATATATCCCTTTTCTATATGCATTTATAGACAGACGTCTCTGGAACTCAAGAAAATGCCTTTTGCCCCCACCAAAATACCAACTCCCCTACAATTTCCTGGCAGTTCACAATCAGAGCACACTGGGGAGACTGCATTATTTTACCTCAAATGTGTAGAAACACATTGTTCTCAGAAAACTGTGCTCAAGTCTATTGAGTGTTGGCTTGTCTGATGATTGGGGTCATCTGAGCTGTGTAGCAAATGCTGGTTTATTCTTCTGGATATCACAGAGTCACTAAATCCAAAGTCAATGTCCACACAGAAGTTGTGGATTTGTTTGAATAACATCATTATGCCTGCAGGAACGTGAAGTCCATGGTGGATTGATGTGTAGAAAATTGTTAGATGTTGACGGGCAGGATGGGGGACAGTAGGGAGAAAACTTAAAGCAAGCAAACAGGGAGGTCATCTCAGAGAATTAGGAAGTCCAGATCTTTTCTTTGACAAGCCTCAGATCTTTCTGGGATTCCATGTGGCTTTCATTTCTGGCTCCTTGTCTTCTAACAAAGACAATAAGGATGGTGTTTAAACTAAATGTCAGCCCTTCCAAGAAACAAGAGCTCCTCCCTTCCCCTCTTTCAGTCTAGTAGCAGAATTTTCTTTCACACTATTAAAAATGGCGCGGGCCACCTTTTCTCCAAAAACACACGAAGCTGCGGCATAACTCTTTCCCAAATAATTAATCTTTCCAGTGGAATCTTTCAAAGCCCCACGTTTCCTGTTATTTTATACAGCTGCAATTTGTAACTGGAGCTCCTGCCCAGTGTTCCACGGGCAAAGCGCCAAATCCACTACATTTCACCTACCAAGGTGCCCCGCACAAATAATCCTTAACCGCAAGTTAAACAGTTAGGTCCTGTTCTAGCCGAAAAGAAAAGCCCAAGGAACAAAAGACTTTTAACATGCTTCTGTGTTAAAATTTTAGTGGATGCTCAGAATATTTTATTTTCCAGCATCAACATTTGGAAGTATCACCATGATGCCCCAAGAAAAGAAGAAGTTTCAAAAATGGTTTGGTTCTAGTGTCAAGCTATATTATTTGTGAATCGCAAAAATGACACCCTCTTTGTTATCTGGAAGCCAGAAACAATGAATTGCTTTATCAGACCAGCCTTGTTTGCTTCCTTGTCTATGAGCTGGAGGACCAGAGCTAAGATTGGCTGGAGGGTAAGTAGAGAGGCAGAAGTCAGGAGGTTGGCTGTGACCCCCTTCCTTGTTCTCTGTGCATTTCCGATCTTCCCTCCATCCAGTTATCATGTCTCTAAGCTGCCCATGAAGGAAGTTCTCTCCAGATCACTGAGTTGGGAGTTTCTTCTCTTTTAAACCCTCTTCATTCTCCTTCCTACCTTTCCAACCCTCACCACACTTTTCTGCACATAACTTGCTTCCTAGTTTTCAAAAACTGAAGCCATTGAACCAGCCCCTCAACTTCCTGCTACAGGCCCACCTTCCCTGGCACCATCCCTCTTCCTTTCCTCCCACCCTGGCTGATGCTTCCTACCCTAAGATCAGGCCCTTTGTTCTGGATCCCAGCCCCTCCTGTTCTCTATAGAGCCTGACACTATAACATGTCTCCTCTCCCCTGTATACTCAGCCTTCTCTGACACTGAATCCCTCCTATTTACACTTAAACATACTCAAGTCCCTCTTAAGATAACACAAAGGCACCTATCTCAACCCACAGCCCCTTCCTGTTATATTATTTTTTTCTTCTCTCCTTCCCAGTAAAACTTCTCAAATAGGTTGTTTACACTACTTTTCTTTTTCATCATTTTCCCTCACTCCTTGACCCCATTACTTTGGCTAAAATGACTAATGGCCACCATGTTGCTAAAGCAAAGCACTCAATACTCACCTTCCCTCGTCCCTCTGGGACCCTTCTCTCCTAAAAACCTCTTCCCTGGGTTCTTCTTGTTTTCCTCCTACTTCTGCTCTGCTCTTACTTTACTTTCTTTCCATTACCATTCTTCTCCACAGAGCCATTAAATGTTTCAGTTTTTTAAGCTGAAAATGATTTTCTCACTCTATATCCAGTCACTATCATCCACATTGATAGCTCCAGTAATCAGACTCATATATTCAGTTACCTACTCAAAATCTCCAGTTGGGCTTCTCATAACCCCAAGTTCAAACCCCAAGTTGTGATCTTTCCTCCTAAACTTGATTCTTTACCTCAGATTCTAACCTCAGCAAATGATGCCACCATCTACCGGTTGCTCAAGTCATAAACCTGACATCCCTGATTACTTTCTCTATTTCTCAAATCTAACCATTCTCTTAGGTCTGGTGATTTTACCTCCTAAAATTTCTCATATCCATTCACTTCTCTCCATTTCCACATCCACCATCCCTACCCTGGACACCATCTGCTCTTTTCGGGACCATTGCAATAGCTTCCCAACTGGTTTCCATATATCCATTCTCAACACTAACTAAGCTGTTCTCCAAATGTTGCTACACTATGTCACTGTCTTGTGTGGATTCTTTTAATGGTATACAGGACACAATATCTGTGTGCTTCTCAGATTCCCTTGACAGCTTCCTTTTATTTCTCTGGGTTGGGTGTTTCACATACACCTCCACTTCAGGTTTGGTTGAAATGCCACACCTTGGGCATGACCACTGAGGGGCTGAGTGATGTACTCTGGAAGCACAGGGAAATTAGCTTTCAGTAGAGTGAAACATGAACAATGGGCAATGGAAGACGGAAGAATACGAGGCAGATAAATCACTCCCTCCTTTCCCTCTGATAAGAAATGCTCTGAAATATGGTTTTCCTCATAAGCTTTCTGGAGAAATTCTGTATGCTGGACAAACACACCACTTTAGTCTTCAACTCAGAATTGACTTCCTAGCGGTCCCAAGTAAGACAAATGTTTAGGATAAAGACCAAAATATTTATCCAAGACTCTACGTGGATTGATTCCCACCTACTTCTGTAGCCTCTCTCTTCTCCTATCACTTTCCCATCATTTTTCTATCTTCAGCTACAGTAGAGAGTTTCCTATTCAAGCGAAATCCTCACATGCCAGAAAGTTTATCCGGAAAACTCTTCCTTTCCATGAACCCACCCCCTCCTTCACCTGGCTAGCTCTTTTCCCAGCAGATCTGTTTCATTTCCTTCACTTCCTTCCAAAGGAAATCTCTGTGGCCCTCTCCCTGCTCCCTCCTCCCCCACTTTCTCCTGTTACTATTGCTAGGGACTGTCAGGGATCTGTGTCATGGTTTGACTAGTGTCTGCCTCCTCCCCACACTGACTGTAAACTCCATGAGAGCAGAGACGGCATCTGCCCTGGCTCTCCTTTGCATCCCCAGAGCAGAGCCTCACACTCAACAACACATACACTGAGTAAACAAGTTCACCAGGTTCAACACTCCTGTTTTATAGCTGGAGAAGCTAAAAGCAAAGAGATGAAGGGATTCATTCAAGCGAGCTCGTCAGTAGTAGAGCTCTGCTGTTCTTCTACCTTCTTTTTCAATTGAAAATCATCCTTCGTAATTCTGAAAAAAGACAGATAACAGACAGATCAATGAAACAGAATAGAGAATCCAGGAACAGGCCCCCATATCTGCTTCACATACGGAAAGTACTACCCTCATTCATAATAAAATAAATGCAAATTTAAAATGAGGTGACGGTTTTTTATCTTTCCAATTGGCAAAATTCATAAAATTTGGTAATTTCCTCTCTTGGTGAGGCACTCATCAGTAAAGTGCCAACTATATGAGAGTAAATATGTAAGTGTTTATGAAGTACGTATTTAAATGGTCTTCTTTCATGAAAGACAGTGTGACATTATAATAGGTACAAAACCACAAGAGCGCATGTTCTCTGCAATTCAACCTAGCAATTCAACTTTTAGGTATTTATCCTACAGATGTATTTTCCCAGAAAATAATAACAAAAACATACAGTTTATTCGCTGCAGCATTATTTGTAATAGCAAAATATTTAATGTGCATTATTTAGGGACTGGTGAAGTAAATTATGGTATTTTCATACAATGGAATAGTAGCTGTTTAAAAACGAATGAGATTGTTCAATTCTTTTGAATTCCACATTCCTATCTGTGATTATTCCATATTTCCATTGTAGGAGTATTCCATATTTTTATATATACTAACGTGGAACCCTTTCTACGATATATAAGTAAAAACCAAGGTGGACTGTAGTCATATAACTAAGCCCCCATCTGGGTTAAAATGAACAAAACCTACAAGTAAAACCACTGTATTGTAAACTAAACTCAGTGAGGTCAGTGTCCTCCTATAGTTTGTCTTTCTTACATTGAATAGTGAATACTCCATTAATATTTTTTCTTAACTTCAATAAGAAGAAACGACCTAAGGGAAAGGGGGCAAAGGGAAAATGGACAAGTAGTCATTGTTTATACTTGTTGGCCAGCTGGGTGAAATATCGAGAGAGAGAGAAAGTGAAATCTGGCAGTCAATATGATGGTTTTAGATCATCTGTGGATTTTTGTTGTTCTCCATAAATTAGTTAGCTACTCCCCATGGGAATTGAAGACTTGTGTGTCCTGGATTGTATCGACTTCTTTCTACCCCAACTAGAAAAGATACTCAGTAAAGCTTTGTCTGCCCAAAGCTTATTCAGATCGGGTCTCTGTTATTTGCATGTCCTCACTACTGGATTCACCCAATTTCTCACTCACATATCACATCAGGAAAATCAAATGAAAAGATGCTTATGAATTGGCAGAAAGCTTTGCTCATGCTAAAGAAACAGGTATAATTTGATTAAATCTAAGGTTTCGTATTGCTGCCTACATGTTCTTTTGGAAGACATATGACTATATAGCTTAGACCTGGGAAGTACTAACTGTGAAATCTGGCTGATGCCAAAGTAAATATCTACATGTTTTCCTGTCAAAATGCTCAGTGGATGCTCCCCCTGCCTCAGTAGGGACGTAACTGCTACAGAGGTACTTATGTTAGTTTTTCCTGGAAGGCTTTTTTTCTAAACAGTATTCAAGTGTGTCAATACAAAACATGTTTTCTAGTGTGACAAAGGCCCAATGATATTAAGAACGTCAGGAAGCTGTTATTTTCCTATCCTGAAATCATTATCTTAAAGGCAGTGAGAGTCTTTCCCACTTTTCAGAGAGCAGGTAATGGGCTTTTTGCAGGACTAGCCTTGACCCTTTGGCTTCATCTTAGATGATAGACAGATAGATAGAGACGGACAGACAGACAGACAGACGTAGAAGATAGGTACGTAGGTAGTATACAGAGAGTGCATGGCTTTAACTAAGGAGAGGTCTGGGATAAAGACTGCATTTCTCAGCTGCTCTTTCAGCAGAACAACAATATGTAAATGATATTTTTTAATAAGTCTTTCAAGGACCTAAAGGAAACTGAATCTGCTGGGATGAGCCCATTTCTCATCCTTTGGATTTGCTGGCCTGTTAGAACGCTACTACAGTGCAGAGATGAATAAGGCACGGCCCCTCTCCTTGAGGCATTTATAATGAATCGCACATTAAAGGTATGAAATGACCAGAACACAGAAGAAAAAGGAATTGATTCTGTGTGGAGGAAACCCACAAGGCTTCACAAAGAGGATCCAATCTAAGCTGGGCTTTACAGAATGGATTATAATAATAATATCTCAGATATATTAAAGACTTACTATGTTTCAGGCGGTGTACAAAATGCTTTCCAGGCATTATCTCATTTATTCTAGATGACAACCGTGTGAGGAAGGTATATGATTATCCCCATTTTACAGATGAAGGAACTGAGGGACAAAGAGGTTAAATAACTTGCTGAAGAAGATTGGAGAGCTAGTAAGCAGCTGAGCCAAGGTCCAAACCTCAGCCCATCTGATGTTCCTAAAGCTCAACCCCAGGAATCGGCAATGTGGACTGATGCAGATGGAGAGATGGGGAGAAAAGCACACGCAGGCTGCTCACCTCCATCATGAACTCCAGTGACGGTCAGTGCGGGCAATTCAATCCAAACTGGGTGTTAGGTAGAGATTAGGCCAGTGTTTCCTAAAGTATGTTAGCATATTGGCAGAACATCAATCTTTTAAGATGATCTGCAAAAACATAAAAAAATAAAAATAAACAAAAGACTTACACACAGTAACATGCAAAGGTCCTGAGAAGGCCTATGGTAAAGAAACATGCTTAATTTAATTTAATTTTTTAAACGTTTATTTATTTTTAAGAGAGAGCCTTAGCAGGGGAGGGGCAGAGAGAGAGAGAGAGAGAGAGAGAGAGAGAGGATCTGAAGCAGGCTCTGCGCTGACAGCACAGAGCCCAGATGCAGGGATCAAACTCATTAACCGTGAGATCATGACCTGAGCTGAAGTTGGAAGCTCAGCTGAGTGACCCACCCAAGTGCCCCTAAGTTTATTTTATTAAAGCTTGAATTTCTCAAACTTATTTGACCTCAGACTTTTTTTTTTTGCATTATAAAAATTGTTGAGTGTAAATAAAAGTGGAAACTATAAGATCATTTATCTGATTTTTTTTTCCCACGTGACTTTCCAAATGGAAACAAAATAGAATCCTTTTAGCACCCCAGGAACACACTTTCTGAAGAACACATTTTGGGAAAGCTTGGTTTAGACGAAACAACCAGTTGAAAGAAGGCTTCACTCTGCGTGACTGTTTTGGTATTGAATAGCTATAGCTTTGGACTCTGATTATCTGAGTTTTTTGTTTATAAAGTCATCACATTCTAAAAGGAAGGACTTCGTAATCAGTCCTGGTTGTGACTCCTACAACGTCTGTGATATTAAAACATGCACGCACACGTAAACACACATGCACAAAATATCACAAAGCTTAACACAGAGAAACATGGCTGTAAAGTTAAAATCAGATCAAAACCATATGAAGCAAGTGACTAGGTTATGGGAGATCTATTGGAAGGAGGTGAATTGAAAAGAGACGCTTGCAGTATAGAGATGCAAAGTGATGAAGGAATAAACCATAAAGCACAACTGCTAGTTTCCCCATCTATGACAGCAGCTAAAATAAACACTGCGTACCAGGACACTGCCAACGGTATCTTCTAAATTAAAGAAAAGAAGAAATGATTTCATTAATTGATGCTTCAATGGCTAGCTAAATATTTATACACCCCACAAGCACTGTACTCAAAATTTACAGTAGCAAAGCCGCCTGCAGCAACCAAAATATTGATTGAGTCATAAAAACTCGAGGTTATTAACCCAAATATCTTCTCGCTTTGTGTAAAACTAATTGCTAGGCCAGGGAATGCAATTTCTGAGACAATTACTAGGAATGGGGGCTTTAATGACTTTCTCTTACTCTTTGCATAAATAAACAGTAGCTGCCTACTCCAGGACTCTGGGTGAGTTTCCTTGTGCAGCTCAGAGTTAATCAAACGCATTTCTCGCCCTGTGCCCAGGTGATTCTTTACCTGAAGTTAGACCTGCGTGCTTTGCAAATTTGAAATGTGTGTTCCTGAAATCGTATACCTCCTCAGGCCAACATCATATCTGATGATACATTATCAACTGTAAAGTTGCGTGAAGGAAAACAAACATAAGTGTAAACTGCCAAACAATGAAATGTATCTCTATTACGAAAAGCTGGTAGAGTCATCTGCTGGTGTGCACTGCAAACAGAAACTTGAGGCAGCCTTGGGGTTAGCTAGGGAAGGTGTCAGGGAAGACTTGGCAGTTAGATGGTGTGCTTCCTACCAGGAGCCAGGCACCCCCTCCTCCACGTATCTCAGGACATAGCCAGGCACGGTCTAGCTAGTTGTTACAGGACAGGATGGACAAGGAGGAGTCAGGACCTAGAAGCAAATTTTCCTCCTGGAGTAGACAGGCTCCGGGGAGACACAACCAGCTGAAGGGGCAGTGAAGGTAGAGCTTGGGATCTGGAAGTATGGTATGAGGCAAGCTTTGGTAGTGCCCGCAAGGAGTCTGTGTTAGGCAAGTCCACGCAGAGCAGTGGAGATGTCCCAAAAGACAAGCAAACTATGACAGTCAATAATCCTGGAGTTGGTGATATTCAGGAATCCAGGAAGATGGTCATTTACACTGGGGAGGTAGACCAGCAGGGGCCAGGTCCCAGGCATAGGCTGTAGGGAGGGCTTCTAGGCAGGCAGAGGCCTGGGTTATGAGAACAAGACAGAACCCCAATGTTGGAGTATAGCTGGGTATAATTGCTGTTACAAAGACACCCAACATAGCATGCCTGAAATAGTACAGAATCTCATTCCTCTCTTGGGCAACTGCAGAAGGGAAGGACATCACGGCCCCATGAAGTTGTCCAGGACCCCAGGAGCCCTCAGCTCACTGCGTCCACACTTGTGTCTGAGATGGCTGCTCCGGTAGTCCTCCCTTCTTGGTCATGGCATGCTGACCAGCACCGTGATGGAGTTCCAGGCTGCGAAAGGGGAAAGAAAACATGGCGGGGGTGGAGGAAGGGGCACGAAACTTTATTTTGAAACTCAAGAAGCAGACATTACACACATCAATTCTTTTTTTTTTAATAATTTTTTTAAGTTTATTTATTTTGAGAGAGACAGAGTGTGAGCAGGGGAGGGGCAGAGAGAGAGAGAGAAAGAGAGAGAGAGAGAGAGAGAGAGAGAGAGAGAGAGAGAGAATCCCAAGCAGGCTCTGTAAGTTCAGGACAGAGCCTCGCATGGGGCTCAAACTCACAAAACTTTGAAATCATGACCAGAGCTGAAATCAAGAGTCAGAGGCTTAACCCACTGAGCCACCCAGGCGCCCCCATACGTCACTTCTACTCATGGACCAAACGTTGTCATGAGGCCACTCCCAGTTGTCAGAGGGACTGGGAGATGTAGTCCCTACCTATGTGGCCATGCGTCCAGCTAAAATCCAAGGAGGAGAGTGGTAGTACTAGTTTCTTGTGGCTACTGTAACATATTACCAAAAACCTGGTGATTTAAAACAACAGAAGTTGATCCTCTACAGTTCTAGAGGCTGGATGTCCAAAATCGGTATCACTGGGCTGGAATCAAGGTGTGAGGGCGGCTCTTTCTGTGGACCTTCTGGGGGAGGATGCCTTCCTTGCCTCTTTCAACTTCTGATGCCTGCTGGCCTTCCAGCATTCCGTGATTTGTGGCCACATCACCCCATTCCCTGACTCTGGAATCAGATTGGCTTCTCTTCTGTCCAGGTAAAAATGTCCCTTTACCTTTCTTTTACAAAGATACATGTAATTGTCTTTTTAGGATTGAGATCCTCAATCACATCTGCAATGATCTTTTTTCCAAGTAAGGCAACACTCAAAGGCTCCAGGGACTAGGAACTGATATTTGGGCCTGTGAAGGGGCACATATTATCCGGCCTGCTACAGGGGTACTTGATTGCTAAGAGGAAGAAGGAGAAAATGGTCTCTGCATCACTCAGCAGTCAGAATCAGGAAACTCTGGTCAATGCAGTGAAACTCACTCAGGGCTGAGTACCGAAGAATCCATGTCTAATTCTTCAGGTTTTCCTGGCTTGGCTCTGGACTGGTTTGGAGCCTGAGCTGGGGCCAAGTCAGGCAGGTAGCCCTGGCCGTGGGGAGAAGGGCCACTAAGCAAAGGCAGTGTGTGCCTTGTAAACAGTATCACCCATAGACAGAAAGCCTGGTAAGTGCTACCCAAGGACACACATGAGGTTCTTAGACCAATAAATCGGTACCGAGGCCTCAGCAAAGCACTGTTTACAGATCACAGCCCCTTAAGACAGAAATACGCCCTCCACCCTCACCTCCCTTCACCCTCCTCACTCCCGAAATGCCCAAACAGTCTAAATGCTTGTAAGTGAAATTGTGAAACCCTCTTTCACCTACTTCCTCAATTCCACTCCCCAGAAGTCACCACCGTTAACAGTTTGATCTTGCCTGACTTTTCTTTTTTCCCCTGACTTTTCTTTCTATGTTTATAAACACACACAGAGGGAAATATAATGGTTCCTTTTTACATAAAGACGGATTGTGCCATACATGTGTTTTATTTATTCACTTAATAATATATCACAGACATCATCGCTTGTCACTGATAATAATAACTTCAGTACTCACACTGTGTCAGGGAAGAACTCTGAGCAATTTCCACATTTTTTATTTCACATCTCACACCGCCTTATTAGTAGGTAGTATTCTCAGGGAGCTCAAGCATCTGGCCCAAGGTCACACAGTTGGTGAGTGACTGAGCTAGGATTTGAAACCGGCTTACCACTAGCTGGACCCCAACCTGCTGGCATCCTTTGCTATCACGCAGACATCCTTGGAAATCTTGTCCGGCAGCTCTTCTGCCGGGAACTCATCAGCTGTTGAGCCAGACAAGCTTAACTTTTGCATCATCCCCTCTGACTTCCCTGGAAACCAAAGTGATCTCCCTGGTTACTGGACTGCTGGGTGTCTTATAGGGCACAGGGCTTCAGCCGCCCCAGTCTGGGCCGGGAGGGAGCCCTCACTTCCGTTCCAGCCGTTGCACCTGCTCTCACCCCAGTCCCTTGGCACCTGCCCCTCGGTCCCTACCTTCTCTCTGCCTCCAAATTTGCTCTCTTAAACCCTAGTGGGTTTGGCCCTGCACCTGTCAGCCCTGCTCAGACAAGCTGGCCTTACCTGGCACCTGCTGCCAGAAAATCTGCAATCGTGAATGATAGTTTTTGACTCTTCCCTAGGGCTCCGAGTGGGCGCTGCTGCTCTCTGCTGCAAAAGCCACTAGAAAGTCTTTGGAATCAAGCTTTCCTGCTGGGTCTCCCAGTCGGTCTGAAGCAGGCAGTGAGGGCCTGCTACCAGTGAGACCTCTGCTCCGCTTCTCGACCATTACCATGGAAACGGATGCCATAGAGAAACTATATTCCCCTTCCTGTCTGTTCGCATTCCCCAGGTGCTTACCTTCTAGGAAGCTCTGTCCCTCTCAGTGTCCCCCTTGCCTGCCTTCCTACCATTGAAACCTTCTCTCACATATGGGCAGGTGGAAATGGCTGAGAATGTGGGCGCCCAGCCCAGTGTCTTCAGGCTTCCTTATGGAAAGCAGGACTCCAATGTGCGGCTAAGCAATCCCTGCTGATCCACACAGACACCGGCTCCGGGGGTGGTTAGCGGGGCTGAGAGGCTTTCCCTTTGGAGAATTTGAGGCTTGTGATCTGATCCCAGACCTTTGGAAGCTAAGGACTTGCCAAGGGCAGAATGAATTGCTCTGAGGTGCCAGGATAAAAGGCCTCAGTTATCTCAGCTCTCCCTTGATGCAGCTACTTCTGGTGAGCCCTGCTCATGGTTACGCCCTGGCCAAAGCTGGCCCCGTCAGCTTGCAGTCTTTGCTCCTTGACCTGGTTGCCTTAGGCCTCACCAACTTGAGGGCAGACAAAGCAAAGAAAGCAAAGGAGTTGCCACAACACCAGCCTCCAAGGCACCACTGTCTCAGGAGGAAGTCTGGGCAGGTGGTCCCAGGTGACCCTTGATCTCCCATTGACCTCCCACCAGCTCCACCTCAGACCCAATAAATCTGAATCTCTGGAATGGGACCCATGATGTGTTTTAACAAACCTCCCAGGGAAGTCTGATGCATGCTCAAGTTTGAGAACCATTCTCCTGTGTCTCCTTCTGATCCTCTTTCTCCTAAGAGGAAACAGGTCCACTTCCCTCACAAGACTAAGGGAATTTTTCTTGGGTAGTCATGGCTTGTCACTTTAGACAAGATGGCCAACCCTGGTCATCCCATGCCCAGATCTGTGGGCCATGAGCCAAACTTTTCTGTACTCTAAGAAGTCAGGGATCTACCTAAGATAAGGAAGAAATTTAAAGCATTGCCCCTCTCAGGGATACTGTTGTTTTATGAGGCCAAGAAAACTAACAGTGGAATCTCAGGCTTTGGAAGGAGAAGGATTTAGGGGAGGCAGCATGGTTTTTATGGTTCTCTTAAAATCATCATCTTGAGAGGGTCCCCCTGTTTTCAGAAAGGAGACCAGGCTTTTTAGTGGCTCATGTGCATAGTTTTGTGCCACTTAGGCTGAAGTCAGACTTCTGATAACCACAACCTTCTAGAACTCAGGCTGGAGTGGGAGCAGGGGACAGATCATGAAGGGCTTGAAAACCATTTCTAAAAGTTGGTCTTGGGGCCCCTGGGTGGCTCAGTCCTTTAAACATCTGATTCTTGGTGTCGGCTCAGGTCATGATCTCACAGTTCATGAGATTAAGCCCCGCTTTGGGATTCTCTCTTAGGATTCTCTCTCTCTCCCTCTCTCTCTCAAAATAATAAGTAATAAATAAATAAGTACTTACAAATAAATAAGTAAACTTACAAAATAAATAAGTAAACTTACAAAAAATAAAATAAAAGTTGGTTTTTATCCTAGGAATGATGAAGGAGTCATGGATGGCTTTTAGGCTTAGGAATGCCATGCTCAGATTTACTTGTAAGAGATAGCTCTAGCTTCCTTGAAAAGAATGGATTAGAGTGAGGTGGCGTGGGGTCAGAAAGAGTGAATGCTCAAAAACCAGTTAGGCACACAGGTAAGAGAGAATGGCAGCTTGAATTAGGGCACTGACTGTGGTGATAGAGAGAAGTGGACAGATTTTAGAAATATTATGTACAGATAGGAGAAGGAAAAAGGAGAACACACATACATAGCACTTGCTGTGTGCTAAGAACTGTCCTGAGCATTGACATTTAAAGCTTACAGTGACAGCCTTATGAGGTCTCTACTACTACGATCCTTGTTTTATAGACAAGGAAACTAAAGCACAGAGAAGCTAAACATTATGGCCAAAGAGTTTCTGACTGGTTGAATGTAAGAGAGGGAAGGAGGAAAGAGTAAAAGATGACATGTGGTTTCTGACCTGAATACTAGGTGGATATTGGTGCCACTTGCTGAGATGGGGCACATGTGAGAGGAGGCAGGTTTCCGGGGAGAACCGTTGGACGTGGGTTTGCGAGATGGAGCTCTCCAGCTGTATCTCCTTAATGTTCTCTTTTAAAAAATATATTTGCTTATCATGTTTATTTACTTTGAGAGAGAGAGCACACGTGTGCACGAGCAGGGGAGGGGAAGAGAGAGAAAGAGACACAGAATCTGAAGCAGCCTTCAGGCTCCGAGCTATCAGCACAGAGCCCGACGTGGGGCTCGAACCCACAAGCCATGAGATCATGACGCTTAACAGACTGAGCCACCCAGGTGCCCCCTTAATGTTCTTTCTTAAAGAAGCCACTGTGATGCAATTTACACATTTTTATCAGAAAGGGTTTATGATGAGAAAATATTCAAGTGCTGGAATGGTGTGAGTTTCAGTGAATTACTGGTACGGATTGTTTTTAGGGCTCTTGGGTTCAGCCTACACTTTGGGATTGCTATCTCTCAATCGTGAGAGATAAAGTCTTTGTCTTTTCATTGGTAGCCACTACCTCAGAGCATTTAATTCTCTGGTTTTGCATGTACAGCCACTTCTTTGGAAAATGATTCTTCACCCAAGAGAACAACATGAATCAAGTAAATATGTGTTCAGACAGTTTCTAAAAACCTGTAGTTTAACCCAAGAGACCAGAAAGGTTCCTGTCTCCTAGGTAAACAGCAATTAAATGGTGTATTAAAATGTATATTATGTACCCGATTGGTCCACGGGGTAATTATGTATTTCAGGAATATTTGGAAACATGTGTTCTGCTTCCCTCAGCACTGTTTCAATCCATCAAGTAACTGTATACTTAGAACATGTGTTCTGCATAGTAAGAGTCGTTTTATAAACCCCTCGTTAAAGGGAACCAAACTAAAAGGCATTAGCTGCAGACCATTTTTCAGGAGTGTTTATGCCAACCAAACGTAGACAAAGGAAAACAAAACCATAGAGGCAAAGTCGTCCGCCATGGACCCTCCCTGACTGGCTGCCGAAACTCAAGGGGGATCCTGGACTGTTAAGAGAGCAGATGTTGGGGTTCACTTGGACACCTTCTGGAGTGAGGCTAGAAGATGTCAAAAAAGAAAACAGGGAGAAGGGTTATAGCACAGGCACAGGTTACAGCCCCAAGGGAAAAATTCACACTTCCCCAGAAGAGAATGAAAAGCAGGTGTTCTCTCTTGGCTGGTTGGCAACCGAGAAGCAGTGGGCCAAGGTCCAACTCTTTCGAGTGTGTTGTGTTTGCCAGGGGGTTGGAGCAGTTGGGCACTCGGGGTCAGTGGGGATGGGGGGGACACAAGAGGAGAAGGAACGGCAGGTCCCCCCTATTAAACCAATGGGTTATCCATAGCTGGCAAGGCTTCTGAGCTCCCTTGGCCTCACACTGTTCTCCAGGAGACAGCAGTGCGCACAGCACTTCTTTCTCCTTGTATTTCAGTCTCTCCTTAGTATTCCTAAGTGCTGTTTGCAAGTTACTCCCACAGGCTGTAAGGGAGCAAGGATGCACCGAGTGTATCTTTTTCCCGGTCTGAGAGTCTCTCCAAGCCCTTAGCTATTAAATAGAAGGAATCAAGGCTTCCTCTAAACTCAAATGGATTTAGTGGAAAAGGGGAATTAGAAACTTTTTGAGCCCCGGAGGTATCAACTGTATCATAAAGGCCGGAAGAGCTTTTACACAGGAGGGGAGATGGGCTTAGGAATTTAAGATCCTACCCGGAAGGACTGTGGGACAGAGTAACTCACTGAGGACTGAGGACACCAGGCTATAGGAGAGAAGCAAAGCAAAGCAAAGGTAGGCAAACAGGAAGGTGGAATAATAGGGAGGGTCTAAACGGAAGTAATAACCCAAGGGGAAATTTCGAAATGCAAAAGAGAGGAAAGGAAAAGGAAAACTTTTAGAGGAGAAGTCAGGCAGTGTCAGAATACAGGCTTTCATGGGGTTGATTGATGAATTGCTTGCTTTTAAGTTCACCGGTGGTGGAGACAACATTTTCCCTCCGTGTATAAAGAGAATTCTCTCTGTCAGAAAGGTGGCGGCATCCCTCTTGTTTTAATTGTCGTATTATATCAGCACAAAACAGTAGCTATTATCTGGGAAGTGGGGAATTCTTTTGACGTTATTTTTGGACCCAGTCCTAATCAGTTCTAAAGTATGACACAGATACATTCTTCTAATGTTTAATGTCTAAAGTCATCGATGCTGCTGGCTGAGGAAGGAAACAGGCTGCTTGAAATGCCCGAGCGGGTCTTGGCAAGGTCTAACAGCCTGAAGGAATAATTGTGTCCTCAGACCCTGCAACAGGTAAGGGCTGCCAAGTGGTCTTGGGCTTCATAATGGATTACGTCTCCATCACCATCAACGGTGTCACTGCCCTGGGTGGTTGGGTAGGTGTGCTAACCCCACTTCATCGTCCAAGTGCCCTCAGCTGTTGGGCTCGTACTGTGTATGAGCATCGTCCTGGCTACATCGCATTCATCATGCCTGATTCTTGCAACTACTTTGCAAGGTAGACTTTATCTGCTTCATTTAACGAAGGGGCAAATCTACATGATCTTGGCCTCCTAAGGCCTTCGGTGCTGCCTGCACAGCTACCTGCGAGTGGCATCCTTGCTAAACTGTTTTATGGGCTCATTCTTCACAGGACACCAGCTTGTCACCAACCCACACGGTATTCCTGACAGGGGGTAAGCAGGTCAGTTGGTTGTAAGCAAACAAGAGATCAAACATGCCCTGCTGGGGGGAGGGGTCCGGTCCAGGACACTGGAAAGGGCCCCCTCCCCACAGTCCACTTGGTCATCTGCCACATGTCCGACACCTGCTGGGTGCTGGGTGCTGCATGGGACATAAGGGGATCCTTGTGGCCTATTCAGGAGATGAGTCATGAGAAACCTCTCCATCAGCCAACTAGTGTTTCCTGAGCGTTCATTCTGCTACGTGCTGGATAAAGCCTGTTCTAGGCCCTGGGCCTTGTAAACAAAACAAAGATACTTGTGCTTATGAGCTGATAGTCTAAGGGGGCAAGCAGAAGAATAAGTAAAATCTATAGCATGTCGGGTAGTGAGAAGGAAAAGAGCCATGTGAAGAGGGGAAGGAGCCAAGGAGTTAACGAGGGGGTTTGCACTTTTAAATAGGGTGGCCTGGGAAGGCCTCAGTGAAAAGTTGGTAACTGAACACAGATCTGAAGGGAGTGAGGGCATTAGCTAGGGGAAGAGACTGTGGGCCAAAAGGATGGCAAGCACCAAGAACCCAGCACAGGAGGAAGCAAAGGAGAGGGTAGTGGGAACTGAGTCCAGAGAGGAAGGGCACTGGGGATGAGGCCAGAGCAGGCAGGACCTTATGGAGCCCTGGCAGAACTGTGCTTTCGCAGGACACCAGTAAGGTGTTATGGAAAGGTTTTGAGTGGAAGAGGAAAATGATTCCAATTTATTTATTTATATTTTTTATTTTTTAGTGTTTATTTATTTTTTTGAGAAAGTGAGAGAGAGAGACAGAGCCCAAGCAGAAAAGGGGCAGAGAGAGAGGCAGACACAGGATCTGAGGCAGGTGCCAGTCTCTGAGCTCTCAGCACAGAGCCTGACACAGAACTCAAACCCACGAACCATGAGGTCATGTCCTGAGCCAAAATCGTTCGCTCAACTGACTGAGCCACCCAGGCACCCCATGATTTTGATTTTTTAATCAGCTCACAGCCCACTGTGTTGAAAACAGTCTACATAGTTCTTAGGAGAGCAAGGACTGATGTCAAAAGACCAGTTAGAAGGGTCTAGAATTTTCCAGTTCTCCTTCCCTTCTTCTCCACCATCCTAAGGTTTAATGATTCTATCTACATTTCCCCCTTGTCCTTCTGCTGACTGCTTGTAGAACCTCACTGTTGTTCAGGGGAAGCATTGCCAAGCAGCTTGGGAGAGTCTCTGTGCCCTCACCCCTCCCTTCCCATCATTGCCCGTGTAATTGTTTTAAAACATAGGTCAGATGTTGTCACTTCTCTGGACAGCTTTGATGTGCCAGAGGCTGGGAGATTGAAACATGATCCCTGCCCTTGAGGAGCTCACAGTCCAGTAAGAGACACACAGAAACCATGACCTGCCACCAAAGAATGGGGCACCAACCTCTGCCAATCACAGAGTGCAGAATGAGTCCTTTAGCAAGGCTAAGGAGGGAGACAGAAGGATGTTACACTATGCCCAAGCCTAATTCATTTTAGTCCAGGGAGATGGGTGGACCTGGCACACTACGGGGGCTCCATCTCTCAGAAGTGGACTCTCATTAACCCAACTCACAATAACTGATATAAATGTTTAAATTAGAATTTTTAAAAAATGGACTTTATTTTTTTTAATGTTTTATTTATTTTTGAGAGAGAGAGACACAGCATGAGTAGGGGAGGGTCAGAGAGAGAAGGAGACACAGACTCTGAAGACAGGCTCCAGGCTCTGAGCTAGCTGTCAGCACAGAGCCTGACGTGGGGCTCGAACCCACAAACCGCGAGATCATGACCTGAGCCAAAGCCGGATGCTCAACCAACTGAGCCACTCAGGCGGCCCTGGACTTTATTTTTTTAAAGCACTTTTAGAGTCAACAAAATGGAGTAGAAAGTACAGACATGGCCCATATATGTCCTGCCTCCTCATACATACTGTCTTCCCTATATTGAAATCCTGCACCAGAATGATACTTTTGTCACAATCTATGAACCTATATTGACACATGATAATCACCTAAAGTCCATAATTTACCTTAGGGTTCACTCTTGTTGTACATTCTGTGGGTTTTAACAAATGTAGAACGACATGTATTCACCATTAGAGTATCACACGGAGTAGTTTTATTGCCTTAAAATCCTCTGTGTTCTCCTTACACATCCCTCCCTCCCCACAGCCCCTGCCAATCACTGATCATTTTGCTGTGTCCATAGTTTTGCCTTTTCTAGAATGTCATATAGCTGAAATCATATTCTCTATAGCTTTTTCAGGTTGGCTTCTTTCACTCAGTAATCTGCATCTAAGTTTTACTCCATGCGTTTTCATGGCTTCATAGCTCATTTCTTTTTAGTGCCAGATAATATTCCATTGTCTGGATGTACCACAATTTTTGTATCCATTGATCCACTGACGGAGATCTTGGTTGCTGCCAAGTTTGGGCAATTATGAATAAAGCTGCTGTAACCGTTCATTCCTGCGCAAGTTTTTGTGCGGCTATAAGTTTTTATGTCATTTGTATTCATCTTTGAAATTCCCTCCTTTTCCTCTTTGACACTGTCCACTCCCCATTCTTTTAGGTGGTAGACTTTCCTTTCATCTCTGATAGATTTTGAGGTCTTCTCATTAAGTGATGAGTGGAGATTCAATTGCATTCTTTGTTTATTTGAAAAATGTAGAGAACTTACTTCATACAGGGCAACATGCACAGCTTTTCTCCCCGAAGTCACCATGTAATTTCAGAGGCTGTTTTGTGGGCTGCTAAGAGCAGATGAGAGAAATAAAAATTAGAAGGTCGTGGGCGCCTGGGTGGTTGAGTTGGGTAAGCGTCTGACTTAGGCCCAGGGTGTGATCCCATGGTTCATGGGTTCAAGCCCTGTGTTGGGCTATGCTGAGAGCTCAGACCCTGGAGCCTGCTTCAGATTCTGTGTCTTCCTCTGTCTCTGCCCTTCCCACTCTTGCTCTCTCTCTCTCTCTCTCTCTCTCTCTCTCTCTCTTTCTCTCAAAAAAAAAAAATTAAAAAAATTGAGAAGGCTGTCCTGTTTTTGGAGAGGCCTTCCCAGGTCACTCCATCTAAAAAGAATCTCTCCTCCCAAACACACCACACTCTAATTTACCCCCTTGTTGGCTTCCTTCATAACACATCAGGATTTGTCACTGTTTTCTCTGTTTACTTCATTTTTGTCCTTCTCCTGAACTAGAATAACATACTCAGTGAAGGCAGAGTTAGTATATTTCCTATCATTGTAACTCCATGTCCCAGGATACATTATGTGGCATATCCTACCCTCCCAGTTAAACATTTATTGGCTGAATTTTCTTTTCTTTTATTTTTTATTATTTTTTAAATGTTTATCTTTGAAGGAGAGAGAGACAGAGCATGAGCAGGGGAAGGGCAAAGAGAGAGGGAGACACAGAATCTGAGCTGACAGTACAGAGCCCGATGCAGGACCGGAACCCATGATATTGGCTGAATTTTAAGAATGAATGAATGAATGAGCCAGTAATTTTCCGAAACAGTCCTCTCTCTCATCGTAGGTTAAGGGGCCTCTCCTACAGAGTCTGGGACTTCATCTGCATGTCATTCTCCTTGCAGAAAAGTGATTTGCAGTGATGCACCTATTACATGCCAGAGTCTCTTCTTTCTCCTGCTCCTCTTTACCCAACAACGCTCATTTTCTTGGTTTTACGGGTTCTCAGGCCATACCACATAATTAATCACAGCTGCTCTAATCATTCAGTGTCTTTTTTGTACTCATGACGCATTTTCAAATTCCTGAAAATTTAGGAATCCAAGAGACCTTCCTATTACCTCTCGGCAAGACAAGACCACCACTTTGAGCCACACTTTATTTATTTATTTATTTATTTATTTATTTAAGATTTTATTTTTAAGAAATCTTTATGCCCAATGTGGGGCTCGAACCTACAACCCCATGTCTTGTGCTTTATTGACTGAGCCAGCCAGGCATCCCGCAAATTCCTGAAAGTCTGATTGTGCACTTGAAGAGACGAAAAGACTCCAAGTATGACTAAAGAAGTGAACAGTGATTGCAAACCAATGCCTCCCAGTAACTATACAATTATCTACAGTTGGGACAGAGGTCTAGCCACCTGACCATCAGCTATTCATATGCTAAGCATTGGATGTAACTTCTTTAGCATTTAACACATTTCCAACAAGTTGTACAGAGGTCTATATCAAATTGCAACACTGTTGACTAACATTGTAGTTGTCATTGTCCCAAAAGTTACATTGTCCCCAAAATACATTTTAAACTCATCCACCTGTGCGGGGTCTGCAGTCCATCACTTGCTCATCAGCGTGCTGGTCTAGTGACTGTCAGTCTTCTGAAGCTTGGCCTGAACTAAATGGAACAGAGCCGACATTGACACAGATGGGGTTGTGCTTCCTCTATTAAACATATATCTAAAAAGTGAAGGTATGTAACTCTGCCAGTGTGTACAGTGATTTCACGTCTCCTATTGCGCATATTTCTGTCCAGTAGAACTGGGTATTTTTCTCTAACTGTGTAAGCAAGAAAGAGTGGAAAAGGGGAACTTAGAATAAGCTGAATTGGCCAGGACCAAAGCAGGAACTGTGCCAAGATCAGACACTACTGATGGGCACCAGTGGCCACACAAAATAATCAGAGTGAAAGAAGATTAAAAGCCAAGATCAGCTGAGTGCCCAGGGAAGCTCCCCCAGCAGACTCTGCCCACCCACTGTCTCGTAGGAAACCGATCCTCCATGGCCCTCTAATTTTAATGAGGTGGTACCAAGACATGAGGAAAGAAACAGTCTATGGAGGAAGGATATTCTGTGGTCAAGACATGGGGGCCATGAGGGCAGGGTGAGGAGGTGTCTGGACAGGAGTTTAAAGTAGGGAAAGGCCGGGGCGCCTGGGTGGCTCACTCGGTTGAGCATCCCACTTCGGCTCAGGTCATGATCTTACAGTCCGTGGGTTCGAGCCCAGCATCGGGCTGACAGTTCAGAGCTTGGAGCCTGCCTCAGATTCTGTGTGTGTGTGTCTCTCTCTCTGCCCCTCCCCCGCTTGCTCTCAGTCTCTCTCTCTCAAAATAAAGACGTAAAAAAAAAAAATAATAATAATAAAGTAGGGAAGGGCCAGAGACAAAGAAGAGGGCGACAGGGTTGTCATGTGTATGGGTTAGACCACACGCCACATCGTTGAGTTCAACATGTGACTGGTTAGGAGCTCCCTGACAGAAAGGATTACACAGGGTATTATCAAATGGGAATAAAGTGAAAGTCTTTCCAGATTCATGACTCCTACTTTTCCCAAAGGGTGATCTTGATAGCTAGGTTCCTCTAGGTTCCAGACGATCTGGGGAGTCAGAGCCAGACATTAGGAACCACTGATACTCAGAGTCTACCCCACATCACCTTTGTTTTGTTATTCAAATGTATAATACCTTAGTGGTGACTTATACAAGTTCCAGCCTCCCCTATCTCTTCTCACTTCTTGCTTACCTATGATTTTACCTCTTGGAAGGTCTTCGACTAAAGAAAAAGTGAGTTTAAACAAGTCTGTGAACTTCGAGATAGTTTTACTACTACATAGGTACTATACTATATGTGTAAGCCCTGGTTTAAGATCTTTTTCTGGGGAGGAGATTTAAATGACAATAATTGTAAAAAATGAGATCTCATCATTTTCTGTGGATTTCAACACTATGTGAAAATACCATCCCTGATACCATTAATTATCAAGAACTAACTAGAGGAGAGTAAGAAGAAGGAAACACAGTTACAGATATAAATACAGACACATATGCATACATTTCAAGTTTAATACTGAGGAAAGGTCATTAGAAGGAAAAAGATTTAGTGTCACCCAATTTTCCTGTGTTATCTTACCATGGGAAAAATTGCAAAATTTTATACATTGAAATCCATAAATACTGAAGAAGCCAAAATTAAAAATATTTTATTTATTGAAAGCTAAAATATAAGTTATTTTTTACTTAAAAATTTTTAATGTTGTATTTATTTTTGAGAGAGAGAGAGTGTGTGTGTGTGCAAGCAGGTGAGGGGCAGAGAGAAAGGGAAACACAGAATCTGAAGGAGGCTCCAGCCTCTCAGGACCCGATGCAGGGCTCAAACTCACAAACTATGAGATCATGACTTGAGCCAAAGTTGGACATTTAACTGACTGAGCCACCCAGATAGCCCAAAAAGTGTAAGTTTTTTTTAATAACACAGAGACAGGTGGATGGGTTAGAGTAGAAATCAGAAGTGAGAGACTTATGTAGCTATGTACATTATCTGTTTAAGCCAAAAGAAAGAAAAGATATCACTCACTCATTACTAACAAGGTAGTGTAGACAAACTAGGGAATTTAGGCCAAAATTCCCACACTGTGACCAAGTCTCTCTAAATTCTTGGTCTTCACCAAACCAAAGTTACTATTCTCCCTCTTGTGTTACACTAGGCATAGCAAAAATGGACTCAATTTCAAAATCAGGTCACTACGTCAACAGTTTTGAAATCAATTTTTATAATTTAATGCCTGATTTCCTCACAGTTCACCAAAACACCAGCTCTTGACCTATTTATTTCTTTCATTTAGATATAATAAAAGTCAATAAAGAGTCTGGAACTTCTTCTACATTTTTAAGTGAGTTAAATGAGAGTTCTTTTTCATTTATTTTTTTTTTTAGTCTTTGATTATTTCACATAGCTATCCAAGGTTGAGACACATAGTCTTATTTGAACACCATTTATCTATTTTTTTGTATGAAAGCATAGACATTTAGAGTTAAAAGTATCCTAGAAAAAGATTAGTCTGTATTAATCAGGGATTTGGAGGGTACAAATGACAGAAAACAAACTTGAGCCAGGTTAAGCAAAAGTGAGCATTAATTAGAATCAACCTGAGTGTCTCATTTAACTGTAGGCACGACGGGGGTACATGTAGGTCTCAGAGACACCTGGTCCAAAGGCCAGCTGAATGATCTCTTATCTCTGCTTTTCACTGCATGTATTAGCTTCTTACACTTCCCCTGGTGGAAACAGGACTGCCAAGTGGTCCTGAGCCCCACTCTACACAATCTACCCAGAAATGTGGACTGTTTTCCCAGTTCCAGTTCAACAACAAAAACAAAAATCTCAAGGAAACACTCTGATTGGCCCAGCTTGGGTCAGGTGCCCACTCACGGATCAATCAGTTATGGCCAGAGAAGTGGAGTCATGTAAGAAAATGGAGGTCACAACAGTTGGGGTGTGGGGGAGAAACAGTTCCCAGAAGAAGCGAGGAAGATGATGGGCAGACTGCCTCCCCTTCAAAAAAAAGTTCACTCTGACTCATTTTACAGATGTGGAAATTTGGGCTCAGAGAAATTAAGTGACTTACTCAAGGTTACAACTTGTACTTAAACTCAACTCATCTGGCACCTAGTCAAGTGCTTGGCTCACTACCCGACACTGCTGTTGATTTTTTGAAATCTTTATTTAAAGCTCTTTCAGCAGGAAAGATAAAGGATGGGGTGGAGGGGGGTGAGATTAAGGGTCTTATGCTATGCAGAAACTTCTTCCCGGTTTTTTGCTAGAGTTCTAACTCCAGAAGTTTATCTGTTGCTTGATTTGCTTTATTTTCTCATTGGGGGAATGTACATCTGAAGCAGGAATCCCCCTGTTGTTTTCTGCCCCTGTCAGTCCCAGAGGACTCCCCTGGTGTCAAGTTGGATGATTATTATAACAGCCTACACTGAGGGAGAACTTCAAATGTACCAGGGACTGTTTTAAGTGCTTTCCATTCATTCTCTCATTTAACCATCCTAACAGCCCTAGGAAAGAGCCATTAGTAGCATTATTATACCTATTTTGCAGATAAGAAAAGTGACACAGAGAGGTTGATTGGCTTATCTAAAGTCAGAGTTGGAAGGGAGCAGGATTTGAACCTGGCAGTCTGACTCCAAAGCTCTTGCTCCTAAATACTGCAATTTACTCCTTCCTGGATAAACACCTCCAGCCTGTGGCTGCCCCCACTAAGGCCTGTTGGTGGCTGAGACTCTTCGGATGCCTGTTGACCTAGAGTTGGCTCATCTCTGGAGCCACTGCCAACCTGTCTCTGCTCAACCCTGCTCCTCCAGACCCTTGTTTTTTACTACTGTTCCCGGAGCTGTTGTGACTTGCCCAGGGCCAGCCTCATCACAGCCAACAGAGGCTGCTGCTGTGGCTGTTCCTGGTAATGGATCTGTCGTCTTGCTGCTGTAAAGAGCCAACTCTTCTGTCCACAATGGATGGAAATTTGCCCCCCACCCTTGACGGCATGGTTTAGGGAGGAGTATTTTTGTCCTCTCACAGAAGGAGAGGGGGCTTTTTTAGGTTGACAAGTTTTCCTTAGAAAAACCAGAATCAAGGTCCAAAGGGGGCAAAGGTGATTGTCATAGTGACCCTGTGCAGGCTTATGCAGACCCCTATAAACACAGACCTAGCCCCTAGTGACGCACAAGGAGGAATGCTGTGACTCACCCCCACCTCAGGATGAGTTCCCATGTCCTCAAGGGACAGCCTTGATCTCCTCCCCTGGTTGAGATGAGATTATGGTTTAGGCTTTAGGGTTAGGCTAGGATTTGAGTGCTTGACTACCATTCACCAGCCTTGTGATGTTGGGCAGATAAACTCTTAGCCACCACTCTGTTGTTTTCTTATGTGTCAAAGGAGGGTATAATATCTACCTCAAATATTGTTGTGAAAATTAAATGAGATACAACATTAAAGCTCATAAGAGAGTGCCTAGCATAAAATTAATTGCAATAAATGATGACATTATCAATTTTGAATCTTAACCCTGGTGGCTGAGCCTGACCTTTGGGCCCCCAAATCCTTACAATTTTTCGAAGGGCATGAAGTGGCTTACGTGAATAGGCTCATAATCAATATGTAGTTTGCTTTTGATCCAACTTCATTGTAGGGCCTGGCTGGAGGAGCGTGGGTTTGGTAACTCAGAAAGGCAGGCAGAATTAGTGGCAGGATGGATGAGAGGCCCCTCACCCACAGCTAGGGCTGGAAAAGACCAATCTGCCAGTTACCTTCCACCTTCAGAGAAATGTGATATGTGCTATGTTCTGGCCCTGCCCAACCTGAGGGTCAGCCCTGGCAAAGCACCTGCCTCCTGGCAATGCTCATAATTGCACAACATCCACTCCTACCCTACGTCCCAGCACTCATATCCATTCTCACCTCTTAATATTTTAACCACACAAGGTATGCCTTTTGTTAAAACTTTATCCATTCTTTTTCCTGGCGTTTTTTTGTTTTTTTTTTTTTTCAGGTCGCAAGTGTAGAAGCTATTTCTGATTTGTATGGTTGATAAATGCTTCTACTTTACATTTTTTATTTTCTTAAATTTTTTTTAAATGTTTGTTTATTTTTGAGAGAGACAGACAGAGCACGAGCCAGGGGAGGGCCAGAAAGAATGGGAGACACAGAATCCAAAGCAGACTCCAGGCTCTGAGCTGCCAGCACAGAGCCCGATGCGGGGCTCAAACTCACAAACTGTGAGATCATGACCTGAGCCGAAGTTGGATGCTTAACCGACTGAGCCACCCAATCTCCCCTATTTTATCTTATTTTATTTTATTTTATTTTAGACAGAGAGCAAGTGAGCGGGGAGAGGGGCAAAGGGAGGGAAAGAGAGAGAGAGAGAGAGAGAGAGAGAGAGAATCTTAAGGAGGCTCCATGCTCAGCAAGGAGCTAGATGTGGGGCTCAATCCCACAACCCTGGGATCATGACCTGAACCCAAATCAAGAGTCAGAAGCTCAACTGACTGAGCCACCCAGGCGCCCCTAAATGCTTGTACTTTGTACTCCTCACCAGACTCAGAGGAAGGAGCCAAGTGGTCGGACATTTCACAGATGGGAACCAGTGCAAAAAGATGACCAAGGAGATGGCACTTTATAGGTAAATGAAAGATGCCAGGGTCCTGACTTTTCAACTTTTGCTTTATAATAAGTGTATATGGCGGGAGGCGGGGGGCGGGGGGATGTAAAATCAGAGACCTAATTTGAAAATACTTTCCCCCTGCTTTTCTTGCATGCCTTTTTATTGTAAGCAAGCAGCCCAGCACCCAAGACATTACAGTCTGTGAATTCTTCAGCTAAGATGGTTTGACCTATATATATAAGTATAAAAATCCCAGCTAGCCCAGACTTTCTGAAAGTGGAACTGTATAACATACTTCCCTGACATAAAATGCCATGAAATCTTCTTGTTTTTTTCCAGGAACCCTTGCGTCCTTACGGGGACAGCACTTAAGGCAACAGGAAGGAAAAAACCATGCAAATGTATTACCTGTGAAAGAAAAACAAAAGAAAGTAGGGAGCAAATTGTGAGAGATTGAAATGAAACCAACACAGGAAAGGGCAGGAGGGGCCAATCAGAAGGGAGGAAGAACTGTAGGACATGGACACACACACACACACACACACACACCCTACAGATTAAAGAAAAGTGCAAAGGGGGCCAAGTTGTTTGTGTGTGTGTGCAAGAGAGGGAGACAGAGAGAGAGAGAGAGAGAGAGAGAGAGAGAGAGTGATAGAGATCTTGAGATCTAGACCGGGTCAAGCTGGAAGAACAGGCAGAGTAAGACAAGAGACTTACTGGGTGGGGAATCCCAGAACAATCTGTTTACAAAAAGACAGGCCTATGGAAATTCCACAAGTGACTTTAGAGATTCAAATCCGAAATAGAAAAGGACCCAAATACACACGCTCTGTGTTTTCACCAACTGCTGATGTTCCGCCTAGACTAGAGGAAATTCTCCGCGGCCTTGAACAGACACTTTGAGATTTTAGATTTCAGATTTCAACAGACCTAAATCGTCTTCCACGTGGCCTCCAGTGCCAGGGGGTGCCCAGCCAGCGGCCGCGGGCCCGCCCGGCCGGGACCCCCACGGGAGCGCGCGGTGCGCGGGGGGCTGCCCCCTCGGAACTCCCCTCGCCTTGGCCGTCCGCCCGGGAGCCTGTGCTTCCCAGGCGCGCTCGGGTTATTGTTCTGCCGTCGCCGGCAGGGAGGAGGGGAGGGGAGGGGAGGGGTGGGGTGGAAGGGTGGGGTGGGGGAAGCGGCCGGAGGAGGAGGACGGCGGCGGCACGCGGCTGGCACCCGAGCAGGGGGGGCTTCTCCCCTGAGCACGGTGCGCCCGGGAGTGGGGCCCCTGCAACCTGAGGCTGAGCTTCTGCGGAGGCCGCCGGGCGCCTCCCCCGGCCATTCCCCTGCCCTTCCCGGAGGTCTCCGGCTCCCCGGAGGCCGGGAGGTGGAGGCCGGGGCGGGCGTCCCGGTGCCTCGCAGTGGCCCCCTCGGCTCGGGGGAGGGACGCTATGACGCACCCTCCCGGTATTAGAACACTTCACCTTCTATTTATAGACACTCCTCCGACCGCAGACCCAGCTCGCCCTCTCTCTCCTTCCCTCTATCGTGAAGGAGGGAAGGAAAAATTTTGCCCAGAAGGGAAGACCCTAATACACAGTGATAAGGAAGAATTCTATTCCGTGCGTTCCTGTATTATTGCAAGTATCAGTTGCAGGTCTAGTGAACTCTCGTGGCACAGGGAATTCCCAATTTTCTGAAGCTTTAAAACCTACACGACTTTATTTTACATGTCTCCTAAACATGTCAAATAAATCTGTCTCTTCTGAGTTCATGAAATATGCGCCGAAAATTTGCTCAAACTGGTTAAGACGCAAACCCATTGACTTCAGGGAAAAGAGGTTTCTTGCCGGCTTTCTGTATTTGCTACATGCCAGCCATTCTAGCCGTCAAATTTATTTGGGAGAGGAAGCGTATAAAGGGAAAATAGTGCACATTTCAAACAAAAGCAAAGTTTGTCTTACGGTTTTTTTTTTTTTTTTTTTTTTGTTTTGAAATTGTGGGTTTTGGATCCTGACTTTATGCTTTGAGATGTATACTATATAATTATAGGTGATTAAAAATAATTCTTACCTAGTCACATTAACATTTGCAGTAATTAAACAGGGATTTTTTTTAAACTGTAATTTATTTCTCATAATTTGGTTGGTTGGGCTGCAGTTGGCTAAAGAGGAAGCCTGATGATTATCTTTCATCTTGGTTTCTATTCAGTTTCACTTTCTAAACTCCGGAGTTGACCAACAAAATACTGCCTTTTAGATTTATTAAGGAAAAGGATATACATATGTACGTATAGGCCTTTTAAAGACAAGTTTTAGAGCAATTTTAGGTTTACAGCAAAATTGAGAGGGAGGTACAGAAATTTCCCATATGCCCTCAGCCCCCACACATGCTCAGCCTCCCCCATCATCAGCATCACTGTCCAGAATGGTACGTTTTTTACCAAGAATGAGCCTACACCGACACATCGTAATCACTGAAAGTCCACCGTTTACCTTCAGGTTTCACTCTTGGTATTGTCAGTTCTGTGGGTTTTAACAAGTGTTTAATGACATATGTTCATCTTTATAATATCTCACAATGTATTTTCACCAGTGTAAAATTTTTTTGAGATCTGTGTAGGCCTGTTTTTAAAAGCATAATGAGGGGTGCCTGGGTGGCTTAGTCAGTTAAGCTTTGGACTTCAGCTCAGGTCACGATCTAGTGCTTGGTGAGTTCGAGCCCCAGGTCAGGCTCTGTGCTGACAGCTCAGAGCCTGGAGCCTGGTTCAGATTCTGTTTGTCTCTCTCTCTGCCCCTCCCCTGCTTGCCATCTCTCTGTCTCAAATATAAACAGTAAAAAAAATTTTAAAGCATAGCGAAACCACAAATCAGTTACTATGCAGATAATTCTAAAACAGCAAAATGCAAGCCAAATAATATTCAATATGCCATTCTTGCCAACACCTAGTCTATAACGTGCGGGGTGTCTGTAATAACAGTTTTATAACATGATTTTGCTGTGGAGAGTACATGAGTGTATACGTATTTGATAAAGAAGGACTTCAGTAGCGATGGTTACGGTGCATTACAAAATGCCCATTTGATGGTAGGCCCCTTATGAAAGACAATTTGGAAGTAAGTGTCACTTTTTAAACGGCTCATGCCCTTGGACCCATCAATTCTACTCTTGCATGTTTATGCTACAGATGGAGTACGTACATGTGAGGTCATTGATTGGTGCAGTGTTTGTACTAACAAAAGGTTGAAACATATAAATGTCCTGCAATAATGGCACATCTATATCATGAACTATTACATAGCCTTGAAGATTAAAACAATCCCTTTTTGTACCAACAGGGGAGTATCTCCAAGATGTGCTGTTAAGAAAGAAAGATGCAGAAACAATATAAAATACTATCACTTATGTTACAAAAATAAATCTAAATGCACACATTAACTTTTATATGTATCAAATGCATACATATATATATATTAAATGCATACATATGGAAATATTTAGGGGCACCTGGTTGGCTCAGTCGGTTAAGTGGCTGACTTTGGCTCAGGTCATGATCTTTCCGGTTTGTGAGTTCGAGCCCGGCGTTGGGCTCTGTGCTGACAGTTCAGAGCCTGGAGCTGCTTTGGATTCTGTATCTCCTTCTCTCTCTGACCTTCCCTGCTCACGTTCTGTCTCTCTGTCTCACAAAAATAAATAAACATTTTTAAAAAAAGGAAATATTTATGAAACGAGTAACAATGTTTGCATCTTGGAAGGTACCAGGCAGGCTAAAATGGGAGAGAAACATTCTATTATCTATCCTTTCGTATCTTTGAATTTAGTTCCATGTGCATGCATCACCTGTTAAATCTTTTTAACTAAAAATACCTTTAAATGTCTTTATAAATTTAGTCAGATATGATAGACTCTTTAATTTGTAGAAGTTCTACATTTGGGATTATTGTCATTTTAGAGAAGTTTACTGTGTTGAAGCAAAAAAAAAAAAAAAAAAAGCCAAGCTAAGCTTTTATCTTCAGGACTCGTTTAACCTAGCTCTACCTGGTCTATGAATCATCTCAGACATGCTTTGCCCTGATGTGGCTAGAATGCTATTACCAGCATTTTTAAAGAAAGCACTCTGTTGTTGGTTTTGTTTTTCTCTATTCTCGGGCGTGTTACGAATGGAGCGGTGGCAGAGTTAAACGTCTATTTAGCTTCTATTCTAAAATAATTATTTAAAGAGATTTATAATTCATCCATTTTTTTGGCACAAAGTCTTATTGAACAGAATTCATAGTTCCTCCAATGACTTTCTATAATAGAGATCAATTGGCTAGATTTCAGAATATTCTAGTGAGGTAATGTGCACAGAGTATACCTGCCTCCATTAAAAAACAGAAAAAAACAGAGACCTTGGGGTACTATGAGGAGTGTGTACTATGAGGTTATACCAGAAATTAGCCAAATTATTTATATTTTCAACTTCATTGAAGGTGTTTTTTTCTTTCCAGCTTTATTGAGATATAATTGACACATAACATCAAGTACATTTAAAGCATGTAATATATTGATTTAATACACTTACATATTGCAAAATGATATTGTAAGTATTTCTTACTTAAGTTTATGTAAGTTTGTGTTGTTACTCTTCAGTAGAAGAAGAGGAATGGGGCAGGATTGGTGTTGCCAGGGTGGTTGGCCTTAGAGGGCCCATCACAAATGCTCTGTGATGAGGATGAGGATG
The DNA here is from genome assembly GCA_028646485.1 of Cryptoprocta ferox. Taxonomy (NCBI): domain Eukaryota; kingdom Metazoa; phylum Chordata; class Mammalia; order Carnivora; family Eupleridae; genus Cryptoprocta; species Cryptoprocta ferox. The sequence goes on along the minus strand of CM053576.1, from coordinate 77,428,210 downwards.
AGGACAAGGAGGAGGAGGAAGGGTGTCTTTGCACAAACAGAAAAGTTGCAAATTTTCATGTATACAAATTGGGTGTAGAGCACTTTGCCAGAGTCTGGCAGTAAAAAAAGGGCTCAAAATAGAATTACTACTTTATTTTATTTAAAAAAAAATTTGTGTGTTAATTTTTGAGAGAGAGAGACAGAGAGAGAGAGAGAGAGAGAGAGAGAGAGAAAGCATGAGCGGAAGACGGACAAAGAGAGGGAGACACAGAATCCGAAGCAGGCTCCAGGCTCTGAGCTGTCAGTATAGAGCCCAGTGTGGGGCTCGAACTGACTAACCCAGAGATCATGACCTAAGCCCATGAGCCCATGAGCCGAAGTCAGACACTTAATTGACTGAGCCACCCAGGTGCCCCCAGAATTATATTTTAAAGAGGAGAGGTTTACAATAGTCTCCTGGGTCACAAGTTTTGTTTGGAGTCATAGGATCAGGCTGCCCATGGACCATATTCCACTTTTTTTTTTTCTTTAATTAGAAGGAGGTAGGGGGAGGGGCAGAGGGAGAGGGCAAGAGAATCCCAGTGCAGATCCCAGTGACCCTAAGATCATGACTTGAGCCAAAATTAAGAGTCAGATGCTCAACCAACTGAGCCACCAAGGCGCTCACTTTCTTAAGAGCTGCAAAGTCCCTGTGCAATGTTTCCCACTGTCAAGTATCACAAAAGTGAAGCACTGTCATGACTTGAACTATCTCTAGGCATGAGAGTTTATTATTAATATTTCTAGAGAGTTTTTTAAAACATTACTTCAAGCTAACTCTGCTCTCTACCTTAGTTTTGCTCTAAGCAATCATCATGGCTTTTAGGTGTCAGTGGTATATGTGTGTGTGTGTGTGTGTGTGTGTGTATAATATTAGGATAAAATATTTTGTAGATAATATTAGAATAAAAACCATCTGTGAACCTGCTGAATGTATCTCATGTAGCATGTCTACCCTCTTGGGATGCAGAAAAGGAGAGATCACCATGCAATTGCTTGTCTTTGACAATTTCATTGTAACCTACAGAGGACACTTGGCAGCTATTTCTCCCCTTCACCATTCTTGATTGGGTTTGGGGTGGCTGCTCTGGAAGCTTGAACACCTGATAATCACCTGCTACTCACACTGCAAGGCAGACACTTTGAGAGCAGAAAGCTTTTCCAGTTCCTGGCCATGCATGAGTAAGCCTGCATATATTCAAGTGTCTGTGTATTCGTATTCTGGTGTATGCTTGCATTGCTTCTGGATTTGAGCTCTGAAAGGACACTTTCAGACAAATGTACTGTAGTCAACTATCTCAGAACAAAGTCAGATTAGAAGAATTTGGGGAGGGTGAGAGTATTTGGTGGGGGGGGGAGGGGGGGAAGTGTCCCAGTATGTATAACCTATCTGGGAAAGCCTCATGGTGCAGAAGACTGAGGTTGTAGAAAACTTTATCTTTTGGAGTTGCCCTGAGTTATATTAGCCTATATGATACCGTGAATACAAAAGAATATATGGTAGGAAAAAAAATAAATTGGACAGCCACGTGTCTTCACCCTGCTTAAGAAAACAGAGTATCACCAACTCCTTAGAAGCCCCTGTGTGTCCATTTCTGAACATACTCGTCTCCCTGGCTTCTCTCAGGAACCACCTTTCTGGATTTTGTTTTGCTTTCTGGTTGTAATGGTTAAGTATGTATTCCTGAATAACAGAGTGTTTAGATTTACCCACCTTTGAACTATAAATAGATGGAGTCTTTGATGACTTGCCTTTTTCCCTGGACAGCCCCTTCCTTTCTCCCCTCATCGCAAAACCTCCAGCCCAGATCCCCTCTGGGATTCTTGCATTTATCCCCCATCCAGTCTGTCGAAGGTCTTCCTTCTAGAATTCACTGTGCAAACCACCACCAAATATTCACCCTAAAATGCAAAACTGTGTGTAAAACTATTTTCTAGCAGCATATTCATGAGAAATGTTTGTTACATTGACAAATTTTGTACAAATACATTTTACAAATCACATTTGGACCAAAATGTTACCAGTGTCTCTCTCTAGGCAGGAGGCTTATAGACAATTTCCTTCTTTGTAATTTTTAATATTTTCCATGGTTTCAGTGGCTTACAGGAAACCTTGAAAGTGAGGTTCAGGTCCCTTCCTGCTTTTATTTTTCCACCTCTGGTTGGTTTCTGGGGTGTGACTGATGGAGAGCTGGGAGTGTGGGGTGCAAGAGCAGAACACAGAGCCCCCTTTCTAAGAGACATATTGGGTTTAGAGTCTCTGCTTTCTCTCTCACCCTCAGCCCAGAGCATCATTCTCTCACCTGAGGCAGGGCAGCCTGGCCCTTCTTCCATTCTTCTAGCCAGGGCCAACGTCATAGATGTGTCATCTGCACAGCCACCCAGGGCCCCGCACTCCTAAGGGCTCTGTGCCACTATGCCGTCTTAACGGTCTTGGTTGTTGTTGTTGTTGTTGTTTTTAGCCTATGTTTTGTATGTGAAGTTTCATGGGACAAGGGAGCATGAGCAGAGGGGGCATGGATATTTGCTACTTTTGCCTCCCATAAGCACAGAATTCTGGTTGTTCCACATGCTTAGGAGTTCAGCAAGATCCAAGTGTGTTTCATCTTTGATTAAGTGGGGGTGCTTGGGCTTTTTTTTTTTAATGTTTATATTTTGAGAGAGAGAGAAGGAGAGAGAGAAACAGAGCACAAGCGGGGGAGGGCAGAGAGAGGGAGACAGAGTATCCTAGGCAGGCTCTCTGCTAATTGCAGACAGCATGATGGTGGGGGCTCAAACTCACCAACCAGGAGATCTTGCCCTGAACCAAAGTTAGATGCTTAACGGACTGAGCCAAGCAAGGCCCCTGAGTGGTTTTCTGTTAAAACCAGGATGTGTTTTGAAGGCAGAAAAAGGGCAATGGCATCCTAAAAACATGAACAGGCAAAGAACCTTATCATATCCTTTCTTACTTTGGATGCTGTCTCTATTAGGCAAGCACATAGGCTGAAAATGACAATATTGAGGGAAGAGAAATATAGGGCACCCATGGTTCTTTTTCCTTTCGATCCTGCCTTACACATCTGTAAGTTGAAGTAGAATGTTGGTGGAATGTGTGCACATCAAGAAGTAAAATAAAAACAGTTGAATTAGTTCTGTGCAGTATGTCCACTGTTTTGGTAAGAATAAAATACATATGCACGTACAAGCTGCAACATATGAATCGGATACTTTCAGTGATTCTGCTTATAAGTTAAATGCTCTTATGTTTGCATTTAAAATTGGTATTTCACAATATAAAAAAGGAACAGTAAAATTCAGGCTAATAATTTAATTTTCAATTTAATTTTAATTTGTTTACTGAGAATCACATTTTAATTTGTTAAAAATGTGACAAGTTGAGAGAGAGAGACTATGGAAGAGAAAGATTTTTTATTCTAGTATCTTTAATAGTGCTTTTTTCTGGGCTCCACAAATTATGCTGGGCTACACAGATTGTATTTCCAAGTCTATGGCTTATGTTGTATTGTAGCTTATGAAAACCCAAGTCTTTTCTCTAAAACTATTGTCTCTGCTGTGAGTTCTTTTTTTTTCAATGTTTTTATTTATTTTTGAGAGATAAAGAGAGCATGAGCAAGGTAGGGGCAGAGGGAGAGAGGGAGACACAGAATCTGAAGTAGGCTCCAGGCTCTGAGCTGTCAGCACAGAGCCCAACATGGGGCTTGAACTCGTGAACCGCCCCATGTTGGCTCATGACTTGAGCCAAAGTTGGACACTTAACCAACTGAGCCACCCAGGCATCCCTCCACTATAAGTTCTTAAAGCTCCTTTCTAGACCTGGGAGTCAAGAGCTCACTCTTCTTTCTTTCTGAATTTTTGTTGTATAATATCCATACCCTGAGGGAAGGGACTGGGATAGAGGAAATGCTGGGAAAGCATGCTGGTTAATATCTCAAAAGAAAACCCTCTCTATTAAAAAACAAAAACAGAACAACACCTAGCAACTATAAATTTCTTGAAGGCAAGGACTTTCTTTCTATCCCCTGTGCTTCCATAGTGCTTTCCTGTAATAGGGACTTAATAGCTGTTTGTCCTTTTCCTCAGTAAGTGTTTGCTCAATTAAATTTCAAACACTCTTTTCATCATGCTCTTCCAGTTCTCAAACACCTTCAAAAGCTCCCTATTGCCTTATCCTATAAATTGAACGCTTAACCAGGCATTTAAGGTTCTACAATCTGGGTTCCATCTGCTTTTCCAAATACATCTCCTCAGACTCCCTAGAACTCACTAAGTAATTGTTGAACAAATGTGGAGTGATAGGATTAAACAGCTTCTAGGAGTTCCAGAAACTACAGATGGATAAATCATTAGACCCTTTTAGGGTTAGATTTATGTAATAGATGTCAGCTAACATTAATGCCTCAGTACTGGGAGCGTGATGAGTGTTACAGCCCCCAAATGGTAATCATAAGATATGCGACCCTGTGAATAGTCATCTCTGCAGGATCACATTCTGGCTTCTGCAAAAATCAGAGATCCAAAACTAGTCAGAGAGAAGCCTGCAGCTGTTGCTTGGTTTCCCGGGAAGGGGGGTGGGCCACTGGGCCTTGCGTGCTGCTCTGCCAAGCTCCCTACCTGGGCTCAGGCAACCTCCCGCATATGGGAATTTGAGGGCCATGAAATCACAGCCATTACCAAGGGTCAGAATTTCATATGCAGGTAAAGAGCCATTAGGAAAGCTTTGGGCAAAGAAAGGCTTTTAAGGCAGCATAATCCAAGCAAGGGCTATTCTCAGCATACCTTTGTGGGAAACAATTGCTCTTCCAACATGCCTGCTCTGAGGAGATTCTGACCTGACAGGGCTGGGAGAAACTTGAAGAACCATTGCGTTCATTCCCCTTGCGTTTAGGTTAGAAAACCCCCACATCTTTCAGAAAGCTACCCATCTGTCCCCAAACCTTCTGGTAACTCCTTCACTTGTTTATCCAACCCTGATTTCAGGGAGCTACTTCTGATATCTAACCTAGATCTCTACAGCTCATTATCTTTTTCATCTTCTCCCTCTCAATCAACTTTAAAAGGCCTTTGTGTCTACTGCTCATTGACACAAAGCTAATATTACAATTACCGTTATGGTTTCATCCTTATGGTTATTATTAGCACTGACAGCACACGAGAAGGTATATAAAGATATATAAGCAAACGCATTTTTAGGTCAGTCTTGAAATAAAGCTTTTTTTAAAAAAAAATTTTAATGGTTGTTTATTTTTGAGAGACAGAGACAGAGAGAGACAGAGCATGAGTGGGGGAGGGACAGAGAGAGAGGGAGACAGAATAGGAAGCAGGCTCCAGGCTCCGTGGTGCTGTCAGCACAGAGCCTGACATGGGGCTTGAACACAAGAACTGGGAGACCATGACCTGAACCAAAGTTGGACCCTTAACTGACCAAGCCACCCTGGTGCTCTGAAATAAAGCTTTTTAAAATCCAATAGTATTTGGGTGTTTCTAACTTGGAAATGGGGCAACAGGCAGATGTGGGTAGCAATGGCCTTGACTGCGGCTGACTCTTCAAGAGCCATTGCTCACCTCCCGCCCAACTGGAAAAGGAAACTTATAACCAGATGCATGGGTATTAAATATGCATGGGGCAGTGGGGAGGCCATGATGGTAGAAACTGTGGAAGTCTGCAGAAGGAGTCGACCTGGGGTGCTGGGGGAGGGCATGTATGAAAACCTGCCACAGCTTCACGTGAAAGCCGGAAGGAAATATTTGACTCAGAAGTGAGTTGTAACAACACCTTCCTTATCCTTCCCTCAAAGTGCTCCAGTTAAGAGCAGAAATGAAAAACATCCTTGTAATGAAAAGCATCCAGAGGCCTGTGGCTGACATGATTGCGTTCTGTTTCTTACCTATTTTCACTTATGAAACATTTTAAAGATTTATTCATGCTACAAGATGTGTATTTAGTACCTTACTTCATGTTATTACATAGCACCTGCTACATTTTACTTACCTGTAATACAGGTGTTATATACTTAAGTTTGCTTATAATACCTCAAGTGCTGCTGTGATGAATATCCTTAATTATGCCCTCTTATGGACCTGTACAAGAGTTTCTTAGTGGTGTATATTCCCAGGAGTGGATCTGCTGGGCCATCAGGAAAACATATGCTACATTTCATTAAATATTGCCAGATAAGTCCAAAATGGTGTTACCAGGGCTTCAGTCCCAACAGCTACATACAAGGGTTCATATTCTCTCCCATCCTAGCCAACAGTTGCTTTTATCCAACTTTCACATTTTTGTCCAGTTTGTGGATGTAAAGAAAGAAGTGTCCTGTTGTTTTAATATGCATCTATCTGATTATAAGGGAGTTATAAGGGAGGTTGTATATCTCCTCATCTTCTCAGAGTTCCCTTCTGTAAGAAGGAACATATCCTTCGGCTCTTTTTCTACTGCGTTTCCTGTTTATTCCCCCCCCCCCCCCAATGATTTGCAAGAAATCCTAGTATATTCTAGATATTAATCTTTTGTTCATTTTAGGCTTTGGAAATACCTCTCAATCTATCACCTGTCTCTTAAATTGTCTATGATGTTTTTGTTGAACAGAAAACTTTAATTTTCATGCAGTCAAGTTCATCATTCTTCTGGTTTTATAGTTTATGCTTTTAGAGTTGTATTTAAGAAGTCTTTCCCTATCTTAAGACTCCAAAGCTATGCTATTTTTAATCTCTATTAGCCTAATTCATCAAGAGCTCACCTTTGCATATAGTACGAGCTGTAGATGCAACTTTATTTTTCCCCATGGTGAACCAATTTTCCCAAAATTATCTATGAAAAAAAACCCTCTGCATTGGATTGGATCATTGTTCTCAATCCTTCTTGTCTTCCCTGCTATGGAATTATACACCCATGACCTTTGCCATGTGATTTTGTAGCACCTTCCACTATTGATGTTGGACTTAGCCATGTGACTTATTTGGCCAATGGAATGTTAGAATATGTGATGGGAGCAAAGGTATTAAATGTGTTTGAGTGACTTGGCTTTACCTCTTGAGCTTCTATAATTGCCAGAATGAGACATGTGCTGGAGACCTGAACTTAACCTGTGTCCTGGAGCTAAGCCTAGTGAATTCAGTGGAGCCCAATCAAGCCTTGATGAATCCAGACGAGATCAGCAAATTTCAGGTCACACACAGACTCATGAGGGAGAAAAAAACAAACAGCTGTAAATAAGCCACTGGTTTTCTGGGGTTGTCTGTTATGGAGTATTATTATTGCAGCAATAGTTGGCTATCTCAACATGATTTCCTCATAGATTTGTGATGTCACCATTATCATATACCAAGCTGTCATATGTAAATGGTTTGTTTCTAAGTTCTCTTTTTTGTTCCACTGTTCTACAAGTCTGTTACCCTTACTTAGAATATGTCTTACTATACGGGAGGGGAAATTTCCCCTCTGATTTTCTGCCTGGGTGGCTCAGTCAGTTAAACGTCCGACTTTGTCAGTTTATGATCTCATGGTTTGTGAGTTTGAGCCCCGCATCAGGCACTATGAGTGCAGAGTCTGCTTGGGATTCTCTTCTTCTCCCTCTCTCTGCCCCTCTCCCCCTCTCCAAAGAAATAAATGAACTTTAAAAAATGACCAGATTATATGGAATTTAGTTTTCCATATGCATTTTAATTAATTAATTAATTAATTAATTTACTTATTTTCCATTTTAAGTAGGCTCCACACCCAACAAGGGGCTCAAACTCACAACTCTGAGATCAAGAATTGCATGCTTTACCCACTGAGCCAGCCTGGTGCCCCTCCATATGCATTTTAAAATGTTTAACTTCCTCAACTCCTGCTACAAGTTGAGTTTGTGAGTAAATTTTGAGATCATTGATATGTTTTTAAAATATCTTTTTAATGTTTTATTTATTTATTTTTGAGAGAGAGAGCATGTGAGAGGGTTGGGGAGGGGCAGAGAGGGAGAGGGACAGAGGATCCACAGCAGGCTCTTTGCTGACAGAAGTGAGCCTGATGCGGGCTCGAATTCATGAACTGTGAGATACAGACCTGAGGTGAAGTTGGATGCTTAACTGACTGAGCCACCCAGGTGCCCCAGAGATCACTGATATCTTAATAGTGTTATCATCCTATCCACAAACATTATCTATAACCCTACTTAGGTCTTCTTTGAAGTCTATCAACAGAGTTAACATTTTTTTCCCATAAAGGCTTTGTGCCTTCTTTCTTAGGTTAATTGCTAGAGATTTTATAGTTTTGTTGCTATTGTAAATAGTATCTTCCTTTCTAGTTTGTTAGTACTGGTGTGTAGGAATACTTTTGGTTTTCACGAATTGCTTTGGTATTCTAACTGATATTGCTGTATCAGTTAGAATTGGGTTTGGCTATAAGTACATCACACACACACACACACACACACATAATCTAAAATAACAGTAGCGTGAATTAGAGGTTTTTTCAGGAAGTTCAAGAAGACTGGAGGTAGATATTTGAAGGCTAGTACTGTTATAGCAGATGCTTTCTGTCTTGTTTCTCCACTGTATCTTCCATACCCAAGGTCAGCTCATGGTCTAAGATAACTGCTGAAGCTCCAGCCATTATGTCTTCATTCCAGATGATAGAAAAAAGGATGAGGCATACCTTCTCCCTTTTAGGATTTATGTACCATTTCACTTTTAACCTATTGCCTGGAACATGGCAATGCTTAGCCATAAGAGATGCTGGCCAATGCTGTCTTTGTTCTGGTTGGGTATGTGCCATCTAAAAAAAGCAGAGTGCTGTGGAAGAAAGGGAGAAAGGTGAATCTTCACTGATTTTTCTGATTATTCCCTTTTTAAAAAATGTTTATTTATTGGGGAGCCTGGATGGCTCAGTCGGTTAAGCATCTGACTTTGGCTCAGGTTTGTGGGCTCAAGCCTCACATCAGGCTCTGTACTGACAGCTCAGAGCCTGGAGCCTGCTTCAGTTTCTGTGTCTCCCTTTCTCTCTGCCCCTCTCCTACTCGTGCTCCCTCTCTCTCTCAAAAGTAAACATTAAAAAAATTTAAACAAATGTTTACTTATTTATTTTGAGAGAGAGCGAGAACGTGGGGGAGTGGCAGAGAGAGAGGGAGAGAGAGACTCCCAAGCAGGCTCTGTACTGTCAGCACAGAGCCCAGTGTAGGACTCGAACTCACAAACTGTGAGATCATGACCTGAGCCCAAATCAAGAGTCAGACACTTAACCGACTGAGCCATGCAGGCACCCCTCTCTGATTATTTCTAATAGCTTGTTTTTGTTGGGTGTTTTATATGGTTGATCAAGTTACTACAAACAATCCCAGTTTTATCTCTTTCCCTCGGATTCTTCTATTTAATTTCTTCTTCCTTTTACAAATCTTATCCTGTTAGCCAGGATTTTCAGTATCATGTTAAATAGCAGTGGCAACTTTGCCTTTATCCCACACTTAAATGGAATGTGTTTTAAGTAAATCTATTTGTAAGAGTTTTCTGTACATTTTGGTTCTTTATAAAGTTAAGTAAATTTCTTCCTATTCCTAATTTTCTATGTTTTTTTTTTTTGTGTTAATAAGTGATGCACTTTCTCAAATGCTTTTTGTCTCTTAGTCTTTTTCAGATGAATTATCAATAGGTTTTCTGATGTTAAATCATGCTTGAGTTTCTGGAATAAACTCTACTTGACTTATTATCCTTTCATGATAGATGGCTAGATAGGCAGCTAGATAGATATCTAAACTAAAGATAGAAAAATGAGGCTCAAGGTTTCTCTTAGTTCACTGAAGTAGGGCATGTTGGATTTGCTTAGCTAATATTTTATTTAGAATTTTTGTGCTTATGTTGATAAGTGAAATGGGCCTATATTTTTCTTAAACTGTCCTTTATAGAATTAGAATTTAGAATCTAGATTCTAATTAATTTAAATTTAGAATTAAATTTGGAATTAAATTTAGAATTAGATTTAGAATCTAATTCTGCTAGTTTCCTTTTTTTCTGTTTCTGCCTCCTTTTGCTCATGATACCTTTTTTTCTTCATTTGTTTTGTAATTTGGATTGTGAATTCATGTTTGTCTAGTGTCTATCTGTGGGAATTTGGTGAGGCCTGGTTTGAATTCTCTATCTTTCATCCAAAAACATAAAGGGTATACTTTTGCTTCCTGATCCATGTGGGTAGTATATATTCAAACTAATTCAAAAAGATCTTATAATTTAATTGAGATCAGCTACAATCATATAAATAACTAAATAAGAGTAAAAGGGAACTATATTGTAATCACATATTTCTTGGATACTTTTTGATTTTAGATTTAAAAAATTATACATGTGACTTATAATGGATTAAAAAGTACAGATAATTAAGCAAAAGAAAAACTAGATAAAAATGAACTAAGTCCTGCTTATCTGTGAAAGACACATTTAAAGTCTTCCTAGACTTTTCCTAAGATTCCCATTTAAATGTTGCCTATGTGTACTTTTGAGCCTCTCAGTTAGATTATAAGCTCTCTGAGGCAACAAAAATCTCATAAAGTACTTTTTTGTTGTAATTATCACAGTTGTTAGTACATCATTAGTTTCACTCCACTGGTTAGAAGAAAAATGATGGTAATAATATAAAACTATTTTTTGTTTGGTGAAATTTGAATTTTTAAATGTGACCCCATACATATGAAAAATTCTATCCCTGTGTACTATGAATCTATAAACTAGTAAGTTTCACACATATTGTAGGTTCATACACAAAATCCATTACAGTGATATTTTTAAGGTTATAAAAATTATTTGACTTCCCTATACTTTAAAAAAAATTTTTTTAATTTTTTTTTTAAATTTTTGAGAGAGAGAGAGATACAGCGTGAGCAGGGGAGGGTCAGAGAGAGAGGGAGGCACAGAAACCAAAGACAGATTTCAGGCTCTGGGCTAGCTGTCAGTACAGAGCCCGACGTGGGGCTCGAACCCATGAACTGTGAGATTATGACATGGGCCAAAGTTGGATGCTTAACCGACTAAGCCACCCAGGTGCCCCGACTTCCCTATACTTCTGAATGTTATAAAGTATACTTATGATATTTATGAAAGACAATTTGCTAGCTTCAACCTCCTTTTTAGGGATTACCCTGCCAGTGTATAACACAGATCTGTGTACAAGAAATTTAGAAAAGGAAGTAATCAGAAAAAATAAGCACTAGGAAATATATAGGAGAAAGGAAATCGATATGTGTGGAAAAGGAAAGTACGGGAAAAAATCAAATAAACATGAGTTTTCTAATTTTAAAAAGGAAGGACTAAATAGCGGTTCTCAAATCAAATGTTTGTTTTGATATTTTAATATTTATTCAAGTCACCTGGGGTATTTGTTTAAAAAGCAGATGTCCAGGTCCCACCTACAGAAATTAACATTCAATAGATCTGAGTGCAGATCTAGTAATCTGGGTGGACCTTAGACAATAATTTAAGAACTACTCGAATTGAGAGCACAGAATTAGAAAATGACACATGGTAGACATTGAAGGCATGCCAAAAACAACTGACAAGAGGGCAACTTCCACCACAGGATGCTAAACCTGGGTAATTGGAGATCCTCTGGAAGATCCTAGTGACTCAAAATCTTCTTCTGTGTTATTAGTACCCTCCATAGTATGTAAGATAACACTTTCACCAGGGCTCAGGTCTACAGGTTGAAATCATGGAGTAGGGCAAAAATCAGAGAAGAGAGAAGCCGTGTCAGGCTGAGTATCATAACTAGGGCTCAGGGAAAGGATCAGTACCTTAAAATGACAATAATCAAGGAAAGCCTCAATATGGCTAGAGTTAGCCTTTGTGTTCATGTATTAACTGTCCTCTGAATTCCAGACCGCTGTAGGTTTTAATCATATTATTATGAAATACAACAGCAACCACAACTATCTTTCTTGCTTTAAGACCCTAAATCAACCCTTAGGTCTCTCTAGCTTACTTGTCCATGAAAAATGGATATGGGGTATTCTAAGTGGAACTGAAAATATTTTTGTAGGCATGCAATATATAATTTGTCTTTCCTTGGTTTCTTGATGGGAAGTAATTGCTGTACATTTCAAATGCACCGAAATGCGCTTTGTGGGAAAGGTGGATTTTTGCCAGTGTTTTGCTTTTGTGAGCATCTCTATTCAGGTTGACCGGTAATTAAAGTTAAAGTAAAAGTGCATAGAAAGTGTTAAGGTCTGTATAATGATCACTGGACCGTAGACAAGAAATTGAGGAAGAGCCATAACTCCGGGGAACGAGGAGCGGTAAGATGTAGCAGTGAGCGCTCCCGGGCATTGCCCTCAGGGTACCAGGTGAGGAGGGTGGGCAGAGGAGCGGTAAGATGTAGCAGTGAGCGCTCCCGGGCATTGCCCTCAGGGTACCAAGTGAGGAGGGTGGGCAGAGAAGTGCGAGAGAGAGTAGTGCGGGAGGGAAGGGAAGGCATACACACGTATTTAAAAAGCAGAGCCTATACAGCTTCGCTCCTGCCAGGTTAAGAAGTGCCTTTTCCAGAAGCTCAGTAAAGAAATGGTATGTATTCGGGAGCTGTTTCAACCTGTCCACACCCTGCTCTGACTTCCCCAGAAAACAGGCAAGCAAAGAGGCTCATGCCATTGCCAAGCCTCGGGTCTCTGGCTTCCAACTTCCTCAGATCCCAGAGCACAGCCCCACAGGACGTCACAGGAGCTGTCTCTCAGAGTGGGCACTGCAAGGATGTGGGGCAAAGTTTTGATCCGATTCACTCCACATCTGGATGCCCCTCGGGAGTGGGGTTCGGCCACAGGGGCTCTCCGGCAGCACAAGGCAGAGGAGATGAGCAGCAGCCTGCAAGCTGAGTAAGGAGCCAGCCTCCGCCGCCGCCTCCTCCTGCCGGTGCGGAGTCGGCAGCACAGCCAGTCCCTATCGCTGTCACGCAGCCAGCAGCGCGGCCCCTCCGCCGACGTCCCCCCCGCGCGGCCCCAGCCCTCACACTGTTATTTGCGTGACTGACCCGAACCAGGCAGGAGGGAGGGGAAGGCGTTGGCCCGCCCACTCCTTCCCCTCTGGCTCGGGGCGGCACCTTTTCCTCCTCATTGGTCACACGCTTGCGTCCATCACCCCCAGGCAGCCTTTGGATTGGCGGAAGGCGCACTTCTGGAGCTAGGAGGGCAGAGTGACTCCGCCGGTCTCCGGCGCCTCATCTTTCCCTCCACCCCCCACTTCAACGTCCACCCACCTCTCCCCACCCCCCACTCCACTTCCCCCGCCCCGTTCGCGGCAGTGTCCTTAGAAGACTCATTGGGCCAGGGGCGAAGCCAGCCGCCTATGGAGCCGCACCGTGATTGGCCGACGCCCACGCCCGTCGGAGCGGCGGGATTTGCCATTCGCCACTTGCTCCGCTTCGCTCCCCGCCCCCCCAACGCCTCGCCCTCTCAGTCGCCTCCTCCCCTCCCGGCTCTTCCTCGGCCCCCTTTCCCCGCCCGTCCCCGCCGCATCTCCCCTGTCCAGCTGGGCGGGGACTGCTGTACGACTCTGTAAAGTCTGTGAGTCACTGCACAACCCATCAATCCAATTAAATGTCTCGAGCGAGCCGAGCAGGGGGTGCTGCTGCCGCCGCCGCCGCCGCCGCTCGCCCCGCCGCGGCCGCCCCTGCTCGCAGCGCCCCTCTGATCCATGGCTGTCTGTCTGTACTTGTTACGGTGTAACCTCCTCCTCCTCCACCTCCTCCTCCTCCTCCCTCTCCTCAGGAGCCGCTGCAACTTCCCCTCTGCCAGCCTCCTCTGCTTGGGGACTGCAAAGGCATGGGATAGATCCAGAGCCACTTCTCTCTATCTCCCCTTCAGCCCTCGCTCAATTTCTCCCCTTTAAATTAAAGTCTGTTCCTCGCTCCTCGACGTTTTAGAGATTTATTGGTCAGTCTGTTATTTCCCCCTGATTTATTTTCCCTCTCTGGGGTAAGGGGTCGCAGGAGCCGGTGGGTTTATTTTAGGGAAGGGGCTCTCCACCCCACCCCCGTTTCTCCTCCTTTTACGACCGTGACTTGATTGCCCTGCTCCTCTCCGCTCCCACCCCTCGAACTCACCGTCCTGCACTCGAGTGACGCACCGACACCCCCCGCCCACTGCCCAGACGTCCCCTCCCTCGCTGCCACCCCGACCCGACTCGGAGCTGGACCCGGTGCCGACTTCTTCGCAGAAGGGTGAGTACCGTGTTGGGTTTTGGGTGCGGGGGGGGGGGGAGGTATCTGGAAAAATGTAGCCGGTCCACTTTGGGGAGGGCAGGGATCACGTTGTGGGCTGGAGGTTCCTGGTCCGGCGTGGATTTGAGGTGGCGACTGCCTCCCTCCCTCGCTCTCTCTTCCCCCGCCCCTCGACTCCTTATTCACCAGCCTTGCTGTGTTTCTAGGTATTGCCAGACTTCCACCATCGGGGCATTATAACGCTTATAAAATGAGCGGTAATGGCATGTTTTCTGTCTTAGGATGCTTAGTGAGCGGTAATAGCGATAGGATCTAATAGACTCTATAACCTGTAAAAAGTGCAGAACGTCTAATGGGTACATTTTACTCTAAATCAAAGTTAAACTTTTATTTAATGAAGGCAGAGCAAAAGGTATTTTTAATTTGGATGTGTGGGGATAGAGCAAGAAAAGACAGGTTGCCTAGTGGCATGGCTTAGTACTTTTATTTTAAAATAGTTTTATGGGTTCCCTTTTGAAAAAAAATATGATTTCAGTATTAAAGACTGTGAAGTCTTTGAACCTGTTGGAGGAGAGCAAGGTAAGATGGAAATCCAGCTTGACAGTTCATCTTTTTCTCACCTCTATTCAAGCGAGGCATTACAACACAGAATTTTTTATTTCTCAAGCACTGGGCACAGTGGGATGTGTTAAGAATAAATATGGATTTTTTTTCTTTTGATATCTGTCTTTTGTATACTTGATTGCTCTTTAACAATGTCATGCCACAGAATTTTGTAAAATTTAATTTGGTTGTGGGTGATTCAAAGGTACACCTACCTGCTGCCCATATGTGCTTTATGAGAATCTTGCCTTATGCATCTTTAATATTAAATTTGAGATAGAAGTAAAAATTATGAGAAATAGTTATTCTGAAACGGCTTCTTAGGTCACTTTTGAGAATTCAGCCTGTTTAAAAATGGTAGTACTCTTTTTGAATCAAGGTCTGGTCTAGTTGTCCACAAGATTCAAATTAGGCCAAACCAAACATGTTTTGAAATATTAAAGTACAGAAAAGGCCTCTTAGTAGTTCATTCTCTCCTTCTCTTTCAGACTAACCAGAATAAGTTGTTACTAAATTTAATTTTAAAGAATAGATTGTTCTTGTACTGAAATCTGCCAAGTTTCTACAGAGATTTCTTTTTAAAGAGCAGAAATGTGTTTATGATCAACCCAAAGTAGTAATGTTGATTCAAATGTAAATGCTGTCGTAAGGAAGTGCTTGTCATAAGCCCCAAAACCTTACAAAGTGTTTCAGGAAGACTTAGACAAAGCCTTTTGGAATTGTTTAATAAATTTCTTCTTGTGTCCTTTTTCTTGAGTCTAAGACTGAATCACTGAGAGGCCTTATAGCACAGTGGAGCTGTGCTGCCTTCATTTGAATCTTGCCGCCTACCCTTGAGGGCTGTCTGACCTTGGGCAAGTTTCAAACCTGGGCTGTGCCGGTTTTCTCCAGTGAATGGAAAGGATGTCTTTTTCTCAAGGGGTTGCTAAAAGGGTAAATAAGAAAGAGAGTGCCTGTCACTGAGTGTTGGGTTTTAGTTGTCCCTCATCCTCACCATCTGCAGAGAGGATGTCTAGTGTAGTAATTGAGAGTGTGGCCTTCAGAACCACACTCTAGGTTCAGGTCCCAGAATTTCCTCTTGTTGTTATCTTTGTGACCTTGGTCAAGTGAACTTCAGATCCTCATCTGTAAAATGGGAATAATAGAAGCATTTGCTTCATAGGGTTATTGTGAGGTCAGAATGAGTTCATTCATATATGCAAAGATCTTGACTAGTGTTTAGTACGTCTTTTCCAATTTATTTCTCTGTAGTGTTCCTTGTATGTCTTGAAACATGGATGACTGTATTTTTTAGAAATAAATTTTTGGCAAAGATAAAGAATGATAGTCGTCATGAAATATGCAGAATTCCTATCAATATGTATGATGTTTTATTGGATTTATTCTATTAAACCAGAGTGTCTATGAGTCTTTATAAAATTTAGTTTTTAGATGAGTTGAGTTGGTCACTCTTTCATTTAAATATGCATAACAGAATACACATACCTCTCTTATAATGGTATCACACATTTGCTGCTACCTGTGATTTTCTCCTCTACTAAACAGAAAGCTCTTTGAGGGTAAGAATAGTGTTTCAGTCATAATTTAATCTCTGGTGCCTAGCACAGTGTTGGATATATAAAGAAGCTTAATGAATGCCGTATAATGAATTAAATAGTTATTCTCTAGTTGTTTATGAGTTGTTGAATGACATTATAAGTGATACTATGGAGAATATTATTATTAGTATTGCTGAATTGAGTTTTTACATTCTTATTGTTATTGTTATTTTTGTAAATTGGGAGTAAATGAGGGGAATTACAGTATAACATATGTTTTATTAAGAACATATTTTTCATTTTGAAAATTAAAATAGTCTGAAAAGTACATATTGAATGTCTTCCTTTGTTATCTGACATGTCCATTTTTTATTGTAAAACTTTCTGACTCTCATACCTTTCTGCCACTAAGTTGGATGTTATTATAATTAACCTGAATTATGCAGATTCTATTTTGAATGTCCCAAATGATGATGTGTTGTTGTTATTGTCTTCAGAATTAATAATAATAAAGAAAAAATTTCAATTTCACACTGTAAAAATAAAGCAGCATCATTTCCTTAAGGACTAAAGCTTTATTTCTCTTTCCATTCAAGAGTGAAACTCTTTCTCTTGAGCAGTCTTAATAAATAATTAACTTTTGAAATAACTGTAGTAAATAGTGTGATAGGAATCATAAAGGAGGTATATGTAATTAGGAAGTAAAACACTTAAACTTTAAACCTCACTGCACACTTAATAGGCATTACACAATTGGGGAAATATATTTTTTTTAATAAGCAAAATGGATGGGACCTACCAGCTGCTTCATTTATAGAATCATTTGGTTTTACTTGTCAATATAATGCAGTTTAATTACTACGCTCTCTGAAATTATAAAATGCAAGAAATAGCTTTCATGAAAGAGATATCCTCAGCAAAGAAACCTGAATCTACTCAGAAGTGTATAGTGTTTCATTAACATTGTTAAAACTTTTCAGATATGTGGAACTGTTCACTACAATGTGGATATTTTAACTAAATCATCAGTTACCTAATTTAGTTGAATATATTGCATTTTTATTGACTAAAACAATTAATTTAGTAAACTTGCCCTTTTTTGTTCATATATTTTTAAAGCAGCCAATCTCAGTTGAAACTTAAAAACATTAAGTTATGGGCACTTAGAAACTACACGTAAGTGTCTGGTCTGTGAGATGGAAAGTAGTTTATTTTTCACTTGACACATTTTAAAATGACATTGTTTCTGCAGCTCATATCCCTTTTCTTTAACATTGTTGTGAAGCCATTGGAATATTGATTAGCATTTTACAGATTTATGCGATGTCTCCAACTTTTAAAAAAGCAGTGTTTCTGATGAAGAATTGCATGGAAAGAAGAGGAAAGAGAGAATAGAAATAACTTTTAGGACTTGTGATTTCTTTCCTTGTCTTTTCATGTTAGGAAAATGTAGAACTGTGTACTTTGTCAGCGATCAAAAGGAGAGAAAAATAGTATATTCATTATGTATTGACAAACTTAGAATTGAGGTCCATGGAGTTCTAGACTGAGCAGTGCTACTGATTGGCATGGGACCTTGAGCGGTACACTTCATTTCCACTGCTGTTCACTTTCTTATGCCTTCAGTGGGAAGAGAGAAAGCAGTTACCCTGCCCTCGCTCAGAGAGAATGTTGTAGGGGTTATAAGTGCTTTTTACAAGCATTGGAGAAGGACAAATTCCAAGCAAACACAAAATAAACATTAGGATTTAGAAATGGATGTTTGTTTTTCATTATTTAAAAATTGTAACCTTTTGGCCCGTTTGTCTGAAGGGCGTTTTTCCTTTTAAATTTATATTTGAAGAGACTTCTTATTGGTGTGTTCATAAGAATATATAAGGTAACTTCTAAAGAGGCAAGGAAGTTTGGTTTAATTGAATGGGATTTTAATGTTAACACTGAGTTTTGTTATATCCTAGGTTATAGCGGATGTTGATGTTGAAGAATAAACTATGTATTGAGAAGATAACACATTTTATTAAGTTAAAGCTTGTAAAACCTGGGCATGCATTTCAGGAAAAACAATGTTCAGATACATCAGATTCCATTAGAAATATATTCAAAGAGAAAAATTATCACATTATTTACTTTTAAATTTCAAAAGTATTACTTGGCTGTAGGACCCCTCCTTATGCTCATTTATATTATACCTCGAATACAGTGAAGTGTGTACAATTCAGAATATATACAGTGGCTTGGAGGATTTCTTTTATTCCAGCTAATCTTTTATTTAGGAAGGTGAGTGAAGACACACGTGGAAAGGCTGTATTTTATGCAACTAGTTTTTTTTCTTCTTGTCCCTAAAGGTGAGTTAACAGTCTTTAAAAGTCCAAAGCCCGAAGTTAGTACATTATGTAAGTTTCTTTGAATTTAGCTTTTCCTCTCTCTGGTTTATTAGAGAAGAGTTGTCACAACCTCATGATGTTACTTTTTTAAGTGGAAATGAAATTCTAGTGTACTCGGAGTCAGACCTATTAAGACGAGTGGGACATACGAGAAATATTGTTTATTCCATTTAATATTAAGTATAGGGAACAATGATCCTCAAATGCAAGGTTGTTAAGTAGAAAGCAACCTTTAAAAATATATTGTCCTTTTGTCCTTATTACTCAGCTTCCAACTGATGGAAACTTAGAACGATCAGATTTCTTTTCCACTTTTGAATTTAAAGTCTACATTGATGTTTATAATTTTGTGTGGTGGTATATAAAACTCTATGGTACTGCATGTTTACTTTTAACATATTAAATAAAATGATCAAAACAGTCCATCCTTTATTTAAATGTGATCTGATTTTCACAACCCCCTTCCCTTTTGTTCTACCATTGTTTTCAGTTTTCTTAGTGTTTCCACATGAATTTGTGTCTCTTTTAATGCAGCATCTTTCTTATTTGCTCTGTCTTCTTTTTGCATCAGTTTTCTTTTCCTCCATCACAGCAGGTTTTTTCTTTAGCTCTCTTTTGCCTTTGCCTCTGCATAAGGTATGGAGTAGGGGGTTTCACTTAGTTCAATCTGCTTTTATGAGACTGAGGCAAAATATAACATTTTCTGTATATACAGTTTGCTTTGCCTTATCCCAGCAGATG
This sequence comes from Cryptoprocta ferox, assembly GCA_028646485.1. Lineage (NCBI taxonomy): Eukaryota > Metazoa > Chordata > Mammalia > Carnivora > Eupleridae > Cryptoprocta > Cryptoprocta ferox. The sequence goes on along the minus strand of CM053576.1, from coordinate 77,408,751 downwards.
AGCTCTGTGATCATCTTAGCTACGCAAAACTTGAGGGACTGTTTGGTAAACCTAAAACCAAGTTTTAGTTTATAGGGGGTGGTGAAAAGGGAAAACTGTGATGTGTTTATTATTTACTACTTTTCTATTAATCTCTTTCGTTGGAGGATACCCACAGCATTTGTCTGTCCACATTACCTTGAAACATCTAAACATCCAAGCTTTGCTGTGCTCCTTCTGCTCTGTACCCAGTGTGCCGGCGAGCTCTAGAGCTGTCTCAGCAGTGACCATCGCCACCTGACCATGTCGGGGGTGGCTGGCCTGACTGAGAACATCAAGTTAGAAGGGAAGAGCAGCTCCTTTGTTTTGTTTTGTTTTGTTGTTAACTCCTTAAAACCAGACAGAACATCAGACCATGTCCGCTGTGAGGTTTTCCGGGGCTCACCATTGTTGAATGATTAATGGTTCCTGGTGAAGTAACCATCAGCTCTATTGTCTTCCATGGCTTCAACTCAAATGAAATGTATCCCTTTGAGTTAACTTTTGTTTTGATTTTAAGGGTTCTTTTCACCCAGAGAATCAAAGGGTATGAAAATGAATATGTATTTTTAAACAAAAAAGATTTACATAAAAATCCCTTGAGTAGAAACTTCCTAAGGACCCAAATCCATTGATTTGGAGAGAATGTTTAATAGTTTCTCTAAATACCTGACATTATTCAGACACCAGTAGTAGAAAACCTTTCAGTTTGATTAAACAAAATGACTCCTCCTTTTGATTTAGAAAACAAACAGACCATTGTTACTTTTTATTTAAACAATTAAAATATAAGATTAGATAAATTACATTTTAGAGTGATTAAGAGACTTTTCTAGAAATTGCATTTTATGCAATCTGTGCCTCATAGAAAAAACTTGATTTTTTTTTTGTACACCTTTATCTCCTTCCTGGTTTCCATTCATTCATCTATTCAGTTCATTCAACAGATGTTTATTGAACACTTATTATGTGCCAGCTATCTTGCTAGGCACATATATTACAGCAGTGGAGAAAAGAGACAAGTATTCTTGTCCTTGTAGAAATTACATTCCAAACTATTCTGGTGTGTAGAGAGCTTGTTATTCACTATGTGAAGTAGTCATAACATTGTGTAATAATTATCGGAAGAAAAAGTAAGATATGTTTGTATGGATTTTATGTCCTTTGACTTGGTATAAAAGGAATCCTGGGGTGCCTGGGTGACTGTCGGTTGAGCATCCAACTCTTATTTCAGCTCAGGTCGTGATCTCACGGTCGTGAGATCGAGCCCTATGTTGTTGGGCTCCGTGCTGGGCATGGAGCCTGCTTGGGATTCTCTCTCTTTCTCTCTGCCCCTCCTCTGCTTGCATGCACTCTCTTTCTCTCTCTCTCAAAATAAACAGAAATTAAATCCTAATTCCTAAAACAAAACTCTGTTTGAATGTACAATTTGAGTTTGACTTGAAATATTAAATACCTAAAATGTTGCTGGATGTTTCCACTAGAAATCACGAAATCATCCTCATTTATGAACCCTGGGAAACCTAACAGTGGATACTGTTTGAAATTTCTCCTTGGTTTTCTTTATACTTTTAAAGTTGTTTTCTCCCTTTGCTTTGTTTTCTTTGTGACAGAGCCTAAAAAAATGTGTAACACTGAAAATTGCACAATGGAAATGTAGTCATCTCAGCTATCTTGCACAATTAACAAGAAAATCTTAAGTTTGCTTTGTCTAGTATACATGAAGAACTAATTTTTCTGTTTCCATGATTGTCAAAACCATGTAATTTCCTAAACAAACAAACAAAACCCTTAGTGTACATTTCCACCTCAGATGTTAAAGTATATATATCTAAGTGTTTTTGCAGTACAAATAGCATTAATATGATGTAATCTATTATAATGATTTTTATTTTCAAATTTTATTCATAAATACTTAATACATGTCCCAAGTGCTTGGGGATATCGGAGACACATAAGACATGGCACCTGTTTATAATGGTGCTCACAGTCCATTTGGGGAGACAAAAGATCCCCACACAAAAATTAGGCAATATGGGGTATAGTTTGATGGGCAGTCTGCTGTAGGCTGCTACCGTAAGCTGAGTCCTAGGTCAAATGGACATGCCTGGCTGGTCTTCATGGGAATCCATCTTTTCTGTTCAGTTCAAGGCAAAGATGGTTAGCAGGCCTTCTTTGTGCCTTAGGCACCTGAGGGCAGTGAAGTCCCCTTTCCAGCTACTGCAATTGCTCAGCAAGGAAGGGGAAGGAAAGGGAATGGAGCACACACCCAAGCCATTTACTACACTCATTAGCTAGGCCTGCTGGAAGCAGAAACTCTGCGCTTGAGAATGGAATGTATATAGACACACCATGGATATGGTTCAGGTTCTTGAGGCCAAAAATTATTCCATAGGTTTGGGAGGACCAAACCTATGTTAACGAGGGCCCTGTAAACAAGGGGAGTTCCCTGAGAAACGGAAGAAGCACCAAGAAGGGAGGAAAAGAGGGAGAGCCAGAGCCTTCTGGCGGTTACTTGAGATGCACTCTTTCTTCCTTAGTTTTGCCTGAAACAGCCCTGCCTGCGAGATGGGCATACTCTGGGCCTAATATGCCAAGTTTGGGAAGTCTGTATTGCTATAATATGTAGATACAATCTTTCTAAATTATTTTGCTTCAGAATTAGCCTAAATCCCTGATATGTGTGTGTATGTAAATCCTCAAACAATGCTGTGTGCCCATGGCTTTTGTTTTCATTTCCCTGGATATTCGAAAACATTTAGAATCTCTTTGTTTTTAGAGTATATTTGTTTGTTTATTTAGGCCCAAATCTAAGATGGAATAACACATGCATTGTTGTCTCTTACATTTAATTTGGGGGGAAAAATCCAAAGCCTCGATGTGTATTTTGTCTGTTGATGAAATGATCTGGACCCTTGTATATCGATTTCTTTGTTGTTGTTGTTGTTGTTGTTTTAAATAACAGTTTCTGTCAAGGACTTCTTTTCCTGAAAACTATATCCGGGCAAGAATCATCATCACACTTCTCTTTGACTCAGAGGCCACCTAGGATAGTTAGGTTCATTATCTTGATTGCTGTGATGGTTTCAGGGATATATACACATGTCAGAACATACCAAATTATACATTTGAAATCTGTGCATTTATTGTACATCAGCAAAATTTTTAGAAAGCCCCCCCCAGGTCATAAGGTATATTTTCAAGATAAAACCCCTATTATAAGAATTATATTTTTAAAGTTTGTCATTTGTTTTTTTATTTCTCTATTTATCTACCATGTATTCACCTCTGTCCCATACCCCAGACACATATGTTTTAAGAAAGACAAATAGAACTGAGAGGCCTGTGCGCCAGCTGAAATTTAGATATGGGACCTTAGAGAGCTTTTTTTCCATATGTAAGGCTCACTGGAGTATCTTTAAGTAAATTACACAGATTTGAATGTGGAGAATTGGAGTTGTATGTTTTTCAACAAATCCTCCTTTCCTTATAGTTTAACAGATTATGACTCATCTTTGGCATGGAATAAAGAACATGATTTTAGTAAGACCTTTTTTCTTTCTCTCTTAAGAGAGGTTAAATGGCTAATGCTTCTTCTTATATATTGTTCTCTTTTTTTTTTTCATTTTTGTAAACTAACTTTTGGCACAATGAGCCATGAACTCTATGAATAGATTTGTTTAGGAAGAACTAAGTCAACCAACTCTGCCCCCTGTGTCCCACGCACAGAAGGCTTAGTATGTGTCTTGTTAAAGTGATGGTTTACTATTGATTGAATATTCCTTGTGTCACCCGAAGTATGTTTGAGAGAATTTTCTTTATTATTGGATTAATGCTTATGTTAAGTTTAAAACACTGGCAATTTTTCCTGAATAAAAAATAGCCTAGAAAAATGTTCAGAGTCGTCTTTCTGGGATTGGGACTCTCAGAGTTGTGACGTCAAAGCTCAGGCTCTTTCCATTATAGCAACGGTACACATTAGAACCGTGCATGCCCACGCCACAATCCTGGGTGAGGCCATTCCGTAAGTATTTTTTGTAAAGTCCCCGGGTTATTCCAGTATACGTCCACACTGTCTCCGCATCATATTCCCCCACCCTCAAACTTTCAAACGTAGACAACTTGGAAGAATAATTCAACAAACATCCATATTCCCTCTACCTAAACTCAGTAGTTTGCTTTCTGACTCTCTCTCTCTCTCTCCTTTTCTGTACACGTATACTTTATTGTACTAGGGAAAATAGGTTTCAGACATCGTGACTCTTTACCATTAAATACTTCAGTATGCATCTCTTGGGAGCAAGGACATTCTCCTACATAACCACAGTACCATTATCACATCTAAGAAAATTAATAATAACTTAGAGTGCTCTTTAAGAGCTCAATTCCATTTATTAAAGCATGCGAATTCTACTAAAAATTAAATGCATATGAAATGAGAAGTTCTTCAGAATATGAAATCTTGGGAATTCCAGCTAATGATATGGTTCTCCTCTGCGTTTGCTTAAAACGTTTTGATGAGGGGAAATGCTTTTTCCTACATATGGTGAAGTAAGATCCTTCCTAGCTCTCAACATTGCCTGATCCTATCATGAGAAAAAACACTTATCAAAGTTCATGCCACAGTGTGGTTTAGTGGAAAGAGCCCAGTTCCAAGCCAGAACAGTGTTGGTTCAAACACTAGCTCTGCCACTTACTGCAGATGACCTTGAAGAAATAATATTCTTGTGTCAGTTAGGACACTGTCAGAAACTACCTTCAGACTCCCTTCGGAGTGATCAGGAAATTTTTATCATATCACAAGAAATCCAGAGGTAGGGCAGGCTTTGGGTTGGGCAGCTCTGTAGTGTAGGTACTTGGCATCTTTCCACTGTGTCAGATGCCTTGCTGCCACCAATTTCTCTTTTGGCTCCTTCCTCAAGGTGGTTTACATCCATACAGTGTGGTATTCAGAGGAAGTCAGAAACCTCTTCAGAAGTGTGGGCTGTCTGTCTTTGTATTTGCTGGGACATCTCTGCCCACTTCCAGACCAGTAACTTGGGATGGGGTTTTCTTAGGGAGAAGAAGGGAGGAATGGATGTTGGGTACCACTAACAGTGTCCATTACTCCTCCAAATCCCAGCTTTCTTTGCTGTAAAATGGGAATAGTGATGTCTATCTCTATGATTATCAACTGACATGAAATAGGTAAAGCAACAAACACAAAGCTGATGTTTAATGATGCTAATTCCTATTTTTTTTCTCTCCTTTTCATCTTCTAGAAAATTCTGATACTACTGCACTGCATACTAGTAAGCACATGTAAGCGTCCCTTAACTGGTCTCTTATGTGTACTCTCACCTCAGTATTTAAGGAAAAACATTTTTAAAATATATTTTTTAATGTTTATTTTTGAGAGAGAGAGAGAGAGAGAGAGAGAGAGAGAGAGAGAGAATAAATGAGGGAGGGGAAGTGAGGGAGGGAGACACAGAGTCTGAAGCAGGCTCCTGGCTCTGAGCTGTCAGCACAGAGCCCGACATGGGACTTGAACTTATGAATCGAACCATGAGATTATGGCCTGAGCCGAAGTTGGACGCTTAACTGACTGAGCCACCCACGCACCCCAAGGCAAAACATTTTATGTGAACTTTTCAGATTGGTCAGATACCCTCCATTAGCGTTTTTTGGCCCATCTTATTTTTTCTTATATATTTCAACTTCACTTTATATTATTGCAAAGCAGAGAAAGGAAACTGTCAACAGTGGATACATATTTATCAAGATCAAGATCCAATGTGAACAAAAATCTCTTTAATTTCACTATCTGTAAAAACAAAAAAGTTGAAATAGGTTTCCCCTTTTATGAAAGTAAGTGCACCATGACCTGTGAAAAAGTCAATAAAATAAAATGCTGTATTTGAAACAAAGTATCTTATTTGTCCAGCATAGACCAGGTCTTTGATACTTTGGGAAAATCTAGGCTTATCATCATGTAGCCACTCTGGTTTCTCCAGAACTTACTTTTTAAAAAGAAAAATCTTGTTTACCAGCAGATCTTTTTTTGATAGTTTGGTCTTGAACCTTCTTTTACACACTGTTAGGAATCATCTTCCAAAGTCATGTTTTCCAATATATGCGAACACTGGAGGGTCTTTGTTCAGGCATGCCCTTTTCAAAATATGTAAAGAAGAGTTGTCATATTTTTCTCCCTATGGAATTTCTAGAGCACTTCTGAAACACCTGTGAAGTTCTACAAAATTATTACAGCCCAATCACATGGGAAGATCGTCACCTTGTTTTTGAATTTTCTCCCTAAATGATGGGATGGGATTTCCCTTGAAGGGGAGCTACTTCTCCCTCTTAACCCCCCAAGTAGAATATTTAATTCCTGCTAACTTCCATGGGGGGGGGGCAATAGAAGAACGGTGACAAGCCAAGTATCTCTCCTGACTTGGAAGATGCTGGACCTTGGCTCATCCTTTTTTAGTTACAATTTTTTTACTTTGTCTTTAATTTTGTTGATGAGGTATCTGTTGGTAGAGTAAGCTCTTTGAATACTGAGAATGGTCAGATTTTGAGTGGTTCCATCCTAATTCAAACCTTCTGCTGGCATGAATCATTTCAGCCAGAGGGATTTTTTTTAAAGGAACGATTTAAGTGTGTGTTGATGTTTCTTATATGTTTAATTATGAAGCAGCACAATCAAAGCAGAACTCTGAAATAAATTATGATTTTATTAAAGAAGCCAGATAAGGGATACTATGGCTATAACGTTAGTTAAAAGTGCTAGAGTTTTTTTTTGGGGGGGGGGATAAGTTTCAATTTTGTATTGCATTTTCTCGAACTGCCATTGGTTACTTTTAAAAAGGGTGATATGTGATTATAACTTATGAAGCTTGGTTTTGTTTAGGCAGATTTTTAATTTTAGTCCCTTGCTGGAAAGTTTTGTAGACAGGATTCCCTTTGCTGTGTAACAAATGCTTTTACTGTTTAGTTAAGTTTGCTACCAATGGCTCAGAGGCTAAAATGAAAAGTGAAATGGCTGTTGTTTCCCATCTAATACCAGATTTTATTTTTATTTCCACTACCCAGTGTTAAAAAAAGAAATGAAATGAAAGCAAAGATCAAGATCCAAAAGCTCAAACTAAAATTTAATTTCCTAACTAGAATAAGGCTGGCTTTGCTGTGATGTGAACAGTCATATGTAGGAAACATTTGTTCATAGCTATACAGTTGGCCATGCTAATTGCTGGGATTAGTAGTTGGATTGGCATGTATTCCATCTTCAGACACTCAGTCAGACACGTAAAAACCAATGAAGGCTAAGCAGTTGGGATTGACTCAACTTTTTTACCTCCCTACTGAGAAATGTTTCAACTGTGCTTCTTGAGAGAATGGAACAAAAATGTAAGTGATAGGGGGTTGGAGAGCAATGCATTATCCACCTCTTGTTACCCAGGACTTTAATGATAGAGTAATTGCCAGAGCTTTGTCTTTGTTTCTTTTTTGATTCTATCATTTCTATATTGCCTTGGAGCTTCTTATATATGGGGTCTAAAGTTGTATGGAATAGATTCTGAGGGCAAACTGCTTTTGTCCCAAGTCATTTATTGTTTCATTTTTCATATGGCATTTTTGTTTTGACCGGAAATCACAGCATGATCAATGAAAAATTCTTGACCAGCTAAGAAAAATATATTTACAGGAGGTTTCCTTTTCTTTTATATTATATTATTTTTAAAGTTTATTTACTTATTTGAGAGAGACAGCATGGCCAGGGAAGGGGCAGAGAGAGAAGGAGAGAGAATCCCAAGCACGCTCTGTGCTGCCATCCCAGAGCCTAACATGGGGCTCACACTCCCACACTGTGAGATCATGACCTGAGCTGAAACCAAGAGTTGGACACTTAACCGACTGAGCCACCAAGGCGCCCCTTTATAGGAGCTTTTAAAAAATTATTCAGAAAAGAGATTATACTTGGAGAATCATTTTTGTTATTATTTCTGAAAGACCCAGTACCACGGAAAATTTTAGGGCCATAAGTCCATTTTGCCATACTGAACATGATGCCATTCAGTTCATACATCTTGAGCTATATGCTGTGTGACTGAGTCATGAAATATTTGGGGATGCTTACTGGTCAACTTGAATTTTGAGAAGTAAATTTTTAAAACTTTTGCAGCTGGACAAAAGTATAGGGTCGTTTGAGAGTATTATTGGAATTGTGTTATGGTTGACAAAGCTTGATTGTCAGAAGATTTGTAACCAGCCATATATTTAGTTTTACTGTAGACTGAGTCACGGACTCTGCCGGTGAGCACCCGTCTGTCTCCCAGCGGAGCATGAAACCCTGGTAGTGCCGGGACGCGCCTGTCTGCTCAGCACTGTCAAGTTTTGCGGTGGCTCCTCTCATATGTCACTGCTAATGTACTAACAAGTGGCGAGTGTGCTCCACTGACGTGGGTCACAGATTTTTGGTTTTGTTTTTTGCAGTCCTTATGCCCCGTAAGAACAGTATGATGACAACAGAAACATTTCTCTTTGGTCTGATTTAGGATCACCAATAGACACACAAAGGCACCTGACTGCTTTTTTAAATGGAAAAAAATTTTTTCATGTTTTATTTATTTTTGGGAGAGAGAGCACGAGCAGGGGAAGGACAGAGAGAGAGAGAGAGAGAGAGAGAGACAGACAGACAGACAGATGATCCAAAGCGGGCTATGCGCTGACAATAGCGAGCCCGATACAGGGCTCGAACTCAGGAACTGCGAGATCGTGACCTGAGCTGAAGTCGGATGCTCAACTGACTGAGCCACCTTTTTAAATTTTTTTAATGTTTTGCTATCATATGATGCGCCTCAAAGGAGCGCCCCCCACCTACCGCCACCTTTTTTAATTTTTTTAATGTTTTGCTATCATATGATGACTGGACAGGGAGATGGGCAAAGACTCTCTGTTGGGGTATGGAGGAGAGTTGCTTGTGGCCACCACCACTCTTTGTTCGTGTGATCTACTAATCATTTCATATGGCCTCTGGCAACTGTTCTGGTGACCTAGGTTTCACTTCCTTCGCAGAAACTGTGACTTTTATTTTTGAATAATATTTTGAATTATTGTATGGATAAGAACGTGTTTTTTAAAAATGGGTTTGCCATTTCCTGAAATAAAGTGGAAGCCTTTTGTTTATTCTGCTTCATCTTTTATTAGTCATTTGCACATTTGTAGGCATTGTTGGTGTGAGAATTCCTCTTTTTTAAAGCTTTCAATCTGGTTTTTGTTCCAAGTGAGGACATTCCAGCTAGCAGTATCTCTGCTTTGAGCCTGAGGAATATAAAATGAGATGCACTTTGGGATATTTATTCTTTAACTTTTGATTATTGGATGCAGGTATTAGTATAAACTCAGCTCACCATTCATTCCATGATGGGAAGAAAAGAGACATGTTTATGACTAGCGAGAACTTCTTGGCAAAGAGAAGTTCTGTCCTGTTCAGTCAGTTACTAAGATGAATCTGATGAGTTTCCTTTTATTAGGTGTGTCTTTGAAGTTGAAATAATTCAGTGGTCACCTGTGAGCATTAGTGTATTGAGTTCTTGGAACCCATTATACTCCCAACGAGGCAGTTTATGAAGCAAGTGTATGGCAAGCAAGTATATTATGACTTTTCTAAATCTACAGAGCAGATGATGTTTTGGGACACTGGCGCGTACCAGTTACAACATGACGTGTCAAGTGGAAACTCAGGCACTTGGTCAATCCAGTGATAACTATCTACTTGTCATATGCTCCCATTTTCTCAGTGTGCATTTGTAATTGCTTTATAATTACCCTACCAATTTAACAACCAGAAAGAGTAACAAAAGTAAATCCGAAATAGTTGATTTTAGAATTTTTAAGTAAGTTGGATAGGGGAAAATATTAAGTATGAGGATTACTATCAATTTGGTTTCTCTTACTGATTGCCTTTTGCTGGTTTCCTTATCAGTTGACTGGTTTACTTTATGTGGAGTTTTATTTCTTTTAAAAATAAAGTTCGTGAATTCTGTAGTGCTTCAGGATGTGTGAAGCTCTGCTGTAATCACTGCTCTGTTCGGTCAGTAAAATTCCTGTAATTGTAAAACATCTGTGACTGTTAGACTCTTAATGTTCCTGCGTGCTACCATTTGATCATTGTTTTGCATCATCATTGACTTGTGTGTTCAGGTGTTCTTCACTACATGAAGAAATTAAGCTGGTAATAGCCACTTTCTTTCTTTCTTTTTTTTTAAACATTTATTTACTTTTGAGAGACAGAGAGAGATAGAGTGCAAGTTGGGAAGGGGTAGAGAGAGAAGGACACACAGAATCTGAAGAAGGCTTCAGGCTCTGAGCAAGCTGTTAGCACAGAGCCCAACATGGGGCTTGAACCCACGAACCATGAGTGAGATCATGACCTGAGCCGAAGTTGGACGCTCAACCAACTGAGCCACCCAGACACCTCTGGTAATAGCCATTTTCAAGTATAATCTAAACCTGCTTCCATGGTTTTCTACAAGGTTTTCTGGCATTTTTTAAAAAAAATCATTCATGTTAAGGAGGAGCCCAGAGATAGCCTTTCAGGTTTCTTGATGTATTTAAGAATATGTGGCCAATGTTACTTGCTGGAACTGGCCCTAAAAAAGTTGAACTGGTGCCATATTTTTCATGCTACTGTTATGTCTAACTATAAAATGAAAGAAGTGCTAATAACACTTCCTACTTGTTTAGTACGTTTTCCTCCCCAGCTCTCAAAGGAGTTGGCCAATATCAGACTGGATTCCCATTACCATGTTTCTATTATTTTCTAATTCCTGTAATATAATGTAATGTTACATAAGGCTTTCACTGGTTAACTTCTTTTTTCTTATGTTTTCCTAAAAATTGGAAACTAATATTTGCTATCACCTCCATTTCTCAGATACCTAGGATAAGACTCATCTTGGCTGTTTGACCTAGGATTATACTATAATCAGTTTCAGAGCAGCCAAAAACAGAATTTGTCCTCAGTCTTCAACCTCCTTTGTTACTGAGCCGTAGTTTCTCTTCTTTTCCACTATACTTACAACAGGACCAAAGAAAATACATTTTCAGGTACCAAAAATATTTCCCATGTTTCTTCTTCAGTGTTCAAATGTTAGGATATACACTAGATTTATTGTCTGAAGTAAAGTTTCAGTGCCAGTTATAAACATGATCTGTTGCCATATTATTCCTGATTTGACTGCTGTCCCAGAATGTGATGGATAGTTGAAGAAAGAATATAATGAATGCAGCCCCTATTTTCTTTTGCCCTTCTAAATTTGATTTAATATAAGTTTGCTTTCTGCCAGGAACTTTCATGAATGGGCATATGTTAATAAGCCAGACCTTCCCCCCCCCCCCATAGTAATAAACCTAACAGAGTATCTCCCCGAAGTGGATTCAGTTGGTGTATGCTAATACTTGAGTGAGTACTTCCTGAACCTATAGGAGGAAGTACCAACCACTCCGAAAATGAAGTCGTTCCTATAAAACTTGGTTAGTGCAGTCTGAACATAGTTTGTGCTTTGAAATAGATCTTCCATAATTCTTTTTGTTAATGACTGTTTATCGAACTTGAGGACGCTGTTAAGACTAGAAAAATTGACTTTTCTGCTTTAAAAATAAAATTTACTTTAGAAAATCAAACGACGAAGTTTCTGGGAGTGGCATTTTTTTTCCTTCAGAGTGACAAACGTGAAAGTTGCATTTTGATCAGTTTTGATGAGTGGTCTTAGTGAAAACATAAGACCCAAAGTGTATGCTGGTACGCACATACAAAGCAGTTTTCATGTTACGGTGTGGGGGGGGGGGGGGGGGGGGGGGGGGGGGG